>CM017479.2:2760373-3435646 GCA_007827005.2 Populus simonii
ATTATTGGGACTAAAAGTTATGTAGTTTCAAGATAATGACCTATGATGGTCCATTTATTCTGAAGCGTATGTTTATATTAACAATCATACTTATTGTTTCATTTTCTTAAAATATTGCCCTTAATCAATGCCTATATATATCATTCTATGATGACTCATTTATGCATAAACATTGTCGATGGACAATTGTTCTAGGAAAAAATGTTCTTAACTATAGTTATTATCATTATTACTAACATCATTATTTGAAAAGAAGAGAAGTTTACATCACAAATGAATGAACTACCTTGTTACGCCTAATCAACCTCTAAGAGTATAGACTAATGAAGATTCATTTACTTTAGAAATAATTAATGGTTATTTGATTAAAAAACTTATGTATTTTGAAATCAAAGTATAATGGGTGTGCTACCCTCAATTGATACCAAAGATAACGACCTATGACGGCTCTTTACTTTAGACATCATAGGTGAGTAACAAACTAATGACTGATGCTTTTTATTTGGGAAAAAAAAAGTCTTAATGATTTTTATTAAAAAAACTATTTTATTAAAAATGTTGGAATGTCTTCCTTTGTTAAGCAAGGCACTTTAATATGGGTCAAACCTCTCATATGATGGGCCTTGTAACCAAAACACAAAATCCATTGTAAATGTTGCTATCCAATTTTTTATCCAATTTTTGATAAATTTTAGAAAAAAAAAAACCAAAAATAGCAAAAAAAAATAAAAATCCAAAAAATATAATTTTAATGCCTTTGCGTCACTTGCATCATCTTTTTACCACTCATTCAGTTGTTAATGTGCTTTTTAAGTCAGTGTTGAAGTTACTCTTTTTTAAAAAAATCAATATACAAAAAAAATAAAAAAAATCAGAATTTACAAGAGACCAAATATAAAAAGAAAGAAGTTGGAGGACCAATTTGCTTTTTGGGTTGCTTGGTCAACAAGTTTGCTTGGGGACCTAGCAATTAAAAATAAAAAACTTTTTTCCCTATAAATAGATACCTAAAACACACAAAAAAAGGATAAATTATAGGAGCGGGAGCAAAACAAAAACCCTAAAAAAACCTAACCCTTTTTTTTAGCCTAGCCATCGCCTTCATTTTTTTTTCTTTCTTTCTTTTTCCTCTCGAGTTAGCCCTAAAGACAGCTGACCCCCTTAATTCTTTAACCACAATCATCCACTTACACAACATCCACCATTCTCCCTAACCAAAACATTCACCCTCACTTCCCTTTCTTTCTCCTTCACACCATTAACACCGACACCCAAAACTCCAACCCACACACAAGAAAAACAAACCTTAACCTCTAGAGTCATTCCTTGACCAGACCCGCCATTAAATCTGCAGCCTTTCAGAATCAGTTGTTCCTCCAATCTCCTTTATCATCCCCAACCAACACCCTATTTTTCTGGCCTTGAGTCCATTACTAGCCTATTAGGCCACACACCATCTCTTGTACTAGACTCACTTTCAAACGCCCCACAACCCCCTCACTTCCTTCTATATTGCCAAGACAAACACAACTGTAGTCCCTATTCTAACTTACCAGACCTACCACAAAACTCCAGCATCCTTCACCATCGAAGCCAGCCACCATCAAAGCAAAAACTAGCCAACACCCTTCACAACACCATCCCTTCCTCTTCGCTGCTAACAGCAGCTCAGATTGATGGAAACAGGCGAAGAGAAAGATTGAAACAGAAAGCTTAAACAAAAATCTAAAGCAAATCTAAAAAAATTTAAAATCAACAATTTATGTGGTTTTTTTCTTTGCTTTGCAGGAAAAGATCAAGTTTGTCACCGACCTAGGAAGAAAGAAAGGAAAAGCGGACCAAAGATTTAGAAGGCCAGATTCCCTCCTTGCAGAACGTGGAGGTACATAGTCGGCAAGGAAGGGAAGAGGTGAAAGAGTCGTTTCAGATCATGTTGGTTTTGCTTCTCTAACAACAGTGGTGCATGGTCCTCCATGCTAGTAGAAATGGTGGCGCGTGGAGAAGACATGTTGTCACCGCTCCTCCACCTCCTAGAAGCTTCCCAACACTGTTCCTACAACTCAAAAGCTTCCTAACAATTCCAGAATTTTAGGGGTCTATTTTGTAAATTATAGTTTTTTAATGTGTTTGTATTATTTTGAATTTTAGTGATTTGTAAATTGGTAATTGTGGGTGTATAAGTAAAACATAGTAAAAAAAGATTTGTGTTTGTATTTTTTTTATATATGTTTTTGAATGTTTAAAACAAAAAGATAGAAGGAATTAAATTTTTTAATCGCATGCAACCAAGTGTCTTAAAAATACAAGAAAATCATATTACGTAGTACGCCCATATGAAAATTCAAAATATATATTCGCATGCATTTTAAGATTTAATAATTAGTTTATTAAATTCATGAGAATTTAGATAATATTTCAATAAATCATCATTTTTTAATTTATGAGAATTAATGGTTAAAAATCCTAGTATAGAACGTTGGACCTATAAGTGAGGCTCGTATTTGAAATATCAGAGTTGACCAAAAATTTCTCAGAGTTATTCTAAATGTTCACCAATTTTAATTATGAGTATTTTTCATCGTAATATATAAAATACGAAGAATCTTTTTTTAAAGAATTTATTTGGGTACACGAGTCCATAATAAATTTTTAAAAATCAGGTTTATTCATACGAGTAATCTCAAATTCTAAACCACAGATAGACAACCAATCAGAAAACCATCAAAACCCCTAGACCATAAAGCAGCTTACATCAGGTAGGGTGCGCTAGGGGTGCTAATGCCTTTCTTAGCCACAATTAGTGTCTTACCCTCAAATCTCTTATAAGAGCAATATACTCAGGTTTCCTAGCGACCCTGAACTAAATAACTAGGTAGGGACTCCGAACAACCCCACCGACATCACGCATCCACGTGCGGCAGAATGACGACTCCACTATGAAAGGTATTGTTTTTTTTTTTACAATTTTGGACTAAGCTTTGTGTATTAATATGATTTAGTTGTTTTGATTTGTTTAAATTTTTGTATTATGACTTATTTTATTTTATTTATGATTTAGCCAATGTGTATATGTTTTCATGCATCATTAGTTTATTTTTGATATATTACTCTTAGGATGAGCACATGGAAACTTCAGGTTAGGTGGGGATATAACGGCTTACTCTATGACTTCAGTCAGGGTTTAAGTTTGTGAAACCATCAAACTCTTTGTTAAGTGTTTGGGTTGGTAGTGATTGTTATGCAAGCCATCTCACTACTTGTTAAGCCCCAATATTGCCTTCATAAGGGTGATCACTGGAATAACAAGAGATCTTTTTTAGAGACCAAGTAATAAATCTACCCCATGTCTCATGTAAAAGGATTAGAACTAGCCTTTAAGATGTATGCTCCCTACATATTGTTTTTCATCAAGGCAGGCCCTTCTTGAAGCATCTTGAATTCAAGACTTATGGCTGACATAATGGCTGTCACTCTTGAAATTTTCTTTGTAGAGTTTGAGCAAAAATCAATATTCTTGTTCATCATGCAATCGTTACAACCATATGTCACCTCTTAAAGGGCGAGTTCATCATATAAAAACATGCTCATACATTTGGCATGCATGTATCCTTACATGCATATATCCTTGAAAGATTGAAATGTAGGTCCCCTACCTATGGTCTACTGCACCTGACTGAGAGAAAAGATGGATAAAGAAGAAAGGGTTCAGATAGAGGCTCATTATCAAAAGGAAATTGAGAGCGTCAAAGGTGAAGTAACTTGACTCACAAATCTGCTCAAACAAGCGCTGGGTTACAAGAATAGAAAGAAAACATCTACACAGCCTCTCGTGGAAGCACTGTCAGCCCATGTCCCTCATTTTTTTGTTGGGATTTTTTCGTTGTTTTTGGTACTTTGTTTTCTTGGTCTTGAATATTGGTTGCGCAGTTTTATTTTTTATTTGGTAATTTTGGCCGGTTTGGTTTTAGTAGTTAGGTGAGAAATGAATGCCATTGTGGGGGAATGTAGTAATAAATGATGAATGACAAATAACGCTGTTAGATTCTTAACTTTTATGGATTGAATTTGGGAGGTTGTGTTGCATTAAGTGATTGTGGTTGTTTTAGGTATAAGGTTTGGTTGTGGTAGAGTGGAATGTTTGTGTCTAGAAATCTTCCACTCGCATTATGAAAGTTTATTATTGTTTTTCATATCAAGTTGTGTTTTTGGCCAAAAGGGTGTTCCTTGATTTGTAGGTATGTATTGCTTATCTTGCCCGAGCAATAAGTTTTGTAAATGCAGTTTACTCTGTAAATACAGGTGGTGCTTGACCTGGATGAAACTCTAGTTTGTGCATATGAGACTTCTAGCTTGCCACCCATTATTCGCACCCGAGCAGTAGAAGCAGGGGTGAAATGTTTTGAATTGGAATGTTTCTCTTCAGAGAAGGTCTCTCTCTCTTTTTCTCTCTACCTGATACTTTGTTTTTATCAGTATCAGTGGATATTAATATGAATTTACTGGATCAAAGGATGTTGAAGGAAAACCACAAATTAATCATGTGACAGTGTTTGAAAGACCTGGTTTGAAAGAGTTCTTGAAACAGATTGGTGAATTTGCAGATTTGATTTTGTTTACTGCTGGTATTGAAGGTAGAAGTTGTTCTGTTAGACTGATTGATCTTCACGGTTATTCTACTCTCTTTTTTCCTTTTATTTATTGTGTTTAGGCTTCATACAGGTTACGCCAGTCCACTCTTTGACAGGATAGATGTGGAGAACCGATTTAGTCAACGTCTTTTTCGACCTTCAACTGTTAGCACGTAAGTGCCATAGTTTATTGCAAATTACTTTTTATTTATAGAATATCCAATCTGTTCCTTAACTGAAAAATGCATCAGCATTGATTCTGAGAATCTCTTAGATTGCTTGTTAGGATAATGCTCAAGGTTTATTTTTGAGAACTTTGGCATTATACATTCTCTGAAAGTTTGTGGCTGTTTCTCCTGGTTTAAGATTGGGCTGTTGCTTACTTCACTGGTAAAAGTCTTGAGCTTGCTGCTGAGGTTGCAGGCTTGGAGTCTAACAGACCCTGCAAATTATTGCTGAAGGGTTGGGCTGCTAACAAAGTTCCCCTTTGAAAACCCTATTTCATTAGGACTGTTGGGCAATGACCTCTTTTCTTCCTTTTCCTTGTTTTTTGGGGTCCTGGTAGCGTCACATAGGTTTGATCTCTAAACAGGGGTGATTAATTATAACCAGTTTGTACTGTTTCTTCGTTGGTTTACTGAGATGCCTATTGAACCCTGGGCTAGACAATATGGGGTGTGGCATTAACCTTTTGATATTGTAAGCAAACCTACTTTCTTTTATATTAGGATCGACTGGCAGAATGGACTTTTCTCAAAAGGTAGGGTTAGATTACTTGTTCAGTCCTTGTAGTGTCACATATGTTCCATCTCTAAATGGATGGGTGACTATAACCAGTTTGTGCTGTTACTTTGTTGGTTAACGAGACGTCATGGGACCTTGGGCTAGACGACATGGGTGCGGCATCAACCTTTTGATATTGTAAGCATACTTATTTTCTTATATTAGTATCACGTGGCAGAACTTAGTATTCTTGACTGTTGGCGTTAGATTGCAAGGTCAGTTCTTGTAGCATCACATAGGTTCCATTTATAAACTCACCGAAAGCGAAATTGAACTTGAAATGGATAGGTTGGTTATAGCCAGTTTGTCTTCTTCGGTTTATTGAGAGGTTCATTGAACCTTGGGCTACACACGAGGAATGACATCAAGCAACCATACTAAATAATCCCGTCCATCTGAAGTTTGGTGGGATTTGATCCCAATTTAAGCTATTGGTATACTCTAGGTAAGGCATCAAGTGACTATACTAATGAAGCTTGCTTTTACCCACAACATTATTCCTGTTACTGTTGCAATATATATTGGATGTTTTGTATTTTAACTTGTTTGATTATGTTAGGACTGGGCATGAGAATATTATCAGATAGTAGGGCTATGATAGCTCGGTCAGAAATGCCTTTGGAGCGTAATGTGAGGCACACCTCTCGTCTCAGCTTCCATGATTGTTTCCATTTCTCGAGTACTTTCATGTGTAATGGGTTTTAGGGTCTAGGTTGCACTGAGAAGATTCATTTAAGAGTAGCTTTTGTGGAAAGCTAATTCTAGTTCACATGTCATTGTTTACCACTTGCATGATTCTGGGAAAGCGATGTCATTTTATTGGATTCCGATGCTTATAGATTAAAGACCTTGCTTGCAAATGCTGACGATCTTTCACATTGTGTAAATCACAGGGAATATGAAGGATCTGTCATGTTTATCAAAAGATCTCTCTCGAGTTGTGATTGTTGACAACAACCCATTCAGTTTCTTGCTACAGCCATTGAATGGAATCCCATGTGTTCCGTTCTCTGCTGGACTGCCATATGATGACCAGTTAGGTAATCTCGGTGCATTGAAGAATTTTTCTTTTAATGCCTAAGAATCTTATTCACCTCATTTTCTGTCTGTTTCTGTCATTTGGCTCGTGCAGCTTTTGGATGTCCTCCTTCCACTCCTCAAAAACCTATCCCTGCAAAAGGATGTTAGGCCTGTACTTCACAAGAGGTTCCACATGCCTGAATGGTTTCAAATGCATGGCATTCCTGCTTTGCTTTGACAGTGTGAGAACACGATAAATCTGTTTCTTGGCTAGGCACCTGAGCAAACACAACACACCTTCATGGTAGTATTTTGCTAAAATTAATTGCCATTTCATGTATTAATACCCTGGTCATGATAAAAAAAAAAAATGAATTCCTGAGCAAATACATGGTATTCTTTTGAGGAACCTGCAATAGTACATAAAAAAAAAAGATGCGCAGCTGCAGGTTTATTATGATTGAGCAAACTCTAACTCTTTTGTAATTAGGTATAGTGGGCTCTGGCCTTGTATAAACACTGGAATGACTAGTTATGATTCTTTCTGCTGTTTTTTTCTATTTACTACAGTAATAATCTGATTGATTAATACAGGGATTGTATATACATTGATCTAAAAGACAATTGCTAATTCTAAGGAATAAAGAAACTATTAATTGAATAATAGGCTATTAGGAAATCTTTTTCAATGAGTTGAAATCACCATATTCATTCATTCATGGTGGATGAGACTGTCAGGAAAAAAAATAGCTGAATTAAGAATCAGCTAGCTGCAGATTATAAAGTCTTAGATTTAGATGAGGTGAAAAACAGCATATATTATACTTGATTTTCTGCCAAGGAATGCAAGATTTATACTTTATTTTTTTATATAGTTAACGAAGCTGCATGGAACCTATTATTTAAAAATGGCAGATAAAACATAAATTTTAGTGTATGTTAAGAATTTGAGTCAAGAATTAAAGAGCCACCCAATCATAATCTTAAAAGATAAAGATAATATATTATGGAATGTAAGTATTACTTGCTGTTGAGGGCATAGTAACACCAAATAAGGGCCACCATAAAACAATAGTTGTTGGGTTATATAACGTTCAAACGAATTAAGGTGCGAATATTTTTATAAATATATTTTTTAATTAAAAATACATTAAAATAATAATTTTTTAGATTATTTTTTATTTTTTATATCAATTCATTAAAATCATTAAAAAAAAATGAAGGCATTTTCAGACAATTTAAATAGACAAGCATCTTCAACTGGCAAATGAACAAGTAAATAAAATAAGACAGATTCATTTTTTGATGATCTTGTTTGGAGTCTTGGATTTTAAAAATGCTATTGCTCTTGGAAAAAAAAGGAAGGGGACATCGTCAACTGGCTCAGATCTTTGTTTATGTACATCTCTGATATTAGCAACTCCCCGATACAAACATAAGAAAAACATCTGAAAATACAAAAAAGAAATTTCCTTCAGAAATTGTTTTAACTCGCATGTTGAGTAAAAATGGTTCACAATTTCACTTCTATCTTGCCCCGGAAACTTCCTGACAACGAATATCTTCGGCTGGTGCAGCAGTTTCACTAATTTATCCATGCAACGGTTGTCAGTATAACAGCACATGGGGTAAAATCTGATTCTTTCTGTCGCAGATATGCACGGTGAGAGTATGGCATGAGCATCCAAAAACTTGGAGAACTTGGTGCCTCCAAGTGCTAAGCTTGGAGCTGCTTGGCAGGCACAGCAACCTCCTCTGGAGCAACTTCTGACTCATCAAGTACCGAGTTTTCAGACATTCAGCTAGCAACAGAAGATTCTTTAGATTTCTCTGTCAGCAGCTCCTTAACTGAGGTGCTCGTTTCTCCAGTTTTTGAATTCTCTACAGTCACATCCTTATCTGAGTTGTTCGTATCTCCAGTTTGTGCCAGACTTGTCTGTGCTTGACTTGAAGTCTGAGGGTCAGGAGCTATTCCCAGGACCACCAGAACAGACCTAAAATGCAAAATTCAAAATGCATCTTCTACCGTCAGAAGCAGGAAAAACTCTAGTTGAGAGAAATTGGATTTTCTTCTATTTACACAAGCACGAGGGATTATATTATAAACCTTGGAAGTGAAGATTTAATGTTTGGTTGGCTAGCATAGGCAACCAAAGGAGCTTTCAGTGCTGCAGTTCTGTTCAGTGCATTTTCCAGTTGTGGTGGAGGAAGCTGAATGACAAAAAGAGAGGTTATCAAATTGGTTAAGAACAAAATTGCTTCTGAAATGCACAATTTACATTCTAATCTAGAAATTAGATTGATATTTAAAAATCAGAGGTGCTGGCTCATAGCTACCCACTGGTTTTAGATTATAGTGGCTAAAATTTTCAATAGCAAGCAAATAGAAGAGATCACACCTGAAGTAACACATTGAATGACTGAGGCTTCGTCAATAGTGCACACTTCAGGAAGCCAACCCACAACTTCGGGTACTTCCATATCTGCAATAGTCCATTGAATCAACTGTAAAATAAGTATGGTTCGTAAAGTCATTGGCAATAAGCCTATGGAGAAGAAGTATTAACCTGCTTGCTTACGAGACGAGAAAGGATCTCCATAATAAACTCCACCTGCAATAATAGAAAAAACCTAGTCAAATACATACCAAGATCCAAGAGTATCATGTCCAAATATAATTAATTTGAAAGAAAAGGGGGTGTCGATTCACAAATTTCTTAGCTAACAGCACCAACCAGGCCAATTACAATAAGTAAACAGCGTGAGTGGGTTTCCATAACAAAAGAAAGCTGTTTCAGTCTCTGAATATTCAAAAGAGTCACCGAAACATGCACACATGTATTTCAAGCCATATTTCATGAAGTAGAGATGACCTTAAGAATATTTATTGAATCTAGAGACATGGTTACAAATAATGAAGTGATTATAAAAATGGCCTCTTGATTTAAATTTTTCTGAAATTCTTAAAAATGCTGGAAAGCCACCTTTGGCTTGGTGATGCCTTAAGTGCTATTTTATCAATCAATTAATCAATAATGTTCTTCCAGAAGAAATAATAGAAAATTGGCCTTCTGATTTAAATTTTTTCTTGTGAATTTCTTACCAATGCTGGAAAAGCACCTATAGCCTGTAGTACCGTGCGCATGAATAATAAAGGAAGAGGAATTTGCTCAACCTGCAGGGATTAACTTGTTCAGATGTGACATCAGTTAAAGACAATTGAAGGATTTTGCGATACAAATTCAAAGTTAGGAATGACACAGACCAACTGATTTAAGACCTTCGCAAGAACTTGCTGAGTGAATATCTGTCGTTGCTCAAAACAAGCATTGCAAGCATCTGTAACCTGAACACAAAAGCACATCACTCAGTTGTACACCTATTCAAATTCGTAAATTCCACGGAAGCATGAAAAAAGGAGCAAAGACAAACCTTCTTCAAGGGGATTCCGTCCCTGTCAGGATCAATACCATGGATGGCAATTAATACTTCAGCTGGAGAGAGCATCGTACCAGAATGAGATGATCCCTGCATTTACATCACGTTGTTTAACAGATTAGAGAAGCATTTAATGAGTTTAGAGCAGACTCCTCCAGAAATCAAACTTGGCCATGATAAAGGTATTTCTTACTAGTATATTCAACTGCATGAGCCATTATTTAGAGAACATTAATACTAACAGTAAGCAGTGCAAGAAGTCAAATATTTGATCAACATCTATGGATGAAATCATTATTGGAACTAGAATGAGAAACAATGAGAACAGCCCCATATTCACTGACAGCATGCGATAGAGCATCATAAAAGCATGGAATGGAAAAGAGAAAATTTAGATGCTGATAAGTGATGTATATGACAACGGAAAAAATGAGTTCAATATAGAAATTTAGACAAGTGGGCTTTCGGATGGCCCATATCTCCATGGAAATGGAGACCAATCACGAACATAAATATAAAATAGGGAAAGATTGCAATGAATATGATTTGATTCATCAATCTTGAATTATTGATTTAAATGCTTTTGAAATGCAATAAAAAGCTAAAACCAGAAGCATATTTTAATGTATTGCAAGGTTCAAAGGTTATTTAAGTCATATTCTTGAACAGGTGGGAGGACTTTACATAATGTGAAAAAAAAACAAGGGTCCTAGTCTGGTAGAGAGAAGTACATGATTAGAAACATAAAGTCACTCAAAATACTCAAAGAAAACTGGATGCGAAGTGAAGGAGATCCTTTTTCTCTAATTTTTTTTTAAAAAAAAAAAGAAGATACCTGTAGTGTACGAGCAAGTGCAATTTGGAACTTATCCAGAGGAAGATTCACTAAATGGGGAAAGATCAGCAAAATCTGGAAAATAAGGAATTAAAATTATTAAAGGGAAATGAAGAGATGGCTAACAGAAAAAAAATAAAAATAAAAAACCAATATCCATATATGCATCAGAAGAACACAATTGCAATTATTGGAAAGAGGAGAATACAAATACATGACCTCAGTATATTCTCCTCTGATGTAGGAAAATGATGGAACTCCTAGAATCTATGGATCATGTTGGGAAAGAATAATATGAATAGTTCTAGCCCATCTATGTCTCCATCCTAGGTTAGCTCACAAGTTGCCACAAGTTGAAAACCAAGCCAGCAAATGCCATGGTTAGTCCTAGAACCAAATTGATTGAGGTCCAATCTCCAAGAAGCCGCTGTGGGCAATCAGTCAGTTTAATGAGAGCAAATGTTTTGGTTGAGTCCACTAACGAGGGAGGGAATGAGAGTGGATAACCCGACATCAACTATTGAGATGGATTTATATCGCGCATTGGTCTTTGAGGTTAAATGCATCATGCGGACCTATCTATCCTTGCAATATACAGGGAATTACTTTTTCATCTACTGCAATCTAGCTTCTTTGGAAATGAATTTACAAAGTAGCCAGTCTCAAAGCTACTCATATAAGTAAAATCATCTTGTCATGTAAGCTCCAATAAAGATTTGTTTAGTTTAAAAAAAATCATGATTGATATCTTTTGCCAGTCACTGATTTATGTAAATAGGATAAATCAATTCACTGCTACCATGTTTGAGAGCAGTACATATCTTTCAAACAGTCATTATGTTATCTAGATCCAGTGGTTTATATTTTATTGATGTGGCAGTAAATCTGACCACCTAATTGCCACGTAAATGTCCCTGACATTATAGGATCTAATAGACTTCAATTTAATATGAGGAATCACAGGTACCAAGGGAAAGCTGAACAAAAAACATTGCTGTCTTTTTTGCATCACTGAATGACCATCTTAAATAATGAACTGACAGTACCAACACATAAAGTATTCACACTGCAAGAAGAAAGATAACAGATGCAAAATGCAGATGTCATAAAAAGAGATGCATTTATATGATTATACACAAAACAATGAACAAGAGAGACCTCATCTCTGGGTAGGAATGGTAATATTGGAATTAGGATCTCTGCATCCTGTAATAAATCAAAAGCAAGCATACATTAGCCAAGGGCCTCACTTCTTTTTACTTTTCATTAAAAGCTAATCAATATTGGCTAATAAATCAACAACATGGCTTCATACCTTTATTTTTGAATCATACAACTTCCTAATGGTGAATAACAATCCAGGTGAAGGAACTGCCCCTTCTGTCAGTGTTTGTAAAACCTATGTATATTGGGAAAATGGAAAGAAAAAAAAAGGGGACAAAATCAGCAATAGTATTATAAACACTTCAATAGGGTTGAGTTTGTTACATAATTGACCAATTGCTAAACCTGCATCAGAAGATTCTCGCTTCCAATAGGAGGATCTGAAATTATTTCAAGAAGATCAGATGACGAACCCATAGTACGGACTAGTATAGGAATGTGCCGATTAACTGCCTGCACCATATAATTAATAAGAGTCTCACAGCAGGAACAAAATGAACTACAGCATTCAGTGTAAAATGTAATGCAAATAAACCAAACCTGTTTAACTGCCTTTGATGCACTTTTATAAACAATAAAAATTTGGCGAAAAAGGGAGTGCTTCTGTCAATCAGATTAAAGGTAGAAATATTAATCCAATCCAGAGAAGAATTAGATTCTTAAATAAAATATTACCGTATATTGATGATAACAACTTCAAATGTTGGAAATTTAAAATGAGAAGGCTTTGACTTAGAATAAAAATAACACCTTTGTGCACAGGGCAAAATACAGTGACAAGCACCGCTGGGCCTCTGAGATTGAGAGTGATGATACACTTTCAGATGTGCATGACTGATGAGTCTCAGAGGAGATATCTTTACTGATGGCACTCATAGATTGATGCTCATTTGATGGTTTTTCCAAAATCGAATCCTGTTGAAGATGTAATTAGAACATAACCAGGAAACATACTGGCTTAGAAAAAGCAAGCGATAAACTGGTGTAGTTCCATTCATATTCTTCTAGCTATTGAATTGTAGAATTATAACTTGAGAAATATTTTGGTGCGTTTGTTGATCTAAGAAAAAGAAAGCAACTTGGGAAATGAAATCCACCAGAAACACTTCAACTAGCTAAATCTATCATCATGAAAAAAACTCGATATAATTATTTTCATGCCAAGTATTTAAACTTATGAGGGATAGAAAAGGGTGCACAACCAGTTCATGTAGTGAAACTCTAACATTACATAATTCAAATATTTCCTTAAATTGTAACTTGTAAAAGGCCTCACCCAAATCTAATAGAAGAACATCAACAAATTGAGTAGCTGCAGTTTATATCATGTGTTTTGCAATCTATTAAACACTCTCAAGGGGCACAGATTGTTACCATTTTCAGAAAATGTGTCAGCGATAGCAGAAAGGTACATAATTGCTCATAGCAGCTTTTACAACAAAGAATTATCTAAAACAAAATGGAATATTACAAATTTACATGTTACTTCCCTGTTTGTAGATAAAAAAGTTGGGGTGTATAACCTCAAATCATTTCAGCACAAAAATGACAAATATGTAAGAAGATTTTGCAAGAGTGAAACTTGACATCCATAATGCATAAAACCACTACCTTCTGTGATTCAGAGAATGACCCTTCAGCATCCATGCTTTCTGTAGCATCACTATTTACCACAGAAAGCAGCTTTTCCTTTGCGAAATCTTCTATCTGTTGAGCGATGGATGAGAGAGGATAAAGCTTATTTGCCACCTGCAAAACGAACCCAGAATGATAAAACAGATTATAACAAGCATCTTATTTATTCCTTCAATAGCAAGTTGTGCTTGGGTGTTGCATACCAGACGAAGTGCCTTCATACGCACTTCTTCCAAATGATGAACTGCACTCTTCCAGAGGTAAAAGAAAAACATTAAATTAAATACAAGACAATAAGAAAGTTTCCTCAAACAATCACTAGAATTTACAAAATGGCCAATCATAAAATAATCTACAGATAACACAGCCAGGAACACCATTGCACAATGGGAGTCAACCCCCTGATAGTAAATATAGGCAGTAAGAGATCATCCAGCTCTCAATTTCACCACATGATTAATATTCTATCTTCCTAGAATTACAAAATAGTCATACATGAGGGAATGATTGATCAGACATGAAGTGAAAAACAATTCAAAAAAATGTGAACTGGTATTCATCTCTCAGAAGATTTGCAGTTATGGATGATGTTAGTGGGAATGATGATCACTACAAAAAGAAAATGTGCAAATGATATATTTTTCTATTTATTTTTATTTTTGCTTAATGGTTTTTAATATTTATTTTTTATTATATATTTTTCTATTTTTGCAGCATTGCTATGCAACACTTTAACTTGCAAGAACCCTCACAGAAACTAGCAAAGAGGCCGAGAAAGGCATGGCATTCAAAATGTACAAATGTTATTGACAATTGAAATAAATGGAATCGATGATAAAGAGAAGAAACCTGCAGAGCAATTTTTAAGCAGGATTCTCGAATAGGAGGCCTCAGCAAAATCAGGCTCCATACAGTGCTGAGACCTTGAGTAACTCGATCTCCACTTTGCAACTCCTCAGCTTTATCGATGTTTCCAGGAGAACACAAGGACTCTAATAGACTGAAAATTGAATCTGGAAGATAAGGAGCTTCACCAAGCAATCTACTTAAAGATTTGTCTGAAGGAGGAAAAGAATCTCTAAGCGTTTCAGCCTGCAAGTTAATATAATTTCTTTCTTTCAGAATATACATATGTGATGCAAGAATGAGAAATGGTAAAAGGGAAATAAATACGAACCACAGTCAGAAGGAACATTTCATACACAGAAGCAGCGGTTGTAGAAGAAAGGAAGTCATGTTCCTCTTCTACCTCACCAAATAACCTGTAGAGGACATGCAATGTCAACTCGTGTCCCTGAAGGCACCCAGCAATTATTGTCAGATGCTGCATTTTTTTTTAGAAGAATCAAAATAGAACAGAAAAGAGCAACAATGGCAGAGTCCAGCAAGTGACTGCATCAGCACAGCAATACAACTGAACAACTGAAATCTTCATTCTCATGCTGACAATCCCTAGACACATTAAAGGGAACTTTCCATAATATAGTAAAATCAATGAACTCGAAACTAAATATGCCAACTCTCCAATTCCATAGCATAAAATTTGTTGATACAATGATGGTGGCAGTATACAAATGAAATGAAGCAGTTTTAGCGCATTCTGATTAAAGCCCATCACCACTACAAGTTAGCATCTGTGCAGTAAGCTAAGCTATGAAAAGTTAGAATACTCTCTTACCTCATGAACCACATAATCTGACAATATGTGCTTTTTAAGGAGTTCCCATGGGTCTAACTCTGAAGGAAACTGCAAAAAGGTAAAAATAAAAAAATAAAAAAAAATATCAGCTCATTACATATAGTTTGGTTCTCCGTACTAATGTCTAGTTCTGACTATGCAACTACGTAGAATAAGGTCATGAACTATTGCACATCATACAACTCTCTGAATATCTAAAACAAGAAAATATGCAATTAAAAATCATGTGCACAATAAAAGTGACAGATACAAAAAGTTTACCATTGGACAACTAATATCCACCCAAACTTCCAAATTAAAATTTCATGGAAAAGAGGAACCTAGAATTGATCATTGCACTAATTAAGTCTGTGCATGAGAAAAAAGAGAATGAAACAATAGTTAGCATGAATTGAAGAAGTGGAAACGCGATTCCAAATTACTGTGTGATTGAAGATAGCATCCATTAGATAGTGGGAATTTTCTTGTAGAAGGAGCAAACTAGTATAGGTCCACATTTCCAAACCAAAAGATGTCCAAATTCTGGCTTGACAATTCAGAAAATTAAGCACTGATGGTGAAGAATGAAAAGCAAACAAAATGATTATTTTGTTCATTGACATGGTTGAAGATGCTTAGATCAGGTTATCTGGTGCATGGATCTTACAAAGGCATGCATGTTTGACCAGATTATGCATCATTACAACTCGCAAGAATTTAGCCAAAGAAGAAAAGAACACAAGGATTGTTATTTCAGCTGAGTAACAAGGAAAATGCAGATAGAGTAATATAACTAATCAAACTGAACAAGTACAGGAAACATCATTTACACCACAACCAACAGCAAAGGAGAGGTAACTATCCTTGAAAATATAGAATCAATACCTCAACTCCTAAAGAAGCAAGCAAGGAAAGACGAAATTGTGAACTTCCAGCAACTGCTATTTGCTTGTATGCCTCAATGATACGTATGAAAGCCAAATTATGCAGCCGATCCTTCTGTTCGTCAACAAGATTGACAACAGGTGCAGACATCTTAGGCAGAACAAGAGGCTGGTGTAAACGCACAGAAGTAGCAGTTGAGGAGATCAGGCTGTTGGAATCCGTAGCAGCTGCTTTTGGACTTAGCTCCTCTGACCTGTCATTTGATATTGATGGAAGCACTTCCTGGTTTGACCTTGTACCCAGACTTGTACCTTGCTCTTGACTGGCATCTTCAATATCAGTAGAGACCAGTGAAGAAGCACCCATGGTCTCTGAAAATACATCATTACGAGCAGAAGAATCTAGACCAGGTATTTCACTGTCTAAATTCTCAAAATCATGGATATTAGATGAAATAGCCAAACCATCCATCTGCATCCCAGATAAATCGACATTTGAAGAAGCAGGTAAACCTGCAGGCATCAGTTCATCTTCAGCACCATGAGCTTCTCCAGTATATACATCAGCGACATCAGCTGCTGCAACATGGAGTTCTTCCTCGTCTTTTGTCGTCTGCAGTTCTTCCTCATCTGTTGTCGTCTGCAGTTCTTCTTCGTCTGTTGTCTGCAGATATGTAAACACCCTATTATGACAAATCTAAACTAAAAAATTTCAAATTATTTAAAGGATGTTAGATGGAACAATAGGAAGCCTAAAATAAAAAATAAAAAAAAAAAACATTACAATTCACCAAACTCATGCCAAGGGATAAAAAAAAAAAACGAAGGTCTGTGAGTGGATAGAAGAAGAAACCCATACCAGTATGTCTTTGGATACTGAATGACCAGCATTCAGTTGTGCAGCTATAGGTGGGAAGGAACTAGAAAGTGAAAGAACATTAGTCAGAAAAGATGATGGATACTTGGCTCTAGTGTCACTGCCAACAATAGTCATGTTCAATAGTGACTCATCATCTCCTTCCGCTTGGGGATGACCGGTAGGAAGGTAGCGCATGTTAGCCATCACTACTTCAGCTAACAAGTCAGCAGAGATGCTTGAAATAAGAATCTCCAAAGAACCAACAGCTTTTTCACCTTGAGCAACCAAGGCTCCAAACATAGCAACAAGTTGCTGCACAGGTCCATTATCATCATCTTTTTTGTTAGCTCTATGATCCAACTCTTTAGATGATTCCTCCGAGACGCTGGGGGATGATTTGACACGTTTTCCAGACACATCATCATCTTTAGCCAAATCAGCCAAATCAATACTGTCTTCTGGTCCAGATCGTTTCCTTGCTGAATTATTTGGAATGCCATCAGATGACTTAATTGAGAGTTTTTCTTCCTGCAAAATCTCGACGCCTTTATCAAGAAACTTCATGCATATGTGTGATTCTTTGTGTGTACATGGAAATGTGTATACCAACGTATACATGAGTATATACATTGAAAACATACAAAAGAGTACCTGTGCAACTAGAAAATCTTCCTTTGCCTCCTCTACACTTCCATTGCTCCTTAAAACTTGTAGCGCTTCCTCTGCCAACTCTCCTGCTTTCATCTCTTTTAGAACACCAACTAAACGATCCCGCCACTGCAGTCATAAAAAACCCCATCACCAACTGGTTTCATACAAATGCTAGTTAAAAACATACTGGTGTGGATTTCATGAAATGTTAGTTGGGTAACCACAGTTATTCTAGAGAGTAGAAAAAATGCAAAATATAGAGGACTAACCAAACTACTTCCTATGTTAAGGAAAATCTCTTAGTGGATGTTCAATTACTGATAGAACTAATGAAAACATTATGAATTGACAATACTCTTTGGAGTATAAAATTGCAGACAATTTTGATTTGGCCAGCACAAATGTCCCAATAACACCCACGCGCATTCAACTCTAAAGCAAATTACATTGAATGAAAATGAGGAAAGGAGCTTGTGCACAACACACATATCTATAGAGCATATAAAAAAATTTAAACCTTAGTAAAAAGTTCAGAATCAACCAAATAATATGTTAAAAAAAAAATTCCTCTGCAACCAATTTCCAGTACAAATCTGCTACTCTAAGATCAATAATTTGCCTAGAAGAATTTGAAACTAACACTTACACCAAGTACAATTATAAATAAGTTGTAAGTCAAGATGAAGATAAACTCCACGAAAGAAAAGAGAACAAGTCATATGTGCAAGCAAACACAATAATAATCAAGACATACCGGTGCAGCACCCAGGTGATTGCACTTCAAGCAGTTGAGGAAGGCATTTTTTAAAGCATGATGTGCCCCATAACCATGCATCCCTTCAATAACAGAGTTTGAGGGATCCAAACCAAGTAAAACTGGCAGAATGCGTCCATAGCATGGAGGCCTTTTCTTTGCAATCGTGGCAAGGCTGATAGGAAACATAAAGCAGTAAAATTAATTGGCACAAGAAATCACAAGTGCAGGGACGCATCAAGTCCATTTCATCCAAAAACAACAGCAGAAAAGAGTTTGAATGCATATAACTAGAGCTAGTTGCCTACCTATTAACAAGCACAATGATCATTAAGTTACTGATAGATTTCACTGTTGGCATCCTAAGCTGATCGAGCAATAAACTCAATTTTCTGCTGGCCTCAATTGACAAATCTCCGACATTTAGTACAGGGTGGCCCCCACGGAGCCATGATATGTTAAATTCCACACTTGATCCTGCAAAATAGGTAACCACTCTGCATAACCAAATGGAATCCATCGAAATGCTGGTGCAGTAGCAGATTAAAATTTTCTGCCTCTTAATGCAGCCTGGGAAAGAAGTAAAGGTAAGGATACGAGTATCATTACCTTCATGAGAAGGGGGCTCTGAAGTGCCATAAGGATCAGGAGTGTAAAGAAGAATGACTTCTTCAACAAACTTTAGTGCCAGCAATCTTACACCACCACTTCCCAGCTTCAGAATACATTATCAAAATGAATCAGAATACAGCGTGCATAGAAAATTCACCAATGTATCACCCACCTCAAAAATCACCTTTTACCTGAAAAGCTATGGAGTAAATTTTTTCCTTGAACTCTAACATCGATGACCACGAAGACTTAAGCAAATCATCCAGCTCGCTAGCATAAAGACCCTAAACATACCAACCCCAACTCTTAATCAGCATAAAAAAGGCCGTAAATCATTAACGAAGTTAAGAGATCCCCAGTTGATTTAAGAGACCAATTTTTTTATACAAAAATACCTGAATTGCAAGTTTTTCGAGAGTAGCCCGAAACAAACTGATCCCACAAGTAATAGCTTGTCTAGCAACAGCCGGTACAAGATCTTCCAAAACTAACATTAAAACCGGAACAATTTCGGGCACAAATTCTAAATGCTTCAATCCAATCTCTCCAATCATCCTTCAAAATCACAAACAGCACCCAAATAATTAATTAAAAAAAAGGAGGCACAAAGGGAATAGAGGAAGTAATTCAGAGGGAAAAAGATGCAACAAAAAATCTCCCTCTGCAATCGAAAATAAATTAAAATAAAATTCACTTCGATGCAGAAACTCACTCAGTGGCAAATTTGCGAACAGGAGAGTGCTGATCAGACTGAAACTCGAAAATTCGAGGAAGGAACTCAGAGAGTGAGTTAGCGTTTTCTTGTTGTTGCAAAATTTGGTTTAATTGACGCAAAGTTTGGAGCTTTGAAGGTATGTCAGAGGCAGACTTGGCTGAGTTGATGAGACTCGCTAGTCTTTCTCTTGAACTCGATTTCGTCATGGCTACCATTGAAGATTTTCAATTAATTCGAAGCCCTGATTTTGAAATTTCAGTTTCAGTTTCAGGGTTAGGTCATTGGAGAAAATTGTAAATTAGGGTTTAGAGAGGGAAAAAGAGGAGTTTTTGAATGCTGATGATTTTGAGAAGTTATGGGATTTGGTCCGGTTACATTGTGAGTAGGTTTTTGTAGTTACTTGTTTTCTTAAACAAGCACTGTTTTGTGTATGCTTCCTTCAAATGCCAAACCAATGAAGATATTATATTATATTATATTATATTATATTTAGCCTATTTAGCAGCCGTCTGGATATTATATTATATGCCAAACCTGAAAGATTGGCTTAATTATTTTACCGTTTAACGATAACAGTTATTTTTAAAAATATTTTTTATTTAAAAATATATTAAAATAATATTTTTTATTTTTAAAATTTTTTTATATATAGGATATAAAAATAATCTGAAAATATTTTAAAAATTAATTTGAAATAAAAAAATAAAAAATATTTAATTTTAAAAAAATCATTTTTAAAATGTAAAAACAAGATTATATATTATGTCTACAATATCTTATATTATGTATACATTTTATTTTAAATGTGGTAAGTTGTCTGTGTGGCATGTATTTTGCATTGTATTTTTTAGATTAATCATTATAGAGACTACTAGGGCATTTGTTTAGTATAAAATATTTTTCTATAAAATAAATTATTTTATGTTGTTTAGCTGTGACATATAAAAAAAATTGGAAAATATTTTACAAAATTTGGTAACACTAAAAAATTTTAATAAATTTACCGGTATATAATTTTATCCATAATTTTATAAATTTTATCAATGGGACATAACCTAATAAATATCATTATTAGTTTATCATTACAAATTTATTTTATTTTTTGAGTAACCTAATAAGTTACTTATGTACACACATTATGCCTAATAAAAAAAATGTAATACAATGTTATTTTCATTGAAAACAAATGCTCAAAATAGCAATAATCCTTACAATTATAACAATTATAGTTGCACTGCATTAATAATCTTATCAACCATCTAAAAAACAACAAATTCATTATTTTTATAACTCGTCAAATGTAAATTAAGAAATAACCATACTTTTATAGTGAGAAACTAGTCACAACCAAGACCAGATTTACATCACAAACTTTAACATAACTTTTTGGTAACAAGAATTGATTCTAAAATTTGTTTGTTAATGCATTACATGCCAAGAGAAAGAGGGGAAGGTTGACTTGCAATTTGAAAATAGCAAAAACCAAGAGAAAAACAACACCTTCTATGCGAACACCTTTCAAGATACGTTAAAATTATATTTGAATGGTTTGCAACTTAATCTAACAAGAACATGTATTGGATAACTAAAGTTATATGCAATCATCACTTTGTTTTGCATAAAAATTAAGGTGTTTCCTTACTTTTCCTACACATTTTTTTTCTTATCTTTTCTTTCTTCCTCTACTCATTTTCTCTCCATACTCGTTCTTCCTCTTATTATTTTTCTTATTTTCGACGAAGCCTTCAAATTTATCTTTAATGACTGAAACTTTACCTTATGGTGTTTCACACTTATGGTTCACCTCATTTTCACTCCTCCTCACCATTATTTTTGTAACAAGGTCTGTTTGGTTGCTTCTACTTTTTACAGCTTCAACTGATCTTCATACACTTGTTTAGGTGACAATAGAGTAAGCATGTATGTTTTCCTATCCTTTTCCAATGTATACCTATTTTAAAATCGTAATGCTTGGCTTTCATATCAAATTACCAAGGTCTCCAACATGTGGATGAATAACATCACATAAAACCTTGTCTTTATATCTCCCTACTGGGGATGAGATTAAAACATGTTTAGTCATTGTAACTTCTCCACATTCAATCAACCATCGCAACTTATACGATGTAACATGTTTAATGGTAGTCAAGCTCAACTTTCTAACCAAAGTTGTGCTAACAACATTAGTACAATTACCATTATCAATAATCATACTACATATCTTGTTTTTGATGTGGTATCTAGTATAAAAGATATTCTTCCTTTGTTGTTTAACAACTTCTTCACTAACTTGAACATTTAAAGATCTTCTTATAACCAATGACTCATTATTAATAACATATTCTACATCACTAACATCCTTAAGTGCTCACATGCTTTCACATTCAGATTTATCAGTAGCTGACTCTACTTCTCCATTATCTCTCAAAATCATAATCTTTTTATTTGGATATTTTGTTGCATAATACCTAAATCCTTGATACTTAAAACACTTAATTTCTCCTTTATGTTTCAACTTAACATTATTTCTTCTTTTTTCTTCTGTTGTTGTAACTTGCTTTTTAACATATAAGGGTTCAACAACTTTAGATACTATTATTGACTTTATTTGTGTATTACCCTCTCTCTTGAAATTCAACTTTCAACCCTGAGAGGATCTTAAATAACCGTCTAGTCCTGCACTACCTTTTCTTTTCAATTGTTTTTCCACCTTTATAGCCATATACACAATATCTTTGATTTCTAAATAATATTGCAATTCAACCACATTAACAATATCTCTATTTAAACCATTTGAAAATCTAGCCATTATGGCTTCCCTATCTTTAAAAAAATTAGTTATAATCATAGTTATTTCCATCTCCTTTAAATACGCATTAACACTTTTAAAACCCTGAGATAAAAATTACAATCTATTATATTTCCATATAGTAATGATTAGAGACAAACCTCTTTCTTGTGATTGTTTTCATCTTTTTCCATGTATCAATGAGTCTTTCTCCATTAGGCCTTCAACTTGTAACAAGTTGATCTCACCAAATAATAGCATAATTAGTAAATTCAACTATAGCTAGTTTTATCTTTTCCTTTGAACATCGATGGCAATCAAATACAAATTCCACCTTTTTTTTCCCAATCCAAATAAGTCTTTGGATCATTCTTTTCCTGAAATGTTGGAATCTTAAGTTTTATGCTACCCAAATTATTATCTAAATCATTGTGATCATTAAAATTCCTCTCTTGACCCAAATAAGGTATTTTAGTGTGTACAAGACTTCCTTTCATGATTAACTATATCATCCTCATCATCATCATTGGAGTTTTTAGCTACACTTTCATTCCGAGGAGAAAATTATCATATAGTAGACATTTTAACCTCTTTTCTCCCATGATTAGGAACATCATGTCTACTAATCATCTAAGTACTCAATTTATCCATCTTTCTCATTAAAGTCTTCATCATTACCTCCAACCTATCTTATCTTTATACAAGATTCTTCGTCTGCGATTGTGTCACATTATTTTATGACATTGTGAATAATTGCAATAAAGGTTAGTAGCAAAGAACAATCTCCTCACACATACTCGCACGTGTTTACACTCGATTTAATGTCACTCCACTTGATTTTCATACAATTAAATCAGGCTTTTCACTCTAATAATTTCACTATTTCCTTACTTTGATTTGTGAAGGTAACTTAACAACTTATCAAATAATCAATCAAAACAACGTAATGCTTTTATAATAATAAAAACTTGAGAATCAAGAAATATACAAAACTAATCAAAATGAAATTTAAGGATAAATTTATGAATAGCAATGTAAATTCATAAGAAATATAATGATGAAAAAAAGACATGAAATAAAAGCAATGAAGCAAAGAAGACAGAGAAATTCATGAGAAATATTTAATGTGCAGGCTTGCCTTAAGGCCACACGTCTGGGTTGTTTTGTAAGAAGCCCATGCTATTTTTTTAATTGGCCATTTGGTTTATTTGGGGCTTTTCTTTTAAATTTTATTTTGTTTCCAATTCAATCCTTTAATATTGAGTTTTTATTTAATTTTTTCATTTATTATTGGGTTGATTATGATTCCGTATTCGTATTTTTTATCATATAATAAAATAAAATAATTCAACCTCGTGGATTTTGTAACCTAGATCATAGGTTTGTCTAGTTGACTAAAGTGAACCCGTTTTGTTTTTTCTTCTTTTTTTCTTCGGACCTACCCAGTTGACATGGTCACGTCAAGTAATTCTCACACAATTTATTTTAAAACCTGAGCTAAGCAAAGAGTCAAGTCAAGATTTTTCAAGTTTGAATTGTTGTACCGAGTTTAATGACAATGTAAACAAAATGACAATCTAGATATTTTTTTTTTACGTTCATAATTTTTTTGGTCCAAGCTTCGACGATAGGACGACCTATAATCTTATACATAAAAAAAAAAAGAGTTGGCATCGGTTTAACTGTTCATATTTTATATCACTTTTGGGTCGTAGCTGAATTGGTTAACACGTGGCATTTCCTAGGGTGAGGTTACGAGTTCAAGCACTAGTATTGCCAATATTTTCTGTTATGTGTCACATAACTTTTTTTTAAAAAAAGGGCAAGCAACAAGTTGTCTGGTCCATATTAAAGGAAAAAAAATCATTGGCCCACGCACATGAGTTGTTTTGTAATAGGCCCATGCCTTTTTTAATTGACCATTTAGTTTGTTTTTTATGGGCTTTTGTTTTTTTTATCTTTTTGTTGTTTTTTCAATTTCATCTTTGAATATTATGTTTTTATTGAATTTTATCTTTCAGTATTAGGCTGATTATAAGTCGATATTTGTATTTTTTATCATATAATATAATATAAAAATATAATTCAACCTAATGGATTTCATAACCAAAGTCGCAGGTTTAGTAGGTTGATTAAGGTAAACTTAACATGTTTTTTTTTTCCTTTGAATTTTTTTGGACATCCAGTTGACAAGTTCACGTTATGGCAACTCTTACACGATTTAATTTAAAACTTGTGCTAAATAAAGAATCAGGTTGAGATTTTTCAAGTTTGAATCGTTATATTGAGTTTAATGACAATGCTAAAACTTTCTCGATAATCTAGATATTAATTTTTTACATTATATTTTTTTAATCCAAGTCACAATGATAATGTCGATAATAACCTAGTCTACAACTATTATTTTGCAAAGAGATTGACTCGACACTCGTTATGGCTAGTGTAGCTAGAAGATTACGATATTATTCCTGGATGCAACATCATGGGTCAACGTATCATGTTATATATGCTTGTTGGCCACCTAATGTAGTTGAGCATAAGAAAATGAGTGATTCTGTGCCGCCAAGTATGAGTCTGTAACAATTAGATGAGGATCTGCCCTAGACAAATTACATGGAAGGCTTAACAAATGTATTTATAGACTAGTGGGATAGGTCAATGTCTAAGAGGAGGTCTGGTAATGTTAGACTAGACTAACAGCTCAAAAGAGTCATAATTTTTTATTCGACCGTTGGATTGTACTCAACTTTTTATGCTTAAAACACAAAATATTTTGTGTTTTTTTTCAATTGATGTCTTTAGCTTCATCACCACCCATTCCAACTTTCTTGTAAACACAACTTTGATCTTAAATCTCATCTACCATCACAGTTTAAAAAATGCATGAACATTCAAAAGGGCAGGTAATATTTATGCAAAAAAAGTTACCAAAATATAAACGCACATATCTGCCTTCATAATCCTTTTAAATATATTTCTTGTTTTTTTTTTTGAAAAGTTTGCTTTCTGGACTATAAAATCACAAGAAAAGAGTATGAGGTTATAACTTACAAGTCGAACTAATATTATGTGAAAAGGCATAAGATTCTCATTATATCTTAACAAAATGTATTTGAAATGAATGGAAAATGCACTTCACCATCTTGTTTCTTCAAGCACGGATGTTGTATTTATAAACCTATAGAGAACTACATACCAATGTATTTTATTTCAACAACTAAGTATAAAAAAGAATAATATTACTTTATTATGGCCCTAATATTTTGTAAGATTGTTGGAACACAGGCCATGCTCTCCTTGGAAATGTATCCATTATACAATATAGGTGAGGTGAAGCTAGAGATTACCAATCGAACTAATATGACTAGGAATTATCTAACTCTTAAGGGTAGCCATTACCTTGAGAAGTTGGATGATTATCTCACACTCGAAGAATGTGGATACAAAGGAGAGGCAACAATTCATATTGATGTTAGTCGCTCACCTGAAAACCTAGATTTTGACCTTGTGGTTGGGCTGCCAAATAATGATTGGAAACTAGTAAGAGTACAAGAGACAACTATTGTGGAAGAATTAAAGGACAAAATCATGGAGCGTTGGGGCATTCCGACCGATAAAAGATATTGATTCGCCTCAACACAAAATGGAAGATTCATATTACTTAATAGATTACCTTATTTCAAAACTTGGTGACATTAAAGTTGAAATCAATGATGAAAGTAAAGGGGTTAAAGAAAGCAATAATGAAAGTGATACCTAGATCGATGTGCACACTACTAGCTAGGTTAAATATGGGGATTACACCATTATTGAATAGTTACCTTATGTTGTCAAATGTCTAGACATTAGTTTATAAGTGGTTCCATAATTGTTAAATAGTGGCTTCTATTGTCATGTTTTATGTTATAGTTATTAATAAAATAAATGTGATTAAAGTAATTGGTAATCTTTGAATTGATTTTGAATATTTTTTTTCAACAATCTCTATTGTTGCCATTATGAAATTGATGTAACCAAAATAGAAGAGTTCAAGTAGTCAGATGTATATTTGTCATTAATGAATAATATATATGGTTTAGCAAACATGTTTATGGAATAGTGGAACACAACTAAGCTTAAAAAAAGTTAGTCGCACCAAACCAATTACTTGGCAATAAAAAAGACATAATTTTTTTTATGATCACTTGATTAGACTTAAAAAATTTCTAATTGATTTTATAGGCCCAGTTTTGCAGTGGGGTTAACATGCTTATGTAAGTTGTGCCATAGAAGAATCTAAAATTAGACTCTAAAGATGTTGTTTAAGCTCATTTTTGTTACTTTCCCTTAATTATTCTAGAATTTTTGTTAATTTTAGATTTTAATTATTATATATTTTTTAGTATTCTTATTCTTCTACCTTAAAGTCTGTTGTTTACCTATATAAGGAATGGTAAATTCTCCTGGAGAAGCAAATTATATCAAAATTATATTTCAAAATAAAACTATGAGTGTCTATTGTTTTAATTTGCATGTGCTTCTCTGTGTACAGAGATATAGCTAGTAGAGTTTTGAGAAAAAATGAAGTGAAGGTGAGGGAGACGAATAAAGACAAAATTATTATAGAGTTTTGAGACATTCCAACCAATATGATAGGTTGATTCTTCTTAAACTTAAAATATGAATGGATCAAAATGCTCTCCCTTTACGTTTTTGATATTATCAGTTTTCCAAGGATTTCCTTGTAAAGAGTTTTTGGAAGCCATATAAAGGTAAAAATAATAGAAAGTATACAACATAATTAGAAATATCTCAAGAGGGAGCAAGATTTGTTGAACAAAATGTAAGCTGTAGAGAGAGAGAGAGAGAGAGAGAGAGAGAGAGGGCACCTCACCGAAGTCATGCATACACTTTTAACCTTATGGATTGGTTTTATTTATTTGGTTTGATGTTGTGTTTTAATTGATTTAAGGATGTTTTAAGGTTATTTATTGGTTTATCAACATTCTTATAATGTTTATTATAAGTTTTTATATAAAAATAAGTTAAAACATTGATTTTTAAGTCTAAAAATTCCTAACCAGTCTTTCTAGAAATCTCTCTAATTATCGCAATATTTGCTTTATTTTTACATTTGTTAATTAACTTTCAAAAGTTTTTACATAGAAAATTAAATTCTGGATTTTCATAATAAATTTTGGAAGATGGGAGACTTGAAATTCTGCCCATTAATGAAATATATCTCAAATAAAAAAGCTTGTAAAGAAGCAATATAGATGAAGAAACTTATGGAAAAGCTCGGGCATAAACAATAGAAGATTCTTTTGTATTGTGATAGTCAGAGTGCCTTGCATATTGCAAGGAATCCAGCGTTTCATTCAAGAAAAAAACATATAAATGTTCAGTATCACTTTGTTCGAAAAGTGGTGGAAGATGAAAGTGTGGATTTTCAGAAGGTTCACACAAAGAAAAAGCCAGTAGATGCTTTGACCAAACCAGTCAACACTGATAAGTATATATGGTGTAAATCCTCTTATAGCCTAGCAGAAACGTAAACATAAAGGTTTAAGTTATATGAATGATGCGTTAACATTTAACACAACATCAATTGTAACAATGGACTATTTAATATGCATAACTTATCATGTCATATTGATTTGTATTATTAATTATCATTTTAAAAGAGATGCAATATATGTCCCTAGCTATTGCTTCACAATAACTCAATTAATTAATAGAAAAGCTAAAATATACATTGTGGATTGCTGGTATCTCTTTATTTTTATTTTATTGAACACATGATTTTTTTTTTCTTTTCCTCTTTCTTTTCTTTTGTTATGATATTTTAATATTAAGATGGTTGAGAATTTAGCTTTGTGATTTTTTATTTATTTTATATTTATATGAGGTTACAGTGGTTTGCAAGTTTGTCAAGGAAATCCTGATTGCCCCAGTTTATGGGTTTGGCGGGGTTTCATTTTTTTTTAATTGAACTTGGTTTTTTTTATAGTCTATTTTTTCTTATATAGTTAAAAAAATAATTTTATTAAACTTTATATAGTAACAAAAATTAAAGGATGTGGGAAAACCATTGTTCACTCAACACTTTTTCTTTTTCTCTTTCTTTTTCAAATATGTTTCATCGATTCATCTTTTAAAATTGAGATTGCTGAGAATTTAGCTTTGTAATTTACTTCTTTTTATTTTTTCTTTATATGAGGTTAATGTGGTTTACGGGTTTGTCAATGTAACTTTGGTTGCCTCAGTTTACGAGTTTGGTGAATTGTCTTTTTTTTAATTGAACTTGACTTTTTTTATAGTTTATTTTTTTCTCATATAGTTAAAAAATTTTTTCAGAAAAGTCATATTATTAAATTTTATAAGGTAACAAAAATTAAAGGATGTGAGGAAACTATTGTTCACCCACACACATTGCACTGTGAATGACAATAGTAATTCACAATGTTTTTTTTTTTCTTTCTTTTTTCTTTTTCTTTTTGAATTTTAGTTATGTTTTTTTTTCAAATTTGTTTTTGTCAATTTCATCTTTTAATATTAGGATGATTGAGAATTTGACTTCATAATTTATTTCTTTTTATTTTATCTTTATATGAGGTTAGCGTGGTTTACGGGTTTGCCTATGTAACCCAGGTTGCCCCGATTTACGAGTTTGTTGGGTTGTCTTTTATTTAATTGAACTTGATTTTTTTTTATAGTCTATTTTTTTTCTCATATAGTTTAAAAAAAATAGTTTTTGAGAAAAGTCATATCATTAAACTTTATAAGGTAACAGAAATTAAAGGGTGTGAGAAAATCATTGTTCACTCACACACATTGCACTGTGAATGACAATAGTAATCCACAATATTTTGCTTTCTTTCTTTTTTCTTTTTCGTTTTCTTTTTAATTTTAGTTATGGTTTTTTTTCAAATTTGTTTTTGTTGATTTTACTTTTAATATGGGAATGGTTAGGAATTTTATTTCATAATTGTTTTCTTTTTATTTTACCTTTTTATAAGGTTAACATGGTTTGCAAGTTTGCTAGAGTAACCCAATTTGCCCTGATTTACGAGTTTGGTGGGGTGTCTTTTTTAAAAAAAATTGAACTTGACTTTTTTATCATCTATTTTGTTCTTATATAGTTAAAAAAATTGTTTCAGATAAAAGTTATGTTATCAAACTTTATAAAGTTCATGAACTTATTCACAAGTTTAGTTGGTTAACTTGGTTCGCGAGTCTGGCAAGTTTAACTTTTTTTTAATTAGTTTTTTTATTTCATTCTTAGATATTGGGTTAATTATAAATTCAATTTCATAATTGGTTTCGCTTCACTTTTTATAAGATTATCATGATTTAAAAATAACACCTTGATATTGGGTTGATGTTTGATTTCACAATCGTCTATTTTTGTTATCATATAATTAAATAAAAAATTATTTTGAAAAAAAATTATAATCCTAGTAAGGTCCATAACCCAATTCTCAAGTTTGACGTACTAGCCTGACTTACCTGATTCACATGTTTGACGAGTTTACTCACCGATAGGATATGCTCTTTTTTTTTATCTTTTAATTGTTTGTAATTTATTCTTGTTCGATTTCATCCTTTAACATTGAATTGGTTGGAAAATAGACTACATTATTGATTTTTGTTTGCTTTCTACTAGGGTAATTGTCTTAAATAAGTGTTTATTTTTAGGTTGGTGCTCAATTTTGTGAGCACTTATTTTTATCATATAATTAAATAAAAAAAAATTGAAAAAATTTATTGAATTCAATAGAGTTCATAACTTGGATCGTAGGGGGATAAAGGTCGATTCAATCTGTCATTGTCTCAATATTAAAAAAAATTTATCATCTTGAAGTTTTTTTAAAAGTTAAGTCGTGTTTCTTATCGATCATCAAGATTGCATTTGGACCTATAAAATCGATCATTTAAGTCAAGCTAGCTCCCACATGGTTTAGTTGAAAACTTGAGTTAGGTGGGGAACTTAACCACTTGGTCAAGTTTGATAACATTGTTAAGAACTTCTCCATGCTCTTAATATATTTTTTTATATTTTTTAAAAAAATTGGTCCAACCCACGATGGTGCGCAAGACAAAAAAAATATTTCTCTACGAGGTGGCTGAATAAGATTTGTAATAATTTGGGCTAGCCATTTAGTTTGCCTCTTTGAAATGTTTCAATTCCGGTAGCTCTATGAGATTTTTTTTGAGCAAGTCATTTAGCGTCTTAGATATGTCCGAGTGAGGGAGCATATAATCTTTTTCCTATTGTTTTTTAAAGAATGACTTCTTTGTTTCACCCTTTTGAAAAACAGTTGGTGTTGCACAATCATTCCTTTTAGCATTCGTTGGTACCTTAATGGCATCAAAGTTAATTGCTTAATATTGTTTTCCATTGATCTTTGAAGTGCTCTATCTAAATCTACAACCTTCAGGATGTTTTTCTTAGGCTTTTGTATAGATAATGACGAGTTTCCAACTACAACAATGTTATGTTCCATATAGTGTACTTAAGTAGCCATTTATTTAAAAGATTTAGGTTTAACGTAACCCCTAATTCATCCCTTGAATACACATATCTAGCATGAAAGTTTCAGTAACTCGATCCTTACAATTGAGGTTAAGGTTTTCCCATCGACGAATATAATCGATGACAAGCTTTTCTATTTATTGATGTGCATTGGTAAGTTCAATTTTATTGATCACGTGATAAGAGTTGTAGAAACGATTAAGAAACTCATATTTCAATTGCTCTCAACTATCGATTAAGCTAGACTTTGAGTTAGTGCACCAGTTAAAGGCATTGCCCTTTAAGGAAAGAATAAATTCTCTTACCATAAAATCATCATCAAGCATTGTTGCAAATCTCTATAAAGCGAGCCACATGTTGCCTTGAATTCTCTTTGTGATTGAATTAATGAAACTTTAATGGTTGATTGCTCAAAGGCATCCCTAACGGGTTAGTTATTTGGATGTATGACTTTGTATAAGAATATGAAGGTTGAACTAAACTTTCTATTTGATCCATGATAGCCTCTTTGATAAGCTTTTTTTATTTATTCGTGGTAAGGATGTCATAAGTAATACTGTGGATATTTCTTGTAGCTCCGATTGTAGAATCCTCAACAACATCTAGTTGATCTCCTTGCATAGCCTTGGTAGTTGAAGCTTAACCAGCCTTGGTAGATAAAGTTTAGCCTTCCCCGTTCACGCTCTCTAGTTTGTTCATCAATTTTGCTATCTCATGGTCTTTTACATTAAGTGAAGTCAAAAGTCTTTCAACAAGTTTTGTTAAATTAGCCATTTGATCCTCCAAAAATATAGTTCTGATCATCATCATTGACATGATGACAAAACCTGAAGCCTTAGTAATTGACATGGAGAAGATTTTATAGGTGATTTGTCAAAGTAGACATCTTGAGTGCCGAAGAAAAGTCCACGTGTCCTATTTGATTTTTATGGTGAAGTTACTTGTATTTTCAACCTTGGATCAACAAGCCCTCGTACCCCCTTTACATTCGATGTTGACATCAACTCTAGAATCAGCTTTGTTTACGCATAAATCATGTATTGATCAATTTAGAAAAATAATCATAACATGAATATTCAGAGCATATATCTAAGCACCAAAGCACATTATTATTGAAAAACAAACAAATGAAGCTTAGCTCTAAAGGTTCCAAGTGGAGTCCTTATTTTGTCGTAAGGGACTTCTTGGTGAACTTTCTATGAAAATGGAAGAAAAAAAATGAGTCGTCACCTAATTTTACAATAACTAAGAACCCTAACTTTTCTTCAGAGTTTTCTAGGTAAGGGAATGGTTATGTTAGAGGGAAAATTAAAATCACCCTAAAACATCATACCTAAAATAAGCTGCTTTGTGTTTATTTTTAATTATATAAGGCGTCTAACACACACATATGCTAAATTTTTGTCTAAAATGGTATATGGATTTTGGTCATTGAAAGTGTCAAAATTCTAAATTCTAAGGAAAAGATTTGAGACCTAGGCTTGGCAACAAGACTTAATCCTTACCTTTGAGTATAGACGTTGGATCCGAGAAGATAATTATGACTTATTGGGCTTTGACCCAATTTCTTGTGATATGTCCAAAATAGACTTGAAAACCTCCACTTACACACCACAAGCCTATATGAGATCGTGTGATCCAACCTAAATTTACTGTCAACACAAAACACTATTCGTCCATATTCAGTAAGAACATAAAATTGTTTACCCTTAATGTGACTTCCAAGAAAAACCAAATTAAGATTTATAATCTTGGAGCCAATTTTGAGTTACGAGGAAAATATAAATATATTTCAAATTAAATGGAAGCCAAAATACAAAGATAAATCTATATTCACCTCCACTACTTGTCTACCCTTAACACGACATTCGAGGAAAAATCTTATTATGATTTATAATTTCCGCACTGATTTTTAAGTTATGAGAGGGGTTCAAATCATATAAATTAATGAAAAATCAATATTCACATACAAAGTCAACTAGCTCACCTTTAATGCGACATTCAAAGAAAAACATAATTAGAATTTATAATTCTTAGGTCGATTTTAAGTTACAAGAAAAATAAAAATTCATGAGAAAAGCAATATGCAAATATACATTGTTTTTTTTAATTATTATTTTTTATTCAATGAACTACGATGCTAATGAAAGAAAACTATTTTGTTATCAAAACAAGAAAAATACATAAATTAGAAAAGATAATTTCAATTAAAAATACATTTCTTCTTCGTAATTTTCTTCATTGTTTTTCCTGCTAATATTTATTTTTATTATTGTATGATTAAATAAAAAATAAATTTTAAAAAGCAAAGTTATTAAACCTGACAATGCCTACAAGTTATTAAACCTGACAATGCCTACAAGTTGGGCAACTAACCCGTTTCAATTGAAGTCAATAAAAAATATCATCACTTCAATGTTTTTTTTATATAATAATAATAATAATAATAAAATTGACATTGCTTTTGAGTTTTTTTCTAAATAAATCAAATTAAATTTTAACTATATCAATCAAGTTACAAATATATTTACCAGGTCGACTAAGTTATACCAAACCAACTTCCATGTGGTTTACTTTGAAACTTGTTATGGGCCAAAGCCAGGTCATTATGTTGACTTCCTGAACCAAGTTAGTTTTAATAATACTACCAAATATTCCCAGTGGCATTCCACAAGCAACTAAACAGTAGTTCTCTAACCAACCCTCAGGTCGATGTTAGCAGCTGCGAAGGTATACGAGGGAGGATTGAATAACTTGGGATTGCTGGCTGGAGGATTCTCAAGATAGTGATTTCCCAGCTACTGAAGGGTCGGAAAAATTGCAGTATGCAACCATAGGGGGCGTCTCCCATTTCTTCCTTCAATTGCTCATCCTCTTGCATGCTGTAGGCAAGAATGATTGATTGGAAAATGATTTGATACGCTCACAAAATCTGCAAACGTTTGAGGCAATATTTTTGTGCCCATGTTGGCTAGCAAGCCCAAACATTTCCAAGCATATCGTGACGGAGCTAGCATCTATTGCTAGCTACAGAAAAGCATGTTAAACAAATACATTCGGCAATGTATACCAAATCCCAACTGCCAACACAGTCGCAAATGGCAGGTAAGAATTAAGCAAGCTAGTCGAAATATGGGTAGAAAGGCACATATGCTTACATGCTTAAAAAATCAACATTCAAGATCAAACAAGATCTAAGAACCTAAAAAAAAAAAGGTTACTTTAAAGCAAGAAACAGTAGTCTTACAAAGAAAAGGACATTTATTAGACTGCTTTCTCTGTGGTGTTCCTAGTATGGGATTAAAAAAGATTACAGAACAATGGAAAGATCCTCACTTAGCAAATAATATTATACACAAGTAGCCAAGTGCTTGTAGGCTAATTTTGAATGACTGGAAACCAGCTGCATCAGACAAGATTCCTGCAGAAATACAATCAGCAAAATCAGCTGAGCTCTCCACTGTCTTCATAGCTGAAAATAATTTCAGCATCGATTGCTAAAACCTTTAGAAAGAGATTACAAAATTTGGGAAAACAGTACAAACAGTAGAACAGGCAAGCTGGTATTGAAAGACACAACCATGTAGAGATGGCGAAAGTCAGAGATGACAAACTACATTACAGCTAGGAAAAATCAGCAGTTGCTACATGTTCCTCAAGCATATGTACAAATAATATCAGGAACAAGACCAACATTTGAGATCTATCAAGCCTCAAATAATCACAAACTCTTACAGCACATAAAAGTCAGATATTTCTCGACTGAAAGAGACAACGAGGGTGAGAATTTACTGATTCCTTAAGAGTAGCACTTGCAAATCAGCATCTAGCATTTCTAATCTAAATTTAAAGATTATGCGAAAGCAATCCTATGAGATTCCTCGGGTCTTGCCTCATGCTAAGGAATTCACGATGAGATAGAACCCTGCTAATTATTCATCTAATTGTTGATATCCAGCCGGTTCCTTGTCAAACTCTTTAAACTGCTGAATCATTGGCATCTAAACTATGACAAACGTAAACTACACCAGCTCATCCTGCAACAGCCCTTCTCAATAGTTTTTTTTTTTTTTTCCATGTTCATTTTTATGGCCTTAAAGCAGTTCTAAATTGAGCATGGTCACAACTCCAGGACCAATAATAGGTCACTGGGTCAGCAAAATAAGTAACGAACCAGTTTAGCTTTCTCAAAATTGACAAGAGAAAACAATTTTAAGAGAAAACAGCAACATGTCCAGAAACATCAATGATTGAGCATTTATTTGAGATAGTTTTGACAAGATTCAACAGAGTTCACATATTTTTTTTGTCAAAGCAAAGTTCACGTAACCAAAAACCAACAATCTTAATAAGATAAATTACTACTACCAAGCACCAAGTTCTTTGAACCTCACCTTGAGGCGCCACATGAAACCATCAAAATCCCACCTCCTAATCCGACCGACTAGCAAACCTCTCGATCTTCTTATCATTCAAATTAAGCCCAACCATAGCCTCACCAAGCCCACAACTCACCTCCGCCAGCACCTGAGGATCACTGTAATGCGTTACAGCCTGCACAATAGCTCTCCCCCTCTTAACAGGGTCCCCACTCTTAAAAACCCCAGACCCAACAAACACACCATCACATCCCAACTGCATCATCAACGCTGCATCAGCAGGGGTAGCCACTCCCCCTGCTGCAAATTGCACAACAGGCAACCTCCCAAGTTGCTTTGTCTGCATAACCAAATCATAAGGAGCAGCAATTTTCTTGGCAAAGGTAAACACCTCATCATCGTCCATGTTTCTCAACACCCTTATATCCCCCATCACAGACCTCACATGCCTAACAGCTTCAATGACATTCCCCGTGCCCGCCTCTCCTTTAGTCCTTATCATTGCTGCACCTTCCCTTATCCTCCTCAAGGCCTCACCCAAATTTCGGCATCCGCAAACAAAAGGGATGCGGAAATTATGCTTGTTAATGTGATTTTCTTCATCAGCTGGTGTAAGAACCTCGGATTCGTCGATATAGTCGATGCCAATGGCTTCAAGAATTTGGGCCTCGACGAAATGCCCGATTCGGGCTTTCGCCATGACAGGGATTGTCACTGCCTGTTTTATTTCTTTGATGAGCTGTGGGTCGCTCATGCGTGCCACACCGCCTTGTGCACGGATGTCAGCGGGGACTCGTTCTAGTGCCATGACAGCACAGGCGCCGGCTTCTTCGGCAATCCGGGCTTGTTCAGGGGTGACAACGTCCATTATGACCCCGCCTCTTAGCATTTGGGCTAGGCCTACCTTCACGGAGAATGGGGATTTTTTGGTTTCTGTTATTGCTCCGTTGCCATAGACTGCCACCACTCCGGTTCCTGCCATTCTCTTAGAGAGAGTGAGTAGAGAAAGACAATGAGAGAGATTGGTTTTGGTTGTTTGAGAGAGAGAGACGGCGAGAGACGAGCGGAGGTGGTGGTGTTTAAGTAGTGAGAGCGGCGAGAATGTTGAATGGCTCTTATTTATTGGGCAAACTTCGTCTTTAGTCCTGTAATTATCAAGAAATGTTTAATTTGATTTTCTTAATTGGTTGTTTACACGTTCCTCTCAAAATAAATTCCTTTTGAATTGTTTTCAAGGAACTCATAGGCTTATCTAGCTAGTTCATTGTATCTCGAGTTAACTTATAGATCATTGATTTAATTCAAATTAAGTTTTTTTTTATTAAAGTAATGTTATTTATTTGTTTTTTTATACTAATTCGATCGAGTTTGAATTAGATTTGATTGGTTTAATTAAATCACTAAAAACCATTTGGATTAACTAGATTTCATTGAGTTAATGTCTAATCTAGCTCAATTAAAAATCCAACTCGAGTCAGAATTCAAGTCTTGAAATTTTCGGATCAATTCATTATATCAGATCAAGTTTAACTAATATAATTCAAATCACGAGAATGAATTATAAAAACAAGTAGTAAAATCCATCCATGCATTTCGTAAAATGGTTTTGATAGAGGAATTTGTGAAATTATAAGGATTCAATTGAAAAATGTTTACTTCAAATAGTAATTGAGAATGGATTGATAGTTGGGGGATTAATTTGAGTGGCCTTACTAATTCTTACTGGTTAGGAAAAAAAGTCGTGTTTGAAGATGGTGAGATTTGGATTTCACGGTCAAGAACGGTTTATAGGCGTGGAGGCCACGTATTTTTGGTGTGGCCAACCTCAGTTTAGGAGATTTTCTAGTTACGGCTTACGTGGGGAATCATGGTTCTGTTGTTTATACAGACAGGAACTTGCCCACTCTGTTGTCCCCTGCCTATTTTGCTTTAGGTTCATGTCAGATTTTCACTTTTATTTTCATTAAAAAAAAATAATAATTTATATCCCATTTATTTTTACATTTCAAAAAAAAAAAGATTAAAATTCTTTTTTACTTTAATTCTTTTATTTTTATATCATTTTGATGTGCTGATATCAAAATTAATTTTTAAAAAAATATTATTTTAATATATTTTTTAACAAAAAAATATTTTAAAAAACAACTGTTATTATATTTTCAACATCCTTTTAATAGTTAGAGCATAAGGTAGGACTAAAAGATATATACATACATACATACATATATATATATAAAGAAAAATTATAGGTATTGCTAACATGTTTTCTAGTATATTTTTTTCTTATGAAATTCAAAAAAATAAAATGGATAGAAAAAAATAAATAAATAATAGAAAGTTATTATTAAAATTCACAGTTAGTTTACATGTGCTCTGTCATGGATTAGATCAAAAATCAATTTCTTGTTGAGTTTAGCTCTTTTTGCTTGATTTTAAAATTAAATCAATGACCTGATTATACTAGGAAAAACCCTGGATGTTAATTTAGAACTTAAGAACTCTATAGAGCAACATACCTTTACCACTTCACTACAACAATTGGTTTTGATACAAACACATATTAATAATATATTATAAAGTTTGATAGAAGGTGAAAGAAAAGGAAAAAAAAAAAAAACTAGAGAGGTGCTTAAATGTTCATCCACATGAACAGCTAAAATGAAGAGTTAAGCACTATAAGCTTTCCTAAATGTTTTAGATGTATTAGGTAATGATATAAATGACATAAATTTATTAAAATATGAGGTTGGCTTGATAGTAAAAGGGTATATATATATAAGGTAATTTTATTCTTGTACATTAATAGAAATGGTTTCTTTTTTATTTTTTTTTATTTGAAGGTAATATTACTCTTGTACATAAATATAAATAATATTTATTTCCAATATTCTATTTTGTAGAAGAACTTTTTTATAAAATCAAAAACTATTTTATACTTATTATTTATAATTTAAAAAATTTAAGAATAAAGATATATGAAAGAAAAGATTTTATACATATAGTAATAATGATATTATGAAAATCTTAGTGGTTATCTTAATTATTGTATTAGAATGATATTAATGATTGAGTGGTGATTATAATGACTTTATAATATTTTATTAAAAAAATAAAAATAAATTAAAACCACTATTTATTGCTTTCTTTAATTCCTTTTTAAATTATTAAAAAATAAATAAATGTAATAATTCAAAGAAACATATTTTCTTATACACACACTAAACACATATAATCTAACATATACTTGTAAAAAAATAAAGAAGATAAAAAAAAAAAAAAAAACCCCTTCATAGCATATTCATTACCCTAAAATAAAACAGAAAGAAAGAAAAACAAATCCTTGTTTGAGGAAAAAGAATAATGTGGTTGGAGATGTAACAAAAAAAAGAAAAAAAAAAGTGATAGGTTTTTAGAATTCTGTTGGTTGGAATTCGGTACTCTAAAGTAAAAAAAACAAACCCTTGCGTGGACCAAAATGTGTTCTTTAATCAATACTCTCTAATGAAGAATGGGGGACTTTATGAAGATTCTGGCCGAACAAAAGTCTTGCGAGCTAGAGGATGATAGGCCAAAAAGAATGGATATGAATAGGTCGTCATGACACTATCAGGTTTGAATTTTATTTTAAAATTTATATTATTAATTTTGTGAGATCAAATATATTTTTCAAACTATATATTAGATCAAGTTAAAAATTTAAAGATAGATACTAGACATGTGAAAATATATTTTTGTAAAATTTCAGATCAATCGAAATTTGAGAATATATTATTTAAATTAATTAAAGTTGTTGTTACTATTTTGACAAATTCATCAATAAAATGTTTTTTTTTTACCTATTTTCAACTCAATTAGTCCAGACCTATAATAGGTTAATTTTGAACAACAAGGGGAGATTGAATTAGGCTTATTTATACCTTAAACTTGTCCTTGAGTTTGGGCTGCAAGGTTTCCTAGTGTGACTTAGATTCATTGAAGAATTGGAGTCCATACCTTGCAAGGATTCCGAGTCCCACGTGGACCTGATGTGGCGGCATCTAAAAGGATCTTTTTTTTGGGTTTCTTTTACTTATTTTGATGGTATTCCTAGCACATAAAAAAGATTAAAATGAGACAATATAAGAAAGGAAATTTTAGGAATTAAAACAAAGTTACTTAGTTGAATTCCTACATTAAAAGTTTCGATCAAAACACCACTCAGAAAAGCTTGAAGATTTTGCCTACATGGTGGAATTCTAGCATCAATAATTTTTTTTTAGTATCTTATTTTATTTATTTCATGTTGAACAATTATTTTTAATTTAAGTTTATTCTAGCTCATTAAATATTGTATAGGGTTTTATTTTACTATTGAATTTATATTAGTTGATTTCTAATTTGAGCTCATTGACTTGCAACTCAAAATGGGTCTATTAGAGTTATTTAAAGGGAATATATTACTTTTGTGGTTGCAAGTTTCAGCAGTTATGATATTTTGAATTAACATGATTCTTCATTTATTTTGCACGTTGCAAATAACTTCTTTTTTTAGGGATAAAGATTGTACACTGTTTTATCGAAGATTAACTGGTTTTGTGGTGTCATTTACAAATTTCAGGTTTTTAGGTATATGGTTATCTCCGTATCTAAGTTTTTTTTCTTTTTCCAATAGCTTTGGTTCTTAAGTATAGAGTTACCTCTAGGTCGGAGTTTTCAAATTTGATATTCGACTTTCTTGGGTTAATTGTAAATTTTGTTGTGGGTTGCATGACCATGTGATCATAAAATTCGTATTAGGGCAGGTGTAGAATAATGATAAATAATCCAAATGTAAAGTAAAAAAAAAAGGATGAAGATAATTTATTACTATATTATTTTTGCAAAAATATCACAAAATAATGAATGAATGAAGTTAAGAATAAAAAGAGTAGTGATAAATAGGATAAGTATAGAATAATAAATAGACCAAGTGTAAAGCAAAATGAAAGAATTTTTTTTTGATAAAAAAGGTGTAAAGCAAGAAAATAAATAAATGAATGAGGATAAGAACAAGAAGAAAGGTAATAAACATGCCAAGTGTAAAGTGGTAAATAGACTAAGTGTAAAGTTAAAAAGAAAGATTTTTTTTTAAAAAAATGTATAAAGATAAAAAGAGGGAAAAAATACAAAAATACAAAACAATAAATGAATAGATAAGAAAAAAAAAGGAATGGTAATAAATAGACAAAGTGTAGAGAAAATTAATCTTTAAATTTATTTTAAAAAAAAGTTGCTAGAAATTATAGATTTACCATTGCTATTATAAATAGATAAAATGCAGAGTTATAAATAGACCAAGTATAGAGTGAGTGATAAATAAATAACTAATTAAATAAAAATATATATAAAAAATAATAATGAATGAATAAAGATAAAAAAAAAGAATAATAATAAATAAATTAAGTGTAAGGGGAAGAATTTACAAAATGGTAGGCTATATATAAAAAATAATTAGCAGTGGAATCTATGCTCTTAGAAACTGTAAAATTCAATTTTGGTTTTTGATAAAATTTAATATGATTTGTATGTTTTGAATCGTTTTGTTTTGATATGTTGATGTTAAAAATAATTTTTAAAAATTAAAAAAATATCATTAACATATATTTTGATATAAAAAATTATTTAAAAAACAATTATTAGCCAAACACACTCGTTAATCCATCTCGTTTTCCCCTGTTTTGACGTTGTGGACAGTCAGGGCCACTGTTTTATTGAATGGATGGACCAAAGAAAATAAAATATTTATGGAGAAAAAAGAAGTGATAAGGTCGTATTCAAGTGGCTGGGATAAAGGAGAGGAAGGCTGCCTCTCGCTTCCAATCTTCAAATAAAAGGCGTCCATGACTGTCGTTTACTCTCTGTCGCTTTCAATATAAAAGAGCAAGCAAATCTTTGTTTTTCTTTCCTTTTCCTTCTCAGTTTAAAATACTACACGTAACATAATTTAAAGTTGGTTTTAAAGTTTTTTTTTAATATATTAAAATAATATATTTTTTGTTTTTTAAAATTTATTTTTAATATCAACATGTTAAATTAATCTAAAAATATATATAAAAAATTAATTTAACATATCATTGGACTGCATAAACAAATATATGTTTTTTTGTTGATTTTTTGAATTTAAATCTTAGAGTCAAATACATTGAAAAATATATTAATACTTTTTTTTTTTATTAAACTGAATTGATGTAAAAAGGTGCGATTTTGAAATCATTCCAAAAACATATTAATCTCAATTAACACGTAAACTAGTTAAAAAAAATATTCCTTATTATCAAATAATGCAGACATTTCTAAGAAATGCTCTAACACTATCTTCTTCTTTCTTTTTTTTCTTTTTTACCATAATTGTAATAACCATGCATACAAGGAGGTGTTCGGAAGGGATACCGCTCCTTCAAAACTAATAAGTTAGAATAAATTTAAGTTAAAAGTATTTTTGATAAACTGGCTCGAAACAACTTTTAGAAGAATATATGCAGCATAAGTTAGAATTTATAAATTAAAAATTTTAATTTTTAATTAAATCAAAATCTTTACTCAATTATGCAACATACTATTCATTTAAATCAAAAGTTGTTTCTAGCCAACTATATCTATGACTTTTCTACGAGTTAAAAGTTAAAAATCAACTTAAATTATTTAAATAAAAAATCATAATAAACAAAAGTATAGTGATAGTTTTGGAAAGTCTAAACATTTTTATGCACAACGATAATTACAACAACAAAATTTGTACTTTACTCTTATTGCTTAATATATATAACTTTGGATCGACTTTTAATATATTTAAAAATCTTTTTGATCAAGATATATTCATTGGCACTTGAAAGTAGATTTTATGCATAATAAATTGATTAAAATTATTATGAGATAAGTTTTTACATCTAGAATAAATAAAAAATAAATCTTCATAAATTAAAAAAATAATTTATTTTAGTTTATACAAAACTAAAGTTTGAAATGTAGTGTGAGATTCAGTGCAAAAAACATTAGTTATTTAGCCAACTAAACAATTTTTTCTTTATAATTAAGAAAAAACAGAAGCTATTACACTAACTTAAAATTTATGATATTGTCTTTTTTGTCATGAGACAAAACCACACATACATCCTGCAAGTTAATAAGCATTTCCAGCAGGTAGTCAAGCAATATATAATGTTAACAGGAGCAATAATTTTCAGTCTCTTACCTCACTAGCTTCACTAGGTATGAGAAGATTATGTTGATGTATTTTGTCCCTAAAATAGTAAATTAACCTAATAAAAACAAAATCATTCTGGTGATCAGCTCCTTTGGTCGCAACAAAACCAGACATTAACTCTTTACCATATAACGAAGCTCTACGAAGCTCTCAGAGACCAAATATGAAAAAAAAAGACAGGATAACCTGTTGCATTAAGCCTTTGAATAGTAATGGGTCCTAGGTATGTGAATTCTACGCTTATACAAAGAGATGGTATTACATGGTGGAAAGCCAGAAAAAAAAACATGAGGCATGGTCTTCCACTTTAAAGATCAAGCTCATACAATTCCATCTCTCCATCAATGATTTGAATCTACCGCTATACAATCAAATAGTATCTCATGGGCATGAAAGCAATAGTTTAGATGCAACTAATCTATGTTGCAAGTTATTACAGGTTATGCGAGTGTTTCAAACTGCTTCATGTTTGCTTAAACTGTAAAAATCTTCCTCACCTTCCTCATATTCCGACGACATATAGGGCAAGTACCATCAGCTTCTGCTATCCTGCAAATATTAAATTTCAACATATAAATTGGCATCCGATTGGTCAAGATGGTTATTGTGGAAGAAAAATAACAGGCTTGCAGTGGCAAATACAATCAGGATAGCAGCGACCATATTTTCTTCATACCAAGTCTGACATGTAACGCAGCCCAAAAGAGTAAAGTCGGAAGTAGGAATATGCTAAATAACACTCCAGAAATTTACATTTTTATTAATTACCGATGATATTTGAAAACACTAAAATCATCCGACTCTTGTTATGTGCAATTTCCATTATGCCAGACTTCCTCAATATGGCAGGCTATCAACTTCAACTAGAAATCATGATAGACAACAAAGTTCCACACAACAAAACCATGCCATGATCGACTTGTTCTTAAAAGGTCAAGCCTAATAATTGGTGTCAGGTCGTGATCATGGCTAAACAAAGGATGCAGCCATCTAGCTTCCATTAAAACAATAGTCCAGTAACTAAAAGATAGCTTAAAGTGCTTCATAGACCAGCTAAACCACTGAAATGGCATCTCAGTCTCTCTTAGCCTCATTAACCTTACAGAGAAGGTTTTAATTATTGAGTATAACCATGACATATGTGCGAAACTTTTAGAGTACTCATATGTTACAGCTCATCAAGTAATGGGTTATCTTGGCCACTACCACAGTAGCCAGTGACACTCCGACTGCAATTTAAAACAACGATATTACACAATGCAAAAGGGGCAAGGACTTGTTGCATTGTAAATACTCTGTAAACATGAGCATATTATATTGCTTTCTTCAGTTCGATATGCCATCTACATGCCAAGTGCCAATGAAGTCTAAAACACATTCTAGGGTTAGGCAGGGCATGCCCTCACAGAATGAGGGAAGCATTGATGCATTCATCAGCCTCTGTTTGCCCACCTGAATTCATCACAAGGTCCAGCATAGTGCTGTTTCAAGATAAGAAAAAAATAATCTAAACGTGCAGGTGGAGAGTAATTACCTAGTTCCACATGCAAAACAAGCAACACAGTGTCCGCATGGGAGGAAGAAACAGTCCCTAGGAGCATCAAAGCAGATTGCACAAAGACGGCGGGTATTATTGCCATTTTCACCATCTCTTGATTTCCCTTCAAGTGAACTTGCTGCAAGAAAATCTTCAAGACCCTCTTCATCATTTGAGGCAGAATCATAAGATGAGCCCCAACTTGCAAGGTCATCATCTTTACGTGAAAGCAAGGGAGCTCTCCCAGGTTCCACCTCTCCAAACTGAAGTCTAGTTCCATCTTCATGAACACATTGAAACTTGTTCAAGTAGTTGAAAGCCACCATCATGATAACAGTCATTCCAACTACAGGCAGAAAAAACAAGTAAACATAAGATATCCACAAGTCAAAGTAAAAAGAAGAAACAGAAGAGCATACCTATGCCAAGAATATATGTGGCCCATCTTGGCCCATAGGAGACTTTGACATTCCACTCTTCACTGTATGAACCCTGGGAAAAGAAGAAGAAGAAAAAAAAACAGGGATAATAAGGTTGAGAATCTTCTGTTCTATAGACTATTTGATGATGATCCTTTCTCTAGTAGTCCTAATGAGTCTACAATTACAATACCGTAAGATTACCAATCAGCTGGCCTTCAAAGATAAGGAATCACCAAAGTAACATTTACAGGTACTTTTAAAAAATCTTTTTTCCTCTTCCATTCAACATAGTTCTTAAGTTTATATGATGACCTCATATTTAAACAGAGGAGTGAGAATGAGGATCTAGAGATTTACCTCTTCTGGACCAAGAGAGTTTAAGACAACAGCATTTCCATTGGGAAACAAAATGCTCAAACTACACTTCCTATCAGTAAAAGTACACTTGTAGTAAGCTTCAGTGGTATTGTACATGAAAGATCTTACTCTCAGGGTTAATTGGACCTGTTTAAGAAAAGAATCCAAAGTAAATAGCGCAAACAGCCATCCAGGAAGGACACAGGAACACTTCAAAATCAACAAGCTAAAAACAAGATTGTGAAGTAATAAGATGAACACAAAGATATTTCACTCCTATTATATTGCACATACAGGAAATTGGACCAAATGTTTTTTGAGATTTGAATATATATCTTAAGAATGTTCCGGGTCTAAGGAGAAACTGCATTAACACACCTTGAACATAAAACAAGCATGGATTGAAATATAAAATAAATAACGAATATGAAAAAAATAAAATCAAATGATCTTCATCTATCGTCACCATATCAACTCTAGAAATTAGAATAATGTAAGAAGTGACTTGTGGTTTCAGCTTGTTCGCATAATGGCACCTCAGTCTCAGATTATTGTTTATTTTCACTAGAGTCATGTGGTTTGCTCCACTAGCAGAAGCTTAACACCATTAGCTGGTCAATAATGTGGCATGAAAGAGTTGTTAGTTTAGTAAGACATGTTTTTGGCATGCTGTTTCCAAACTAAAGGAACAAAGAAAACCACTTGTAAGAAAAGAAAAGAAAAGAAAAAACAAACTGTCACTAAACTGCCAATGGCTAAAACCACAAACTATTTTTCATGTTTTGCCTAAAACGTTAGTCCTTTCAATGAGTTTCAACTTAGGTTGACAAGAAAAAGAAAATGAATGCACTCCAATATTTCAAAGTAGAAAGATTGTAGACAGACAGCATAAAATAGAACAGGAAAATTGTATTGGTGGAAGATATAACCCATACTCCAAACTAAAGGAACAAAGAAAACCACTTGTAGGAAAAGAAAAGAAGAAAAAATTGTCACTAAGTGCCAATGACCAAAACCACAAACTACTTTTCATGTTTTGCAAAAAAAAGTTAGTCCTTTCATTGAGTTTCAACTTAGGTTGAGAAGAATAAGAATATGAATGCACTCCAATCTTTCAATGTAGAAAGATTGTAGACAGGCAGCATAAAATAAAACAGGAAAATTGTATCGGTGGAAGATATAACCCATGCTGGAAAAATAAAGGTAAATTCAGGAAGAACAAAGAATCCAGTTGCCAAGATCATCTCAAAAGCAGCATCTTGTCAAGAGAAGAAAAACAATTGCAAAGAAAAATAAGCTACCCTTTCACTGTTTGTGGTATAATTCATGTATCAAAAGGTAACATTAGCTAAATACCGATCACGTAGATACTCATATTCTTTTGTTAGTGAATCAAATGAAAAATCTATATGGTTCAAGCACCAGCTGCACAAGAAAATTTTCATTTTCTGTACTTATTAGCCAAGGTAGAAATATCACAATGATAAGGTGCATGAGGTTATCTATGCATTGTTCAACGGAAAATATTTCAGCAACTCTAATACATGAAACAAGGAGAGGCACGGTCCTAAAATTTCGTTCATGTCTTTTTGTTCATCAATGATACTAAATATCATGTCTAGGAAGCCAAAGAACTACACAAACAAAGGACGTTCTATCTGTGGTTGGTAATAGAAGCAGTAAGATATTCTTGGATTATATCTTTATTAATTGCTAGTAAACATTCCTAGAACAGGAGATGAATTGATGAAACAAATACAGGTCGCTACTCTGCAAACTTACCTCAACTTCCTCTGAGTTCAAGTTACCCACTGCAACATAGTAGCTTGCAGATGTGAAAATACTCTGCTGGACAAAACCACTTCCTGTGATAGAAAAAAAATGCATATCAGTTAATGTACTTATATGAAGAAAACATCAAAATCTCAACACCTATCTACCTTGAATGACATTCCATGATAAAGTGGTGTTTGGACGAGTTGGATTCTCAAGCCATTGAGAAAGGCTTTCACTCCCTGCAATTTTTCCAGATTCAGAATCACATGGAAATAAAACTCAAAAGCCAATTTTATAGCCAACAAAGCAAGATAACTAATTCCCAATTCATGGACTTACTAGATTTACGTATCTAGAAGCAAGCATATGTGACTTTCAGAAAAAAACACAAAATATACAAACTAGACAGTTCCTAGGTATACCTTGTGCAATTATAAGGAAAACGGAGGAGATCGGGGAGTTCACCCTGTATGAAATATTTATTTGAGACCCCTCATTCAGAAAATACATGAAGTCCTAGAGAACAAAAGCAAAATATGCATAAGAATACCCACAAGCACCAAAACCAATTCAAAGCATGACACCATTTCCCATAAAACAACACTTGCCTTGTGAGAATCGGTCGAAACAGAGAAATTAAGAGTTCTATCCCAAGTCTCAATAACATCAAGCGGAGGAGATGTATATAACCCATATAGTATCAGCCCCGGATTAGTATCATACAACTGTTCCACCTAGAGAAAACCAACCGAAATCTATCAAAATTACAACAAAACACCATATCAAGTTCGAGACCCTCTCTTAAATCCATATCAAAAAGCATCCAAACCATTCAGCCCTCGGTACAACTTCAATAACTACAAATAAAATCACGAATTTACCTTTATAGACTGCACAAATATGGGACTAGGTTGTAAAAGAACCGAGCATTTCGGTCCTAGGGTTAGCCTCATAGCACCAAATACCCCCAAAATCATAGTCATCGACACTGTCAAATAAACAATTAATTATCAAAAATTAAAACCAACAACCACATTTAACACCAAAAACCTATAAAATTTAATCTAATTTTTGACAATCAAAATTAGGGGGAAAAAATAAAATAAACAGAAGTAATTCTAGAGAAACTTGAATTGCTAAATAAATACAAACCGAAGAACCAGAACGTGAGAACCACGACGACACAAGACCACGTGTCATCTCTAACAGAAGCTACATCATTAAACCCGAAATAATTCCCTCGATTAGAAATTTCAATGTATTCCTGCTGCTGCTGCTCTATCTCTGGCTGTCTAAATTCGAGTTGACGTAACCGTTGATCATGATCATGATCATGATCATATTCTTCGCGGACTGGAAAAGAAGTGTGATTTGAAGATGATGATGCAGCAGCAGCGGAATGATCCCTAGAAGAAACAGAAATTTGATCCGGCTGTGCCATTCTAGAAGGAAAGAAAAGATGGTTAATTGGAGAAAAAATGGAAAACCTAAGTAAACCCTAGAGGGAGAAATTGGAGCAAACCTTGGAGAATTTGAAGAGGGGAGTCCATGAGAGTTGTTGATGATGGTGAGTTACTGGAACTGACTCACCAGCCAGTCTTCCGTTTTCTCAAAAGACTGGTAGATGTGAATTCTGGCGGTTATATGGGGTTTTTTAATTTTGTGTTCTGCTGCTGTGTTTTTTTTGTTTAGGATGTGTTATGTGGACCAATCAGAGGGGTTTGGGATTTGAAGAGAGGGTGCTGTGGTAAATAGGATTTGTTTCCAGGTTACGTGGTGGGTGGATGTTGGCTTACTTCTGTGCCGGTATGAGTTGTAATGTTGGAGTCCAATGCTCAATCAGGAAGCTGGAAACCTTTTTTTTTTTGTGGTTAACTGAAAACAATGAGCTCAATTAATGAAGCATTACTGAATCTTTACGATATCGGGGGGCTTAAAAAAAAAATAAAAGAAAAAAAAATGAATAATTTATCGACAATATTTACTTATAGTGCATAGCTGCACGGGTTATAAAATATGTTTGGGCGATGAAACTAAGTTTAAAAAAATTATAATCTCAACTAGTTAAATAATCATATTTTATTTTAATTATGTGATAAAAAAAATTTAAAATAACTATAATAACTTGGAAAAAAACCCTTTTTCAGGAAAAAAAAACAATATTGATCAATTTTCAACCAAGTATGAAATGATAAATTAGATAAAACAAAAAAACAAAAACAATTGGCATAAATCAACACGAGTTTGCATGATAAACATGTAATTTAGGCAATAATGAGCGAGCCAGCCCAGGTTAACTCACTAAAATTGCATCTCAAGTCATGAGATTGGGATAACCCGATGGAAAAAAAATCAGAGAAAATCACAAAGCTATTTTAAAAAAAAAATGTTGAACAATGAAATAAAAAATTAAGCTAAAAAAAAGATACATCAACCCCTATTAACTTTTCAAACCTATGACCTAGGTCATTAAACCAGAAGAATGAAATCGGGAAAAAAATCAATCATACAAAAGAATTCAAAATAAAAAAAAATAGCAATCAAAAGAATGAGGATGATAATCAAAATAAAAAAATAAATTAGAGGGAACTACAAGTTTTTATTGGAGGGTTAAATTAAAAAGAAAAGCAACTTCAACAAAAAGATAAAAAAATAAAAAGAATGGGTACTAAATTGGAAGAAATAATATACTATAAATTTGGATTAAATATTGAAATTGAAAACCAATAAATCTTTTACAAAAGTGCCAAGAAAAAAAAATCAAAAGAATAAGGATCAAATCGAAAAAAAAATATACAACAAATTGGTATTGAAAAATGAAATTAAAAACAAGTAAAACTTTTAAAAAGGGGTCAAGAACAAGAATTAGAAAAAACAATAAAATTAAAGTTGAAATATTAAAAATAAAAAGGTCTAAATTGTAATTCTCACTGGAGGAGAGAGAGAAGAAAAAAAGAGTCCACCGACAATATACCACCTTTGACAACCATCGCCCCAACAGGAAAAGGACGCAATGTTGCTTACAGCCAACGACAACATGGAAAATCATTTTCTTCCATAAGGAGGTGGCACAAATGTCGTCCAAAGTATGCAAGCGTCTCTCACGTGTTGGCGTAATAACACACACAAATAACTTTTCTCATTTAATTAATAATTAATTTATATAAAAAGATCAAATTACCCTCCATGAAATTGGTAATAACATAAAAATAGAGTGAAAAGACCAAAAGGCCCCTTGATGCAAGGTTTATTTTTTTATTCTAGGGGTAAACTTGTCAATTGACTATATTTTAAAAAAATAAAAAGACAAAAGTACCCCTCTTTAGCAACTTTAAAGATTTTGACTTAGAGGATAGTTATGTCATTTTATTATGTTAAAACAATTTGAAAAGACACTTGTATCCTTGGTTAATTTTTTAATGACTAATGTGCCGTGTAAAAAGACCAATACTTTTCTCTCTTTCTACTCTCTCTCCTTATTTTCTCTCTCTTTTGACTTCTTTTTTCTCTCTTCTTTTCTTTCTTCTTTGCCAAACTAGGTTGTGTGACACATATCTTTTATGTATTTTTGTTCTCGGACAAATTCTCTATGCAAACACCATATTTTTTCTTCGCGCACATGAATTTTTTATGCAGAGTTGCGCCCTCTTTCTATGCCAATTGCAACACTAATCTCCTGGCACCCGAGGATTCTCATTCTCTATGCAAGGACCAATGTGGAACTTTCTATGTTGAGTGCCCTTTATTTTCATTAGGAACTACTTTTTCAGAAACAACCAAGGTCATTACCCCACCAGCCTAGGACATAACCAAGAAAAGCCCCCTTTTTATTTGAAGTCTTTTCACGACTTCATTAGTTACCATATACTCACTTCATACTATATTATTTTAGATAATTGCAAGAATTGAATTATTAAAACTAATAATTGTTAAAAACAATTGAATTATTCAAACTAATTTTAGATACTACATTGTTAATTTTTTAAAAAAAATAGATAATTAAATAAATTACTCAAATCCCATTTAGATAATAAAAAAATCATATTATTTAAATCATATTCTTTATTTATTATTTATAAACTTTTAAAAGTAATAGGTTAGTATTGTCCACAAATAACTAATTTATCTTTCGGATCCTGATGATTATGAATCTTGGATGTTTGTTTTGCTTACAATATTTTTTTTGAGTTGGTTTATAAAAATTAGGCAATTTAAAATATTTCATCGTTAATATTTAAACTTAGTTTATTTGTTAAAAAATAATTTTTTACTCGTAAAATTTTATAAAATATTTTACGAACAATAATATATTTATAATATCGTCTAAGAATCTTGACTATCACTACCTTACCATTATTATTATCTTGTTCATCATTATTATCATTACCACCCCATCACTATTCTACTAACACCATGATTGGTTAATCGTAATTTTATTACCATTTAGTTTTCATATCATTATTTACCATTATCAAAAGTATTTAGGCACAAAATAAACCTTCATAATTCATCTATTGAAAATATAATTTTAACTTTTCTACTTTTCAATAACATAGAAAGAGCATTTATGATCTCAAATAAACTCTAATATAATAGTTTAACTTAATCCATTAAAAATCTAATGTCAATGAATTTGGTTGAAATTTTATCCAATTTAATAAGATCAAAGTGAATAAAATAAAATCTGATATGGTTTCACTAAGGTTGGATATAGGTGCAAGCAAAGGGTTCACTTATCCCAATATTTTTATTTTATTAATATATAAATTTATTATGAATCGTATAATACCATCTTAATTATTCAACCTTCATTTATTAACTAAACTTTACTTTATAAATAACAAAAAAATATTTATATATATATATATAATCGTAATTATCACAAAATTATACTTCAAACCTTGTAAATTTTCTAAATTTACTCTACCATTGAAATTAAATTTATATTTATGAATGTATGATAATAATGATCAAGTAACAACATGTAAAATTGATATTTAATGTCCTTTAATATTATATATGATATTTACATATAAAGTACTAAATGATATATGATGTAAGTTTGATTGTTGATGTGTTGTTTTAAAAATACATAATAGAAGATAATTTAAGAAATAATAAGTAAACGATTCAACACTATATACACTAAACTTAAAAGAGATATTGAATTATTTATATATACAACCGCACTAATATATATATATATATATATATATATATATATATATATAATGACATAATATTATATTTTGAAATCATTCATATGTTATTAAATTTTAGATGTAGCTTTGATTAGATATGTGAAATTATTGGCATTAATTTATTAGGATTTGCTTTTACGAGGTGCTAAAGAAATTATTTTCAAAAAAAAGTTTTTACTTTAAATTATTTTTTGAATGTTTTTAGATCGTTTTGATGTGCTAATATAAAAAATAAATTTTAAAAAATAAAAAAAAATTATATTGATGCATTTTCAAATAAAAAACACTTTAAAAAGTAAATACTATCACAATACTAAACAGGCTTTCAGTCAGGAATTCTAGTAGATTGTAGTAAACACTATATGGATTTGGTCAGTAATTATTCTAACACCATTGAATTAATAGTTTGGAGATATAGTTAAAAGGTTTAAACAATTTTAGAGTTTAATTGATAGGTATACAAGAGAAGGGTCTTATACGGATAAATACAAAGGAAACTTTTTTGCTTTTAATTTATCGTATAAACTGGAAAGCAATTACTACTCTTGTTATCAAGAGCAATTTAATATTGTTTCCACAACAAAGTGGAGGGATTGAGGGCAAACCTCTAAAAAATTGGATAAAGTATTAAATTCTAATATTTTTTAATACAATTAAAATATTTTTTTAATGTCATTTCTTAATCTCAATTAAAAGAATTGTTTTTGACCCGTTGGTGCTCTATTAATCCCATCCCAGTCTTTTTAACAAGTGGAATCTTTAATTAACAAAAGACAATTAGATGCTTCTCCTTTGCTCCCATTAACACACACAAAATATTAGAAAAAAAATGAAATTATTCATTAAGGAAAAATGACAACGTAAATGAGGAAAGTATCTTCATGCATGTGTCTCAAAATAGCTGAAATAGCCACTGATAATTAAGGGAGGGAGAGACAGCCAGACCTTCAAAACTAATTATTAACCATTATAGCATCTACTGAATCTAGTAAAGTACAGAGTGGATCTCTTGTCAAAATAAAAATAGAAGGTCAGGATGTAAATGATCAGAAAACACTCCTTCTTCTTCTTTAGAATTTCATTGAACATCATTACAGAATTCAAATGGGGGATGTTGAAATGCAGGCAAAGGAAAGAGCTGTTGAATCCAAGAGTAAAATCCAAGAGGGATGGAAAATTGTCGGTCTTTGCAAGAAAGGATGGTACATGGTACGAAGAAGGCTCAAGATTTAACACAGATCGTCAAAACCAATGCTTAGAGAGGTCAGAATCATGCATGGATGCCACAGGCCTGGCATTTTCTTTTGTATCATACACTGTATTGCCAGGAAAAAAAAAATGGTGCCATTTTTCAATAGAATGGCTAGGCTTAGTGAATGTTGTATGTGATTAATTAACATAGCTAGAAAGAATGAAACAATACAGAAGCAGACGTTGTTTCTGATCAGAGATGGTTTGCCTCTTTCTTTTTGCTCTTGAACTTGAACATGGACGGGTTGCCCAGTTCTGCTTCTCGAGGTATTAATATAAGCCACTGTCTCGAGTTATGTGTACGCTGATTTGAATATATATATATATATACAGAAAACTGAATTAGCCCATTGTTCTTTATTATTCTCCATTTTTTTCAGATTGAGAGGATGATTTAGGTAATGAAATTATTTTCATAAAATCATAGATTAATGGCCGAAAGCTGTGTGAATCTGCATAGGTAATGATCATGGTCTTGTGCAATTGTATGAATTGTGGCTAACAGATGGAAATTTCACAGCATCTATGTTTCTTGAATATTGACAACAATTTCCGAGTTCTATTATTTTGGCTAAGTTATTAAAAAATTACTCTCAATTCTGGTTTGAACTGAAATTAGTTCATGATCTTTGATTTTTTATTTATTTGAATGCCTCAACCTATTTTTTGTAAAAAAAAAAATAAAACTTTTCGTTAATTTTGACCATAAATAATAATTTAGAATGATGATGCTTGTTAAGAAAACACATGATTTGAATAAAAAAATTAATGAAGGGGCAAAAAGCTTGAGAAAAAGGTTTTTTTTTTATTATTAAAATGTAGTTCATTGTATTCAAATAAAAAAAAAAGTTCAAAGTAATATTACTTAATATTACCTTTTTTCCCTATCATTAACTACCTCAGACTTCTGGTAATGTTAGTTTTAAAAAATAAAGTGATTTTGCTTTCTCTTTTTCTTTTTTTCAAATCACTATATTTTTTTTATGTAGAATTTTTAATTTATCAAAATTAAAATGACTACAGAGAAAATCTCATAATTATACTTTCTTTTTTAATCCAGCAAAAAATAAGAATAATATTTTAAGAATACAGTGGAACCAATCAATTAGTCGTTATATTAACTTTAGCATTTAAATCTAATTTATCATCTTTAATTCTACATACTCCATTTTTTTTATATAAACTCCATATTTATTTTCTTGAAGTTAATCAATGCTAAGTGAATTTGTTTTCAATTTAGGAATAAAAAAAAATAGGAGATAGCATAAACAATATATTTCTTGATTTGAATTGTTACCATTCCTTTTCCCGTGATAAAAACTTTATACTCATCATAAAAATTCATAAAATTTTAATAAGATTTATTTAAATTAGAGAAGAGCTTATCTTCACCCATGTGATTGATATTTCAACACTATTTTCTTTTCTGCAAAATTATATTTTCTATCAACCTTTCTATTCAAATTAGTTTGGCATTCTCAATTGTAATATCCATACATGTGACATCTGTATTATATATTCAACTTTTGATTTGTTCATTGACTTTGACTTGTAAAAAAATTAAATGATTGTTATCATATCCTTTTAATTTTTTTTTGAGAATTGAAAGGCTGATTATCTCTAAATTTTTTATGTGAAAATCTATCATTGTTGTTGCTTATTACTCTTTCCTCTTTTTTTACCACCTTTATATGAGGTGGTACAGCGATTATTAGATGAAACTTGTAAAGTTTGTTTCTCATTGTCTTGTTGATTTATTTTTTTCAATGAATTAACAAGGAACTTTACAATTTATCAATAAAGAGTTCATCAGTATCTTTAGATTCATCTATTAAACACACAATAAAACTGAATTTTGGTGTCAACAATCAATTTTTTTTTTCAATCATGGTGCTATCCTCCATTTTATCGTCATAGATTTGTATCTTATTAAAAATTGGCATCGTTCATAAAAAATTATATGTAACTAACTCTCTCATATTCATCCTAAGTAATTCGAATTATATTCAAAGTGCTTAAGGTCGTTGCCTCTTTACTCTAGTTGTTTCTTAATACTTTTTTCATGGAATCCTAAATATCCTTAGAGGTGTCCTTGCAAACTGTTAGAAAATAATATAAATCATATCTTGAGACTTCACCAAATAGCTTAAGCTATTAGGTTGAAATGCTTTTTTGATATAATATCAGAGCCTTGTTGACCAAGTGGTCACAAGTTCGAATCTCACCATCCCTATTTATTTGATAAAAATTAAGTATAAGGTAGTGTGGACCTGTGCAAGTTTCAAACTCAAAGGGCTTTCACTTGCGGTGACGTGTTCTAAAATAATATAAATCATATTTTGAAACCTCACCTAATAGCTTAAGCTATTATGTTGAGATAATTCTTTGAAATAATCAATGGTTTCCAAGATTGATCATTCAACCAATTGGAAAAGATAGTTTTTTGCCTTCAAATGCTTCATTCGTTGCCCTTCTATCTTTGTTTTTTTATGCATCTATAAAGGTTATCAAAAACTCTTTTTAACACGACACGAAAAATACAATATAAACTTGGATCGTAAACTTGAATCGTAAAATTGTAAGTACATTTTTTAAATTAATTATATATTGATAATTCTAGCTAAAAAATTAATTTTCATTAAAATATGTTAAAATAAGTCAACAATATTATAATCAATGAATGATCTAAATAAAATGAGAGAGATAGATAGTATGAATCAATAAATTAATGACATGGAGAAATAAAAAGTCTTAGAATAAAATTTTTCAATACAGGGGAATCACTGAAAGTAGTAGAAAGCACATATAAATCTAGTGACAACCTGATTGTTCCCATCACAATAAGTCTTGATAGACCCCTTTTGGGTTGCAAGCTAATGAGTTTAAATTAGTAATTAACTAATATAAATTCAGTAATGAAATAAACCTCTAAATAATATCTAATACGCTAGAAAAAAATCATATTAAAAATAATTATTTAAAAATAAATAAATAAATAAAATAGAATAATAAAAAAAGTCTTCATATTATAATTCCTCCATGTAGCCTGAATCTTTAATTTTTGTATATTCTTGACAGATTTGAGTCCTGATTTCAAACATGTCCTTCTTTCTTGTTTGGATGAATTATTAGGCCTACGATATATAGCTGAAAAGTTTCAGATGTCTAGTTTCTATCTCAACCTTAATCGAAGCAAAATTCCACCGGTAGCTCTAGATATGTCCTAAACAGTACACGATTTTGACATATTTGACAATATTAGTTTATTAACTTTGACCCTCTGAAATATTATGTTTCCTATCTCCATTTGACTTGAAAATTTACCACAATATATTTTCATGTATCTAATATTTTCCTGTCAAATTTCAGTTTTATCCAATATACGGTTTGAAAGATATGCTCAATCTTGCAAAACTAGTCAGCAAACATTTTAAGACCAAATTTGGACCTGACATGGTTCATACTACAAATTTAGTAAACTCGTAAAATCGGACCTAGTTTACTGATTTTGCATGAGTTAAGTCCGATTTTACCGGTTTCAATTTTTTAGTTCAATTTAGCATGTTACATACATGTTGACTTGTAAAATCATAAGATTTTAAGAGTTAACTTGTGATTTTAACAACTTTGGCATTATTTAATCCGTTGTTGTTGTTGTTCCAGTTGATGGTTTAGATATTCTTTCTAAAATGACGTGCCAATACTCATTAGATCTTAAGAAAGTTTTTCAATAACATGTGACAATAAAACAAGGAGTGACTAGTTGAACAAAATTTTCAGAAGACATTATTTAATTTGTTGAGCTAGAACTGCTACTGCCGATGTAAAGAGAGAATCTGCTGAGTTTTTGGATGCTCTTGCTGCTGAGTTTTGGATGCTCTTGCTGCTGAGTTTTTTTGCTATGCAGAAAGTGCTACACTGAAAGGAGATTTTTTTTTAGCTGCTGTTAGGTTTGAACTGTTAGGCTTGACTCGAATGAAGGCTGCTATGATTTTATCTGTTGCGAAGAGAGTGGTTGTTGCATCTATGCTCTCTTTTTTATCTTCCAGTTATTGAACACTAAAACACACAAATGTTAGTGATTAATTAAAAGAGAAATGATATTTCATAGAAAAAAATAATAAAAAGAGTTAGTTATAACTTATTATCTATAGTTTAGCAAAAATAATTAACTAACTCTCGTGGTTTTAGAAACTATATATTTAATCCCTATGTTCTTAAATTCATTTATAATTCTATTTTTGTTGTCCACTTCATGTTCTTTTTAAATTATTTTGGATTTTACGTTTTTAAAAATAGAAGAGGTAAAAAAGGAAGTAGATAGGATAAAAGATCGATGATGAAAGAAACATTTTTTAGAATGAAATGATATTAAATTAAGCATGATCAACAATGATACTACAAGGATTAATTATTTAATTTTAATAATCTATTGGACTAAGTTGTAATTCATTTTAAATAGATTGCGAGTTATTAAATCCTAATTTTTTTAAAAAAAAAGTGATGATGGTGGTGCAATAACTTATGTATATTCTAGAGACTTATGACTTATTTTGATTTTGATGTAGAAAACATTTGGATGGAATTTTGTCGAGAAATAGCATTAATCTAATTAAACAACTACTTCTTATGATTATTATTATTATTATTTTGATAAAATGCTTCAAGTTTAATGTACACTTTGTTTTGCAGCCTTAACAATTTTCATAGTTCTTAAAGTTCGTCTATCGTAGGGAGCATTATAATCCAAAAGTTAGTTGCTTTCCTTAAATAATATTCATATCAAAATTAAGAATTTTTTTTTAATAGCAATTAAATTATCTATAAAAAATGTTTTGTCGGTAATGTTCGATAACAATAGTGATGGAAACTATCCATCGAACATTATCAATAGAATATTTTCCATCGATAATTACCACTAGAAATGTCAACATAACAAAAAAAATTAAAAAATTAAAAAATATTATGTTGGTGATTCTGTTAGTTACATCACACGTCATTATTTGCAGATAGAATTACCAAGAGAAATATTTCATCGCTAGTTTTCATCGGAAAACCCATTGATAAATTTAAAAGTGTTATAACCGACAACAGTCTCATCACCTCTTTTCTTCTTCCTCCTTTTTTTCTTTAACTACAAAAAACAACAACCCCACCGCTTCTAAATATATCCTACACAAGTAAGCAAACCTACCTATTTATATTTTAGGTTAATTTATTGATATTTTTTTTGTAATATTTATAGATTGCTTGTATATTTAAGTATTTTACAACCTTTTCATAGAGAATTTTGTTGTATTAAAATAGGATTTGTATGTTCGGGTTTGTTTGAAATTTTTTTAAAAATTAATTTGTTTATAATTTTATGAAATTGAGTTTTATTTTGTAACTTGGGTGTGTTATTCTAGAATAAATGATGGGTTATTTAATAAGCATCAATCACATTTTGTCAATTTATTTTTAAGCTGGAAATTTTAGGAAACTTGATTAATTGTGAAATTGATAACAATTAAATTATATTAATTTAGATTAAATATGTTTGAATTGAACATATAATAGATAATTCATTGGGTACCAATTACTTGTTGTTAATTTAATTTGCTTAGTTCACATTTTAATGCAATATTGAATTTTTGTACAAATGATAATTGGTTATTAGACTGTGAATTCATTTTTAATTATCAAAGTTAAATTTTGAATTAATGATTATATTATTAATAAATGTTGTTATCAATATTCTATATATGTTTTATATGTAATGGATGATTGTTTTTTTATATATCAAGATTCACCCCAAGGGTTATATAAAGAAGATTATTATAAAGGGGTTAAGGGTTTTATTATTTTCATACTTTCAAATCCAAAGAATATTAGTGGAGGTGGAATAAGATGATCATGTGTGAAGTGTAAAAACAAAAAGTTTCATCGATTAGATGTTGTTATGATGTATCTTCTAAAAAAAAGATTCGTAGATAAATATTTACGTTGGTTTGCACATGGAAAATCTTATATTCATTATGAGACCATGTTAGAAAGGATTGTTGGCTTAACATCTAGTTCTAGTAACATACATAGAATTGTAGATGGTAATAGTAATCATTGTAGAAGTATGGTGATTGATGCAATGAGAATGAATCATGATAACTTAGGTGAATATTCAACATACCAAATATAGATGCAATTATGTTTTTTCAATTTTTAAAAGATTTCGATTAACCCAATTTTAGGTTCCCCTAAACTTTTTCATTTTTCATGTAGAAAATATTTTCTTTTTTAAAAAAAAAGAGAAAAAAAGTAATAAAAATTAATATTTCGGATCATAATCAAGCATGCATTTAATTCACAACAAGTTAAAATATTATATGGATAGATAATATGGAGCCTTGTTGAGGAAATTTTAGAAAAATAGACTAAAAATCTAGTTAAAACTATATAGATTAGAGGTTTGAGGACCAACATGGACAAGATTGCAAAGTTTGATTGTCAGATTTTGACAAATAAAGGATTAATTAAGAAGAAAGTTGAAGAAGGGTGCAAAGTTACAAATATTAGAAAGTTAAAAATAGATAGATTCACTAATATAAGCACCTTTAAACCATGAATTGAGAATTGAATTGAATATGTTTCATTATTTATTTTCTTGTTTTTTGGTTTTACTTATATTATTTAGATGCCAAGAAAAAGTTTAGTATTGAGAATGAGCATTTCAGCTTCTTCAAACAGTAGTGTTGTTAAGCTTGGTATCGATCATGAAAAGACACTTGCTACACCTGCTTCTGATGCAAGCTCGTTGAATACGAGACACAGATCTGGCGTTTTGTTTGTTAGAGATCCTTTATCTGACAAGCTTATAGTAGAATGAAAGCCCGATCACATCATTTTAGAAAAGTTTTTCTCGAAGATAACATTAATGAATTAATTAAGTGTTTATATATTTTTTTCATTTATTAATTGATTTTTAGGTTCAAAAGTATGGAAGCTACCTTCATAATAACATTGATAATGAAAAGTGTTAATGAAAGTGTCTTTGTTTCAATAAAGCCAACATAGAGATCGTCTTGAATGGATGCGTATAGTTAATGCTTGCTGAGAGAAGATTACATTTAATAGATAAATAATCAATACTTTTAGTCAATATACATATTTTATAAATTTAGAAACTAATTATTGTACAAAAATGATTATAAGAAAAAAATTTGGTGGGATATGGGAAACTCTAGGGTGGTGACGTATGATGTTTGAGAAAACCACAATGCAATTAGACAAGTTGCAACGTGTTAAAAATATATTTTTTGTAAGATTATAATTTTTTTCATTATATTTTTTTGTTTAATGAATTTCTGAACCAGGTTATGCAATATTTGGTATGAAGCACACACATATGCTAAGAGTAAAGCCGAGTCAGATGATTTTAAGATATGAAAGAATTTTAGACCTCCCCACATCACTAAGAGTAAATGAGAGAGATATCTAGAGTTGTTGACATCATATGGTTTTAGAAAGCAGTAACGAAGTGGATCCAAGAACATATACAAGGAGACACATGGTTCCATTAACAAGTATAATGGCGGATCACGTCATTTTATTAACTATGCAAAATGTCTGGTAAGACCATATTTTATTTTTAAGTATTTGTTCTTCAAATGTTAGTGATTATTTGTGACAATATTTAACTAATGATTTATTTTTCAGGCTACACGGCTTGGGCGCGAGCCAACTTTGATGAAGTTATATGTGGAAACACATTTACAAAAGGATGATAGGTATAAAAGGGTGCAGCAGTTTATGGACAATCCAATCATGGTGTTTGTTATAAGTGAACTTTGAAACCTTTTGAATATTTTTTAGACTAATATTTTTGGTTGACATCTTTAACTTGGTTTTTTCTTAATGTATGAAACATATAAAACTAGCATGCATGACAAACATCAAGGAAACCTTCAATCCATCCAGAATACGATTTGAAGTTGTAGTTGGATGCTAAAGTGACCAATGAACTTGATATGAATCAGGTTTATAATATCTTTATGACTATGACCCAAGATATAAGGGCAGATTGTTATGTTTTGATCGTAGGCAACCTACACTTCAACGTGAGGTAGCAATCACCAACCATTCCGGAGTTGGTTCAAAAACAAATTATTATGGTGAAGGCAAATCCAACGGCCGAACTAGAGGTGTAGTATGAATAACGAAGTAGGAAGTAATGAAAGCAGATGATGCCATATTTGTCGACTTATTATCCTCCCATTTATGAACCTCCAGGAGATTTTCCTTCCTCTTCAACTTCACCTCCACCTATAACTCCAGCTTCTTTCTAATGTATTAAGATATTTGTAATTGATTTTACAATTAAATTAATAATATAAAATGTGTTCTTTAATTTAATTAAATTGTTTAATATAAAATTGTTTGATCCAAGTAAGCATGTATTAAAAAACAATTACTGTAATATCAATGTACATAAAATTTTTATCGATGATTCCATCAGTAATATAGGCTAATTTTTCTTGGAGAATTATAGAGAGTTATGAACTATTTTGATATAGCTCGATGAATTCATTGACATAATTTGTATGTTGATTATTATGTTAGAGAATTTGTCAGTTATACATGACCAATTACCAATAGGTAGCTTGTCAGTGATTCGTTGATAATATTTACCGACATATTTGCCAACAGAAAAATAGTTTGCAAATCTTTTTTGCGTGAATATTTCATTGGTGTTTTTGTCAATAAATAACTTTATCGAATGAATTATAGACAAACTTGAAATCTCCTATGAGAAACTCGACAACCACAAATTTTCCATAAAAAAATTCATTGGTGATTTATATATCCATAGAAATATAGCTTAAACACCAACGAAATCAATAATTTTTTTTTAAAAAAAAATTGTGATCTATATATTGGATAGTGATATTAATATGAGTGGTGATAGTGAATTATTTTTATTTAATAACTCAGGTGTATTTTAAAAACTTATCCTTATGAAAATTTGTCAAGATATGGCATCACTCTAAATAAAAAACTATTTAGAAATTTGTTTGACAAATGCTTCAAGCCTCTTTTCCACTATGTTTTGCTAAATTAACAATATACATACATAGTTCTTGAAGTGTCTATTTTTGTCCGTAAAAAACATTTTGATCAAAAAGTTAATTGCTTATTTGCATCACTTAAATATATATTTCTATAAAAAATTAGAAATAACTTATAAATTAATGTTTAAAAAATTCAATCCATAACTTTTGCTACATGATTTATAAAATAAAATTTTTATCCGATTTATAATTTGTCTCATAAAAATATAAAAGCAATGTGAATCAAATGTTACGAAGTTCCATAAAAAAACTTACATCAATTTATAAAATATTACATTCTGAAACATTTGTCAAAACTAATTAAAAACTTTGAAAAAATTTGAAAGAAAATATAATTAAAAAATAAACTAAAAGAACTCATCATTTCATTATGCACACACTAACTCTATGTTATGAATTCGAATTCGCACAATAAAATTAGTATTTTGCTTTTAAAAGGTAAATTTATTTAACTTGGTTTTAGGGTAAGAAGATCTTTTCCATAAAAATCATTAATCATTATTAAAAAAAACATAGTTAATTAGTCTTTTTACATCTTTGTTGCATAATATAACTACTAAATTATCCTTAAAAGAAAAAAACATTTTACTTAGGTTATTAGGCTTTTTGTTTTTTTGGCATAATGTAATTTCTTAAATCTCTCTCGAAATTAAACTCTCATAGCTTTCAATGTAATGACACTTTTATTATTTTGTTATGGTTTTTTGCTATTCTCATGTGGGATTAAGGGATAATTGAGACTTTTGAATGAAAAGACACACAAACAAATGGACATCTTTCATGCTTTTTGAATAGCATGTGTGACATAAAAAAAACTCTGAACATTGCCTTCTAGGACAGCGTTCGAGGCACCTCATCACTCTTATCATGGTGGTGAGGCGTGTGCCACCAAAAGATCGACAATTGAACTCTAGTCATATGTTTTTTTTCCTCTTTCTTACTTTTTTTTCTTTCTAGAAAAATATGCTGACCATTGCAAAATAAAAAAACAAAGAAATCTGAGTATTTATTTGTTGAGTCATACGAGGCCCTCATTATTTTAATTGTAATGTATTTAATGTTGAATTCCTTATTAATTTTTTTAAATTTCATTCATTTACATTTAATTTTTATATCAAATTTAATTCTTATTTTTTTATTGATATTTTTATTTTTTTAATTGAAATTGTTTTTCATTGTCATCCCTTATGGTTTTATTTTATTTTATTTTTTTTATGTTAAATTTAATCTTCATTTTATATATATATATATATATATATATATAAAAGAATTCATTTATATGCTGACTCATATAAACTCAAATTAATTATTTTTTTATATAAATATTTATATTATCGTGATATTTTTTTTGTATTAAAATTTTTTTGATAACGCAGGGTTACTTATCTGGTAATATCACCCATCAGCGATTCAACGTCAAATTCCAAATACGGTTTCGTTATATGTCAGCTCGCTTCCATCGCAGCGGAGCACCGAAACAAACCGTTCTTGGACAAATCTATCTGTCAAAAGCATAAAAAAGAATTCGAAATAAAAAAGCTCCCTTTGTTTCGACAGCCTGTTCAAGACTAGGAAAAGTCGCAAAACCCCAAACCCACCTTAACACACCCCATCTCCCTCCGCCATTAACCCATTTCTCACAGGACAAAACCGTCATTTTGCCCTCTCACGCCATTCACAATCCACCTCGCCGGGGTCAAACCCCCCAAAAGAAACCTCCTTCTTTCTAACTAGATCTGAAAAACTTTCAAAAAAAATTTCCCGAAAATCACGAAACCCTAACTTCCTCGATTTCAAGTCGGGAGAGCGTTAAAAAATGGGAGATTTCAATTTAGCACTAGTAATCGTAGCTATTGTAGTATGCATAATCGTTTTCTTGTTCAATATCTACCTTCTAGTCAATTACCAGCATCCTGACGACAAGAATCAAGCTTATTTCCCCAAATTCGTCGTCGTTTTTGGCCTCTTCGTTGCCGCTATCTCGATTTTGATGTTACCGGCTGACGTAGCGAACCGGCAAGCGTGTCGTCATGCGATTTATAATGGCGCGTGTAATCTTACCTTGCCAATGAAGGATCTGTGGATTGCTGTATACATTGTTGATGCTGTGCTTGTTTTTTTCATCATTCCATTCGCGATGTTTTACTACGAAGGCGATCAGGACAAGTAGGTGTTTTAATTAGGGTTTTTCATTTCAATTTTTCATTTCATTTTATTATTTAACTATTAATTTAATTTTATTTTTATTGTGTCCGTATTTTTTTTTTTTGGATTGCAGGAGTGTTGCTAAAAGGATTAAAAGTGCTTTATTGTGGGTTATAACGACGGCAATTGTGTGTGGTCTTGTGCTCGGCATTTTATATGGTATTAGTTTTTTAAATGCTTAGTAGTTTTATTTTTATTTAAGAAAATGGAAATGTATGTTGCGGGATGGCCGGATTGATTTATGTTTAAATTTTAAGCTAGAGAATGGTACATGTGGTATTTGTTTGGAGTTCACCAATTTATGCGATGCAGTTACAAATGCTTGTTGCATTGCCTTTTAAGACTGATTATTTAGCTAGTAAATGATGATTTATATGGGCTAAATGAGATTTTTCTGGCAATTTTGGAATGTTTATGCATGCTTAGTTGTTGAGTGTAAATTTCTGTGTATTGCATGATTAGATGGATTTAGATGTAATGTCCATTCTATTGATTTTATGCCTTTTGTGGTTATATTAGGGCTTGTTGGAAAGGTTGACTTCACTGTTAGGCATCTCTCTTCAACCACAACTACTTTTCCGAGTACTTGGGAGTTCTCTAGAAATCAACCATGTATTGGAAGTAGTGCACGCGAGGTTATGTTTCTGTAATGTTGATTACCCATGTCGCTAAAGCATATTATTATTCCTGTATTCACTTCTCATATTGCAGTTTAATAGTGCAAGTTAGGAACTTTGAAACTTATTCTTTTGCTTGTTATGTTTCCATTTTTCTCTCTCATTTTTTTATTTACTGTTTACAGTGCTCTGCATATCTTGCAAATGCTTCCTCAGAGAAAACATGGACAATGCGCGCCACATTTCCAGAATATGTGGTTGCTCTAGCTACAATTGTTGGATCCATTCTCTTTGCGGTATGGTCATTCATGCAAACTTTTTGCTTCTGATTCTATTGAAAATTCTTTTCTTTACCGAAATATGGAATGAAATTCTGAGAGTTCTGTAGTTCCAATTTATTTTTTCGTCATGGATCAATGGTTTGAAAAGAGTTGGTATCTTTGGGAGAAATATAGGTAAAGGTTCCATGAGGAAAATAGGTGGATGCATAATACATAGAAGTCTCCGAAGTCCATGTTCCATTGTTATAAAAAATCCTTTGTGTGAATTCCTTTCAGCCTTGTCTTTATGCAAGAATATGCTGTATAATATTTTCTCTTATTTTCTCAGATTTTTGGTGGTGTTGGGATTGCTTGTTTGCCATTGGGACTTATCTTTTCTTTCATCCGGCGTCCAAAGGCAGTTATCACTCGCTCACAGTATATTAAGGTTGGTTCTTCCTTGCATGCCAAGTAGCTATGTGCTACTGCATACCTTAAATAGTTAAGGGAAGGTGCATATATTCTCTGATGCTTATGGATAGTTGTCAATATCTTGCAGGAGGCAACTGAGCTTGGTAAAAAAGCAAGAGAACTCAAAAAAGCAGCTGATGTACTCCATCAGGAGGAAAGAAGTGGCAACAAGGGTAGAAAATGGCGTAAAAATGTTAAGGCAGTAGAAAAGGTAATTCAGAAGCCCTGGACTGCATGCTTTTAACTAGTCTCTCTCTCTCTCTCTCATAGTTGCACAGTGGGTTCAATGCATGCTAAGCATACTGTTAAGCAGGCAGGGTTTGAACTTGTGTTGTTATTTTCTCAGAAGTATGTGGTTTTTTTATTCTAGCTTTGAGAATACCAGCTTTTGGACAAAACTTCTTAGTTGATTCTGTTTGTATTTTTTTGAATTAAAAGATGTGGTAAATCAAGTATTTGTTTTTGTTTCTGGTCTATAATTTAGTTTGACTGCTAAAATGTCCTGAAACTTCTCAATCCTTTGGAACACACGTGCAAGTTGAATATTTTAATATAAGTTGGTTGATTATATGACTAATAGCTGTTATGAACAATTTGATGGTTTGGTCAATTGCCTTGGATCCTTGTTGTGGTCATTGGACTTATTTCATGCATGTTTAAACTTCAGGAGTTGCTTCAGCTGGAAGAAGATGTAAAGCTGCTAGAAGAGGTGTATCCTCAAGGGGAGAAGGTGATAATTTTGGGCTCCCTGACTAACTTTGAAGTAGAATTATGCTTTGTCTCTCACACAATTTTACCATTAGTGTTCTCTGTCATCTCCAGGCTGAGACATCCTGGGCTCTGACTGTTCTTGGCTACTTGGCAAAACTTGTGTTGGGAATCTTAGGGTAAGTGCAGCCACTTGTGTGACTACACAGAGCTATTTGTATGTCTTCTATTATTTTTAGAATTTCTCTGTTTTCCATTCCATGCATTCTATTGGACACAGTTGTAGTTCCTATAAGTACCATATAGTGACCGACATCCTAGAGAGCTGAGGAGTAGAGAGCCTCTTTTTGAAGCATAGATATGATTCTGTTGGTATAAAACAGCAAAAAGTTATCATGGGAAAGTTGAAGAATAAGAACGAATTACGAGAAATTTTCTTTAATGTTTTTGACCAGGTTTTGTTGACCTCTTTTGCTTGTTTGATTAGGTTGATTGTTTCAGTGGCTTGGGTTGCTCATATTATAATATATCTGTTGATTGACCCGCCTCTTTCTCCTTTTCTAAATGAGGTCTTCATCAAGTTGGATGACATATGGGGTAATGTTTTGTACTCTTTTGTCTCTTTGTTAGCTCTTTGCTCGTTTTACTTGGTAATCTTACATTTGAATATGTTTTCTGCCACTCTGCCAGGTCTTCTTGGTACTGTTGCATTTGCTTTCTTCTGCTTCTATCTTCTGCTTGCAGTCATAGCTGGGGCAATGATGCTGGGCCTGAGATTGGTTTTCATTACAATTCATCCCATGAAGTAATAAATCCCGTGGAGGAAGCCCTCTTTTCTTTCTTTTTTAAATATTTATCATCTATATGATGATCTGTAATTTCAGAAGTTTTTTGATAGCTTGTCAATTGAATGGTCTTGTGTTACAGGTGGGGAGCCACTCTAATGAACTCCTTCCTTTTCAATGTGGGACTCATTCTCCTATGCTCAATTAGGTTGGCTTTTTTGATCCCTGAACATCTTGTTTTCTATGTATTCTCCAGGTTGTGCTCCTAAAAGCTAATGTGTGATATGGTTATAATTAGCACATGGTCATGATTTTATTATCTGAGTTGATATTTAGAGGCTTGGAGAATATATTAGATAATTATGTTATGAACCTATCTACTACTCCCTGTCTTTTAAATATTTGCAGTAATGAACTTCAAAATGCAAGCATGCCCTTCACCTCCCATTTCCTCCATCCTATGGTGCAACTTTTATTCTGTTTTTTTAAAAATGTAAGGCAGTTATTAGTGATAGAAAACATAATGTCTGAACATTATTGAAAAAAGTATTGGTTTTCGCGTTTACAGTGTGATTCAGTTCTGTGCCACTGCATTTGGCTACTATGCACAAGCAACAGCAGCTCAAGAAATTTTTGGCCACACATTGCAGTCACTTCGTGGAATTAAATATTTGTACAAGTGAGTTATAACATAAATATTGTTTGTCTGTTATTTTATTCTGTATGGGCCTGCCCACTCTATTGATATGGTGGACATTTTGGTGATTGCATTACAGGTATAATGTGTTCCAAATTGCATTTGTTGTTCTAGCGGGTTTGACTTTTGTGTATTATGCTGCCTTTGTAAGTAGCTTCCACCATGACTTGTTGTCATTATTACTTTTCTCTGGTTATGGTTATCAATCTTATTGATTACACAAATCTAAATGTTGCTTTTTAATTTTTTTTATCTTGACAGGGATGGAGAAGAAAGAAGCCTAGCGGCAGGTTCCAACTTTCCTCGTAAGCATGTTTTTTACCAGAAGTTCACACACCTGCCTGGAGGCTTCGGAATTCAGTTGTATCATCTACTCTGGAGTTTGTTGCATATTCGGATGTCTGTGGCCCAGTTTTGTTAACGTCGAAAGGTGTCGAAAAGTGTGCAGATATCACTTGATCTATTTGCCGTTGCTAGTGATAGTGGCATGGCATGTCGGTGAGTGCTGCTACTCTTTCTGCTTGTTGTTCTCTTTTGTATGTATTATTCTTTATGTGGTTAGTGCTATACGCTTGCTTCAGCACACTGTAATAGGTGGGTTTGTACAACTTCCGAAGATGTAATATAACCATTGACAAGAAGCATGTGTATCTTCAGCAGTGTCCTATGTGGGTTTGTACAACTTCTGAAGATGTAATATAACCGTTGACAACAGAAGATCTTAGAAGTTGATCAATGTTGATACTTCTGCGTGCATTACTGCATTATATACCTTTCTGCCAGTTTCTGGTTTTGGCATGTCAACACACTGACATCTAGTTTTTCTCCATCCTGTTTTATTAGACTAGCTAACCATATCAGCAGTAAAGTTTGCTGTTCTTATGAGTTTCCTCTCCCTTTATTTTTTAACTGTTTACTAAATCTGCTTCTTTTTTTACTTTTTCCGATATCAATTGTTAAAGAGTCGAGAGATTTCAATTGTTGGACACGTTCACAATGCTGTGCCATGATGTTTCATTGTAGAGGGGTTTTCATAGTGTTTTTTATTTGAAAATATATTAAAATATTGTTTTTTATGTTAGTTTTAAAATAATAATAATAAATTTTAAAAGTTTTTTAGATTTTTGGAATGTAATTCTGAATGGTCTTTAAAAACTTGAAAACAATGGCATGTGCCTGCAACAGAAAAATAGTAAAATACCTCAAAATAACCTTGTAAGCGAAATATACCATATGCCACGTTCTTAGAGCATGTTCTCTTACAATCAAGTCTCATTCCAAAATAGGCAGCACAAGCTCAAGCTCTCACTGGGCTAGTGATCTGAACGCTTTGCTTATGTTACAAAGATATTCAGAAGATACGGCTAAACATCACTCGATGATACACCTCGTGATTATTGTTAGGTTTTATTACCAAGGAAAATCTCCGAACAAATCAGGCTCGGAAACATTTACTGTCTTTCCCTCCATACTGACTGGATCATACGGTGAATCCTCTGAAAATTCAGTAGGCATTGCCTTCCAGTAAAGGCTCGGTTCCCAGTGGGCCTCTTTGATGACTCTCAGAATCTCCTTTACTACTATCCTGCTTCCCTCAGGTGCAAAATGTATCCCATCCCTACATACAAGTTTCAGAGACAAGCACAAGACAGGAATATGAGTATTCAAATGAATTTTGCTGGAGTTTGATCAGTGAAGCATGAGACCAGAACTAGTATCTGTCCCCCCCCCCCCCCCCCCCCCCCCCCCATATTTTTCTGCTGGAATCTTAAAAGCTAAACTTACTTCAAGCAAACAGTTTCCCAGTTATCAACTTGCTGCATTGCAGTCCAGAGATCAACTGCCTTCAGGTTCATCTCACGGCACACCTCTAAACATGCTTCTGAGTATATCCGGCAGGACTCGTTTGTTCTAACCATATCTATTTTATCACTGGTTTAAAAAACACGATCCTCATTCAATCGTGCTTGATTAAATCAAAAACCATTACAGAAAACTACAGAAAGGAAAACAAATCACCTTAAATGGATACCAATTTGTTCCTCACTAGCAGGAGGAGCAGAAAGAAAGATGACACGAGTCTTATCCGAAATGCTCTGGTAATCGGACAACAGTGTGTTAATTTACCAACTTGCATGCACACAGGAAGTGTTAAACATACCTTGAGCGTGCATGGCTCAGTTAGTGAAGAAACGCTCTACTTTTGCAAGCTCACCTTCAGATGCATAGCAATCTTCCTCGTATTTTCAATGTATTCAGGAAGCGGTACATGAGGACCGAGGCCAGTTGCATGAGGGTGGACAGAATCGTTACCACCAAAATAGACTATTACCAGGGAAGGTTGTATGGCAGCACCCTTAATTATTGATAATAAGAGAAAATCAGCATCCAAGAATGACTATATACAACAAGTTAGCTATAGCAAATAATATAAAAATGCTGGCAGATTCATGATTAAGAACATAATTATAAAATCCAACATGGCTCGGCGGGTTAGCCCAAAGCCTTGCTCGGACTGGGTTTTACTTTGAACCAGTTTCTGTTTTTTTTTTACCAAAATAATAATAATGTTTTTATATATATAAAAACACATGAAAAGACGTCGTTTTTGAGTTTTTATTTTTAAAAAACAAAGTCTATGTTAACTCACTGACTTGTGACTGAGATTTAGACCAGGTTAATTCCTTAGCTGTGTGTTATAACTATGATATATATATATATATATATTCTGGTTCAATAAGTCTCCCTGTTAGTGACAAAAAGAAAACACCTTTGGAAAAACTTGGTCAAGAACCTGCACAGCACGCCTTGAGTTCCAACCTGAGTATCCTCGCAATACTATATCTGCCTGCGCCCATTTGTAAACCAAAATAAGTTCATGAGCAAGAGATTAAACAACATAGCACTAGATTAATTAATTTTTCTTTTCTTTTCAAAAGTAGTACTAAGCAGAATTTAAATCTAATTAAATTTGTATTCTTCTATATGTTACACAGGAAGCTCTAATATTAGCAGCTGAGAGTGCATAATTAACATTTTCCTCTTATTTTGAGGTTTATTGTAAGGTTATATATAAAATAGATATAGAGTTGCTAGATATTGTAGTCGCGGTTACTTTTTAAAATAATTTTTATTTATAAATACATTAAAATAATATTATTTTTTTTCAAAACTTATTTTTAACATCATCATTTCAAAAAGACATGAAAACACATAAAAATAATTTAAAGTAAAGAGAAAATAAAAAAATTCTAAATGTTTTTAAAAACATTTTTAAAATGCGAAAACAAACATGTTCGTGCAGTTAAAAACATCCGAGCCAAACTAGTTATACATATCAACAGCTTAATTATTTATAATTATATCTAATGAATGTTTTTATTCACTTGGTAAATGCTATTTAATATCTTATATTTTTGAGATTCCAGACATTCATATGTTCCATTTGCCTTGTGCCGGGGAAAAAAACCTTCTTCATCTATTTATCTCCACTTCTCTCCTCTGAAAACCTCTTGGTGATGTCCACACTCTCATGCATCCACCACCTACTCTTGCTCTTTCAAGACTTGCAGCTCAAGTTTTTATTTATTTATTTATTTATTATTATTATTTTTTCCAAGATTACGCTGTTTGTTAATGAAAGACAAACTCTTACACGAATAGCAAAGTTAAAATAGCTTTGGTAATATAAATATTCTCCAAGGATAAACAGGAAGATGTCTGAACGCTTAGCTGATCAGTTCAAATATTAAATAATTATAATAATGTGATAAAAGTTAATCACCTTAAAATTAATATTTTATATTTTTATATTGTTATAATATGTAGGTATTAAAAATAATTTTTAAAAAATAAAAAAATAATCATTTTAGTATATATACAAATAAAAAACAACCATTACCACATTCCGGACACCTCACTTTATCCTTATGAGAGAGTTCATAGAATTAAACTCAAATTTATTAAGGGGGTGTTTGAGAATATGACAGTGGTTGCTTTATAAAATACTTTTGGCTCAGAAAAGTATTAAAAAAATATTTTTTATTTTTTTATAAATTATTTTTAACATCAACATATTAAAAACATATAAAAAAATATTAATTCAAAATTAAAAAAAAATTAAATTTTTTCAATGACATTATTATAACATATAACTTAAAAACAGACAAATGTCTTCGTTTCCTTATTGGATAGGATCTGGAGAGAGGAGCCCTCCAGCATTGATTAGCTCTTGGCTGTCCTTGTTGTTGAGACATTCTCTGGAGAGAATCGTCACAACACAAGATGGCCCAGTGAAAATTGCATTTCCAAAACTTATGGTAATGGAAAGAAACGATACGATCAGAATTCAGAAACCAGTAGTGGTAGTTTGTGTTCCTTTTCAAAACAGTTGGCTTAGCAAGTTCATGGTGGAGGTTTGTCTGTATCTGTTTCTATACCATACAGATACAGAAGAGGGTGAAACCAACGTATGAAACACAGCACCTACTTAAGATAATTGTCATAAAGCTGACAACTATCAATAAAATTAAAAAAGAAAAATTGAGGTGAAAGAACAACGAAGTTTTTTTTTCATTCAAAGAAAATGAACTTTACTCTATAGATAGTATTCATTACATTACTCTACTTCATCTTAGAAAATTAGATCATAATTTGCAAAATTTGTTTAGATTCAATTTAATTTTGAGTTTTTAAGCCAAATTAGAGAATATTTTGGGATTTTAAATTAGGTTATTGAGATTTATATGATGTATTTGAGGTGTGTTTTTTTAAATAGATTCAAAATTAAATTTTGAGGTTCAAAATACATTTAACTTGATTTTCTAGCCACCTGAGATGATGGATAAAATTGATTTTAGAGGATGGCATGTTATTTTTCGTGACAGAGTTATCCATTCATTTTAAAAAAAAGCTTTGTGAATGACTTGCTGTCTAATTGGTTTTTAAAAAAGAGATCTAAGTGTGCGGGCCAGGCATTCCAAGCCTGGACACACTCAGTCTTATTTTTCAATAGATCTAGGATGTGAGCTTGACCTTCTATATCCACGAGTGCCTAGCTTTTTCATTTTTAACATGCAAAGTGTTAAAAATATTGAGTATATTGAAAAATAAAAGGAGGAAAAAGAAAGGTCCACCAGATATAAACCGACCACCTTTAGATGACACGTGCCGGTCATAAAAAAAGATGACATGGTGGATAACAAAATGAGGCAACGAATGACAATTTTTCACCACTAAAAGGTGGCGCACGCGCCACTCAAAGTGCGCAATGCCTCTCCTATGTTGGCACTCGTCAGCACATTAACAACACTCGCTAACAGTTTTTAAATTAAAAAATATTAATACAATGTTAAATCACATTATCACCTATGACCAACTCTAGTAATTACAAAAAAAAACTTAAGGAAAAGACTTTAATACCCCTATACGCACAACCTGTATGTTTTCACCCCTAGGACAATTGTGTGATTGCACTTTACAATTAAAAAAAAAATTACTAAAACATCTTTGTTCAACGAAGTTAGTTTTTTTTGTTATTCTAGAACTATTTTTGTTATTTCTCTGTTCAATAAAAAATAAATCAATGAAAATACCTTCAAATAAATCAGTAATAACAAAAGGAACACTTAAAAGCTATATTGTAGTGAAGAGTATATTTATATAATAGGCGTAGAAGATGGCTGAGATTTGTACCTCCATTATATTACACGCGCAACTTGGGGCGAGTGGGGCAGCATAGTTAGATTTTATTTTCTTCTTGACATGCCAAACATGGATTATCTCTTGATTAATGGACCATAAAGTCATGAAATTGGAGGGCATTATTAATCCATGCACTGTCTACAAGATAAGAAATGTGGGTCCCAGCAGCAATGTGGGCATGAATGTTGATCTGACATATGCGTAAAATAATCTCCTGACGGCTTACTTAAATGCTAAATGATTGGCAGTCGTGTTCTGATCATATCACAAATTATTACACCAAAAAAATCACATTAAGAATCAAAAGATAGAAGATAACCCATTTGCGAACCATGGTTTAATCGGTATATACTGATATTATTATAGTTTTTGCTGTTATCATTTAAAAAAATAAACTTAAAAAATTATAAATTGTATTATCTTTTACGAAACTATGGTATATACTATGTTTGTTAATTAACCAAACACTTTTAAATTTATAATTTAAATAAATACATACTGTATTACATGAACAAACGGAGCCATGTTGTTACTCAATCATTCAAATTGTCTATAAAAAAAATTGGGTTCGATTCTCCATCAATAAAAAGAAAAAGAAATGGAAAAAGAATACCTTTCGAGCATAGATGTGAGCAAGAATAGCACCCCAACCTTCATTGATGTAGCTGAGCTGAACTATTGATGATCCGAACAGCACAAACTGTGGCCTCTGCAGTCCTACCATCTCTGTTTTTCTTGAAAACTCTCTCTGGCTACTCTCCCTCTTGTTGGAAGTGTGTGTAGTTGGGATTAATGAAGAGTTAATTAGAGAGAGTTTGTCTCCTTCATTCGAATGGAAAAGTCAAAAGACCCTTCCCCCCCCCCCCCCCCTCTCTTTAATGCGTTTTCTTTTTCTTCTAATTAGTAGTTATGGTGGGAGGATATTAATAAAAATATTGAGACAAAAGTAAGGTGGCATTTTCCTTACCCTCGTGTGAGTGCTTCTGCTCAGCACTCTCTTGGTTTTTTTTTTTTTTTAAAAATAATATATTGATTCATTAATTATTCCTTGTAATTTCCGCAAGTGCTTTTTCTGATGTCGAGAATTGAGATTAGATATTGTAATTATTGAGGTTTCTTTTCTTATCGAAAGAGTTTAGCTAAAGGCATGATCGATAGTGTCCAAATTAAATAAACTTCGAAAGGAGAAAAAGCTTCACGTAAGGAAATATTCTTCCTTTAATAACTTTTTCACAAGATCTCGAACCATTCCATTTATATTCTTGTTTAAAAATCTTGAATCCGCTATCCAATAGGTAAATATGTAATTATCATTATAAATTTTAAAAAATTAAAATAGGAATATATTAAATTAATACCTTTTATCCAAGATGTAAAAACTATATTCTTCAAACTAATGCTTGCTGCTAGCATAAAAGCTCACAAATGCTTGGACAACGGCAACGTACATGGATAGTGACAAATCGAGAGATAATGTTTATTGCTATGTGTGAGCATGGGTTCATGTTTAACATGATTTACTTGACAATGTAGTGTGAAAATTCATTTTTTTTAATTTATTTTTTTAAATTTTTAGATTATTTTGATGCAATAATGTTTAAAATAAATTTTAAAAAATAAAAACAATATTATATTCATATATATTAAAATAAAAAATACTTTAAAAAACCACCACTCAACTACCTTTTCAAAAAAATAAAACAAAACTTTGTCTCCTGGTTCAGTATGGCCAGATTCATTGGTTGCCTTAACAGTAAATAGTAGAGCGCACTTTCTGCCATTTTGTATGGTCACCGAATCACAAAAAGAAATTTCTTTTACTTTAGAGTGTCTGTCCTTTTAAGCCCCACAAAATAATTTTCTCGAACTCATTCCCTGCTCGAAGGCCGAAGCAAAAAATTCCAAAAAATAACAAATCCAAGGCATTTCTCATCTTATAAGATGCATTTTGTTAAGTGATTAATTCAAAGAGCTTTCTGAAACAATTTCAATGATGTTTTGTTTTTGAACAATCATGCCGGGTGTTTTGAAGAATTAATTTTTATATTTTTCAGAGCATAATTATTACATTTATACTGTTTGTTGACCATAGAAATATTATCTGCAATGACACGATTGCAAATGGAAGGCATGAGAGATGGGCAAAGAAATGAAATATTATTCATGGGATCTTCTTCCCCTAACATTTTTGAATTTCTGATGGTTCCATTGCCTTCTGAATCGAATGGGGAGATCCCTAAATATTATTCATGGGATCTTCTTCCCCTCACATGTTTGAATATATGATGGCTCCATTATTGCCTTCTGAATCGAATGGGGAGATCCCTAAATATTATTCATGGGATCTTCTTCCCCTCACATGGTTCCATTGCCTTCTGAATCGAACGGGGAGATCCCTACAAATTCAGATGGCATTAACTTCCAATAAAGACTTGGTTCCCATTCTGCCTCTTCAAGGGCCCTCATTATCTCTTTCGCCACTATTTTGCTCCCCTCTGATGCAAGATGAAACCCATCACTGCCCAAACACCAATCCAAAAGCATTAAATTTGATATCTTTTAAGGTTATTTTTTATGGTTTTGACAGTAACATATAGAAAGATTATCAGTTTTGATACTATTTCAACTCAAATCTATGTATTTTCAAATCGCAAAACTAATCGAACTTACGTAAAGCAAGTAGTCAACCAATCATTTTTTTGCTGCATTATGGTCCAGAGATCAATGGCCTTCACTTCCAGTTCCTGGCACAGCTTTAAAGTAGCCTCAGAATATATCCGGCCACCCTCGTTTGATCGAGCGGCACGTTCACTGGTTTCATAAATAAAATGCACCAGTATTAGAATTGAACTTTTCTATGGAAGAAAAGGACGAGTAAAAATCAAAATCTTCATTGGAAAATTAACCCGTAGAGCTGGATGATCATCTCGTCATTGGCAGGAGGAACACCTAGAAAGATGACTCGAGTCTTCTCAGAAAGGCTCTGGCAATCAAATACAAAGCATATTAAACTAACAGCACATGGTTTTCATTTTCTAGTAATTAAGAAAGTTATTGCATAGTTTCACCCATCAGTCATGCATAAGTTGCAGGTGTTCCTGTCATATGCAAGCATCCTGCTTATTCTGATTTAAACAGCAGCCCAGATTGAAGGACTACCTTGAGATGTGTAGCAATCTTCTTCATGTTCTCTATGAACTCAGGAAGGGGTACATGAGGACTAAGCTCAGCGGGGATAGGCTTCATTGAATCATTACCTCCAAAGTAGGTTATAACCAGTGAAGGTTGTACTGCGGCATCCTTGGTTAAGAACAACTGAAGAACATCAGTGTCCTAGTAGAACTAACAGGAGGAAATTTTTCTTACGACCCATATAAGAAGAGTAAATGCAAAGCATGGAAAAATCCACGAGAGAGTGTTAGATGCCAGAAATTAGCGAGGCTTTCACAATATATATATATATATACATATATAAATACTCACCTAGATTACTTTAAATACATACTTTACAAGACAAAAGATCGTAAGGGACCTTGGGGAAAATTTGATCAAGAACTTGCAAAGCATTCCTTGAATTCCAACCTCCATATCCCCGCATCACTATGTCTGCCTGTGCCAATTGCATAATAATAATAATAATAATAATAATAAGAGACCCAACATCTTATAAGATCTGAAATGTATGATTAATGGAGTTTGAGCACCAGATGTCCAGAGTCTAGATACCTGGTGTCCTGCTCTAGAGACTAGAGACTACATTTTTACTTTGACTTGAACAAATCTGCTGACTGGAATCTGAAGGTTTAGTGGGCAAGTGTGTTTGTCATTTCTATCTTACTACTTTTATCTTCAACTTCTACACTCCTTTACTTGCCTGGTGTTTTAGGCTTCTAGTTAAAGCTGTTGGCTCATCTAGTGTTTTCTGTCTTTTTTCGATCATTACCATGTAAATGTCAAAACAAAAAATCAAAACGCTATCATGAAAATGTCCACCACCATTTTCAGATTCGCAGAAACAAAGTAGGACTAACGTTTGGAACCGTGAAGAATGTTTGCTGACAGAAAAGGAAACAAGAATCATCAACGAAGGGCGACTGAAAGAAGGATAGATATATATATCGAAGAAATACCTTGCGAGCGTATGTATCAGCAAGAATGGCACCCCATCCTCCATTGTCAAAACTTTTCTGAACAATAGAGGATCCAAACAGCACAAACTGTGGTCTCGTTGGTCCAACCATCTGTCTCTACCTGCAATTCACTGCTGCTTCTATCTGCAAACAAAGAACACCCAAGGCGACCATCAATAGCTAACTTGCCCATTTTGTAGATGTACATTATTTCAGCTAGTTTTACGCGCATTGGATGCGCGTGCGGACATCATGATACCACGTATACAGTATACCGTGTAGCAAGACTTATTTTGAAGTAAAAAATTCAATACTTTTAAAGGATTTAAATGATGGTATATTTTACTATTTTTTTTAAATATTAAAATATACATATATCAAATTAACTCTGAACAATTATATCTGTCTCTAGCTGCAATTCACATCATTAAATTAATCAAAAGAAACCTAAAAATAATCAGTGTGACCCTACATCCATTTTAGAAATAGTTTGTTTTATGTTTTAAAAATATTTTTTAAAAAATTTAAATTTAAATCTTATTTTTTATTTTAAATTAGTTTTTTATATTTTTAAATTATTTTAATATACTGATATTAAAAATAAATTTTTTTAAATAAAAATATTACTTCTATAAATTTAAAAACAAAATATACTTTTAAAAAAGAAATTGATATTATTATAAAAAATGCTATTAGTGTAGACTAGTTCTCATGGTCATGAATAGAGAGTATTATAATGTCTGTATGAGAGTATAGTTGTGGTTGCTTTTCAAAATATTTTTTGTACTGAAATGCATTAAAATAATGTTTTTTTTTATTTTTTAAAAATTATTTTTAAAATCAGGTCATCAAAACGATCTAAACACAAAAAAAAAATTTAGCAAAAAATTAAAAAAAATTTAATTTTTAAAAAATACAAATATAACCACATTTTCAAACACTCACTCTTTAAACTAGCCTTTCCAGGCATAGGTCCATGCCAGCCAGCCAGCGCAGTAATGGCCGATGAAGAGCGTGTTTGGCAGTGTGGTTGCGGGTGCTTTTCAAATAACTTTTCGTGTCGAAATGCATGCCAATGATGTTTTTTCATTTTTTAAAAAAATTATTTTTGACATCAGCACATCAAAACGATCCAAAAAGTACAAACCGCACTCAATTTTAGCAAAAAAAAAAATTCAAATTTTTTGGGAACGCAGCCGCAGCCGCGTTCCCAAACACTACCGAACTACCATCCGAACTAATAACTTATCCACCAAAAAGAAAAGAAACTTTTAGTGCATCAAGACAAATCAAATAATACATGTGCGCCGGTCTGAATTACTATTTTTTTTAAAATTATTATTTTAGTATTTTTATATTGTTTTAATATATTATATTAAAAATGAATTTTTAAGAATAAAAAATATTATTTTAATATATTTTTAAATAAAAAAACTTTGAAAACAAAATATCAAATGACAAGAGAAAATACTATAAAGCAAAAGCAAATACTACAAAGAAAAGATACACAGGCACAGTCGCTTTTAAGCTTTGGCTTCCTACGACGCTTGATCTAAAGAGAAAATGGAAAAGATATGTCTTTTCGCTGTTTCTTCTTCTTTCGTTTAATTTTAAAAGTACTGTTACGGTGGAAGACTAAAATCATTTATCCACCATTTGGGTCAAGTTAAGTTTTTTTTTTGAATAAAAATATATTTAGTAATTGTTAATATTATTTTTTAGTAGAAAAAAAGTTAAATTATATGAAGGTTAACCTGGTTAATTTTATGGATTCAAAAGTAATTCATATAACCCGTAAAAATATTGTTTGACTAAAAAAATTCGAGATGATTTTTTTTTTATATTAAGATAAAAATATATTGAAGTGATTTTGGTTAACTCAGGTTAATATGTTAAATTTGCGACCTGAGTTAAGAGACAATGATAACTCTATAGAAAAAAACAAATCAAAATAAATTATGAATTATAATTCTTAATCAACCTAATATTGAATAAAATTGAAAAAAATGAAATTAAAAATGACCTAAAAAGCATCCCGAGTTAACCTATCAAACCCGCAACCCACATCATAAGACTAAGATAACCCTATGGGAAACAAATAAAAATAAATTATGAATTTCAATCGACAATAAGCCTAATATTGAAAAATAAGATTAAAAAAAGAAATCAATTAAAGAAACATGAAAAACAACTTGAGTTAATTCATCAAACCCATGACCCAGATCATCATATCGAATAATCTTATAGAAAGAAAAATAAAAAATGATCTGATTTAATTGGATTAACATGACAAATCTATAATTTTGATAATGAGACTGAGATAACCCAATAAAAAATAAATCAAAACAAATTATGAAACTCAATTTTCAATCACGCCTGACAAAACCAATGTTGAATGATAAAATTTATAAAAAATTTAATTAAAAAATAACACAAAAAATGAGTTAAGTCAATATGGATTAACCCGTTATGCACCATCCCCTCATGATGTCAGGATAACCTAATAAAAAGCAAACCAAAACAAATCATGAAGCCTAATTCACAATAAAAGACGATATTAAATGATGAAATTGGAGGGCATAAAGCCAATTGAAAAAGAGAAAAAAACTAAGTCAATTGAATTAACCTGCCAAACTTGCGACCTGAGTCATGAGACAGGGACAACCCAATAAAAAACAACTCCAGTGTTGAAAGACCCGTTACCTGGGTCATGAAATTGAGATAATCTCTTAAAGAGAAAATACAAAAATGACCCGATTTAACAAGAGTGAAAATGTTAAAACTCGCGACCATAAATCAAAATAAATTATGAAACTCAATTCCTAACTGACTTGGTGTTGAATGATGAAACTAGAGAAAAATCAATTAAAAATAACACAAAAAAACAACCCGAGTCAACTCAGGTTAACCTGTTAAGCACTATTTCTAAACTATGAAGTCTAATTCTCAATCAATCCAATATTAAAGGATAAAATTAAAAAAAAAATAATTAAAAAAAATGTGAGTCAATTGGGTTACCCGTCAAACCTGCAATCCATGTCATGAGAGTGTGATAACTCAATAAATATATATATATATATATATATATATATATATATATATATATATTAAAGGATGAAATTAAAAAAAAACAAAATTGTTTGAAAAAATCAAAGAAAAAAAACAAAAAACAAAAAACAAATCATTATTCAATTAAATAGTGCTTTGGGAGAAGGGTACGGTAAAACCCCTCTTTTTTTTAGTTAATTCTCACCTAACCTAGTGTTGAATGATGAAACTAGAAAAAATTAATTAAAAAATGACACAAAAACAACTCGGGTTAACTCATTAAGCACTATTCCTAGGTTATGATGCTGAAATACCATAACAAAAAGTAAACAAAATAAGTCATGGAGTCTAATTCTCAATCAATCAAATATTAAAGGATAAAAATGAAAAAGAAATTAATTAAGAAAAAAAAAAACTTGAGTCAATCGGGTTAAACATCTAAACCAGGTTAACGAGCCAAATTTACGATTCGTGTTATGAAAATGTGATAATTCAATAAAACAAAATCTAATATTAAAGAATGAAATCACACAAAAAAAAAAGGAAATTGATTAAAAAAACAAAATACTATTCAAATGAATAATACTTTGTGAGGAGAGGTATAATAAAACCTTTCCTCTTTTAGTTTATAGTTGTTCTTTAGCTCGTGTTATGCTGCGAGTCATAGTAAAAACGTTTTGAGCAAAATATTTTTCTAGGCATTGGTAATGTGTTTTTTTTTTATTAAAAATAAATTTTAGCCATGAATTAAATAATATTTTAATCTAATATAGAGATGGAAAAACATTTAATTTACTTTGCTTAACTTAGGTTGATCTACGAAACAAGATAATCTTGAAAAAAATAATTGAAAAGCCCCTGAATTAGCTAAAAACCCATTGAAGATAATTGTGATTAAGCGTCAGAATCAAATCGAACAGTGAAATTAAGAGGAAGAAGAAAGTGACCATATTGCTTTGTATTTTGGCTGGCTGGCTCCAAATCCAAATGAATGGAAAGGGACAATATATGTGGGACACAGCAGAGAGGCTGTGCCGTGTGGTGTAGAGGTCAGCACGTGCCTCCTTTGACGAACGGCAATCATTATTGTCCCTCTCTGTTGGTGCCGTTTCCCACCATCCATGTGCTTATCATGGCTCTACTGTTTATTAATCTCTTAATTATTCTATTATTATTTGTTCCTGGACCCACCCCTCCTCCTTATTCACTAATTCACTTTTTTATTTTCTTTCATTTATTTATTTAGTGGTAATATGACCTGGATGAATGAGTCATCATTGTTTTATCGATGCTAATTTCTTCTCTTTTGGTCAAAATTAATTTTATTCTTTCTATTTTACTTGAAAATTAAGTTTAAGTTATCGTGACATGGTACGTTTTTTTCATTAGACTTTTTCAATCAAGAGTGGTTTAGGGTAGGGTAGGTTTGTTTTCCGTCAAATATTTTCCAAATAATTTTTTTTTATAATACTTTTTAATAGTATTGTTAAAAAAAATAAAAATAATAGTGATATGATAATAGTGGTGAGATAACGACAATGACAATAAAAATAATCGTAATAATAGTGAAAAAAAAATTATGATGAGATAATTATGGTGCATAACTAGATGATATTATAAGTGAATTATTATTTATAAAATTATAGAATTTTATTAATTAAAAATATTTTTAAGTAAATAAACTAAATTTGAAAGTTCATTGTAAATATTTTTTATTAATCATTTTTCTATAAAATAATTTACGCAAAACAAAAACAAGAAAAATACAAGACATGGAGTTCTAGATGTTGATAAAATCTTTATTTCTTAAGAACAAGGAGAAGGATAATAGCATTAAAAAATACAAAATAATATGTCAAAAAATTAGAAGATACTTCATCTATCTCTTAAGATAGTCAATGGTTTCCAGCTCTTTTAATGCTCCTAGCTAGTCCTTCGCTCGCTGAGTTCATTTCAGAAGAATAGATAACAACACCACCACAAGCAACGATACCTCGTCAAATCCAGTGGCCGCATGCTCCATCGGCACAATAATAATACAACTTCTTCTTATTTCTTTTTAGACTAATAAATGTCTTCGTCTCCTTGTTGGATAGGATCTGGAGAAAGGAGCCCTCCAGCATTGATTACCTCTTGGCTGTCCTTGTTGAGACATTCTCTGGACAGAATCATCACAACACAAGATGGCCCAGTGAAAATTGCATTTCCAAAACTTCTGGCAATGGAAAGAAACGATACGATCAGAATTCAGAAACCAGTTGTGGTAGTTTGTGTTCCTTTTCAAAACAGTTGGCTTAGCAAGTTCTTGGTGGAGGTTTGTCTGTATCTGTTTCTATATCGTACAGATACAGAAGAGGGTGAAACCAACGTATGAAACACAGCAGTACAGCACCTACTTAAGATAATTGTCATAAAGCTGACAACTATCAATAAAATTAAAAAAAGAAAAAGAAAAATTGAGGTGAAAGAACAATGAAGTTTTTTTTTCATTCAAAGAAAATGAACAACTTTATTCTATAGTATTCATTACATTACTCTACAATTCATCTTAGAAAATTAGATCATAATTTGCAAAATTTATTTAGATTCAGTTTAATTTTGAGTTTTTAAACCAATTAGAGAATATTTTGAGATTTTAAATTAGGTTATTGAGATATATGATGTATTTGAGGTGTGTTTTTTTAAATAGATTCAAAATTAAATCTAGCCACATGAGATGATGGATAAAATTGATTTTAGAGAATGGCATATCATTTTTCATGATAAAGTTATCCATTCATTTTAAAAAAACTTTGTGAATGACTTGGCATCTAATTGGGTTAAAAAAGAAAGGCGTAAGTATACGGGCTAGGCATTCCAAACCCAGACACACTCAATCTTATTTTTCAAGAGACCAAGGATGTGAGCTTGACCTTTCATATCCACGAGTGCCTAGCCTTTTCATTTTAAACATGCAAAGCGAGTGAGCATGCCTAGCCTCATTCTTTTGGGCTTTTTTTTTATCATTTTTTATATTTTATAATTTAATAATATTTAAATAAAGTCATTAAAATTATATCTAAAAAATTATTTGGTTTATTTTTCAATTTTTATGGTAACATTAGTAATTACTTTATGAAAAATTATATATTAACCTAATATGTAATTTTTTAAAAAACTTTCTTATGAATATTTTGTTAGTGTATATGCCTTGTAGCCAATCAACTAGTTACATGTGAAATTGACTTTGTTCATATAAATATATTTTTGATATTAATAAAAGCTTATTTATCTTTAATATTTATCAAATATTTTATTAAAAAATATAATATTTGATTAATGAATCTATAGTAAAGATAAAAATTTTAGAATAAAAATATTTTGCAATTAGAATTATTGAGACTGATACATATTATGTTCTTTCTTTGATAAAAGAAAGCAGTTGTTCTCATAAACTGAGGTATGAGAGATATGTAGAACTAATATATAGGTGTTTGTCAGATGACATATACACTGAATTGACCCGCATGAGAATTTCATATGAAAAGATCACCTATGTTTATAGAAAGACTCACATGATGATTGTGTAAGTGATCCTTAAACTTGATATCACTAAGTTATCTTATATAGGGAGTGCTATATTTTGATCCTGCCACACGTTGTTCTAATCAAAGATAACAAAAAGACAAATATTGAGTATAACATGAACTTGAAAAATGAAAGGGGGAAAAAGAAAGGTCCATCAGAGATAAACCGACCACCTTTAGATGACACGCGCCGGTCATAAAAGAAGAGGACACGGTGGATAACAAAATGAGACAGCGAATGACAATTTTTCACCACTAAAAGGTGTCGCACACGCCGCTCAAAGTACGTAGTACCTCTCCTATGCTGACACTCGTCAGCACATTAACAGCACTCGCCAACAGTTTTTTGAATTAAAAAATATTAATACAAGTTAAATCACATTATCACCCTTGACCAACCCTAGTAATTACAAAAAAAAAAAACTATATTTTTAAAAAGTGAAAATAAAAAGAGAATGAGAAAAATAGAAAAGAGATATGAACATAAAAATATACATGGTTTAATTAGAAAATTACTTGCTTCATGGAATAAGATAGATAAAAATATTTTATTATCAAAAGATGTCACTACCAGAAAACCGGAGAAAAGCAACGGAATTACTGACGGAATATTTCCGTCGGTATAAATTACCGACGGAAATAATTCCGTCTCAAAATCTGTCGGTATATACCGATGAAATTTTTCCGTCGGTATATACCGACAGATTTACCGACGGGGTATACAGTTCGTCTGGAAAAATGCAACGGCGCGGTGACGTCAGGCGATTTTACCGACGGAAATTACCGAGGGATTCAAACTGAGATGGCCGTACAGTGACGTGGCTCAGTCACCGACGGCATCACCGACGGAATCACCGACGGAAGTAATCCGTCGGTGATTCCGTCGGAAAAAGTGATTATATGACCCATCTGCCGACACTCTCTTCCTCTGTTTCTCCTTCTTCTTCTTTCCCATCCCACCTCTCCCCTCCCAAACTGCAGCTCCCCTCCCAAACTGCAGCCAAACACCCATCCCAAACTCTCCACTATTCTCAACACGAGCACTCCGGTTTCTTATATCTTGTACGTGGTCACAATATCCGTTTCTTGTAGATTTTATCATTTTTTTGTAAGTAAATCTATCCTTTTTAGTTTTAATATTTAATTGTGAATTTTATTGTTTTAGTATATGTATTTTGTTAACGTTTGTACTTGTTTAATTGTTATTTATCAAAGAAACTTGTAGTATGAATATTGTATAATATTTTTGTAGTTGTTATAGTTTGTTTTAGATTTTATCAAATTATATTTGTTTGTAAATTGTTGAAATTTTGTTTGAATTACACCGAATTAAATGTGTCGTTGTGATGAAATAAATAATTAATAGCTTGTTTAAGTGTCTTGTTTAATTGTTATCAATTATATTTGGAAGTTGTGATTTCTGTAAATTTATATATGTATAAATTTGTATGTATGAACGTTGATAGTTGATAATTGATAATGAATATTTAACATAAGTGTTGTTTTAGTTTGTTGGATAATGTCGGGGAAAACCAATATTTTTGTTATGTTTTATAGAGGTTCAATAGAAGTCATGGATGATCGTTCATGGATGTATCGGGACTCACCCCAAGGATTGCGGAGGATGGATTATTGTAACGGTGTCCAGGGTTTTATTAATTTCGCAACATCTATTCCGAGGAATTTTACTGATGGCGGTATTAGGTGTCCATGCAGGAAGTGTAAAAATTTAAAGTTTCTGCATCAAGATGTTGTAACAATGCATCTTCTAACCAAAGGGTTCATGGAAGATTACATGTGTTGGTATGCTCACGGAGAACTATTTGTTCCTGATGAGAGCATGGAAGAACAGGTGGTTGGGTCAACTTCTAGTGCTAGCAACATGCATGAAGTTGGAAATGAGAACAGTAATCCTTACAGGAATATGGTTATGGATGCAATGAGAATGAGTGAAGGTAATGTCAGGGAATGTCCAATCGTAGAAGAAGAACCTAATGCAGATGCAAGCAAGGTTTTTTGATCTGTTGAGAGATTCTGACGAACCATTATGGGATGGTTGCACGAACCATAGTAAATTATCAGCCGTAGCACAGGTGTTCACCATCAAGTCAGATCACGGGTTGAGTGAGGCCGGTTATGACAAGATTATTGAATGGGCGAGAAGCATTTTACCTGAAGGGAACAGGCTGAAAGAGAACTTCTATGCTGCCAAGTCCATGATGAAACCCCTCGGTTTAGGATACCAGAAAATTGATATATGCCCTAACTTCTGCATGTTATACTACCTTGAAAATGCTGAGATGACCGAGTGCATGACATGCGGGCATTCCCGTTACAAACCCAGAACTGGTAGAGGGAAGACTCTCGTGGCATATAAAAAACTTAGATACTTCCCAATCACACCTAGACTGCAGAGGTTATTCATGTCACCAAGGACTGCTGAGCACATGACATGGCACCAATCACACCATGCGGTTGATGGAGTGATGGTTCATCCTTCTGACGGTGAAGCCTGGAAACACTTTAACAGTATGCATCCTCCCTTTTCAGCTGAATCAAGGAACGTGCGTCTTGGGTTGTGTACAGACGGATTCAACCCCTTCGGGTCATTTGCTGCTCCTTATTCTTGTTGGCCGGTCATACTGACGGTTTATAACTTGCCACCGGGGATGTGTATGAGGCCGGAGTTCATGTTTTTATCTATGGTCATACCAGGTCCGAGCAGTCCGGGGCGGAATATAGATGTTTGTCTTCGTCCGTTGATTGATGAGTTGACGCAGTTGTGGTCCTCTGGAGCTTTGACTTATGACATCTCGAGGAAACAAAATTTTGTTATGAGAGCGGCTTTGATGTGGACTATCAATGATTTCCCAGCTTATGGAATGGTTTCTGGTTGGAGCACGCATGGAAAGCTAGCATGTCCATATTGTATGGAGAACAACAAGGCATTCACGCTAACAAACGGGGGTAAAGCTTCTTTTTTTGACTGTCACCGTCGTTTCTTGCCACATAACCACAGGTACAGAAAGAACAGAAAGGATTTCTTTGTTGGCAGAGTTGAAAATGATGTTGCACCCCCGCGTCTTTCCGGTGAAGAATTGTTTGATGTTGTGTCAGAGTACGGTGAAATTGTGTTTGGTCTCCAATCAGGTAAGCAGAAGTTTCCTGGTTTTGGTTTGACCCATAATTGGGTGAAGCGAAGTATATTTTGGGAGCTTCCTTATTGGAAGACCAATCTTCTCCGCCATAACCTTGACGTCATGCACATTGAAAAGAACGTGTTTGAGAACATTTTCAACACCGTCATGGATGTGAAGGGGAAGACAAAGGACAACATCAAGGCTAGATTGGATGTAGCGCTGTTTTGTAACCGTAAAAATATGGAGTTGGTTTGTGATGGGTCACGGGTCGCAAAACCAAGAGCAAGCTTCGTGCTAGAGAAAAACGCACAACTACTAGTCTACAAATGGCTTAAGAGTTTGCGTTTCCCCGATGGACATGCCTCGAACATATCAAGGCTGGTTAATACGGAGGAATGTAGATTATATGGAATGAAGAGTCATGACTGCCATGTGTTTATGCAAACACTCATCCCATTAGCTTTTCGTGATTTGTTGCCAAAGGGGATATGGGATGCACTAACGGAGATTAGTCATTTCTTCAGAGACATATGCTCTAGCAAGTTGAATGTTGATCACATTGAAAGGCTTGAAAAGAATATCGTCGAGACAATATGCAAACTTGAGATGATATTCCCTCCATCATTTTTTGACTCAATGGAGCATCTACCCGTACATTTACCGTTTGAGGTAAAAGTTGGAGGACCGGTCCAGTACAGATGGATGTATCCATTCGAGAGGTTAGATATTACAGTTGCTATGACATTTATAATTAAATGTTTTTATTTTTATTTTAATGTTTTTAATTGATAATTTTTTATTAATATATATGCAGGTACTTGTTCAATCTTAAAAAAAAGGTTAAGAACAAGGCGCATGTTGAGGCGTCAATATGTGAGGCGTATATTGTTGAGGAGATCTCAACATTTATCTCATACTATTTCGAACCTCATTTGAGAACGAGGATAAACCGTGTTCCACAGCATGATGATGGTGGTGAAGTGCATTCAAGTGGGAACTTGTCAATATTCTCCAATCCTGGACGACCCACACCTAAAAATGCCGTGAGGGGAAGATATTTGTCTGAAATAGAGTTCAGACAAGCACACAATTATGTCCTATTTAACTGTGATGAGCTGAGACCTTTTATTAAGTAAGTAGATGTTCGACTTAAACTTTGTCAAGAGTGTACGATTTATGTTTTGTGATACCATACACTCATATACTTTGGAACAAACTTGCAGGCAACATCGACGATACTTACTGTCCAATAACTCACAGCTGACCGAATCCCAGATCTTTCAATTACAAGATGAACAATTTGCCACATGGTTTAGAACACATGTAAGTCCTATCACAAACTCATTTTCTCTTGCAATGTAATTAATTGTAGTCAATGTTACATAATATCCGTTTACTGATTATTGTTGTATTTAATTTACAAGCTAGGTTTATCAAATGGGAGGTAGTGCTGCTATTTCACTGTCTTTACTATGTCTGGGCCCTGAAAGAAAAGTCAAGTGCTATAATGGATATTTTGTCAATGGATATGTCTTTCATACTGAAGAATACGGGCATGAAAGAAAGACATACAACAGCGGTGTTTGTATTAAGGGATCGACTTCTAGTGAGTTTGAAGTTGACTACTACGGTAGATTGGAAGAGGTCATCGAACTGCAATATCATAGCGAGCAAAATAGAGTGTTTTTATTCAAATGCTATTGGTATGACACAACTGATAGAGGAATCAGAGTAGATCCTCACTATGGTCTCGTTGAAATCAACTCAAAAGCTAGACACCGCAACGTAAACGACGTCTTTGTTTTCGCAAAGCAATGCCAACAAGTTTATTACACATGCACCCCTTCCTTTAGAAAGGACCGATCAAGAGTTGATTGGTTATCCGTTTTAAAAACAAAACCCAAGGGTCGTGTCGAGGTTGTTCAGGATGAGAACGAAGACACAAGTGTGATAGATGAAGTCTTTCAAGCTAGTGAGTTGGTTGAACCATACCGAGTTGCTCCGTCGATTGACTTAGAAGAAAATTCGAATTTTCGTGTTTTCAACGATAGTCTTGTTGATGTTGACGCAGAGGAGTTGAATGTTGTTCTGAGATCTACTAGTGGAAAAAAGAATGTTGTTGAAGAAGATGATAACGAAATGGAAGAGTGCGATGAAGCTGATGATAACAATTCAATAGAGGACGAAGATGAAAATTCCGATTAACTAAACATGTTATAAAGCCTTATTTTTATAATGTAATAATTTGAAACATGAAATATTTATTCTTCTTTAAGGGTCAGCCTCTGTTATTGTGTTGTGTGTGCTGTAAGATTTCAATTTAAGATTTTTTGAGAGGGTTACATAAAAAAAAATAAGAAAAATTTACCACATTCACCGACGGATATACCGACGGAATATAAACCGTCGGTATTTCACAGAGAGTTGCAAAATAAATTACGGGATTTTGCCACATTCACCGACGGATATACCGACGGAATATAAACCGTCGGTATTTCACAGAGAGTTGCAAAATAAATTACGGGATTTTGCCACATTTACCGACGGATATACCGACGGAATATAAACCGTCGGTATTTCACAGAGAGTTGCAAAATAAATTACGCGATTTTGCCACATTCACCGACGGATTTCCGACGGATTTTCCGACGTTATTACTGACGGATTAACAGACGGAATCACCGACGGATGGTCGCACGCATGTCTGACACGTGTCCGTGTTACAATTACCGACAGAATTACCGACGTCAAATACCGACGGCATTACCGACGGACCACGCATGTCTGACACGTGTCCGTCTGCACAATTTCCGACGGCATTCCCGACGTCCAATGCCGACGGCCTTACCGACGGACCACGCATGTCTGACACGTGTCGGTCTGCACTATTACCGACGGAAATTCCGACGGCATTGCCGACGGATAGAAAAGTTTGGCGGGATATTCCAAAATTTTCGGTGCGAATTTCAATTAATTTCCGACGGAATTACCGACGGAAATTAATTGCACCGACAGCAATTAATTTCCGTCGGTAATTCCGTCGGAAATTAAGCTTTATATACCGGCCCCCCACCCCCCCCCCCCCCCCCCCGCACTCCCTTTCTCTTCTCCTCTTCTCCTCTTCTCCCTTTCTCCTCTCCTCTTCTCCCTTTCTCTTCTTCTCTCATTTATATTTAGCTTTTAGAAGGATTTTATTGTTTTGGTGGTAGTTTTAAAAGGTATGTATATTTTTTTCTTTATCTTTGTATTTTTTTTATTTTAATTATGATTATTTTTTTTGGTGTTCTTTGTTTTGTATATTGTTTGTAGATAACATCTTAAATTCAACACATTATTAAGGTAAGCATTTTTTATTCCCAAATTTATTTTGAATTGATATAATGTTTTTAGTTTTGTGTATTGTTGTTTGTGTTTATGTTGTGTGTTGTGTAGTGTTTTTTAGTTTTTTAATTTTATTTATTAATTTTAGTTTTTTAGTTTTGATATTATTGTTTGTATTGGTATAATTGTTATTGTTGAATTTATGTTAAAAATGTTAATTTATATATATAATTGTTATTGTTGATTTATTTTAAAAATGTTAATTTATATATATAGAATTGCTTTTAATTAGTTTATCTTAATTTAGGATATTATTGTGTGTATTGGTATAATTGTTATTGTTGAATTTATGTTAAAAATGTTAATTTATATATATAATTGTTATTGTTGATTTATTTTAAAAATGTTAATTTATATATATAGAATTGCTTTTAATTAGTTTATCTTAATTTAGGATATTATTGTGTGTATTGGTATAATTGTTAATGTTGAATTTATGTTAAAAATGTTAATTTATATATATAATTGTTATTGTTGATTTATTTTAAAAATGTTAATTTATATATATATAATTGCTTTTAATTACTTTAATCTAATGTTTGTAACTCTAAGTACCAATTTAACAATGAATGTTCATAGTTGTAATTCTATATGATGTTATTGAGAAAAATGTTGTGTTGATGATGATGAGTTGAGTTGAGATCCAGGATGATTGGATCGGGATGTGAAATAAAATTGGAAGTGTAATATGATTTTGTCGACAACTTGGGACCCCCCAGTACAGGGGAGACTCTGTCGAATTTTTTTAAATAATCGAAGTTAATTATGTAATTATTCGTATACATTTGTGTAGATGCGTAGAATGAAATCTACAGCACGTCGTCAGAAGACGGTTGCAGCTAGTTCTTCTAGCAGCGAGGAGGATGTATCCTTAGGTGCTGATCACGGCGAGGAATCTACGCCAACTTGTGATGCTGCCTCTTCTAGCGCGGTTTCACAGCGCAGAAGCGGTGTGCCTTCACAGCGGGGTCAATTTACCCGCAAGTACCAGGCACAATGGAAGGATGACCTCTCAATGTAAGTTTGTTTAGGTTTTAGTTTTTATTTTATATACTTATAACATAATTTATGAACAACTAATTAATATTAATTACTACTTTTATTTAATTTCAGGTTCACAAACATTGAGGCTGCAAGGACTATAACATTGGCGTTTAAATCGTCGATGGAGATTCCATTGTTTCAATGGAGCCAGGTTTCCAAACATCCTGAGTGGAAACCTAATATCGATGCATGGTTTAAGCGATTTCAGGTCGGTGTTAATTTTTAATTTCCAGCTTGAATTTAATAAATGATTTTTATAATTTTATATCTTGTACTATTTTTATTTTATATGAATTATTTATATACACAGAACAAATTTGAGTGGGATAGGGCGGACAACAATGTTGTGAGGAGGGTGTGGGAGAATCACGCGGCAACTAGGTAACATCAAAAATAATATTTATTTTTGTTTTATAATTTTATTTTTTAAATTCTAATTTGTTACTATGGAAGTAGGTTGCGTGATTTTTGGTATGACACCCAAAAAAAATCAAAAAGACATGCGAGGGATATCGGTCTTGAAGGATGGAATGAGGTGGCGGTTTGGCAGGAATTCAAACCGCCATTCATCTCGGGGGAAATATGGACGGCATATATTGAGCACGTGACCTCAGAGCGGTTCTCACGGCGCTCACAGTCCGGCGCCGACAACCGGAACCGGCAAATTCATGGTTCGGTGACCACGCACACTGGCGGATCCGTCCCATTCAGCGCACATGCAAAGCGGATGGTAAGATTAATTTTAATGAAATATATCGTTAATTAATTTGTCGTTCCTTATAATATATTTAACTTTCAATCTATTTTTTCCTTACAGGCTGCGTCTCTTGGACGTGAACCGAGTCCAATGGAGCTGTTTCTAGAGACGCATGTGCGGAGTCAAGACCGCCAAAAGGGGGTGCAGCAGTTCGTGGACAACCGTGCTCAGCACTTCGTGGTATGTTCGTCCATTCATTTTATTTTGTAAGTTATTATTTTCTTGAATTGCATCTTGAATTGCATTTGATGATTTTTTTACCGATGGAATTTTCAGGAGACCTATAATAGCCGGTTGAGGGAGAGATATGGGGACAATCCGTCGACCCATCCAGATTTCGATCCAGATTTGTGGATGGAGGCGGGATCGTCTGGTGGACCCGATAAAAATAGGGTCTACGGGCTCTCCAACACTACGGCTGACAACTTGCGTTCGACTCGTAGTGTCTCAACAGTTGGAAGCTCTCCATCAGTATCGAACACCCAGTCTGAGGAGTTCATTGCGTTGAAACAACAATATCAACAACTCTCGACGAATTATGATGAGCTCCGTCAAATAGTCATGGAGATGAGATCAAAGATGGGTGACGATACTTGTGCCGCTTCCTTTTGGCCGTATGGTCCCGGGAACAACCAGCCTCCTCCTCCTCCGCCTCCTCCTCCAGCTCCGCCGCTATTCTAGTTTAATTTTGTTTTTTAAACACATTAAATTTGTAATGAATATTATTTAACATTACTTTTACATTTTTAATGTTTAATGCATTTCTATTTGTTTATTAAGGTTTTTTACAATTAAAAATTATTATTTTTTATATATTTTAAATACTTACCGACGGATATACCGACGGATACTATCTGTCGGTATTCAACAGAGAGTTGCCGAATAATTACCATCCATGCCATTTTTACCGACGGCATCACCGACGGATAATATCCGTCGGTATTTCACAGAGAGTTGCAACAAAATTACCAGCCATGCCATAATTACCGACTGATTTTCCGTCGGTAATGCCGTCGGTAATTACCCTTGAAATTACCGACGGATTTATTCCGTCGGTAATGTTCCCGCGGGAAATTTTTTTTTGCGCGCGCGTGTATCCGTCTGTAAACCGTCGGTGTTTCCGTTGGTAGCCGGTTTTTTTATTTGCGATGGAATTAGCGACGGAATTGGGATTTACCGACGACTGTTTTACCGACGGACGTTTTCCGTCGGTGAAGCCGTCGGTATTATTGTTACCGACGGATTGCATTTCTGTTGCCGACGGAATTAGTCCGTCGGTAAAACTGGATAATGTTGTAGTGTGTAGTGTGAAGTCAATAAGAGAAATACATTTTTTTTTTTTTCAAAATTCAATTATATCCAAAAACAACTTACAAAACTAGCTTCAAATTCTTTGACATGGCAGCTCCTAAAATGCGATATCAAAACGTGGTAAATATTCTTCAAGCACTCTTCGAACTTCGGAGTAATGCTAGCTGCTAGCATAAAAGCTCACAAGAAAAGAGTATGCTTATTGGTATGATAGTGACAAAATCCAAGGCATTTCTCGAACTCATTCCCTTCTGTTTGTCATCTTATAAGATTCCAAAAAATAACAAATCCAAGGCATTTCTCATCTTATAAGATGCTTTTTGTCAAGTGATTAGTTTAAAGAGCTTTCTGAAATAATTTCTATGATGTTTTTGAGCAATCATGCCGTGTGTTTTGAAGAATTTTTATATTTTTCAGAGCATATAAATATTACATTTTTACTATTTGTAGAAATATTATCTGCAATATCTGCAATGACACGATTGCAAATGAAAGGCAGGATAGATGGCCAAAGAAATGAAATATTATTCATGGGATCTTCTTCCCCTCACATTTTTGAATTTCTGATGGTTCCATTATTGCCTTCTGAATCGAATGGGGAGATCCCTAAATATTATTCATGGGATCTTCTTCCCCTCACATGTTTGAATTTCTGATGGCTCCATTATTGCCTTCTGAATCGAATGGGGAGATCCCTAAATATTATTCATGGGATCTTCTTCCACTCACGTGTTTGAATTTATGATGGTTCCATTGCCTTCTGAATCGAACGGGGAGATCCCTACAAATTCAGATGGCATTAACTTCCAATAAAGACTTGGTTCCCATTCTGCCTCTTCAAGGGCCCTCGTTATCTCTTTCCCCACTATTTTGCTCCCCTCTGATGCAAGATGAAACCCATCACTGCCCAAACACCAATCCAAAAGCATTAAATTTGATATCTTTTAAGGTTATTTTTTATGGTTTTGACAGTAACATATAGAAAGATTATCAGTTTTGATACTATTTCAACTCAAATCTACGTATTTTCAAATCGCAAAACTAATCGAACTTACGTAAAGCAAGTAGTCAACCAATCATTTTTTTTGCTGCATTACGGTCCAGAGATCAATGGCCTTCACTTCCAGTTCCTGGCACAGCTTTAAAGTAGCCTCAGAATATATCCGGCCACCCTCGTTTGATCGAGCGGCACGTTCACTGGTTTCATAAATAAAATGCACCAGTATTAGAATTGAACTTTTCTATGGGAGAAAAGGACGAGTAAAAATCAAAATCTTCATTGGAAAATTAACCCGTAGAGCTGGATGATCATCTCGTCATTGGCAGGAGGAACACTTAGACAGATGACTCGAGTCTTCTCAGAAAGGCTCTGGCAATCAAATACAAAGCATATTAAACTAACAGCACATGGTTTTCATTTTCTAGTAATTAAGAAAGTTATTGCATAGTTTCACCCATCAGTCATGCATAAGTTGCAGGTGTTCCTGTCATATGCAAGCATCCTGCTTATTCTGATTTAAACAGCAGCCCAGATTGAAGGATTACCTTGAGATGTGTAGCAATCTTCTTCATGTTCTCTATGAATCAGGAAGGGGTTCATGAGGACTAAGCTCAGCGGGGATAGGCTTCATTGAATCATTACCTCCAAAGTAGGTTATCACCAGTGAAGGTTGTACTGCGGCATCCTTGGTTAAGAACAACTGAAGAACATCAGTGTCCTAGTAGAACTAACAGGAGGAAATTTTTCTTACGACCCATATAAGAAGAGTTAATGCAAAGCATGGAAAAATCCACGAGAGAGTGTTAGATGCCAGAAATTAGCGAGGCTTTCACAATATATACATACATATATAAATACTCACCTAGATTACTTTAAATACATACTTTACAAGACAAAAGATCGTAAGGGACCTTGGGGAAAATTTGATCAAGAACTTGCAAAGCATTCCTTGAATTCCAACCTCCATATCCCCGCATCACTATGTCTGCCTGTGCCAATTGCATAATAATAATAATAATAAGAAATCCAACTTCTTATAAGATCTGAAATGTATGATTAATGGAGTTTGAGCACCAGATGTTCAGAGTCTAGATACCTGGTGTACTGCTGTGGAGACTAGAGACTACATTTTTACTTTGACTTGAACAAATCTGCTGACTGGAATCTGAAGGTTTAGTGGGCAAGTGTGTTTGTCATTTCTATCTTACTACTTTTAGCTTCAACTTCTACACTCCTTTACTTGCCTGGTGTTTTAGGCTTCTAGTTAAAGCTGTTGGCTCATCTAGTGTTTTCTGTCTTTTTTTTAATCATTACCATGTAAATGTCAAAACAAAAAATCAAAACGCTATCATGAAAATGTCCACCACCATTTTCAGATTCGCAGAAACAAAGTAAGGCTAACGTTTGGAACCGTGAAGAATGTTTGCTGACAGAAAAGGAAACAAGAATCATCAACGAAGGGCGACTGAAAGAAGGATAGATATATATATCGAAGAAATACCTTGCGAGCGTATGTATCAGCAAGAATGGCACCCCATCCTCCATTGCCAAAACTTTTCTGAACAATAGAGGATCCAAACAGCACAAACTGTGGTCTCCTTGGTCCAACCATCTGTCTCTACCTGCAATTCACTGCTGCTTCTATCTGCAAGAAAAGAACACACAAGGCAACCACCAATATATAGCTAACTTGCCCATTTTGTAGGTGTCCATTATTTCAGCTAGTTTTACCGTATACCGTGTAGCAAGACTCGTTTTGAAGTAAGAAATTCAACCAAGTTGGACAAAAACACTTTTAAAGGATTTAAATGATGGTATCATACTTAACGTTTTTTTCTTTTAAAAAATATGAAACATGAGTGAATATACCAAATTAACTCGGGACAACTATATCTGTCTCTGCCTGCAATTCACGCCATTAAATTAATCAAAAGAAACCTAAAAATGATCAATGTTAAGATATTTATTTTAGGAATTAGTCTATTTTTGTGTTCTAAAATTATTTTTTTAAAAAATAAATGTTTATTTTATTTTATTTATTTTAAATTAATTTTATACTGATATTAAAAATAAAAAATATTACTTCTGTAAATTTGAAAACAAAATATACTTTAAAAAAAACAATTGATATTAATATAAAAAATGCTATTAGTATGTTGCCTCTTTGTAGCAGCCTACCAGGTCATTGGTCCATGCCCAGCCAGCACAGTAATGGCGAATGAACTACCATCCGAACTAACTTATCCACCAAAAAGAAAAGAAACTTTAAGTGCATCAACAAATCAAATAATACATGTGCGCGGCGGTCTGATTGATGAGCATCGTGATCATCAACCACGTTTTTTTATATATATAAATTTTTACTTTTTTATATTATTTTAATACACATTAAAAATAATTTTAATTTATTTTCAAATAAAAAATAATTTAAAAAATAAATTTCTAACAAAATATCCAACACTGTAAAGAAAAGACCCCAATATACAATCACAGTTGCTTTTGAGCTTCGGCTTCCTATGACGCTTGACCTAAAAGAAAATAGATAAGACTAGATGATTGATCTGCAACACATTGCGAGTTAAGTTATATTTTTCTTGAACATAAAAAAAAAAAAAAAGCGTTTAAATGTTGATAATATTTTTTTTTAGAAAAAAAAATTAAATCATGTGAGGTTTACTCAAAGTAACCCGGTTGACTTTACTAGTTCAAAAACAACCTATACAACCTGAGAAAATTTTTTTGGCTAAACAAAATTCCAAGAGGATATCTTTTCTTTAAAATAACAATATATTTAATTGACCTTAAAAAACTCAGGTTAACGTGTCAAATTCATGACCCGAGTTATAAGACTATAATAACCCTATAAAAAGTAAATAAAAATAAATTATTAAGCATAATTCTCAATTATCCTAATATTGAAGGATGAAATTGAAAAAAAAAAACTCAAGTTAACATCTCCAACTTGTAACCTGGATCATAAGACCAAGATAACCTCATGAAAAACAAATCAAAATAAATTACAGATTTCAAACCTTAACCAGCCTCATATTGAAGGATGAGAATAAAAAAAATATTAAAAAAAGAACATAAAAAACAACCTAAGTCAATCCACCAAACTCATGATTCAGGTCACCAGATTAAGATAACCTTATAGAAAAAAATAAAAAAAAAATGACTTGATTTTACCCGGGTTAACCTATCAAATTCGCGACTTTAGTATTGAGACTAAGATAACCCCATAAAGAGAAAGTCAAAATAAATTATAAAGCTCAATTCTCAATCGTCTATGTCGGATCTAATGTTGAACAATAAAAATTGTAAAAATCTTAATTAAAAAAATGACATAAAACATAAGCCAAGTTAACCCGTGTTAATCGTTAAACATTATTACTGAGTCATGAGACCATGATAACTTAATGAAAAACAAACCAAAACAAATCATGAAACCTAATTTTCAATTAAACATAATATTAATTGATGAAATTAGAAAAAGAAAAAAGTCAATTAAAAGAGAGAGAGAGAGAGAGAGAGAGAGAGAGAGAGAGAATGAGTCAATTAGACCAATAAAAAGCAAGTCCAATGTTGAAGGACTTGTGACTCAGATAATGAGACCAATATAATCTCTTAAAAAGAAAATAAAAAAGAAATATGATTTAACCAGGGTTGAATACCAAAACCCGTGACCATGATCTTAATAACAAGATATTCTCATAAAAAACAAATCAAAGTAGATTATGAAACTCAATTCCCAACCGATCCAATATTGAATGATAAAATTGAAAAAAAAAATCAATTAAATAAAAGACACAAAAAACAACCTGAGTTAACTCGGGTTAATCTATTAAGCATTATTCTCGTATCATGAGATCAGGACAATCTAATGAAAAGTAAACAAAATAAATTATGAAGTTTAATTCTCAATCAAATCAATATTAAAGAATGAAATTGAAAGAAAAAAACTAATTAAGAAAAAGAAAAAAATCTGAGTCAACTGGGTTAATTCGCCAAACCAGGTTAACCCATCAAACCTAGGATCCTTGTCATGAGAGTGTGATAACTAAATAGAAAAAAAAATTTAATATTAAAGAATGAAATTAAAAAAAAAATAAGTGCAAAGAAAAAAAAATAAAACAAAGCACTATACCAATAAATAGTGTTTTGTAAGGAGAGATAGAATAAAACCCCATCCTCTTTTAGTTTTTTAGTTAATATGCTCCTCAAGCCCATGTCTTTCTGTTGTTTTTTCTTCTTTCGTTTATTTTTATTAGTAATGTTATAATAGTAGACTAAATTATTTACTCACGTTATAATAAGGGTGAACTCAAATTTTTCTTGAATAAAAAAACACTAGGATGTTGTTAATATTTTTTTTGTAGCAAAAAAGAAATTTAAATTGTACGAGGATTAACGCGATTAACTTTGCGGATTCAAAAGCAACCCATACAACTCGTTGTCGTACGTGTGCGGCGTCGCGACGAAAAACATCCACCCTCAAAATTGTATTATCTAATGTTCTATCTATCTGACAATTATGGGAAGACAAGTAATTCTTATCTTTTATTGGTGGAAAAATAGAATGAGAGTCGTTATCTAATATTTTGGTCATTAGAAATCCTAACTGGTCTTAGAGATTGGTTACAAGGACTGGTTGCGTAAATGGAAGGTATTGGCACCCCAAATACGTCCTACCTAAGATAGGCTGCATTGTTTTATTGTCTGACAAAATCTAAAGTCTTGTCGTGTTTTCTTGTTGTTGGTCTGTCTGTGGTTTAAGAAAAGTTCTTCTCGGTAAGGAGATCCTTATCTTATCGGGTAAAACCTAACCGTTTTAACGTCAACAAAAGAATTTAATATACGGAATACGTTTTATGTATAAGGTCGCAACCCTATATATGAAAAGAAAACAAAATATTTTTTTTTGAATTTTTGAAATATTGGCTTAGTTCTCGCGACTTTAATAAACTGGTTATTAAAGCCAAAATGCATGCTAATACATATTTTTTAAAATTTTCTTTGTTGTATGAAAATACAATATGATTTTTTTTATTTTTTATTTTTATTTTTGAGAGACTTGGTCATATGCATGAAAACAAAAAACATTTTTTTATTTTTATTTTTTAATGTCTTGACAAAAATCAGGTATTTTAATACCGGATTTATATCTTTACAATATAAAAATACAAACCGATATTGATCAAAATGCAGTAAAAAAATTTGCAGAAAATCATAGATTTTTTTGAAATAATTTTTAAATTTTTTTCAAGCTGGGCCCAGCCACGCCCATGTTGCTGGGCTGGACCCAGCCACCCGTGTGGCTGGGCTGGACCTAGCCAGCCCAGCCTGGTCACTGGCCCAGGCCAGTGACCCAAAACAAGCCATGCACGCGTAAAATTTTACGCGTGCACTCGTTTTTGCAGTTACAAAAACGAGCCCTCTGGTTAAAGGCGCAGAAGGATAATCTATTAGCTTTCTTACGTTTTCTCTCTGTTTTTTTCTTTTTAAACTAACATACATCAATTCTTGTAAAGACAGAGAAAGGAGATGGGCATACCTGGTTTCGGAGAGATGAAGACGATGGTGGTGCTGACCTCCTCTGTTGTCTGTGTTCTCTGCTTCATCGTTCGGTTTCTCTTCCTTTGCTCTTCTGTTCCGGTCTCCTTGTTCGGCCTTCTTCGTTTTTAACTCTTTTCTCTTGTATTTCCCTCTGTGCTATTTCCTTTCTCCTCTTCTCTTCCTCGCGTCCCTCCTGCTCTCTTGTTTTTTTCTTCTCCCGTACACTCTCCCTCTCTCTCTTTTTCTTAGCTTTTCTTTCTTTTCCCTTCAGTTCTCCTCTGTTCTCCTCTCTCTGCTTTCTTTTCCTTCTGCCTTTTTTTTTTTTCGTTTCTTACGCTCTCCCTCTCTGCCTTTTTTCTTACGCTTTGCCTCTCTGGCTCTCTCCCTCCCCTTTTTCCTCCCTTCTCTGTCTCGTCTCTCCTCTCTCGTTTTCTTCCTCTGTCGTTCTTTGTCCTCCTTTGTTCTCTCTTTCTCTTCCAAGTGTGGCTATCTACCCTGTTGTCCCGGCTCTTTGAGATGAAGGAATGAAGACGATGGTGATGCCTGTTGTCAGTGGTCTTTTCTGCGCGGTTCTTCTTTTTCTGCTTGTCTCTGTTCTCCTTATGTGCCCACTGTTTCCCCTGGTTCTATCCCCCTCGTCTTCTCTTTGCCTCTGTTCTTAAAGAAAAGAGAATCACCCTGGTTCCTGGAACCTGCTGCTTGCAGTTGCAGACGAAGATGACAGTGTGGAAGGCTGTTCCACCAACACTGCTTCCTCTCCTCCTGTTTTTTCCTCTGTCTCTCCCCCTTTTTGTCTCCTTCTTCTTCTCTTCTTTTATAGCCAAAACTGCATGCGTTTTTTTTATAATGAAAACGTTCGGGACCGTTATTGCAGTGGTAACGGTAGAGAGATAGTACTGTGAAACGGTTCCTGTTTGCTGAATCGGTGAAGAAGACAATGAATAGTGCCTCTGAAACGGCACCGTTTTGCCACTTTAAATGATATTTCTGATTTGGTCCTTGGATTTTTTTACAATTTTGTAATCAAGCCTCCCCGGAAAAGTTGTAATTGGATCCCTTGATTTTAGCACGTTTTCCGGTTTGGTCCTTGATTTCAGATTGTTTCAATAAGTCTCTAATTAGCCATCAAACTTCAATAATTATGCAATTAAACCCCTGATTTGACCAAATCAACTCTTCAAAATTATAATTGGACCCTAGAATTTTAATTTCTTCCAATAAAAGCTTAAATTGACTTAAAAATTAATTTTTCTTATAATCCATAAATAACATTATAAGTTTTAATAGGGATGTTAAGAATTTGTTTTTCAATTTTTATGCACATAATATGAAAAAAAAAAACATTATCCTACATAATTTTGTTCATTATCTTCCTTGCAATTGTCTATTTTTATAATTATATAATTAAATAAAAAATGATTTTACTAAGCAAGGTTATTAAACTTGATTAGGATTATAATTTAGGTTACGAGTTTGGTGAGTTAACCTAGTTTAACTTGGGTGAATCTGAGACATTATTTTTTAAAAATATTTTTCTTATAAAAAAATTAAGTTGATATTATTTTTCAATATTTTTTTTAAAAAAGTCAAGCTAATTTTTCCTGGTCGACTAATTTACAGTTGCACCTACTAGAATGATTAAGAGACTTTGGGTCACAACCTACCTAGTTTGTTTGGAAACTGGCATGTACTAACGAATAGGTCGACCTTGGCTAGACTTAATAATATTGCTAAAAAATTCCATATGTTAGTGTACAAGAAACTGACTCGTATATGACAAAAAAAAATGATACATTAGGTGAGAGAGATTGACTAAAGGAAATTATTTTGCATATTTGGTAAAATAAAATGATTGTTTTCTATTTATTCCTTGCTTTGCTTTCTTTATTAAAATTTTCAATAGATATTTGGGTAACCCATTATCGTTTATATCAAAATTTAATTCGACTCCATTTTTCACTAAAAAGGTCAAATTCTTAAAAATCAACTACAATGTTGTTTTATCACAAAATATTTTATACATAAATAAAAATTAAAAGGCGTGTTGCTTTTTACATATTAACCATGAGTGGCCAAGAGTTTTGTGATATCTTGTATGGACTTCTTTATTAGTGATGTTCTTTAATGAATTATTGAATGTCTTAAATGAACTTATGGTGATTTTTTCTTTTAACTTGCATGGTGACCGGAGAAATTTATATGTCTCAATCATATGAGCTTACCTCTTTGAGAGTAAAAAGAAATAAATATCATTGGTAAAGAGGTTAATGCTTATAATTTGTTATGGTGCCTTGTTGCGCCATTAATGGAAAGGTGGGCAGTTAATAAGTGTCTTTAAGGTGACATATGAAAGGAAGTGACATTGACGAAAAAGAAGCTACTTTACTTTGCATAGAAAATTATGTGCATTAAGAACACCACTGGGTGGTTTGAAGGTGTACCAGTATGCATTAGTGGGTAGCAGTAGTGCCCACTCTAACTTTTTAAAACTTGAAAATACATTGAAATGTATGTCTGGGGCAGGGGTATTGGATAACCTGAGATGAGTCAACGTAGGTGTGCACTAGGATGGTTACCTGTTTAGGCCTAGTCTAAATAGCAAGGAAATCAGGCTTGAAGGACTATAATTATGTTTATTTTTATTTTTTGTTTTCATACACCATCATTTGCCCTCTAAATTGTTTAAACAATAATGTTTAAAAGACTTAACAAGTAGAAGTTAGAGGAAAGAAAGATTATACATGTCATGTCACCTTATTGCGACTTTTGTTAAGATGCTTATAAAAGAGATGAGAATTCTTCATCTAGTGGGTTTTATGAACATGCCTGCATGAGAGATACATATATATCTTACAGTGAATATTTTATTAGAGACGTGAAAAATTTATTTTGAAGACATAAAGAATTCATTGGAGACATGAAAATCTCGTTATGAAGTTTTTTTTTGGAGATAAATGGTCACATAAACTAAGAGAAGGATTTATGATCCTTTTATAGATAAACAATCACGAAGACATGTAAAAGGACCCCTAATTCTTTTGGATATTAGTTGTCGTGGAGACCTATATAAGGATTCATGATATTTTTGAAAATAAATGGTCACGAAGACTTATGAGCTGTCATAAATGGCTATGGCTGGGCATGAGTGACCATAAATGAATTTGAGTGACCATGAGTGCTTATAAGTGGTCATGGATGGCTATGAGTGGCGGTTTGAAAGGATTTCAGGTTGCCATACATCCCGAAGAATATATGGGCGGAATATATTTAACACGTGATGTTCGAGTGTTTTACACGACGCTAACAGTCCGATGTAGGGAACCAGAGCCAACAAATTCACGGTTCGGTTACCATGTATACCAATGGCTCCGTTCTGTTCATTTTGTATATAAAGCGAATGATACGATTAATTTGAATCACATCTATCTTTAATTAATTTGTTGTTATTTATAAATATATTTAACTTGCAATATTTTTTTCTTACAGGCTACGGCTCTTGGACGTGAGCCAAGCCTAATGAAGCTTTTTATGGAGACACACGTGCAGAGTGAAGACCGTCAAAAAAGGGTGCAACAGTTTGTTGATAATTGCATTCAACACTTTGTGGTATGTTTGTTCAACTATTTTGTTTTGTAAGCTATTATTTTATTTTATTGAATTGAATTTGATGATTTCATTTTTTTTAATTTCCAGGAGATATATAACAGCTGGTTGAGGGAGAGATACGGGGATGATCCTTCGACCCACCCAGATTTCAATCCGGATTTGTGGATTGAGGCAGGATCATCTGGTAGATTCGATAGAAATCGGGTGCACGGACTCTCCAACACTACGACCAAGAACTTACGGACGACCGGTAGTATCTAAACCGTTAGGAGCTCACAATCAATATCGAGCACACAATTTCAGGAGTTTGCGGTCTTACAATAACATATGACCCATCTCACTAAAAAATATGAACGACTCTCTACGAATTATGAAGAACTCCACCAAATGGTCATAGATATGAGATCACAAATGAGTGGTATGTGTGCGCCCCTTTTTTGCTATATGATCTTGGGAACGACAAGCCTCTTCCTCCTTTAGCGTCGCCTTTGTTCTAATTTAATTTTATTTGAACATATAAATTTGTAGTGAATATTTGGCTTTTATATTAAGATAATTTATTTTTACGTACTTGAATTTTATATAAAAAAAAATTTAATTCTTTTTTAAAATAGATTTTTAAAAAAAATATATTTTTTAATTATTATGGATGGAGATACCGATAGACACAATATGTCGGTATATTCCAGAGAGTTTGAAAAAGTTTACTACATATACCACTCCAACTATTACATCACCAGCAAAATAATTTCGTCGGTATTTTACAGAGGTTGTAATAAAATTACTTCAAATGCCATTGCCAATCATCGACAGAATAATTCCATTGTTATATTCCAGCAAGTAATTTTTTTGTTTACTTGCATTTTCCGTCTGTAAAACCATTGGTTTTTTTTTACTAACAAAAATGCTAACATAAAAGAAATTACAGACGAGAGGTTTACTGACAGATATTTTCTGTCCGTGAATTAGTCGGTAAAATTCACGCTGATAGAATAATAGAGTAAAAAGCGATAAAAAAAATCTATCAATAAAACTGTTAATTATAATAGTGAAATTATTTGATTAACATTTGCAATTCAAGTATTCGTTTGTGATAAAAATACACAGTTAATAGTTAAGAGACGGAAAGATTTTTCAGTTAATTAAACGTTAAAGGCATATATAATGATAGGAAGATCATGACCTATATAGCTTTGGTAAAGCTTCCAAAATAGATAATACTAATGTCTAAACACTTAAAGGTCAAGATAGTAAGGCATACATTACAATTGGAAGAGAGTCCAAATCGTTGTGGACTATCTTATCATTATCCTAATGTTATTCCAAATAAATTCAATGAGCACCAAACAGAGAAGATGACTATCAAGACAAAACAATGGGTTTTACTGAAGCTATACATGATGGGAGTTCCACCAAGGAAGACAGCCGGATTCCTCCACCAACGTAGCCACTCTCGAATAAGTATAAGGAGCTCTTTCGTGGCCCAAAGGGCTTACTACCTTAGCATAAGCAAGATCATCAGATTCCATCACTTCCTAGACAAGCTCCTGTTTGTGTTAAATTCTACAGATGCCTCCACTTCCAAAAAGCTGAAGCTAAAAAAAATAGTAGCAGGGTCTCAAAAATTTGTGGGATCATAAAATTACAACGGTTACATAACAAAGGAGGCTATACAAGCTGATAGGATTTGATTTTGTTATTAAATATAAAATGGGAGGAAATCTTGTAGATGAGACATTATTCATAAGAGATGAGAAGGGTGAGTGTCAAGGAGAAGATTCCAGAGTAATTTCTCTGCCCACTCAAAATTGGGTCGGGGCAATAAAAAAATTAGTAGCATGTGTTTCTAGCATGGAAACGGTGCATGTGCTCTTGGTGGGATTATAATTTAGGTATGCTTCATGTGCATGTGCTCTTGGTGGGATTATAATTTCAACCTTTGTAGACTTCAGAGTTCGAAGTCCTCCAATTAATCATCTAAAATTTGAACATACCTAATATTTGTTGTATAACATATGCTTTTTAAAAATATTTTTTATTTTTTATATTAATATATCAAAATTATTAAAAAACAATAAAAAAAAAACAATTTTATATTTTTTCATTCCAAACATATTTTTAAAATACACATAAACATAGGGTAAAACATAATTATATACGGACTTAGTTTCTATAGGTTGCATTTTTATTTAGCTTTTCCACCATCCTCATTATATTTTCCTACAAGTCATCTAGTCAAAATAAACTATGTGTCTGTTTATTTTTGTATTTAAAAAAAAAATTAAAAATTAAAATTTTTTTATTTTTGTGTTTGCTTTAAATTAATATATTTTAATATTTTAATATTATTTTGATGTGCTAATATAAAAAATAATTTTTAAAAATAAAAAAATATTATTTTAAAATAAAAAATATTTTAAAAAATAATACCAAGCCCATCTTTTAAATATTTACTACGAGTATGAAAGTTGCTTAGTTTTGAGGTCGGCTTAACTGAAAGATACTTGTGACATAGAATAAGTTCAAGTTGAGAAAAATGGTCGCTGTTTGAGGCCATCAAGTACTGTGTACCGTGTATGTTTTCAGCCACTCACTGAATACCCAAATTGACAGGCAGCAATATCCTAGACTCTATCACCTCGACCAATAATGACATACCACAAGCTGGTTTCTGGTCATAAAAGAAGTATCCGTCAATAACAAGCAATGCAAACAAAAAAAGGTGGTACCTGCATGCCGATTTTGTTCAGCCCTCTGCCGAAGAGGAGGAAACTTCGAGGAAATTGCATGAGCTTGTAATTATTGTCGTCTGTATGTGTGCGTACATATATATTCTCGAAACATTCATGAGAAACTTTGGCCCCTCGATTTGGGCAAGAGATGTCATTCGATGTTGTCTATTTTGTAATATTAATTCTTGCAGGAAATTTGTCTTCTTATAAATTATGCAGTTCAGCAGTTTTATAAGAAGGAAAAAACAAAACCTTTAAGAAAAAGGGATGATAACAGATAATCGATAATTACATAATAATATGTATCCCTCTGATTACCCAAAAAAATGCTATCCATTGATTTTTTTTATTGTTTAATTAAGAAACTGGGATTTTAGAAGTTAAAGCCGAGGTACCAATTGATGCGAAAGAGATATTCCCAAAACTTGAGGCAGGAAGGAAGCTTCGCAGAAGCTGTCTAGGGTTCAACACACATGCTGTGGGGCAAACATTTGGATGTGGCCTGTGGGAAATCTATCGTAAGGTTGCTCATTGCTGTTATCCAAGATTTGGAAGAGAGAATAAAACAAGTGGTGCTGTTGGAGTGAAGTGATGATGAAGAACCCGCAATAGAAAGCTTGTTTGTCCAGTATATTGAGAAAAGTCGGCATGCATTGATGAATATAACAACAAATTCTATTTTTATAGTTTGAATTAATCCAAAGAAAAAGAGAAAAATAAAATAAAATCATGCCCTTTTTTTTAAAAAAAAAACACAAACATTATCATGCCATTATGCATTTCCTTGAGCGATGTTGATGTGGGATTTTTTCAGTGAAGCCAAGGGAGTATAGGGTTTTTTTTTTTATGAGAAGAAGAAGTAGATTGTCAAACTTGACTTCATATATAAAAAGGACTAGTAAAACATTCTCTTAATTATTACTTTATTCTATAATTGCATGCCTACCCGCATAGATTAGTCGTCCAAATGCTGGTGTAAGAACCTCCTCTCGAAATATTATCAGTGTACCAGCTTGTAGACCCACCAAAGCCTTTCAATTGATTTTCTGCGGAGACGTGTTGAGGAAAACTTCCCAGTACATACCTGACAAGTCACTCCACAGTCACACATAAAAAAAATATAAAAAGAAGAAAAATCAACTCTCTCGGCAGTGAAATGGCAACCGAGGAAGTAACTCTGAATAACTTCAACGACTGCTCAGGAATACCAGAACGGAGGAAATGAGATTTCAGGTCGCCGAAGTTCCACCATAGATTTGATAACCTTCTTGAATGGTAAATATATAGGCCATTGGAAGGCTTAATCCGAACACTGTTCATGGGAAATTTCTTTCTACCTTCGTTGACTTGGCCTTTTCCTACCTTTTAATCGGTTGGTCACACATTAGTATCAAGAATTTCTTTATGTCTGGACGTACTTTTGCACTTTTTTTTTTTAACTGTTTTCTAGGTCTCAGTTTCAAATAGATTCTCTGTTTGCCTCTTTTTTTTTTCCTGGTCTGATCCTGTATTTTTGTTTTTTAAAAAGTAATTTTTTAAAAATTATTTTTAAAATTTTTTTTGTATTTGTTTGCCATTATAAAAGTTGATCAATAAAAAACACTTTTCAGTCAAAGAAAAATTTACCTTGGTTTACATGAAAGTGTTTTCCTGAAAAATTTGGACGGAAAATACTTTTTAGAAGTTGTGAAAAATTTAGAAATATCATATTATTTGCTGATTATATCAAATTTGGTCCTCAAACTTTTGATTGCTATATATATTTTGTTTTGAATATTTATTTTTCAATTTCATCTCTTAAAATTTAATTTTTATATTAAATTTAGTTCTCATTTTTATAATTGTTATTTGTTTTTCCCTTATCATTTTCTTATTGAATTTTTTTATCTATCAAATTGGTCTTCATTCTTTTGATTGTTACTTATTTTATTTGAAATAATTTATGAAATGTTAATTATTATTATTTTAATTTCTTCATCTTTCATTTTCATTTTATTTTTTAGATTTGATTTCTATTATTTTGATTATTATTTATTTTATTTGAGATAATCTATGAAATTATATTTTTTTTCAATTTCATCCTCATTCAACTTTTTAATTTGTAAGATTTGTTCCTTATTATTTTAATAAACTTGAGAAAATAAAGCATTAATAAGTTATTTTACAGCTCATTTTCTATGACATAATCAAACACTGGAAAATATTTTCCAACTTATTTTCCATTACATTACCAAACATCGAAAAATAATTCACTTTCCAAAAGAAAACTACTTCCCTGCAAACAAACGGGGCCTTAAATTAATTATGTTCTTACACTTCTTCTTTTTTTAAAAAAAAAAAGACACTAACCAACCATAATATAACATACAAATTAATTTGCAAGAAATTTATTTCTTATTGTCTTTTCTTAGAGTTGAACCCAAGATAGCTAGTAATTAATGATATTAATTACTAGTATTATATATATTTCATCCAAGTCAAAATTAAGGTGATTTAAATTATAATATATAGTTGATGGTATCAAATATATATTCCTATATTAGTTTAATAACACAAGGGATCTATGTTCACCATCTAAGATCATAAATCAATCAATAAAACTCTTACAAATAATTAAATTTGTTCAAGTAATCCGTTTAATAATTAATGATATGTAGAATCTTAATACTGTCACATTTAATGGAACAATTATATTTAAGAAATAAAATATTTAATAAATGCACAAAATAATATGTACAAATTCATTGATGCTTAATATTAATTAACTTGATATATTATCTTAAATAACAAAATAGATTAATCTAATAATTTCTCCAAAAAAAAAATCAAACTTATTCCTGGATGGGCACAAGGGCATGTCATGCACAAGAGTAAATATAGACTAGGCACAGCTCTATGATATTTTAAATTTTATGGCTTATGTTTCTCATTTAATTACGACGTAACTGGAATTTCCGACGGGCTTTCCCTCATAAATTAAGCTGCACTCTCCTACAACACCGTAACTCCAGTTTCCAAACCGGTAAAAACCTTAAGATCGAGGAGAAGACATAGTATATTATTTATTCAATATACGTTAACTTCTACGCCGTAAACAGCCAGCCGTCTTAGCTCAGAGGTAGAGCGCATGGCTTTTAACCATGTGGTCGTGGGTTCGATCCCCACAGACGGCGTCGTTTGTCAAGCTTTTAACAATTTAGTTTTTCCTGTTTTTTATATGGCTTGAGAGAGAATACTTGACGCTCCATAATGTTCAGTTATTAATCTTGTCTACAAAACAATCATATTAGTTCTCACTTACGTTATCATAATAATTTTAATTTGGAAACATCAATTATATGTTAGTTTTAGAGTATGAATACGGTAAAAGTTACGTTTTAAAGTAGTTTTTTCTTAAAAATATATTAAAATAATTTTTTTATATATGTTTTAAAAATTCTTCTCTAACATCAAATACATCAAAATAATCTAAATACATTAAAAATCAAAATTTTTTAAAAACACGATTTAACCATACTTCTAAATACATTTTATATTACATATTTAAGAATAATATAAATTATATATTGAAATCTCACCTAATAACTTAAGCTATTAGGTTAAGATGATTCTTTGATATTATATCAGAGTCTTGATAACCAATCGATCACGAAATAGTATAAAACTGTACAAGTTTTAAATTTAAAGGGTTTTTATTTAAAAAAATATATTAAAAAATAATATAAATTATATTTTAAAATCTTTTCAAACAACTTAAATTATTAAATTAAAATAATTATTTAACATTACAATCCTAAATACCACAATCGCGTCAGTTTTCAGAAAAGGCCCTTTCTTGTCGTAGGAAAACTTCTCTTATGAACCGTGTGACTTGTTCCGCCCCCGTCCCGAGTTCGATCCTCTATGTGCACGCCTGTCACCCCTGCGGTGCCTTACCTGCTCACTGGGCTTGCAAGATGTTCAGTGGGCCGTGGGAAATAGTCGTGGTGCGCGCAAGCTGGCCCAGACACCCCACGATAATCAAAAAAAAAAAAAAAACTTCTCTTATGAACCGTAGTAGAAGTAGCGGGAGGTCTCTCGTTTGCAATAATAGAACGTTAACCCATAACCATGTTTTGAAGGGAAGTTTCCAGGAAGCTTCCTCCTACACCTCCTAAGTACGGCATGCTGTACCTCAGCCTTCTGTTTCGATGGTGATATACATCCATGAGATCTTTCCCGAACTCGAAGTCAACATCACAGAATAATAAGGAAATTGACTTATCGGTACATGTACTTCGTCAAAACAAGAACACAAACTCTTACAAGATTAGGCAGCGGATGTTGAGTTGAGACAACTCCACATATCTCTCCCACCGAATCCATATCCTTCGAATTTGTTTTTTTAGCAGTAGATTGGAGGTGGAGGGAAAGATTGTGGATGATTTTCGGGTATTTGGAAGTGTGATTATAATTAATTTTAAAAATATTTAAAAATATATTAAAATAATTTTTTTAAATATTTTTAAAATAATATTGTTAACATTACATCAGATCAATCTGTATAAAAAAAAATCATGTAATAAAAGGAATTTTTATTTATACAAATAGTACTTCGAACGATTATAAAAAAATATTTATTAATAAAAAACAAGTTAAATCGTGCAGCCTAACAAACTCTTCATTGATTTTACTTAACACCTTCTTCTTTCCTTTTTGAAAAGTTGTTGCAAAGTTTATAGCGATATGCTTAAAGATTCTTGACTGTGTTCATTGATGCAAATTGGAAAAGATTACAGCAGAGTATCGAACTTAAATTAAAACCTTTGCAAAAGAGTTATTATAATAATAAAAAAAAGAAAAAAAAAAACATTCAAATTTTTTTACCAGACACTGATACAAATTTTTCATGCTGAGAAAAACTTGAATATCCAATTTTCACTATACAAATTGATTTTTTTTGTAGTATGAAAAGTTTTAGTTTGTGTTTTTTAATATAAATTAAAAATTTTAATAGGTTTGGAAGGGATTTTTTTCACAAGGTTTTAGCTTTTTAGTGCACGTGGTTGGCTCCAAGTCACAGATATATATATATATATATATATATATATATATATATATATATATAAAGAGGAGATAAAAGCTTTTATATGATTTGTATAAAAGCTTTTATATGATTTGTAAATTATATATTAATCAATGGAACAAACCTATGACTCAACTCCACCTTTATACAAGGTGAATGAGTCCAAGACTCCACCATTTAAAAAACCTTTAGGATATGGTAACCTCTAAGCAACTCGAATGAGTGGCTAAGATATTTTGGGATATGTTAGCCTCATTGAGGCTAAAAAAGGTCTCCGAACTCTCAACCATCTCAAATTTGACTTAATCAAATTTTATTTATTTTTATTTGCATTTCTCGACTAAAATAGAATTATATTTTTCATCCCAGCCACACCATTGAGAGAATGCTAAGATAGATTATTCCCAATGCTTGAACATATATGTTGAATTTAAAAGATTCATACTCAAGGTATTTATATCACTTTTATCTCCTTTAATTTTTCTACTGATTTGATTTTTAGTTTTGCTTGGAAATTCTTAATTTAAATTATTATTCATCAAGTAAAAGTAAGTATATTTAAAAAAATCATCGATAAAATAATAAAGTATTTATTTCCTTCACTAGTTTAAATTCCTTTAGGTTCATAAAAATGTGAATTAACTTAAATGATTCAATATTTTTTTTCCAATACTTTTTTAGTGATTATTTATAGTTTCTTTAAAATAAACCTTGTTAAGAAGAAAACCTAACATTAAGGTAATATTTGGGGTTACAGTTGAACCGGCTTTTCATTAAATTTTAAATTTTTTTTGTTTTAAATTAATTTTTTTAGTATTTTTAAATTATTTTAATAAAAAATTATTTTAATGCATTTAAAAATAAAAAAAAAACACTTTAAAAAAAATATATATCACATCCTCAAACAAAACTAAATTTTTTCTTATGGAAGGTAGGTACATCACATCTTTTAAAATCATTACTATTCTAGAAGTGAAATTTAACCTACCTCTCCACTACCAAGCACTTGAATGGTATGTAATCGGAACCATCTAGGTGGTGGTCCAGTGGTAAAAGCTTGGGACTAAGAGGTTTGCTTTCTCCGTGATCTCAGGTTCGAGCCCTGTGGTTGCTCATATGATGGCCACTGGAGGCTTACATGATCGTTAACTTCAAGGCCCGTAGGATTAGTCGAGGTGCGTGCAAGCTGGCCCGGACACCCACGTTAAACTAAAAAAAAAAAAAAAATGGTATGTGATCGGATCATCAAGCATAATCACTTACATGGATGATAAACTTTTAACCAATTTCGAGCATAACAAACATGTCGACTAGTACTAGAATCAATCCACCACCTATCAATACTAAGTTGGTCTGAGCTTTATACTCATGTATTCGAGAATTGCAAGATTGAGCAATATGCCCACTCTTACCACATATGCAACATCCATTGAAGTTCTTGTTTTCTTGCGCTCGATTACTATTTCTGTTGCTATAACATATGCAAAGGTACTATATATCGATAAATTTCGTTTTGCATGTATAACTTTTGAATCTGGCAATTATTTTCTATTCTTCGAAGTTTATAATTTAGTTTTCCTCCCTATGGTAACAATGTCATCTGCAATTTTTTATTTCTATTAACCAAAAATCAATAATTCATCAATATAATTTTCGTAAAACCGAAGTAAAATCTATAATTAACTAAAGAAATTATTGTATCCAAGTCACTGGCCTTTCCTGCCTTCAAAATGAAAACAAAATACGAAATTTCCAGGAAGGCGCAGTAAGCTCAATATCTCTCCCTCTCTCCATATCAAAAATAAAGCATCCCAGCTCCTATTTATAGCAGTATTTCCCGGACCCTTTCAATAACACTAAGACAGAGAAGCAGAAGAACACAATCCACAGTCTGGCTTTACTTCTCACACTTTAGCAATAGTACCATTGGTTTTGTTGCGAACCCAACAATGGCTTCATTGCAGGAACCAAGGCTCTTGGAGAATGGAAACCTTAAGGGCTCAAGCAAGGAGATAAGACATGGCAGGACCGCACACAACATGTCATCCTCGTCATTGCGCAAGAAGTCAGACCTCACTCTTGTATCGAAAGTTCGATGTGGAATGCTTAGACTCTTGTTAACTAACCTTCAAGAGGTCATTTTGGGGACTAAACTTACAGTTCTTTTTCCTGCCATTCCACTAGCCATTGCTGCTGAATGTTATGGCTTTGGAAGAGTAAGTATTCATTTCCCTATATATCAGCTTCTCTTAGGGTTTGCATAATAGAACAGAAAGTTCTGGACACTTGTGAGGTGATCCTGGTCGCTCGTTTTATGTGATCAAATCGTCTTACATGTTGATGGTGATTATCCAAATCATTTCTCAAATATGGAAATGATGATAGACTAATTAGAATTGATCGATTAATCCACACAAATCCGAAAACTAAAGGAAAAATGAGTTGTTGAACTTGTGCTTGAACGCAGCACCCCTTTAAAAACCTGCTGAATTCTTGATCATTCGAGTTATTTTGTTACATTCCCATATGATTTATTTATTTTGATAGTTTTGAATCTCAATATTAATTATGCTTGCAAAAATGGCCCATTTATAAGAGCTATAAATTGGATAGAATTAATTAAATTTTAATCTGATAGTGTTTGTGATTTCATGTACGCAGCCCTGGGTTTTTGCTTTGAGCTTGCTTGGACTGACCCCACTTGCAGAACGTGTCAGCTTTTTGACAGAGTAAGGGGACTATATATTATAAACTATTATTTGATTTCTCAATCTTATAAACAAGCAAGCTGTACGCAGAGATTGGAATACATCATTAATTTTCTTTCTGGGTGTATTTTTCAAAAATTGCAGGCAAATTGCTTATTACACTGGTCCGACAGGTACTCGACCCCACTATTATCTCTGATAAATATTTCATATTTGGTGCTATGAAGGGAGTGGAAGGCTGTTTTTCTTGAGAAACTTAATGCATGGTAGCATAAAATATTCGAGCGATATAAGAGAAGCCAACATTTCAACATCAAATTATTTATTTAGTCATATCAAACTTAATTAATTAAAAAAAATGATGGGATCGAACTGCTTCGAAGCTTTCTCGTGATAAGAAAAAAAATAAAATTGATAGTTGCGTGCGGTATATGATTCAGACCAACCTACCAAAAAGATTTCCTAACTCTTCTATTGTCCCTTACCATTACAAAGCTTCTTGCTATGTCATTTACTTTCAGTGATATGTCACTTCAAAAGGACGAGGAATTCTTTGTATCATTATAGTATTTAAAAAAAATTAGATTTGAAATTTATGTAAATTCATATTACTTTCTATGTTATATTTGATTTTTATTATATATCATAAATCGGTGAGATTTAAATTTGTATTCATTAATTAATTGAGATCTTGATTTATATTATTTTTTAATAATGAAAGTTAATTCGTGTTCATGAAAACACCTTGGTACTGGAATTGGGCTTGTCATCTCACGTCATACATGTATGGAAGTTTCATAAGATTACTGAAGAAAAATGAAGGAAGCGTGAAATTTAACTCCTTCTAATCTTTGTTTTTGCAGTGGGAGGGCTCCTAAATGCAACATGTGGTAATGCTACAGAACTGATAATAGCTATTTTTGCACTCTGGCAACACAAGATACAAGTGGTGAAATATTCACTCTTGGGTTCCATACTATCAAACCTACTTTTGGTTCTTGGCACCTCTCTCTTCTGTGGTGGCATTGCCAACCTTGGAAAGGAACAAAAATATGATAGGGTAAGCTAGCCGTTGTAATTTGAAATGTTCATCGGTTCTGAACTCTTCATCTTCTAGCTTTATCATGGCCACAGTTAGATGATAACACTGGCATGGTTATAAATGAATGAACAGAGACAAGCTGACGTGAACGCGCTGCTTTTGCTCCTGGCATTGCTGTGCCATATGCTGCCACTGCTGTTTCGGATTTCTGCAGCCTCCGTTTCCCTCACGGAAGTCCCAATACTGCAGTTGTCGAGAGTAAGCAGCATTATAATGCTGCTTGCATACATTACATACATTATCTTTCAGTTAGTGACACACAGGCAACTATTTGAAGCACAAGAGGTGATTAATCATTACTCTAATTATCCTTTTTCCTTCTGAATGGTGTGATCAAATTAAAATGCCTTTGAAGTTTCTGTCAAGTAAGATTGGCTGAGTTATTAATTGATTGGCGCAACTCTCCAGGAATCCGTGGAAGATGGCGATGATGTGCTTTCAGAAGAAATACCTGTGATTGGATTCTGGAGTGGAATAGTTTGGCTGGTTGGAATGACTGCTGTCATAGCCTTGTTGTCAGAATATGTTGTGGGCACGATCGAGGTAGCTAACTATCAAGCATCTTGAAAGAGCACTGTTCTTAATTACTTCTAATATTACTCTGGCATGGACTGAAAAAATATGCCCTTTGATTTCACAGGATGCTTCAGAATCTTGGGGCCTTTCTGTCAGCTTCATTAGCATTATCTTGCTGCCAATTGTTGGAAATGCAGCTGAACATGCTGGAGCAGTCATTTTTGCTTTTAAAAACAAGTTGGATATATCTTTAGGTGTTGCACTAGGCTCTGCAACTCAAATTGCTATGTTTGTGGTAAGTTTCATAATTAAAAACTCAAACGGTGTCTTTAATCTAACCTTCCTTCTCTCCAAAAGAAAATGATCGGTCTGACTCAGCTTATACACCACATCTTTCTGCAGGTTCCACTTTGTGTAATTGTTGCTTGGATTTTGGGCATTGAAATGGATCTTAACTTCAATCTCCTCGAGACTGGTGCTCTTACCTTATCAATAATCACCACAGCCTTCACCTTACAGGTAATGTAAATGATTAAGTATTAACCAATTCTTCAGTTAAGCTAATCAATAACACCAAAATTACTTTTTAAGCATATTAACAACAGAATCTCCTTTCTCTTGCTCTAATTAATTAAAGAATTAGTATAGTTCATTCTGTGCATGCTAGTCCATTAATGCTTAAGGAAATTGCTTCCCCTTATTTGTTACAGGACGGTACTTCCCACTACCTGAAAGGATTGGCTCTATTGCTGTGCTACATTGTTATTGGGGCGTGCTTTTTCTTAAACAAGACACCATTGAGTAAGGACTTACAACATTTTTTGAGGCTTAGTTAAGAATTTTGAATCCATCCATTCTAAATCCATTCCATATCCAAAATTTGTATTTTATTTTTATGCAGACCATGGAAATGTCATCGATTTGGGAGTCAAGTCCGCAGCTGGATCAGTCATTGCAGCTTAAATTTGCATCATATGATCATGAACGCAGGGCTTGTCCTTCAGGATGAAGATTACAGCATCAAAACATCATCATCAACAGATTGAATGAATTTTGTTATTCTTTCATTTTGTTTCAAAGGTAACTGAGGAGTCAACACCATTGTAGCTTTATGAAGAAAGGCTACAGCATATATATGTAATGTATAGGATTTCTCAGGGTGTTTTTCGCAACCGAGTTTTTGTTTCTTGAGCCAGTATATATAGAAGCTGCTGGCGTATGGCACAGGGGTTATCTTCACTCCTGTATATATCAATCTAATAAATAAATGGAAATTATTTCTTGTTCGTGCTTGCAATTTGATTTCTCTATATTGACGATGATAATTTATATTTATATATATAGAAAAAAGCACGTGCCTAACTCCAATTCGTCCTTTAGTTTGTGTGGTATTCCAAACTATGTATCTTGCTTGGTGATGAAGACTTGAAGTTTTGGTAACGGCAACAGTTTTAAAGTATATTTTAGTTAAAAATATATTAAAATAATATTTTTTTTAATATTAATATATCAAAATAATATGAAAATATAAAAAAAAATATTAATTTAAAATATAAAAAATAAAAATAAAATTTATTTTTTAAAAAATAACAGTATTATTTCGTATGCTCTGTTGCTGTAATAGATTCTAAACTATAGCCAGGGTTGAAGTTTTGGTAATGGCACCGACAAAACAAGCCATGTCACACTTTCACATGAGTCCAGTAAATGGGGCCTCGGGAATACATCATTTGGAGGCCTTTTAAAGAAGATATTTGAACTTTAAACTTTTTTTATTTTTTTTTATTTTTTTTTATTTGAGACAAGGATGTTAATGTAGTTGATCTTTTAAGTTATTTGATGCTTGAACTTTGAATATTGATTTTGACATCCTCCTCCTATTTTATATTTGAAATTAAATAATTGTGTTAAATTATCTAAATACTCTAAAAGAATTGAGCAATCCTCCACCTATTTTATATTTGAAATAAAAAAAGGTTTCTAGGATTGAAAATAATTATCTTTTTGAGTGAAATAGAAGAAAAAAAAATCTTTAGTTATTGAAATTTTAGTTGTTTAAGGTGGTTGGTGTTGCTTTCTTGCAAAAGTATTTTTATTTGATTAAGGAAATACAAAATGAAAAGGTTCCGTTTTGTCAAATCATTGCAGTTATGAATTCCATAGCATCCTTCCTTTCCAGTAGGACAAAATTTTGATTTTGTTTTAAAATCGGCTTGGTCTCATTGATTAATTCGAGATCCGGTCAATCCGAGATTAAAATCGAGCCGAGTTAAAAAAAATAAAAATAAAAAAACTTGGTGTAATATGATGAATTGACTTGATAAGACCTTGTTAAAAACTCGATTGCAACTTGTTGACTTAAATAACCTGGTGACCAGATAAAAACCTAATAACCCGATCAAAACTTAAAACTCAAATCTTGAATTCGATCAGCTATCAAACCGGTCAAACTTGCATTAAAAAAAACCAGCAAGTGTATTAATTAGACTCGTGAGCATGAATTATTTAGTTTATTATTCTAAAAAGATATTAAAAAAATTATTTAATTAAAATTAGATTTCATATAAGTATGACAAACTTGTCAAAACTAAAAATTTCATGCTTATAAGAATATATTCAAAATTATATTAGGGATTCAAATACACTGCATATTAAATATATAAATTATTTTTATTTAGATTAAAATAAATAAGAAAAGAAATTAGTTGTTGAAATATTTTAAAAATAATAATGTTTTTATTATTATTAAATAAAAAAATTTTCTTAAAAATAAAATGAATTTAATTTTTTTTAGAATTAATTAATTTATTAATTAAATTCAGATTAAATATTAGAATTGAAGTAAATTTATAATAGAGAAATTATTTCAAATAGCCTGTAAATCATTAATAAAACAAAGTCACTCTACTCTACTTGCTTAAAATCCCAAGAAATCCCTCTTTTCAGTTTGCACTCCTCCCTCTCTGCAACAACCTCTACAGCTTCTACCTTATCCCTTCTCTACCCCTAACAAACTCTCAAAATCACCAAATCATACCATGAGAGACAATGAGAGGGCCATTCTCTGCTTCCAGACGTTACCAAACCTAAAAACCACACACTGCTCTCTCACGGAAACCACGCACTACCGCGAACCTCTGTGGAGAAACGCGCAATTCAGTTGCAGAATCCGGAGTGATGGAAGCAATGGCGGTTTTGGTAATTTTGCTTCAGTCTCAATGGCAGAGAATAAGAAAGATAAAGGAAATGAGTTCGCGCCGAGTACGGCTCAGCTATTGAAGCATCCGTTAGCAATACTGGCTTTTTTCCCGAGAGATGCTGCGATTTTTGCCGCTGGAGCTGTCGCTGGTGCAGCCGCGAAGACCGTCACCGCTCCGCTTGACCGTATTAAGCTACTCATGCAGGTGTTCTTTTTAAGTTTCTCTGCTTTCGGATTTTATCACGTGTTTTTCGTGGTGATATTTTTATTTTGTAGCAAACGGTTTCGTTAGTGTTGCTCTTTGGTTGCTGAGAAAATAGAATTTGAGTATAGTGAAATGTAGGATCCGGAAAAAATGTCAAATAAAATTTTGAATTATTTTTAAATGTTTTAATAATTGATAATTAGGAACATTATCAATAAGATTAATCATTATTAATTTGATGTGTTTGTAGATTCATGGAGTGCGAGCCGGGCAGGAAAGTGCTAAGAAGGCAATTGGTTTCATTGAGGTGTGTAGCAAATGTAATGTGGGTTATGTTTTGAAGTTTTTTATCGAGAAATTTCATGATTATGGAGCTGTAGTTCAATTAGCTGAGCATGGAAAGAGCCTTACCTCCCTTGTTTATCTTAATGAGGTTGCTTATTGGTCAATGAACTGCAGGCGATAGTAATGATAGGGAAAGAAGAGGGAATCAAAGGGTATTGGAAGGGAAACCTCCCTCAGGTAGTTGGCGATTTTTCACTTTCATGAATAATTAGGATTTGATTTGTTTTCCGATTTGGGATTTATGGTGAATATTTCAGGTGATTCGGATCATACCTTATAGTGCCGTCCAGCTCTTTGCTTATGAAACTTACAAGGTAATCCCAGTGAAAATGTGTATAAGAAAGTTGTGGGAGAGTGTTATATGTATTTGGAATTATTATTGTTTGAGGCATTTGGTTGATTATTTTTTTGTGTGTGTGAATTTGTAGAGTTTGTTTAAGGGAAAGGATGGTGAACTCTCAGTTATTGGCAGACTTGCAGCAGGTGCTTGTGCAGGCATGACATCTACTTTTGTGAGTAATTCATCAGTGGAAATGGAAATGAAAATTTTCATCACATAGCTATCTGTTGGGATTTAATTGGTTATGTCAAGGATAATGTGTTTGTTTAAGGAAGTGTATGAATCTGTTTCCAAAACATTTTACAGTTTGTGTAGACATCTAATTCTTTGTATTACTTTTTGAAAAAGTAATGTGTATTCAGTACTACATGCATTTGTATCTTAAAATCATCTTACTGTTTACATTTGTCCAGGTAACATATCCTTTGGATGTCCTGAGATTACGCTTAGCAGTTGAACCTGGGTATCGCACTATGTCTGAGGTCTGATATTGATTACTAGAATACTTCTTATGACAAGATAATCATTTATGAACAGAAAAGTGTTGATTATTTGTCCAGATTGCGTTAACAATGTTACGGGAGGAAGGAGTTGCATCATTTTACTATGGTCTTGGGCCTTCTCTTCTTGGCATTGCTCCATATATTGCCGTGAACTTTTGCATTTTTGACTTGTGAGCTCATTAATCCTAAAGCTTCTTTTATCTATCTATTTATTTAGTCCTTTATGGAAAAGGATACAAACATAAAACCAATGTTGGATACTGCCCTCTTTGAACAACAGGGTGAAGAAGTCATTGCCTGAGAAATATCAACAGAAGACTCAATCATCTCTACTGACAGCTGTGGTGTCTGCCGCTGTTGCAACTCTCACTTGCTATCCTTTGGATACAGTAAGAAGACAAATGCAAATGAAGGGTACACCTTACAAATCAGTTTTGGATGCCATTCCAGGTAAGTTGCACTAACAAATAAGAGTACAGATATGCATGGAGATATTTATTGTCCCAGAAATCACCATAAAAGGGTTCTAGTAGCATGGACCAAGACTCAAACATATATGAGAGTGGATGTTGTATTGGCTAGCCCAGACATCGCTTAAAACATATAGCTCTCTCTCTTTGAGTGTAGGCATGGAAAGTGGCAAGGAGGGTCCTGCAATTAAGAAAGGCTTAGATTGCAAGCGATACTAACATCTGCTAAAGAAAAGGACCATCAACTTCATATCAGACTAGCTTGCTTTTCTCATTTATTAGTGCTAATGTCATTTGATCATTGAGCCCATCATTCCCTCCACAACATTCCAACTTTTAACCTCTTGACTCTTGAGCCCCAAGGGCAACAGTAGTTCAAGAAGAAAGAGCCTTAAATCTGTTCATGTCCTAATCTTAGCCCAATGCCAGGGCAATGTTAATTTTTGTTGAAAGAGCTTTTTATCTGTATACTCGCTCATAACATGCTAGGTGAAACTTGATTACAATGCCTGGTGAGCTGCAATCCTTTCTCTGAATTACCTTGATTTTGGAAATTATAAAGTTATAGCTAGGAGAGCTTCTATCCATACTTTCCAAATATAATTAAAATGAAAACAAGTTTTTGGTTTCTAACTGGATCAAGCTTCTCAAACACTGTGCTCTTGAATTTCTTAATATTGCAAGGCAGCTTACCCATTGCTCATATATCAACTCTATATAGAGCTCCTAGGTCTTATGAAATAATATAGCCTCTTCAATTTCATGTGGCTGTAGCCCTTGCTTGAGTTGCATTGCATGAATCCTAATGGCTCTTGGGTAAATTTACAAGTCTTGATATAGGTTACATATCTCAATCTAATCAGAATTTTCTCATGTTATTAATTGCATTTTGCAATTTATTTTGGAGACTGATGGTTCAAATATAATGTGCTCTTGTTGATGCAGGAATCGTGCAGCGTGATGGAGTTATTGGCTTGTATAGGGGTTTTGTTCCCAATGCATTAAAAACCCTTCCAAATAGCAGGTTCACTTTCATTCCCTTTTTTATTTTTTGATATATGCTCTTGGAAAATCCTTCAATATGATGTCTTGGTTCATGTGAAACTGATGAGCTTCTGGTTTTCTTTGATCTGGGAATACTTGAGCATTTGGTAGTTATCTGAAAATGCACTAATCAGATCTGGCATAGAAAATCTGAAAAATCTAAGATTATGGATCCACGTTTAAGAATAACCATGCAAAATTTGGTTTTGCAACTCATAGACACTAACGATGCCCAAATGGTGCTGGAATAGTGAAGATTATTTGTTTCCTGTGCATAAAAAGATAAGGGCACGCAATGAGAAGTTGTTGATTTCATAAGAAATTTCTGCCTTGGCTGACATGAATCTACTTTCCTCGTTTTCTGCTGCAGCATTAGGCTTACCACTTTTGATATCGTGAAGCGTCTAATTGCAGCCAGTGAGAAAGAGTTTCAAAGAATTGTGGAGGAAAACCGCCAGAAACAAAGCCAAGTTGCCAATAATTGAACCATCCTGGTAATGGATTTCTTTGTATTGTTACCGACCATCATGGTTCCATTAGTATTTTTGTTGCGGGCATTACGTTGCGCCAGAAGTACATGTTTGTGCAGGAATTATGGTTTTTCCGTTATTGTGCCTGCCCGATTGGTTAGGATTCTTAGCTGCCAATAAGTTTGTGCTGGGCCTATTCTTTTCGTAAGATGGTTAGGTGCTGGTCAGGCTGTTCTTTTAAAGATGTTAGGGTGCCACTGGCAATTCTAGCTTGTAACATAGGTCCTGATGATTTGTTGTATTGATTGCCTGATTAATGGATAATATTTTGTGCACTTGAGGATCTTAATAGTAGTGTATTCAGGTTTCCTAATAGCAGAAACAACATTCTCTGCATACAGAGTTGCGCAATTTTCTCAGAGTACCAGAGGGGGCATGGAACTGCAGAAATCTACAAGAGCCTTTGATTTAATCAGCGTGAGTAACTTTAAGTAGTGGTAAAGCAAAATAAAATAAGTTTAGGAAAGGCAACTTTATGTCTGCAAAATAATTGCAGTACTGAGATCCATATGGCAAGGTTTTCAATGTCATTTCCTACAGCTGAACTTAGTTTGAGAAGGTTCTCATGGCATGCTTTATTTTTATTTTTATTTTTATTTCACTAGAAACTTAAGGGGAAGAGAATTAGAGAAAATTAGACTAGGTAAACTTAAAGAGGAAGAATTAGAGGTTTACTAGATTTGTGTTGGTATACATAAAAAAAGAAAGATGTTTAGGTAAAATCAATGTATTTAAAGAAATAAAAAAGATTTGAGACACGGGTAATTCACTTGACTAAGGTAAATAACATCGATTAATGAAGATTAATGAAAATTCAATAACAAGATTAACAAAAGGCATTGACGGTAAATAAAGCAGGAAAAAATATTGGCAATAATAAACTATAAAAATTAAGCTAGTAAATATCATAATCAGGAGAAGAAGGAAGAAAAACTTGTTGAAGACTCGTCGTCGCCTTGCCATGGACACTGCACCACAATAAAAAAAAAGCTCGCTGAGACAGTTCTAACGTCACTGTAAGAGGTCACATGCGTCGTTAAAGCAACAACCCAGAAAGCAAACAAGCAAAATATCATGAAGTGAGCATATCATGCTTATATTTAATCAGTTAATTTAATTTAATTCAAAAACAAGAATTTTTTTAAAAAGCTAAATTTAACAAAGAACGACAATAAAAAGATTTAAAATAACTCGAGTTATTTTTAAAATTAGTAAAAAACCTTATAGAAAATAAATAACAAAACATATTCCAGACTCCAATTAAATAAATGTTGAAGAATAAACTGAAAAAACACGAGCTTCAAAAAAGAAAAGAAAAAAAATCAAGCAACACCGAGCGAATCTCCTGATCCTGAGTTAATTTCCTAAACTCGCAACCAGTGAAATCATAGACTAGGGTTCAACCAAGAAACTCATTTTCTAACCAATTTAATTTTGAATGATGAAATCAGATATCTAAAAAATTTGTCAAAGTAATACAAATAGAAATCAAAAGAATAAAGATCAAATTTGATACAAAAATAAAATTAAATGTCGAGGGAAAAAAATTAAAAAATAAATTCAATTAAGAAAATGATTCAAAACAAAACAAATAGCAATAAAAAAAAAATCAGAGATTAAATCTGACAGATGAAAAAAATTGAAGAATGATGAAATTGAAAAATGAAATTGAAAAAAAAATCTCACTTCTATAAATCATTACAAATAGAAAAAATAGCAATAAAAAGAACAAGGATTAAATATGAAGAAAAAAAATTAAAGGGTTGCTTTGAAAATTTTTAGTTCAGGTGTAAAAATCAAGAAGAAGAAAGGAAAAAAAAAAGGATTATTGACGCCAAAATGAATGTTCATACGCCACAAGTGCCGCTTAGGAATAGAGGGGTCGTCAAGACTATTTGACTGCCACCCTAGCAACCATCATTTGGCCACGAGATCACCCTCCAGTGTCACCTGAACAGAGCGGCTCCAACCCATGTGTCAACTATTTATTTTTAATAATATTTATATTTATTCAATTACAAAAGCGTTTCTCATATAATAACAACAATACTAGGATGAAAAAATAAAAAAAAAAACCCTTAAAGCTAGTCAAAGTCTTTTTTATTTTAAAGATAATATAGTTATTTTATTGTGCTTAAAAAAATAAAAAATCTAAATAACCCTTAGATGTCAGTTCTATATTTTTTGTTTTAAAAATAAATTAATAATTTTATTGTGAAAAAAATATAAAAAGATGCTCTTATCCTAATAGCCCCTAGTAGCCGGACCAAATATTTTTGGTGACATGGATAAAATCATAATTTTATTATTATAATCATGGTGAAGATGAGTATAAAGCTATGGCATTAAAAACACCGTTTAGTTTTTTCTTTATGTTCCCTATGCATAAACCTCTTTGATCATTGGAAATAATTTCATGGAAAATGAGCTTCATATCGTAAAAACTATTAAGTAGCAGAAAATTAGAGAATTGTCTCTGCATTTTGGGGTTAGGTTGGGGATTTCATTGGTAACCTGTTGAAGCTCAAATCTGGATCTTTAATGTTCATTTTCCCCCCCTTGAAAAGATACAAAGGAGAAGCATTTTCTTGTCATGAACCAGCAAAAAACAGACTTTGAGGTCTTTGTATCATTCAAGGTACTCGAGAGAAAAATAAGATGGAATGATTTATTATGGGTGAATAAGTGATTCATGCCCTCAGCTCAGTTAAACTTCTTAATTCCATGCAAGTGGGAGTTACAGGTATGTCAGCTTTCCCGTGTGTGGCAGGCTTACTGGTTACACGAAGACTGGAAAATTTATGACAGGTTCAGTTCTGAAAGTGTCTTTGATCATCTTGCACAATGCCTACTGGAGATGGAAGCTAAGTTTGAGGATTTCATCAAGCAGCTGGATGGGAAACACATCAAATAAATCTGAAGCTCCCTCGGGAAATCTCCGTCGAAGTAATGGGTCCTGTTTGATTCTCAAACACCAGCTAGCAATTGGATTGTCATTTCCATGGTTATTATCAAGAGCCCCCTCTAGCTGTGCTTGGCGTGTGGTCTATCCACCAGAAAAGACTTGATGCTGGCATACTTCCGTTTTTCAGGCGGCTTCAGAGATGGTCCAGCTGCATGTGTGCTAGTCCTGCTTGAAAAGAAATAGAGATTTGCGTGCAATTTTGCCAGGGGAAAGGGTTCGAAGTTGGAGGCTAGTGGGAAGGTTATAGTTGACTGAAACTTGCTCCCCCCCATTGTCAACTACAGGAAAGCTTGCTTGGTACGGATCAGCCTACCATTACAAAGAATCTACTAGAAGTGCAAATTCAGCAAATCACAAGGTCATGAGCCAAGAAGCTAAACGATGTGTTGAATGAGCTTGTTGAGAGCATTTGGGCCAATATTAACTTAAAGTTTCAACACATACAGGCAGCCTATAATCAACATAATTCATGCGCAAGAATGGCTCACTCAACCCCAACTTGGGTCTGAGGTTGATGGTATAATTAGGCAGTCTTCTTTGAAAAACTTTCCATGCGCTATAATGAAAGATAGGTGGCGGCAATTAATTCTAATATTATAATAATATTTTGGTAGAATATTATTGGAGTTTCTATCTTTTACAATGAAACTAAGAGGAAGACATTTAATTCCAACATTATAAAAATATAAGAATATTTTAGCAACAGTAATTACAAAGATTATCATGTTTATATTTTTATTTATGAGAGTTAAAGTTGGTTGATATTTAAGTCGAATTTGAGTTGATTTTTTTAAATATATAGTTTTATGCTAACAAGTATAAGTTTTTATCCGACCATTGAATCGGGTTGATATTGATTTTCATGCTTATTTATGAGAGTTAAAATTGACAGACATTTAAGTCGGTTTTGAGTTGATTTTTTCAAATGCATAGTTTTACGCTAACAAGTATAAGTTTTTATCCGACCATTGGATCAGGTTGAAATTTTACTAGAAAATTATAGAGGTCTATTTTTGTATATCGTTAAAATTTTATAATAATAAAAAATCAGGAAAGTTTTGTGATAAGATCCAAAAGTTATTGTGCGGTATTTATATTAGATTCCTAATTGATTTAAAATCTTTTTCCTCTATTTTATTTAGAACTCTTTTATTATTTTTTCAGCATTGTTTAGAACATTTCTTATCTGTTATAAATAGGAGTATTTAGCTTGTGTTTATTTTTTATATATAGATTTTGATTTCATAATAATGTTTGTGTGTGTAAAGAAAACTCATTCTTTTAGTTCTTGAAAGAACTAAAATTGATTTATCGAAGAACAACTATTCTCGTAACGTTTTCTTTATACTTTTCATTTGTAATTTGCTAATTGTTGGGAGGGGTTCGAATCTTAATAGTGCTTGTGTCTCGATTCAAAATAATCATTATGTCACGCTTTTCATTTCAAATTTGATTTTTAACTTTTCAGAATTATGTTCATACTTATGGATTTCTAAATCTTTATATTTACAGGATTTGCATATCGCTCGTAAGCTTCAATGGGATCTTTTAAGGATTTTCCTTGTTTGAAATTATGTGGAATTTACATCTTATACAAAAGGTTTTCCCAGTAATTATTATTCCCTTCCACTTTCCAGTTAAGATGCTTCTACTTGCTGCTTATCAATAGAACATTTAGAAGTCCATGCTTTGTTAAAAGGAAGAGAAATGCGTCTCAGCTTTTGTGATTTGTGTCGGCAGAAATCAAAGTTTAGATAAGAAATGACTTGTTCAACAAATTAAGCTTAGTTTATTAAATGCACTTTCTTTTAGTAGTTGCTGGATTTCTTGTTCATGGATCATTCTGGTAAAAGCTGTGGTCTGGATTTCTTCTCCACAACACATTAATCAGCACCTTCATAATTTCATTGCCAACACACTCTTTTCTGTGTCAACCAAATCAGACTGATCTCCTTCCTTGTAGATTAATTCTAGGCACTACTATGCTTCAGCAATGTGGAATATATAATTCACCACCACCGTGCGGGTGTTTAGCATCTGACCTTTTTATGTAAATTTGTTTTAATTAAGTAAATTATAGATGGGTAAGAAATTAATTTTTAAAAAAATATAGTTTTTCTACTCAAAGAATGCTTGGTTTTTTTAGATTTAACTCCTGGTTTATAGTGGTTAATTAAATGTTAATAATGGTGATAATTAATTCTTTAATTTTTTATCTTCCAGAATTAACTATAAAAAAAAGAAGTGAAGAAAGAGTTTCTAACTTAAATTTTTCAGATGTTACACGCTCTTCCTCACCCCTGTTTTAGTGTTTTTCTTCTTCTTTTTTATACTTTGATTTTCCTCCCAAATCTAAAACTTAAATTCATCTTATTGAGAGATATTTGAGTTATATAATTTTTTTTATTGAAAAACCTTGTTTAGAAGTGCATTTGAACAAAAATAGTATTGTTAGAATCTTGAAATGTATTTTGTAAATATTTTAGTTGCATAAGTGAGGAGCAATAAAGTTTTAAAAACAAAAGATTTATCATTAACAACAATAAAAGATTCATTATTTAAAGTGCTTCAACAAGTAAGTACCCTTCTTATTTTAATTTAAACATAATATTTTTATTATTAATATGCATACTAGGTTTTTTTTTATTTTATATCAATTGCAAATTTGAATATATGTTTAGTATGGATATTAGTGTTTTATTATTATTATTATTATTATTATTATTATTATTATTATTATTATGAAAACATTTTTGCCATTAGTTATATTTTTGCATATTTATTATTTAAATTTATATGAATTCTATGTTTTTTTAAAAAAAACTTTTTTATATCTAATATATTTTATTATGATAAACTAAATATCATTGTACACTAACTCAATAGTCTATATATATATAAGGAGAAGGAAAAGTTATTGTAGCTTGGGAATAAATTACTAATTATTGAAATAGTGATTTGACTAAATTATCCCTAAATTAAAAAACTTTCTAACTAGACATCAGGGGTAGGGTGATCTTTTCACCATTACATAATTATCTTTTACAAATTGTATAAGGTTATATTAGTCATTTTATGTTTTTTATTGCATAGTAAAATAGTAATTTAACTCTATAAAAAAAAAATATAATGCTTATTACTCAGGGATGTTTTGGTCTTTTTAATTTTTTTAAAATAGTGTTATTACTTTGATGCCTTTAACAACAAAATCAACATCACTCTCTCACTATAGCTTTTTTTTAATCATTTTACATTAGTTTTATTGTAAATTTAAAGGTTACTCAAGGCACTATTGTATATATTAAATATTATTAAAAAAAACTTGTTGACGTGCGCTACGTGTGTGGATGACCACCCATGCTGTTTAGGCGGTGTGTCCGAGACTATCCGACCATCAAACAACGCCTTTGAAGGATTTCATGATTTCATCCTTCAAAATTAAATTGGTTAACAGTTAAGCTTCTTAATTGAACCCGGGTAAAAAATTTCACGAGTTGCGAGTTTTAAAGATTAAATCAGGTTTAGAAGGATCGTCCGGGTTTGCTTGATTGTTTTTCCTTTTTTAATCTTATGTTTTCTATTTTTTTTTTATTTTTTTTAGAGTTTTGCTTTGTTATTTTTTATTGTTTGCCTTCTATATGGTTAGTCTCGGATTCATGACCAGAGTCATTAGTTTCAAAGTTTAACATGAGTTGATTTTTATTTTTATTTTTTATTCTTTTTTAAAATTGATTTAATTATTTCAATTTCATCATTCAATATTTTATTTATTAGGAATTGGTCTTTGTAATTTTTTTTCTTTTTCTTTCTATTGGTTATCTTGATAAGGTTAGCTGGTTAACCTAGATTGACTCATATATTTTTCTTGTTACTTTTTTAAGTAATCCTTTTCTTGTCTTCCTTCAACATCGGGTTGTTTGATAATTGAGCTTCATGATTTTATTTAATTTGATTTTGAACATAGATACCTTAGTATCATGGTTGGGTCAAGGATTTTGCATCTTGACCTATGTGAGCTTAGATCAAGTTTTTTTTACCATTTTTTAATTATAATGTTTCTTTATTTTATTCTTGCAACATTTTATTTACTAAAGATTGAGCTTCATCTTTTTTTCTTTTCATTTTATTTTATATGGAGTTATCATGTTCTCATTTAATTTATTAGGAATTGGTCTTCAAACTTATTTTTTCATGTTTTTCTCTCTATGATGTTATCTCAATCTTATACCCATGGTCATGGAGTTTGCGAGTTAACCTGGTTTAATTTGGATTAGGTTGATTATGAGTTAACCCATATGTGTTGTAGTCTTTTGAAGTCAGTCTTGGCCCAAATATGATAAACAAATTTGTTCAATGCCTCCTTTAACTTATTGGCCTTTGACCTTGTGATTGACTCAATTGGAACATCTAGTTGATCCTTTATGTTGATAGGTTGGTCGGTATCAGTTAGGCTTGTTCCTTCAAATCCATAAAAAAATTAGTCATTTTGTTTTATGTGCAAATAGGGAAAATATGGATTACTTATTTTTAGCAATTGCTTCCAATTAGTTTTCTAGCATGATTGTCTTAAATTTTGAATGTACCTAAAAAAGTTTCAATGCTTGGTGTGGATAAGAAAAATAGTTTTTTTTTTTTTTTAGATCTTATATGGTTATGATGGAAGTAATCCCATGTTCACTTGTGGAGGCTTTTACAATATATATATATATATATATATATATATATATATAGACACACACACACACACACACACTACCTCTTATGTATATGATTGATGCATGTAGAAAAATTTATTGATTTAAGTAGCCATATAAAATCTTGATCTTTATATAAATTTATCATTTTAGGTTACAAATTACTCACCGTCTTTGTTCTTGTCTTTGTTGAAGTGTGTTTGTAGTACTTGAAGTAATAAATAATGACCAGCGCAGGTTGACGGCATGTTTGTGTTGAGAGGGGAATGGGATGAACACTTCCAGCAACCACAACCTATGCTCAAGGTGTTGGATAGATGACCGTGTGAATGGTAGTTTTGGTAGGGCATTATTTTTTTTGTATAGGATTTATCGTGATTCATTTTGCTTCTTTATTTTTGTATCGACCGTTAACAATCATTTATTGTCAAATGCTTTATACAAGAATTTTTTTTTTTAATTTAGGTGTGATATTGTAATTTATTTGGAATCTTTTTTTTCTTTGATTAAATATAGTTTTTATGTTTTTTTAATCATATTAGGTGGAATGTTTGTTTTTGGTATCTATCTTTGAGCAGACCAAATTGAAAGTGTTGTTTTCAGAATTTGATTGGAAGAAATATCTAGAGAATCTGCCCAAAACTTATACATTAACACAAAGAGATTGGTTGAACTTTAACATATGTTTCTTCTTTTCCTTGTAAACCATTTTTGGAACCCAAGTTGGTGCACAATTCAGATCCAACCCCGCAATGTAGCGCTATCAACAGATCTAATGAATCATATTCTCTTTTGTTGAATGTTGAACAAAGGTTACTGGCTTGAGACTACTGCTTGTTTGAGAGTGTGGTAAATATTGTTTTTTTAAAGTGTTTTTCGCTTAGAAATGCATCAAAATAATATATATTTTTTTATTTTTAAAATTTATTTTTAACATCAATATTAACATTATGGCTAAGATAATGATTTAATTCTATGTTTTGATGATAATATAAACATTGATATAATATAGTTTTGATATATGCACAATATATTTTTTACTCCTGATGTATTCCATAAAGCTTTTAAAAGCTATGTTATAATGCTTAAATGATTTAATAAGAATATATCAATATGCTACATATAACATAACATGATTGCATTAATCTTGTTTTAATTGTGAAGTAAAACACAATGCATGCCATATAAATATGAATATATATTATATGTTGCACACATCTTTGCGATGATTTGGACAAGTTTATATCATTCAAAAAATCATCAAACAAGCAAGGAAATGATTTGCTAAGGTCAAGAACGAAGAACTTGTAAACATAACGGTTATCAACTTTACTTATCAAGACTCTGTAACAGGGTTTTGCCAAATAACACTAGACTTATTTAAGACACCTTATAATATCCAAACAACCTAAATAAACTCAAGAGAACCAAAGAAAACCAAGAAAAGATCAAAACACAAAAAATAAAATAAAATTTGGACATGAGCCAAAACAACTATATATATATATAATTACATGTTATTAGATAAAAAGTGTTAAATTTATAGTTTTATCTTACATATCTAATTCGATCTCCTCTTAAATGTTTATGATGTTTTAATTCTAAAACAACAATCAAAACGAACTAAAAATATAAAAAGAAATTAAAGCTAAAAATAATTTTCAAAGTACAAGTAATGTGCAATTCCAAATTCCACCTAAACAAAACATGTCTTTATCTTTATCCTTCATTTTCAAGTGAGTTAGTTATCTTTCTTTCTTAAACTATTTTTTTAAGACTATATATATAGTTGACGTGTCGGCGATACAACCAAATGGTTTCATCTCCCTCTTCAACTGCTGCCAATGGTTTTCTTTTGTTTTTGTCTTTGGAATGATTAATGGGAGGCTGCAATGTCTTTATCATTTTCAATAATTACCTTTTCTCTTCTTTTTTATCTCAAATATTAATATAATCATTATATTATATTCGAAGGTGTTTTAAAATGCATTTGGGTTAAAAAAAAATACTAAAGAGAAAATTACTCTTTATATATCCTTTTGAAATTTAAACTTTGAGCAAGATAATATTTTATTTTTATATTTTAAAAAATTCTATTTTAAATATAGAGTCAACGCTAGATTAATTTTTTTTTAAAAAAAAAGACCAAAATATTCCTATTTTTTTCCCTTTTTTTCTTTTTCCCATACCTTGATTCATAATGAAAATTGGTTTTGTTTCTGAGAATAGTTGAATTAATGACGGGTATGGTTAAAAATAGTTGAATTAATGGCACGATGATAGACTTTTTTGGATGATTAGGCATGGTCAAAGGAAGTTAAATTTAAGGGATATTGACTCCTTGATAGTTCATTTAACATGATGAGAATCGAAGCAGAATGCAATTTTGTTTTGGTTTTTAGGAATTGCGGTTAGATTGTGATTTAAATATTTTTTATTTATAAATATATAAAAATAATATTTTTTTTATTTTTTTAAAAATTATTTTCAACATTAAACTAATCTAAAAGAGTAAGAATTTTAAAAAACACGTTTCAACCACCGCAATTCTAAAAGAAGAAAATATTGAAACCCTGCAATCAAAATCATGCTAGCTTGGGGATTGTCAAAATAGGCAAGTGAAGAAGCAACTCATCGGCTTGGTGTCTGCTCCTTTTAGCTACATGAAGCTTATCGATAGGGTCCACATCCCTCGTCATGGTGGGTCCTGTCGAGTCATGAAAAAGTCTCTGTCAGGACTGGTCCATCCACGCGCCTCTTTATAGAATTTGCTGGACAGGTTCATGTATTTGGATCCGACCATGATAGAACTACTTAAGAGATTGGTGGTATGATTTGACTCTGACTGCTGTAATTTTTATCTACTCTCTCTTTTGTAGCCTTTGAAACCACTTGCTTCCGTGTTGTTCGGGAGTTGTTTAGTAAGGTGATTATAATTGTTTTTTAAAATATTTTTTATTAAAATAATATTTTTTTTGTTTTTTTAAAATTATTTTTAATATCAACATATTAAAATAATTTAAAAACATTAAAAAATATTAATTTAAACAAAAAAATAAAATAAAAATTAAACTTTAAAAAAATACTTTTAAAATATAAAAACAAATAAGTAAGGTCGAGATGGTGTTTGATTATTTAAAGTTTAAATTTTTCTTGTTTTAAATTATTTTAATATAATGATATGTTTTTAAATAAAATATATTTTAAAAAACAAGATTTCATTCTTTATTATTATTTTTTTCCGGAAGTTAAAATTGCTGCTGGATGGATGATGAATGAGATTTGATGTTGACTTGTGTAATGCCCATAGTTTCATTAATGAACGTGGTAGGGATTTATAGCCTCTTGCAAACGACGACCGGTTTAGACAAGTAGCCGGAAAACAATGGGAATGGTGGGAAAGTCATAAATATATAATTATTTATTTTTACTTTTATCTATTCAAGTGGCCTTGAACTTATCCACAGGGCTCCCATATCCATGCTCTAAAAATCATTAAAAGTTATTTTAAATGTACATTAATCATCGAAAAATGTTTAATATATTTTACTGAATATATTTCTGGTGGAACTCATTTTTCTAAAATAGGTTGCTTTCTCGTGAAGATATTAATAGAAATACTGTTTGTTTTTTTATTTTAAAAATATTTTTTTAAAATTTAATATTTTTATTATTTTCTTTGCTTCAAATTAATATTTTTTGGTGTTTTTAAATCATTTTAATGTGTTAATTTTAAAAATAATTTTTAAAAAATAAAAAAATATATTATTTTGATACATTTCTAAATGAAAAACACTTTGAAAAATAACCGCAGCCACACTCCCAAACAGATCCTAAAATAAATACTATATTTTTGGTGTATTAATGTTTTAATACAATCGAACACTAAAAATTCAATTAATGTTAATCAAGTTGTAAATATATCAGTTAAATCAATAAAATTATATTAAATCAACTTCTATTTAATTTAATTTGAGTTAACTAACCATGTAAAATTCAAATACCGCTTAATATTGTAATAACTTTTGTTTATTCTCAACCACAAAAAACATCTAGTTAGTTTTGTTTTTCACACTGAAACTTATATATAATTAATTTTCAAATTTTAATTTTATAGAAATTAAAATAAATTGGTTTTTTATTCATGTAGACATGTTTTTTATTTATTTTACATATAAAAATTTATCTCGTAATAAATTTAACTAAAAATATTTTTTTAAACACAATTTCTTAAACCACAATTAATTTCTTTATTAAACTTATTTTTTTAACCAAAATCATAAAAGCTATATAAATGTCAAATACACACTTCTAGGTTGGCGAGTGATTCTTCTTATTCATAGTTTTGTAGAACCTTTGGGTATAATCTGGTTCTTTAGTGGGGTCCATTTATTTTCCCAATGAACAACAAAATCATAAAAAAGTGGGATTCATATTTAACGGTTGGATAAAGCATGTATATGCCACGCGTCATAAGATGCCAGACTAAACATCAACTAAAACGCAAAACGCCACCTACTTTTAAAGTTATTTTTAACTAATAATTGTAATATTAAATTGATTTTTTACATAATTTCAAATGATTTTGATAGGTTTTAAAAGTATTTTTTACATTTTAAAAATATTTTTAAAGAAATTTAAATATTTTTTATTTTAAATTAATTTTTTATATATTTTAATGTATTCATGTTAACATAAAATTTTAAAAAATAAAATAAAATATTATTTTAATAAAATTTTAAATAAAAAAATACTTTAAAAAATAAATGTTATATTATGGATTTTAAATATTTATATGTTGATTTTTTTTTGGTTTTTTTATGAAAAATGATATTTAAAAATCATCTTAATAACTTTTCTATTTAAATATATTTTTTTATATAATAAAATGATATACTAATAATTACTCAATAATCCACATAGTATTTTCATAATATAACTCATATTTTTGTAAAAACAAAATCCTAATATTCCGAATAATTTCTCAAAACCTACATATAAATTATAATAAGCAGAAATACGAGGAAGCAGGTAGGACATAAATTTCGAGGCAAAAGTAAGGGTAATAACGTGATTATACAAGTACACTCCACATTCTTCAAGCTTCTTGTGCTTATAATTATAACTTTATAAGCCTAGGTTAGGTTACTAATGACCTGAACCAATGAGAGTGACCATTACGTGCGCACCAAGCGACAGGAACACTTGCTCTTCTTTTTGCTCCTCTTTTTCTCCCTTCTCTCAGCCTCTCTGTGCCCTTCTCTACCTGCCAACAGTCATAAATTTTTTATTTTTTCTGGGTTTTTGTTATTGTTATTGGGTTTTCTTTTGGAGATAATTTCAAGGTTGTTTCTTTTTCTCGTTTTTTAACGTGAAATAAGGAAATGGGAAATTTGTAATGGGTGGTTTTTGAAGGAGTGGTGGATTTTTGGAAGATAAAAAGAAAAGGGAGATGAGGAAATCGTTTAAGGATTCTCTTAAAGCTCTTGAAGCTGATATTCACTTTGCCAATACTCTGTAATTTCTTCTCTCCTTTTCTGTTGTTTTTTTTTTTTGGTCTTCACCGAATTTGGTGAGATATTTGGGATTTCTGATAAATTGAATTGATATTTCTCTTACGGTTGATGCATTTGTTTTGATTTCTGGATCCTCTTAGCTAATTTTCAAGTTTTGATTTTTTTCCTCATGACGTGTTTGTTCGTGTCTGTCAGGTTCTTTTGTTTTTTGTTTTTTTTTCCTGGATATTTAGTGGGCTGGGCGGTTAGATATCTGTTTCAGTGTGTGTAAGGTATTTATTGAGTGGAACATTATTCACTTTTTTTACCTCTAATTTAAATAATTCTGGCGCATCCCAGAAAATCAAAGTATATAAAGGTTCAAAGGGGAGTACTAGCAGTGGAAGTTGATACTTTACATGCGGCCCTTTTTTATTTGCTTGTAATTAGTTGTTCCTTTTTGAGACATTTATGTCAATTACGCTGTGGAGTTGAAAAAATAATTCTAAAATAAAATTTTTGGTTTTTGTTGAATTTCTCTCATTGAAAGTTGAGTTTATGATGCTAATTTGTGGCACAGGCACTTGATAGTTGTTGGTTATTGAGGCACTTGATAGTTATTGATTATTGAGAGCAAATTGTTTAAGGCATTAAGGGGACAATGAATCAAAACCGTGAATGTGCCTTTTTTTTATCTATTTTGTAGCCATGTGAGAGTTCACATGATGCCAGTGTAGATGGGCCAGATGAATGATGCCCTACTAGTTGAGTTGCCTTCTTTTTGAAAACTGAGTATGAGATTTTTGTCCAAACTCTGCTTTTGGTACCGTTTGCCGTTCCAGATAGGTTGTTCAATCAATGGCTGCCTGTCCTCTTGCCAATGCAGAAAGTTTAATAAGCTCAAGACATGGTTATTAACATGTTTGTGGTTATAGAATTTTCTGCTTTGGATAATCTCTTCCTCTGTGTGTGTGGTTCGCTATCATTATGCCTTGAAATATGATATATTTATGTGTTTTTGTTGTGATGCAGGGCTTCTGATTATCCTAGGGAATATGATGGTGCCTGCCTTCAAATGAGATTATCCTACAGCCCTGCTGCCAACTTCTTTCTTTTTCTTGTCCAGTGGACTGATTGTCACCTAGCTGGTGCCTTGGGATTGCTTAGAATTCTTATATACAAGGTAATTTGCATTTCCTTCGCTAGTTTGTTGATGTTTTTAGTGGCCAAGAGTCCATTTCTGTTTGCTTAACCCCCTTCTGCCTGCATATGTTATTATAGTAAAAAACAAATGTTGCCTTATCGTTGATGTATTATCATCATGTTGTGTCACAGGCTTATGAGGATGGAAAGACAACCATGTCTATTTATGAAAGAAAGGCTAGCATAAGAGAGTTTTATGGTGAGGTTTAAAGAAGTCAGTAACTTTCAACTTTATGCAACACAATTTTTGAAGCTTGCTGTATTTGGTCTATAATTTATTCTCTTTGAACAAAGATACCAGCAGTCTTATCCTAGTATGATCTTTTATTTTTGTGCTTACAGGGGTGATATTTCCTTCTTTAATGCAACTTGAAAGAGGAATCACTGATGTAGAAGACAGAAAGCAAAAGGAAATTTGTGCAAAGTACAAAAAGAAAGACGAAATGGACAAAGGAAAGCTCTCTGAAATTGATTTAGAGAGAGAGGAAGAATGTGGTATTTGCATGGAGATTAATAGCAGAGTTGTATTGCCCAAGTGCAATCATGCAATGTGTATGAAGTGCTATCGAGATTGGTAAGTTAACTTCCACACCGCAAGCATGTTTAGATGTATGCACAAATAATCACATAAGGGGACTCCATTCAAGGTATTTAGCCAATAATTTCATGCAGCTAGGTCCTCTCTTAAATTGTAAATGATCATTTCCATCTCTTTTCAGGTTATAGTTAATGAATCTGCAACTCCTGAGTGTTAGCATTTTTCCCCATTGAACACCTTTTCTATTGATGCTTGTACAATATCTGCACTGTATGCACAGGGGATGAAAATTGATAAATACTCGATAAAGCTGTTTAGCACATTTTGATATTCAAAACGTTGGGAATCTCATTTCTTTATTCCACAGAAACTACTTTTTTATGGATCAACATTTAAGGCATCAATCTGTTAAGTCGTCTTTTTATGGGTATTTTTTGTTTACTTCTCTCAACATATAGAATTCACGTTTGTTGATCATATATTGCTTAAAAGGATCGTTCCCTGGCAAATGATTAGGCGCTATCTTCTTCTGTAGCCGTTCTTGCCTGCCAAAAGCATCTTGTCAAATATGGTCAGGGATTGGATTATTCTGTCCAAATCATCTGTTTTCTGTTCTTGTAAACATCAATTAATTAGAGCAGTGTGCTTTTGGTCCATGCTGCTTCATGTTTTAGTAACACAGCAAGTTTGACTCGATGTTCTAACATCTAGCTTTGGTTGCTTCAGGCGTACGCGCTCTCAATCATGTCCTTTCTGTCGAGACAGTCTCAAGAGAGTCAACTCAGGTGACCTTTGGATCTACACCAGCAACAATGAGATCATTGACTTGTCTTCAATCACTAGACAGAATTTGAAAAGACTGTTCATGTACATTGATAATTTGCCACTCATTGTTCCTGAACCAATGTTTGTTTCTTACGACCCTCGTTACCGGTGAGGGTCTGGAAAAGTTTGCATAAAGTTCCGGTTGCTTGTATATGATTCTTGCTTCCCCTCATTCAGCAGCACACATTTCAACATTGTATATATACCTTGTCATTCTTATGCTATGATTTTAGAAATTTAATTGTCAAGTAAAAGTTAGAACTTGTGCTGAAGAACAACAGAAATAGGGCTCTCTTTGCCCGTTGATCAACGCGATCCTTGTTGCGTGATGCAGAGCTTTGATCGCCCCTTCTTGTAAAGGAAAGGTGAACTTGTCCTGCATTGCTTTTTCTCCCTGAATCTGTAATAAAAGAAGGGAGCGAGAAACATAACAGCTTTTTCTTCGTGGAAGCATTTTACATCACGAAGGCATCATGGAAATTGAACGATTCCTTCTTCAAAAGTTGAAATAAAAAAATTAATCTTTTCATGCTTCAACAGGTACGAATTAGTTCAAATTTTTTTTCTCTTCCTACCAATAAAAAAATTTAGCAGCATTAAAATATGAAATTCAAAATAAAAAAACTTAAAAAATTAACTTTGTCTATCTAATTTATCAAACTTGAAATTAGGATAATGGGATCATCATAGTCAAATAAATTATGAAATTTATTTTCGAATCAATTTAATATTAAAATATTAAATTTAAAAAATCAATTTAAAAAAAAAAAAAAAAACAATGATGAACTTTTGTTTTGAATTAATTGGATCTAGAGTGAAGTATTCCCAATTCTATTGAATGAAATCTTGATTTAAATATTTTTGTAATCATGATTTCTTTAGAGTTTTGAAATGCTTACAGTAAAAAAAGATTTAAATCTAAAGATACTTTTTTTTATACATGAAACACTAAAAAAAGGGTCTTAATTTAAAGATACCTTCTTTCATGCATGAAACATGGTACCATCTAATATTATAAGCTAAGTGGAGGATTGTTGTTAAAATATAGCTTCTGCATTAGATCGTTAAAGAGAACTTTATCTCATATCGGAAAAATAAAGAGGTTTTGTTGTATCTTATAAAGTGAGAGATAAAAAATCAATAGATTTTGATGTTGGATGAAAGATTTGGAAGGGGGAAAGCCAAAACATGTGTATGGGGGCACACGCGCTTTGATATTATGTAACATACATTATTTTTATTATTATTTTTAAAATTAATTAATTTAAGTTAACTAATTAAATTTTTAGAATGAATTAATCTAATAATTATACATGACATCTCCTACCAAATTGTTCAAATAAATTGAATGAAAAGTTGACTTTTAAACTCTACATACATCCATATTAGTAGAGGTGATCATTTTCAATTCGATTCGGTTTTAACCTATAAAAAACAACCAAACCAGTTTTTTTTTTTAAACCGAAACCAAGTCAAATTGACCGGTTTCGGTCCGGTTCGATTCTTGATTTTAAAAAACCGAGAAAACCTATATGCTTTTTTTAGGCTTTTAATGGGTTTCTGATGGGCTTTTAATTGAATTTCTAATGGGTTTTTAATTGATGTTAACATTGTCTAACTTTCTTAGAAAATTCTAAAGTATATTTAATTTTTTAACCACTAAATATTCATTTATATTAAATTGTTAGTATCAATCTTGTATTCAATATATTTTTTGCCTTTCTAATATTTTTGTTTTGTTTTGTTTGAATGCGCAAGACTCCTATTGTAGAGAAGTTTAAATAATACACACCAATAAGTAAAAATAGAAATTACAAAGCATTGCCTTCAAATGGCTTAAAAAAAAACAGCAACAAATTACATTGTCATAAAACACTTTAATTTCTTAATAGTTAATACTATTGACATCAAAACTTGAAATTAAAAATCTAGAATTATAACATTATAAATTAAATTAGAAGGTATAAAATAAAATGGAACATTTTTACCATTGTTTTCAATAAATGCATCAATTTTTAAACTAATTATCATTCATTGCTAGATGTAACTTTTCACCAAATTTTACAAAATAAAATATGAAACATGTTAGATTGAAAATGCGTTAATTAATAAATTATAAAATAAAAGGTGTAAATTTATAAGAAAAATTATCCGGTACAAAATTTTTGTAGGTTTCAAAATCGTTCATCAAGGTTCTAATATCGGTTGAACACCGAGCCTATAAAAAACTTCAATTGACATTTGCACACACATGAGATTTCAATTTTGGCTAATTCTAGCTTATAGGAATAAAATCTTAAGTTCGATATTAAAGAGAGAGAGAGAGAGAGAGAGAGAGAGAGAGAGAGAGAGAGAGAGAGAGAGAGAGAGAGAGAGAGAGAGGCCAAAAGATGGTTTCTAGAAACAAACCAATTTACGTAATTTTCAAGAGAAATTCTAAGCAATAGAATGAAAATATGAAGCTGAACAGGAAAACAAAAATCCAAACAGAAGCAGAAACAATTTCATATCCTTTCTCAGCTGATTTTGCATCGTAAATGGTAAAGATGAGCAACCTTGGGATACTTACAGGCAACAATTGGCAAATTAGAGGACTTAATTGCAGTAGTCAAAAACTTAATTGCAGTAACAGCTAAACTATCACGACTTGAGGACTGGGACACATTCCCTAACAAAGTCCAAACAGCTTGTGCAAAATCATTCAAATAATCCTTAAACTGCTCCTCACTTCTCTCCATATAAAGACTAATATTCTCACACAATGCAGCCCCAAGCTACTCAACAAGACCTAATCCTTCCGCACTACTCTCTAGCATAATTTTGAAATCCAGCCTGACCCGGCAAGTTGATCTAGAACCCGGCTGATCCGGGACTGGAACTGGATCGGGTTGAAGAAAAAATTGAAAAAATCATGACCCAGTGTGACCGGCAGGTTAACTCGGCAAAACCCGGTTGCAACCTGTTGATTTTTTTTTTTTTTACAGAAACCATGTTGTTTTGATTTTTTTTAAAATAGAGATTGATCTTGGCGATCCGGTCAAAACCATGTGATCCAGTCAAAACCCGGAACCCAGGCCTTGGACCGGGCCGAGTTTAAAAACTATGCTCTCTAGCACATGATACTCTTTCATATGATCCTCAAAAAACTAAGCCAACTCTTGAAAATTCAATTGAAAAAAATATTCTACAGCACAATCTTTGTGACTCAAACTAAGGCTTATAGTAACAGGTGACCCATCGCCTGAACTAACAATGGAATCAGTCAAGGCCGCATGCACTAGATCAAAATATATACATTCCTTTCGGTGCTCAAGAACAAAAATCCAATTAAAACAAGAACAAACATTTACGCAAGCATCAGAAGAACAATCTAAACCTATGTAAATCCCATTATAATCAGGAAAAAATTATACTATTCTGAGACAGCTAAAGTAAAAATTACAAATAGTTATCTTATAAATGGATTTTTGAGCATTCAAAACAGCAACTGTATCTCTGAGCTATGCATTGAAAAGCAAATACAATAAATTAAATAGATAATAAGGCTAGGAAAAATACGAGCAGCCATTAGTTAATTAATTAAGAAGGAAAAAACAGAATTAAAACTCACTCCTAATAACTGATTCAACAGAACTTTCTTCTTGAATCTACAATCCGTTTTAGACCCAGCATATTGTCTGCAACCATAAAAAATAAAGGGCCAGAAGAAATTCAGCAAGGTCATTAATCATTATGGTCATTTGTAGAAGGGGTTGAAAAAAATGACAATAAGAGAAGGTTGACAAGATGCATATGCTAAAATGCTATAAAGGAGTAGTGGAGTACCATGTGATCTTGCGTAGATAAAGAGGAAAGGCTAACTGGATAATGGATATGTTCTGTAAAACATCGATCTGTTTTTGAGAGGCTTAATTGATTTTAAATTTCAATTGATTAGTGCTAGTTGTTTTGGATCTCTGTGTTGCTAGGAGAGGGGGTGGGTGCTGGTAGCTAGGGTTATTGGGCAAATCATTTTTTCTGTATCTTTTTTTTTTTAACTGGTTCGGTTCGGTTTGGGTTAATCGGTTTCTGCATGACAAAACTAAAACCAAATCAAACCAGAATTTTTTCTAAACTTTTTAATCAGTTCGATTTTCTCGGTTAATTTTTTTTTATTTTCTCGGTTTATTAATTTTTTTCATCACCCCTACATATTAGTATAAATAATTTTAAATAAATAGTTGCATTTACAATCTTTTTAAATATGAGAGGAAGAGTGTTATCGCATTTTTTAGGTAATTTCTCAAATAAGTAATAATAAATAATTTTGTAATCAAAATCAGTTATGGATGAAATTCTTCAATCATAAAATAAATTTATGCCATCAGGTATCAACATGGAGTAAGCATCAGCACAGGCAAATACATACAATGCTCTCTTCCAAACTTCATGGAGAACGAGGAGTGACATTAAGGATTATACTAAGTAACAAAAAAAAATATCTGTCAAACTAGAGGCTATCCTTTGAAATCCTGAAAGACGATTAACTATAATTTTTTATTTGAAATATATTAAAATAATTTTTTAAAAAATATTATTTTTAATATTAGTATATACAAATAATCTAATAAAAAAATTAATTCAAAATTAAAAAAATATATAATATAATTGAACTGCAGCATCATGCAAGACCAAAAATTACCAGCAAGGCACAGGTCACCGGACCCCACATTCAGATAAGGCAAGATAAGGCCTATACTTTCACAACCCTCGGATGGATACGCAACTTGATCCAATGGCCTGTATTTACCACCAAAGATAAAGCATCAAACCTTCATTAAAAGCCAGTGTAGCACGGCAGAACTAACAATTACTTCTGCAAGTCTCCTAAAAACAAACCTGAGGCTAGCCATGGCTGCCACCACAGCTGCTGCCGCTACATCCTCCTTTATTGGAACACGTCTGCCCGACGTCTATTCAAACGCGGGTAGGATCCAAGCCAGGTTCGGATTTGGCAAGAAAGCACCCAAGAAATCTATTAAGACCACTCCAGACCGCCCACTTTGGTATCCAGGAGCCAAGGCACCTGAGTACCTAGATGGCAGTTTGGTTGGTGATTACGGGTTTGACCCATTTGGGTTGGGCAGACCAGCTGAGTACTTGCAGTTCGAGCTTGACTCTTTGGATCAAAACTTGGCTAAGAATCTGGCTGGAGATATTATTGGGACCCGTACTGAGGTTTCTGATGTGAAGTCAACTCCGTTCCAGCCTTACAGTGAGGTTTTCGGGTTGCAAAGGTTCAGGGAGTGTGAGCTCATTCATGGAAGGTGGGCTATGTTGGCTACTCTTGGTGCTCTCTCAGTCGAGTGGCTCACTGGAGTTACCTGGCAAGATGCTGGAAAGGTATATGTATCAGGAATTTGTCTTTAAGTTTTAGTGATACATTTAAGTTCAGGTGGCTGATGATCTTGTGTCCTTTTCAGGTGGAATTAGTTGAAGGATCATCATACCTTGGTCAGCCACTACCATTTTCCATTACAACATTGATCTTGATTGAGGTTTTGGTGATTGGATACATTGAATTCCAAAGGAACGCAGAGCTTGACCCAGAGAAAAGGCTCTACCCAGGAGGCAATTTCTTTGATCCTCTTGGCTTAGCTGCTGACCCAGAAAAGAAGGCTACCCTTCAATTGGCAGAGATCAAGCACGCTCGCCTTGCCATGGTTGCCTTCCTTGGCTTTGCAGTTCAAGCTTGGGTTACAGGAAAAGGCCCCCTCAACAACTGGGCTACTCACTTGAGTGATCCTCTCCACACGACCATTATTGACACCTTATCCTCTTAAAAAATGTGATCCTTTGCCCTGAGAATGTTTTAATCGGCTTAAATTGTTGCCATATCCTCCTTGTCTTCTTGTAAAAATTATAACCTTCGACAATTTAAGCACATTCTTGTGGCCCTCTATTGCTTCGTGATAATGTTAATTTGTGATCAATGAAGTAGCTAGTCATGAATGTATGTCACCCTGGGAAGCTTAAGGGACCATGTACAGATCATAAACTTGTTTTTGTGGCAGAAATTAAGCTAGGATTCGTGAAAGAGAGTAACTTGGTTAACATCAAACAGTATTCCACCTTGCCATCTGCTCTGCTTGTGCACTACAGCCAATTATGAATTCTCGACTTAAAAAGTTCTTGGATTCGGATTGTTGGTTCACATAAATTTGAAATATGCCGGATATTTTCCAAGTTCTTAATTAAACTTTGAATTCAATTATCAGCATATCTTAGGAAGTGAAAATATGCCGAACAGTTTTCCATGTTCTTAATTAAACTTGAATTCAATTATCAGCATATCTTAGGAGGTGAAGATTTTCGTAATCTTTATCAAATTTGAAAGCATAGGGCTTTGTCTCTGGGACAAGGCTAAGGTGGGGAGTCACTAGCAAACCATAGAAACAAAGCTGCTAGATATATACTAGCTGCTAAGCATCGGTCGCAGCCATAGAAACAAACTCATGAGCAAGCTCTACGCCAGCCTGAAAGTGCTACAAAAATGCAAGTAGACAGATGATTAGATTTAGGGAGAGAAATTTGTTGAATTTAAATCATCTACCTAGAGAAACAGTAAGGGGTGTGAACTTGTGTCGAGATAACATCTACTTCGCAATCGAACATGTAAAACATGAAGAACGATAAGGAGGATTCGACAGTAAGAGGATTTCAAAAGTTAAGCGCAGCTTAGACTTCTACGCAGCTGACATTGGGGCTCAACACATACGCAAGATTAGAGGACTAGAGAGAGCGCATTTTCTCCTTTCTGTTTCTCCAAGAATGGAAGAAAGAACAAGAAACTGAAAATGGGCAGCCTGAATCTATTATCGAGACAGGAGCTTCTTAGAAAATAAATAATTTTCTTAGTTATTTTTTTAATTTTTAAAAAATTATTTTTTATTTTTATTCTCTAATTTATTATGTTTTCTAGTTTTTTTATTTAAAAAGAATAATATTTTTATTAAGTAGTACTACGGTTTTCTAGTTATTTTATATATAAAAAATTATAACAGTTTTTGACAGTAATATGTAAATTAATAAGAAGAAATATTTTCAGAACTCTTACAGTGTTGTTAATTTTTAAAGGTTTTGAATTCTAACAAATCTTATTATCCTTTATTTTTTACTATGTCTGAATTTAGTTATTATATTATATCTAATTCATGCTTTGAATTTAATAGATGGCACGTGCTATGTCTGAATTTAGTTATTATATCTAATTATACTAAAGACTATTTATACTATTTAGGTGTACAATCGTCTTTTATAAAAACCGTTTAAAAACACGGTGTAAATTATATTTTTAAAAAATTTATTTATTTTTTTGATAAAATTTAATATAATTTATAGATTTTAATTGTTTTGATGTCCTGATATTAAAAATAATTTTTAAAAAAAAAAATCATTGACATGCATTTCAACACGAAAAATTATTTAAAAAACAACCACTACCACACTGTGAAACATACTCAAACAAAATCAAGAAAAATCATAACCACTATCTCTAAATTAAGTTTTATTTTCTTAAAAAAAAACCATAATAATTTTATTCTGACCGTATCTAAAAATATACTAATAATAAAACACATGTGCATTGCTGCAAGACACTTTTTGCAAGCAGCATCAAACCGTGTTAAGCTAGTATCTTTAAAGTCTTCCGACTTCAACTCATGTCTAATTTAAATTTAAAATCAAATTGTAAGAGGGTTGATCTGTTGTAATTAAGTCAAATTGTAAAATTTAAAGAAAACATAAAAGAATAGTAAAAAATATAATTTAATTAAAAAAATTTCAAGATACTTTTTTTTAATATTAAAATGATGCAGGTCAGACTAAATATCTTTTTGAACATGAAAAAAAAATTCAAAAAAAAATATAGATGACAAAAAACAACCAAGCACATGGATTTAAAAATAACCTATGAAGACTAATTGAAAACAAACCAATTGCTTTAAAAGAAAATTTTTAATGTAATATCTTTTTAAACAATATATTAAGACAAAAATATATTATACTGACTTAGAATTTACTATTTAACCCACCAAACCCGTGATATCATTCATGCACTCCACCAGGTTTAATAAGTTTTTTTTTAATTATATCTTTTACCTAAATATGTGATAAAAAAATTAATTTCTTTTTCAAAAAAGCTAAAGGATGAAGTTGAAAGACAAAAAACAAATCAAAATGATATTTATTTTAAAAAAAAATTGATACGCCAATATATTGAATTAGGGCTTTTTAGCCTAAGCTCGTGCGCATGCCTAGGCTTGATTTATTTTTTTAAGGGGTAGACCTAGTTTTTTTTTAAAATAACGACATATTGTTTGTCTAACCAAATTCTAGTCACTTTCGTAGTGATTAGAAAATCAGGACAAAATTTGTTTTGTTCTAAATTTTTTTTTTTCAACCCATTTTTACCTAATAAACACCCTTACAAACATAAAGTTAAAAAAAAAACTCAATTTATTAACCTAAAAACACCTAAAAATCAATGCAAAAACAAAAAAAAATCAAATCAGTTAAAATCTTTCTTTCTCGAACTTAATATGTTTTTCGAGGTATTATTAAAGTTTAAATAGTCATCATCAAACCCCTCTTGTCAAATAAAACTCATTAACATAAATATTAATTTTTTCATGGTTGAAATTAATGTTAACCGATGATTTTCTCTTTCATCTCTCATATCCAAAAATTAAAAAAATTAAAAATAAAATTTTGAATTAAAATTAAATTTTTAAAAAATTAAAGGACCGAGATTGTGAAAAATAAAAGTAAAAGGATGAAAATAATTATTTTAGCTAGATTTTAGATTGGCATAAGTTTTCATCTTGTTTTACTCGTATCATTGGGTTTTTATTTTTTTAATAAATTTTGATCAATTCGACATGAAAAGATGTGATTGAAAAAAAATTGAAAATTAAATTAAAAAAATAAAAAATAAATTTGATGCCTTTTAATCTTTTCATTGATTTTATGATTTCAATTAAATATTTATTAAATTCAGCTAACTAAGAATATGTTCTTAATAGTGTGCCTCTTAACAAGTTTTGTTTAAAATATATTAAGATATTTTTTGCGATATATAACTCTTAAAGTGTCACTCCAAATTTTAATTAATTTTTGAAAATTTATTATACCATGTGGATTTTTAATAATCTCCAAATTGGCAATACCAAATTTCATGGACTAAAAAAGAAGAAGAATATTACTGTGAATTATTAAATGGCACAAACTATAGGTACCAAACAATTCTACTCTATTCTCTCTTATAATTACAAAACAACCCTAAGAAACTTTCAATTTTCCCAACATACCCTTCAATAAAATCCCATAACCAGCCTCCATTTCTCCCAGGGTTCTCTTGCCCCTCGCTCGAAACCCCGAAACTGTAGTCGAAGGAGCTTTCTCTCCTGCCTTTTCCCCACGATTTCCTCGCCGCAAGAGACACTCCATTCAACAAGTAAGAAATTTACTTTTCAAAATTTTCACTGTTTATTTATTTCTTGATAGTGGGATATTTGTGCTGATAAAATATTTCTTGATTTGTTTTTTGCTTGTTCCGGATTTTTGCAGTTTGTTTTTCCAATAATGCACGTAGTGAAAGAATGGGAAGTGGGAGTTTGCTGTGGAATTTGACAAAGAAATATTTAACAGTTGGGGTCATAGGGCTAACCATTACAGACCGATATGCTAGTATTGTTCCGGTACGAGGTGGCTCTATGTCTCCTACGTTTAATCCTAGGACCAATACAGTTTTGGGGTCATTAGGTAATACTTTTTTATTTTTTGAAAGTTTAATGATATAAGTGGTTTTTTTCAATGCTGATTTGGGATTATTGTTTTGAGTGCAGATGACCGTGTTTTGATCGAGAAGTTTTGCCTTGCAAAGTACAAATTTTCGCATGGCGACGTGGTAGTTTTTCGGTAGGTGTTTTCGTGGATTGTGTTTCTGTCATAGTTAGAACCCATGCTTTATTCTTGTTGTGATGTGAATTTGTCTTTGGATGATTCTTGAAGCTGTAGTTTAGAATGGAGGAAATTTAAGGTCTTATTGCATTTTGGAATCTTTAAATCATTTTGGTTATACCCCATTTGAACTGTCAGGAAGGAAGGAGTGAATTCAGGGTTCTTGGTTGGGGTTTTGTTGACAGGAAAATCCATTAGTGGCATATGGAGGCATTAGGCTGGCCATGCTGGGCAATTAGTGGTTCAAGGGCAGTTTACTGATGACTAAGCAGTATAATTCTTCTCTTGTTTACTGATGACTCAGGCTTTTTGGACTGATGAATAATTAGTGTCATAACTCTTCTTTGCCTAATATGAATCTTTGGATCTGATTGAAACTGGTTTTCATCTGTGTCACAGTCTATTTACATTGTCATGTTGGCTGTTTCATTATTCAGCTTAAAATAGTGTATATTTAACAACATTGTGATGCTTTGAAAGGTCTGGTCATATAGCATAGATATATTCATGCAGAATTTCTATATAGAAAATCTGACATGTAGTTATTTTTGCATCCTTTTGTAGCTCCCCAAGTGATCACAAGCAGAAACTCATTAAGAGAATTATTGGCTTACCTGGTGACTGGATGGGGACTCCTCAAAATGATGTGGTCAAGATTCCAGAAGGACACTGTTGGGTTGAGGGAGACAATCCAGCCTCTAGCATGGATTCAAGAAGTTTTGGCCCAGTAAGTTATTTGTGCAACTATAATCATACATAGCTTCTACAAGGGTTTGACTTTTTCGATGACGAATCTTAGCATGCTTAACTGGTTTAACTGGAGTACCTTGCAAAATCTGCGTTATACGGCTGGTATTTTGTGCTTGCTATCTGATTTGAAGGAGCCTATTCCTTGCAGATTCCTTTGGGTTTAGTTCAGGGAAGGGCTACGACCATTGTATGGCCTCCTCAAAGAATATGCCAGGTTGAGAGAAGAATCTTTGAAGACAGATTTTCCCCCTCCGCATGAACTTCCAGTAACAGTTCTCTTCTTGTGCGGGATCACAAATTCTCAAGTTTTTCCCGAGTCCCGTTTCAACATTCCTTTATGGAATCATGTTGCCTATTTGCTTTCCGCCCCTTTGTTGTGTGGCTTCACTGCAACCAAAACCGGTTCTCTACATTCCTTACTGAGAATCACAATTATTTGAAATATTCAGTGTATTGACAACTTAGCAAAAATCCAAATGGACTAGAGTGCATTTTTGAAGAGAAGGAAAGTTTTTACAATTTCTATATCCTTGTGCAAGTTCAATTTCGGTGTTTTATATTCCAATGCCAGGTCTTCCGAATTAGGATCCTGAGATGTTACCTAGCAAGCTCTTTCGTCTCAAGCTTAGATGTGAAGCAAATTGGCATCCAGGGGCCATCAACATGTTTGTTTTTTTAACACACTGTATTCTCCCCGTTTCTGCAGCTGTGTCCATAATGGGCTTGGATGTCTCATGCCCTTGGGTAGTCACATCCTGGGCTTACCAAAAGGCCAATTGAAGCAAGCCTAATGTTGACATTTCCTTTTGAGTTTTCATCATCTCAAGCTTATTAAACTCGTTTTTCCACTAAAATCTCATATCATAAACATGATTATAAGACCTAAACTAGGGTTGATTTAGCCCCGGGTTCAGAAGTTTAAAGGGTTAACTCATGAATTTATGATGAAACTTAACTCTATTTAAGTTTTAGATTAGTGGTTGAATGAGCTGTTATTGGATTGACTTTACTGTCGAACTGAACTGGGTTTTGCAAGAATGACATGATATTAACATCATAGTCAAAAGAATGTAATTAAGGAGAGAGTGGAAGGATAAATTTGCAGAGAGGTCGGTTAAAAAAGGCAAGTAACTAATAACAGTAAAACCGAGGGCTACCATTGGCAAAAATTCCCATAAAGCAACTTAACAAATATCATAATTTTGTAGGCCCAAAAGTACCTCCCTCCTATATCACAGATTTTGCTTGCTTTTGTAGTATTTAAAGAGCAGAAGTCACATACACGAAGTCATAATTTCTCATACTCGTCATAGCCTTCTTCGTTTTCCTCTTTCCCTAAAAAACTGCTGGTAAGCTCGACAAAAGCCCACTCTTCTTTTCTCTTCCTCTTTTATTTCACCCTCTATATATCTACGTAGTTTGTTCTTCGATTCATGCAGTTTTAACCTTCTTTTTGTTAATTCATGCATGTTCTTGATTCTGGCCTTTTTTTATTTACATTTTTGTGTGGTTTCGTTGAAAAAGAAAATCAAGAAAGTAGGACTATATTGACTCAAGAAAGAAAATGGGGAGGCTATTTCTGGTGGATCTTGAAGGACGCTCTTATAGCTGCAAGCACTGCCGCACTCCTCTTGCTCTCAAAGCCGACGTCATCTCTAAGGTTCTTTTCTCTTTTCACTGTTACTTGGCATGGTTCTGCTATGTAATATGCAAGTTTTATGGTTTATAAGCTTATGTCAAGTGTCTTCTTCTTGCGTTACGCTGTGAAGTTGACATAAAGAAATGTCGAAGAAGACCGATTGCTATGTATTGGTGAATCTTGGAAAAGTAAATTGGCTGGATTACAAGAACTGGAACAGTGTGTGCTTTATGTATTCGTTTTCTGTTTGAAGTAGGAGAGAGCAACAACTATGATTCAGCCTTCTTGGATTTTCCATTTGCCTGTTACGTATTTTGGGATATATTTGTTGGGTTCTTGCTGTTGAATAATGTTTGAATTAGTAGGGAATTCTTCCTTTATCGTATATGACTGATAAACAGAATCTGATGTATCAGTATTTGTCCCCTAAGATCATGTGTAGATAATTTTTTTGTTAATAATTATTTAGGGCCTCGACATGTAAGGTGATTATGATTGTAATCTTGGCTTCCTTCTTGCAGTTCCCAAAATGAAAACCCATCTTTTAATTGTTCTTGTTTCTCATTTTGGAATCTGATATCAAGATTGAGTAGCCACATCCAAATGTATTATTGGATTAACTGGCAGCACCATATAGATTCTAATTCTTTGTTTTGTTTCCAGTATTTCTGCTCCAGGAATAGAAGGGCATATCTTTTCTATAACGTGTAAGTGTTCCTGATTATGGAATCCAATAGAACTTTGACTTCATATTATGATAATTGGCTCTGACTGTTTGCTTTTTGGTTTGATATTGATCAAACTCGTGCACGCATCTTGACAAGACAAAGTGCTTAACATTAGTGTTAAATCTTCTGCAAAGTTCTTTCATCTTTTGTGGAACTTCCTTGTTGACTTCAATGGAAGGCCTTTTCCGTTCTTGTTTGTTGTTAGATATGAGAGATCTTTAATGTTAGTTATTGTAGCATGAAGGAGACAGATAAAAGATTATCCTGTTTTGTTAGTGATTTAAGCTTGATTTATGAGAAAATATAGAGTACAAGGGGAAAAAAATGTATAACGTAGTTGCTATGTTTAAAGAAAACAAAAATACAGTGCACGTATGTATGGTCTCATGCTTATATCATTTTATAAATTATGTGTGCTGTAATTGCCACTTCTATGTCTCATTTTGCTTTCACAATGATGACAGTGAGAATGTCACCTTTGGACCGAGAGAAGATCGAATGATGATAACTGGAAAGCACACTGTGGCTGACATATACTGTGTTGTTTGTGGGTCAATTCTGGGGTGGAAATATGTAAGATCTGGCTTTCTTAGAAGCTATGGATTGTGTATTTCGTATCAACTGATTGTTGCATTAGTTATTTATTTCAGCCTTTGTTTGATGCGTTAATGTTTGATGCTTGTAGATATATGCATATGTGAAGGCTCATAAGTACAAGGAAGGTTGGTTTGTCATTGAAAGGTGCCTATTACTACTGTCTTTGGTGGTTGAATTATTGATTTCCGTGTTTTGATGCTGACCATTACTGTGGAGCAGGTGTAAGGTGTTGAATCCTGCCGGAACTCCCTATGAGGCCATTCAAGAAGCTCAGGTTGGTCACCAAGCTCCGAATGGTCAAGAAACTTGGATGGCCCAAGAAGCTCAGGCTGGTGGAGGAATTGATGTTGATAATGCTTGATTAGTTACTTAGTTTGTAGAATGTTAGTCTTTTTAAGTGTACATTCTCTGCTCCCTTTGATGATGACCAAACCTACTAACTGGCTCCTTTGGTAAAGAAGCTCAGATTGGCTTCTTTTTTAGATGACACAAACTGGGTTGTTGACTGACCCATTTCACGATTAGCATTAGAATTTTGTCTGCGATTTTCATTTGTTTAGTAATGAAAGTTCATGGAGAGATAAGGTCTGTTTTTTGCCAAGTTTCAGCCTTTCTATCGAAGTTGAATACTGTCATCACCTTGACCTATAAGTTACAGTCAAACACTCTGCTCAGATGGGAGAGTTTGCACACTGACAGTCTCTTATTACCCGCAAGAACATGCTTGCACTGCAATTCTCACTGGAACACTTCTCTTCCTGTCCTGGAATTTGAAACTGCCCTCTTCAGGAATTATAACTGTTGGCTGGATATTAGTGGAGCCCATGTCCGATTCTAGGTTGAAAGAGGCCAGAACAGCCACATGTGGATTCTTATGTAAAGGTTTCAAATTGTTTGGAGACTGCAAAATGCTGTCATGAGATGAGAGCATGTGCCCTTGTCAAGACATTCTTCTGCTGCCATTCCTTGCACAAACAGAAAAAATATAATAAGAAAAACAGAAAGTACAAACAATACAAAATACTATCTTATCATGTAAAAACTTTAATTTAAAATTTTATTATAGAATATTTTTCATTTCAATTAGTTTGTTGAAATACAAACTAAAGACCTCTATTTATATTAATTTTAAGTCTATTTCTAAAAATCCTAATAAATAATTATAGAGTTATTCAAAGAATTCCTAAAATAGAAAAAAAATAGAATTACCACGCGGAATATTTGATTTTTTTAGACTAAATAGGAAAAAAATAAAAACATAAAAAAAAATATTTTTCTAAACTTAATATAAATATAAATAACTAAAAAAATACATAATTTCTCTAAAAGTCCTACTAAACTAGTCTTTCTAAGTTGAAGAGAACTTGTTCAAATTGTTCTTGCTTCAATCTTATAGATATCCAATTAAGATCTTTTAACCCTTTTAATAATTTTAGATATTAATTTTAGTTTCTTATGTATCCAGACCTTTTTTAAAATTTAAAAACTCATGGAGGATAGAAAGTTATATATTGACCATGTAAACCATAATATTAACTACCTCAACCTAAAATGTAAAAGATAATTCAAAATGATACCTCATTTTTCTAGCTTATTCATGGATGATCCTATTCATGCACACAACAGCACCATTTTATTACAATGTACCCATAATAGTCTTTTTCATTTTACAGAACAATAATTCTTAAAGCCTCCATCAATATGCTCTCCTTCATTTCTAAAAGCTTTACAATATACCTTCTTGTTGAAGCATTGATGAAGGTAACATAATATCAAAAGTCTCCAACAAAAGCCACTAGAGAAGGCCTCTATACTTGTTCCAACTTCAATAGCTTTTTCTTTAATAGAAGCAACTTCATCCCTTTTTAACTCATATGATCGAGTTTATAGTTCCATAATTCTTCTTGATTTTGAGCTTTAGTAATAACAATGGTATCTTTTGATCCTAAGATCATATATAATGTATCAATTTTCTTGACTCGAGCCAAAACTATTTTTCATTTAGAGACTTTTCATATATTTTTTTAAAAAATATGTTAAATAACCATTTTCATCAAGTTATCTCATAAAAATTAAATTCTTTTTTCGGTTTAGCAACACATCTCACTTGCTGCAAATTTCATACGAAATCATTCAATAACTTGTTTATCATATATTTCAAGCTCATAACATTCAATGGTTATCTATCAGTCATGTCCACACCATAAACATCACCAACATAATTCCATAAGATTTCTTAGTCTAGAGTAATATGGAATAAAGTTCGTGGATCAAGAACCCTAAATCATCCACTAGAATATGAATAACAAGAATTAGAGCGCCATGTACCTTTTTAGTAGCAGCTTTTACATAATTTTTCTTGGCTTTTCTTTGATGTGTAATTCCTTCGTAAGATGATCAAATTTGTCATAATTTAACAAATATCTTGTTTGGTGGGCTTTGACTTATTTTTATTCATAAATCTAGATTTTGATTTGTCTCTATTTGAGCTTTTATCTCCTTTTTTTCCCCCAAGTACTAATATTAAATGATTTTTATCTATTTAAAAAGTTATAAACTTATTAGAGAAATATAATACATCAAAATTATATTTCATAATAAAACTACAAACTTAAGATTCTTTGTGTGCAAATCCTATTCGGTTTAAACCTTATCTTTCTACGTCAACTTTTCTACTCTTTTCTACTCTTTAATTTATTGCGGGTGTGTGCCCCCTGAGACTTAGTGTTCTCATCACTCACTACATTGTCACTTAACCTTGATCAGTTCAAACTTTGATGAGAAAAGCAAATCATGGCTACAGAAACACCAAAGTCCAGTGATTGCTACTGCTGCATCTATTTTTCATTCTATAATTGATGTTACTTATCATTTTAATTTCTTGTATTAATCATGATTTTGACTTTCTAACATGCCTTGCACCACAAACATCAAAAGGATCCGAGGCACCTAGAGCCAAAGAAGAACCATATCAAGGAGTTGCTGGTAAGGGAAAGAAAGACTATTTAGCCTGTCCGTTGTCAATTTGTTCAACTTCTTTCTGTTTATAATTTGCAAGTACGTATGCAACTGTGCTTTTAACATAAATTTTACGACTTTTAAACAGTGGAAGTCCTCTGGAAGTTGGGCCGAGAAAGAACAGTGGACTCATAATTCTAACATTTTAATGTGCAGTTCTTCCATTCTTTGTATTCGCAAGATATTAATCAGCAAAGTTTTGTGTGCAGCGAATGAGGAGGATGTGATGATGGCATCAGAAGAAGTGGCCGTGAACAACAGTGACGATGGGGAGAGTAGCTGATGGCCTGTCGGATAGCTCGTCGTTGAAATTTTCCGTTGTCCCTTATTGGGCACATGAAAATTAAGTTGACAGAAAATACAAGACCCGTGCCGGTCTCAAATGAAGGATTTATGTAGTTGTTAGACTTGATGTCATCCGGCGGATTGATCTAAAAAATCTAAATCTTGAAGTATGATCTGGCCTAGAAATGATATAGATATTGATATTGTGATACTTGTTGAGTCGGCTGAGTTTATAATGACTCGTTAACTTAGACAAATCTAATTCAAACTTGATTTAAACATGATGGGTAAATATTTGATTAAAAAAACATAATAAAAACATTATTATTTTAACAAAAAAAAAATTAGCCAAATTTGATTTAATAGACCACAAGTTGGACCAATAAAGCAACAACCTAAGCTCTTTTAACAACATGATAATTTGTAAAATGTGAAATTACAAGTTCATCATATATTTAGATTTCTTGTTGTTTGAGGCTCTGAAAATTTCAGATTATTTTGATGTATTGATATTAAAAATAATTTAAATTATAAAAAATATTATTTTTAAAAATAATTAATATCACAATATCAAACAAACAATAAAATAAAAAACAAATGTTTTCTGAACCCTCGAGGTACATGGTGTCAATTTTGAAACCTCCCATTGGGAGTGGTCTGCAATTAATGTAATTATAAAAATAAAAAAACGAGATTAAAATAAAAAGTGCCCTGAATTTTAATGAATCTTCTTATATTATTTAAATCAAAATGATGTCGGTTGTGATATTATAGCATGGATGAGATCTATAGAGCTGCTTCGTCAAATTGGAAACATGAAAACTTGGCCTAACATTGCCATGATTCACTATGTGGACTATGATGTTCATGTGTAATTTTGGCTTTAGACAAGTTGTGCTCTTGCTCCAAAAAACACTTTTGCTCCATGGTTTTTTTTTTTTTTGAAGTAATTCTTTTGATAGAATTTTTATCACGAGTTCTTGTTAAATACATGCCTCTTTATTAATCATGGAGTTCATTAAAAAATTCCACACTATGCATAATTTAACAAATACTAATACAATAATTAACATTTCAATGAGTGGAAATAGCAAGGTAAATAGATATATTAATATGAAAATCATGTATAAATCTTGATATGATGAATTTTAATTAATAGAAAATCAAATACTTAACATATTTATGCATATACAAAAACAAATTGCGAGACATGTTTTACCTAAAAAATAGAGATTAATCAAAGAAGAAATTGTGCAGTTGAAAAACTGATATCTTAAATGCCCAGATATTTAGCATCCTTTAAATCAAATAAAATAATTGAAAAGAAGAAAAAGGGGAAATTATATTAAAAAAAAAACTAAAAGGAAACTCATTTTCATTGTAGCAGTCAACTATTGAAATAGTAAATTTGTAATTTTTTTTCTGATTTCTTCATTGTGGTGGTCATTGTAGCAACTAGAAATTTGTAATTTTGTCCAACTTTTTTTTCAAAATAAAATAATATTTTTCTTTATATTTGGTCTATTTATCAATATTTGTTTTTTGTTTTTATCTTCATTAATTCATTGTTTTATAATTATTTTTAAGTTTTTTACAACTCTATTTTTTCAAACAAATGTTTTTAAGAAATGGAAAGTCTATAATTTTTTTCTAGTTTCTTCAATATGATAGTCATTGTAACAATGACAAATTTATAATTTCTAACTTTTTATTTTTACATTTAGCTTATTTGTTATTTTATATCTGACCTATTTATTATTATTATTATTATTATTATTATTATTGTTTTTATTTTTATTTATTCATTGTTTTGTAATTTTTTGAAAAAAACAATAGTTGCAACTCCTTTTTTTTTTCAAACAATTGTTTTTAAGAAGTGGAAAATCTTTATTTTTTCTCATTTTATTTATTACGGTGGTCACTATAGCAAAGGCAAATCTGTAATTTTAACCAATTTGTTTTTGCAAAAAAAAATTATTTTTTTCTATATACTTAATCTATTTATCATAATTTTTTTTGTTCTCATCTTCATTAATTCATTGTTTCGTAGTTGTTTGGAGAAAAAAATTTGCAATTCTTTTATTTTTCAAAAAAAATTCTTTTTAAGAATTGGAAAATCTGTATTTTTTTTCTAATTTCTTCACTATGATGGTTACTATAGCAATGGCAAATCTGTGATTTTGGGGAAAAAATTTGCAAAGAAAAATACTTTTATTTTCTTTACATTTGGTCTATTTATCACTTTATATCTTCCCTATTTATCACTATTATTTTTGTTCTTATCTCCATTCATTTATTGTTTTGTAATTTTTTAAAACAAATTTACAACTCTTTTTTTTTCAAACAATTTTTTTTTAAAAAAATTCTTCTCTTTACTCTTGTCCTATTTATCACCACTTTTTTGTTATTATCTTTATTCATTCTTTTTTTTTTTAAATTGTTTTGATTTTTATTTTTGATGTTTTTTCTTTCTACTTGGCCTTCTTACCACCATTTTTTTTGTTCTTATCTTTATTCATTCTTTGTTGAAATAACTTTGTAGAGATATTTTTAAAATAATTTTCTCTTTCTCCACCATCTTTTTAAAACAAATATATTATTTCTCTCTCTCTTTATTGCTGCTGTTGTTGTAAAATAAACTAACATGAAGGAGGATGACTTTTAAAAAAAAAATATTATTATTTTAAATTATCATCATCACCATCGATCATTATCAAATAAACTTAAAGGAAAATGTTTTTGACTTCATTAGTTTCTTTACTATAGTAATGACACTCTTGAAATTTTATTGATGTTTGAGTTTTGTGTATTTTCTACCTTTATATTTTGAAAATGACATTGCTGTAATTTTATAGGACTTTAGGGTTTGTGAATCCTCTCTAGAATCTTCTCTATTTACTGAAGAAATGTTAAAGTTGAGATTTTTTATATTTTTTTTTTAGACGTCTAATCTTTTTCTAGCACTCTCTAGAAAAAATATTCAAAGAAATCATTTGATTTTCTCATCAATCAAGTTTTTCTCCACAAACCCTCTCAAACAATCTTTTTCATCTTTTAAGGTGCCTAGAAAATTCTAGATCAAACCATTAATACTAGGGGATTGGTGAGAACTAAGCTAGATTAGAAGAGGGCTTCCTTCATACTTAGATTTGATAATTAAGTTTATGACCATAGACTTGGAATTGGATAGGGCTTGCATTTTGAGCTTCTCTTGTGCTTCTTGGAATTTTGGGGTGACAAGTGAAATCTCTTAGTTTGTCCTCAAAGAACAAGGGAAGTTTATCATTAAATTTTTTAATTTTTTAATTTTTTTTTAACCAAATTCTCTTTTTTTTCAACCACATCTAATCTTTATTATAGATGTCATGCTACTTTGAAAATAAAGCTGCTATGTTTTCAATTACACGACACAACCCTAGCATGCTTGATGTGAAATTACCTTGCAATTTAGTGAACTTCTTGATTATCGCTTATTTTCTTTGCATTCTTACTAACAACTACCTCTATTTATTGGTTCAATTTGCAAGTGATTCTCCTTTTGCTGCTACTCATTCTCTGCATTATTGTTTTTTGGGTGTCCTTTGACTTGCGGATAAATCAATAAAGGTTGCTATATCAACTCTAATGATTTTAGATATAAAAAACAATAAGAAAATACTTAATAATGATGACAATATCAGAATCAAGATAAGTTCTTATAGAAAATAAGAAATAAAAAGGAATAATCCTCCAATTTATGTATCAAATCAAGTTCGAACGAGAATGCGTGCTGCCCTCAATAATTTTCTTTCTTTCATGGTTCAACTGTTGGTGTTCGGCCTGGAGCCCAGTTCGGATCCTGTGTTGAAATGGGCTAGCACAGGCCTCGATTTCAATTGGTATCAGAAACAGATTTCATTTCCTCGACTGGAGACTCCGAAATGCTGCTGCCTGCCATCGAGATGAGAGCATGTGCTCTCTCTCTTCCAGCAAGACGTTCTTCTCCCACAATTCCTCTGACACAGTGACACAGACTGCTCAATCATGGACTCCCACTGTGAATAAAAGTGACATGCACGTGGGATTCATCATCCACATAGACTAATCAAGAAAAACGAAAGGCTTGTAGCTTGAGATACAAAAAGTAATCTCCTGAAATGGGGGCTTGAATCTGTGGGTCTCCAAACATTCTGCCATGCACATGGCCAGGCCTCCAATTCGAAGAATCCCTTGCAATGTCATAATTCTCTCTATCTTGGCATCAAATGTGTGCCTAATGTCTAATCCAGTTCAGTGCGGGTCCTCTACCATTCCCCAGGATTCGAGTATGTTTGTGAGATTATGTTCTTGCTGGTCCCATTGTTTAATTTTGTTTGTGAATGATTGATTTCTGAAAAGCGTACGTGTTTTCCATGCAATATTGAAAAATATTCATCAAGATTCAGGAGAAGAAAAAAATGAATCGAAAAGAGGTGGCAGCGTCTACTTATAGTTTAGGTTTTTTTTATTGTCATATTTTATTTATTATGAATCGAGTAAAAAAATAAATATATATATATATATATATATATATATATATATATTATCTATTAAAATCCATTGTACTATTATTATTTATTATTCAAAAAATAAATAATCGGCAATCCCCTAGAATTGAATGAATAAATAAATGGATCTTGAATTCAAAGTCAAGAATAATTTGCAAGGATGATCAGCAGTTTGAAGAAAAACTCTATTCGAAATCGAACAACAAGAATACAAGTGTTTTCTTTTTTAGGATGCTTGCCAAACAAGACACTGTGAAAAACCTAATTAGCATGAGTTGTGCTGAAAGTAACAAAATCATACCAAAGAAAATGGATTGGGAAAATATTCAATAAAATGAAGATGACCCTTCCTAGGATGGAAAATGTAAGAAAACAAATTATTTATTAATTAAAATACCTTTTTTTTAATTAACATCGGTGTCTATGACAACTTGTGCGCACCTCGACTAATCTCACGGGTCCTGAAGTTAACGACCATGTAAGTCTCCAGTGACTTTAAGATTTATAAAACTCGAACTAGTGATCTCTAGAAAGCAAATTCAGAACCTGACCAGTTGAGTTACACTTATCGAGGTTAAATACTCTTTTTAATAACAACAAAAATGCATTAACCTTGGTACAAAATCATGACAATTTACATGTTATGGAATTGTAAGTGAGTAAATTATTTTTTTGACTTGATAATTATAATTAATATAGTATGTGTGCGTTTATGGATATAATTATATATAGTTTAAAGGACATATTTAATATTGTCAAATTACTACATCAGATTTTAAAGATAAAATAGTAAATTTATTTTAATTTTTTTATGACTTCTTAGTTATAAACCAAACACAATAAAAACTCCTAATATAACGCATACTCTCGAAAAGATAAAAAGAAAATCATGTATCGGGTTTAGGTAAATTAAAATAAACGATAAAAAAACATCCATGTTTTTTCTCGTGACTTTATTGAATCAAGAAAAACTTATTTATAGTGTTTATTAATTGCATTAAATTCTTTTGGGTTTAAATCTCAATAGTCATTCATATTTGTAATCAAATACAAATTTTATATTCCCAATATTATACCGCCATCAATCACGTTCCTACACTGCCATAAAATCTGGAAAATGTCGATAATGGAAAGCATATAGTGAAGATTTTGTCTGTATTTTCGAACACTGATGGACATGGTCGGAAATTTCCTTCTTCAGGTTTTTTATTCTTTCAGAATATTTTATCAATATTTCAGTGATGTTTTCATTATTGTTTTTTATATATGTTTTAGTTTTGTTTGTTATGATCACCGAGCTAACCATTAAACAATTACCCTGCAAATTAATGGATTCTAATCATAGTTTTTGAAACCCGGCCACGTGAGTCGACCTGGGACCCGGCCAATCCGGGGCTGGAACCAGGCCGAATTGAAAAAAAAATAAGGAACGGAAAAATCCAGCGTGACCCGGCGGGTTGACCCGGCGACCCGGTCGACCCTACAAGACCCGGTCAAAAATCCGGTTGAGACCCGTTGACTTTTTTTTATACTAAAACCACGTCGTTTTAATTTAAAAAAAATAACCCGGTCAGAACCGGTGACCCGGGTCAGGTCTGAAAACTATGATTCAAATACAAACTACTTTGGATTTTAAAGGACTATGATATTATTGGATTAAAACACTGTATATTCACAAATCAATAACCAAACCTAAGATTTTGCTCTCTGTTTATTTATGGACATTCTAAAGACATGAAAATTTTCAAAAATAATAAATTAAGTTATATTGAAATGAACTATTCTTCTTACCAATATCATACCTAGCTAGTCTCGGCATGACATCAATTCCAGTCATTGTAGTTTCGCAATATTTGTGTATGGAGGGGACATTTAAATGCCAATCCTTTCTTTTCATTATCTTAAAACATTCCAAAGCTTGCCCAAAAGTCCCACTAAGAAACCAATCATGAGATAAGAATAAGAAAACGATAGAAATAACTACTTCAATTATAGATCACAAAGGCATATAAAAGGGGATATAATATGACAAAACCAAAACCCAAAAAAGAAATAACCTTCACCCATCTTGCTAAGAATATTGATACGAAGAGATTGAGACCAAGAGGTTTGCTTTCTTTATAATTTTAGGTTCGAACCCTGTAATTGCTCATTTGATGGCCACTGGAGGCTTACATGGTCGTTAACTTCAGGGCCCGTGGGATTAGTCGAGGTGCGCGCAAGCTGTCCCGGACACCCACGTTAAAAAAAAAAAAGAATCTTGATACGAAATAATCTTGAGGGGTGTAGTTTAATTGATTAGATCCTGGTTTTGCTCCTTAAATGTTACCAATCCGAGTCCCATAAAATTTTAGGGCTACTAGAGGCATATATAGTTATTAACTTTAATAAAATTTCATTAAATTCTCATTTGCCTCACATTAATATACCTATAAACTCAACAACAACTCAAATTGCGTTTACCTCACACAACCAATACTTAGATAACCTCAATTTCATCAATTACAATTACTTAATATATTTTATACACAAGCAGAGTTTATATTATTTTACGAGATATATATAAATATTTTCATATAATAAAATCCATAATAATTATTAACCCTTCCTTTCACTTTATTACAACCCTTAGAATATTAAAACTTAACGAATATATCAAGCTTAGCTACGTGATATAAGATGGAATTTATAAAATTCTACCAAACACAAAAACCATGTAATCCCAACATTGAGATTATGATTATTGTTATGGTAGTAAATAAGAACCTGAAATACATAGTAGTGTAAATAATGAATAAAAGCATGAAAATATACCTTACACTTACATACCATGTTAAACTTTAAGTGAAAATATAACTACAATAGTTTCATTTCTTTCGAATTATCTCTTTTCGAGTAACACATTTTTTAATTTACATCAATCCGATTATTATATCTTTATAACTTATCTCTGTTGTTGCAATCAACTTAATTTCATATTACAATCTCTGTCATTATAGTCGACTTATTTTCACCTTATAATCCTCGTCATTGTTGTCGACTTAATTCTTTTCAAATATAGTCACCATTCACGCTGTCAACTTAGTTCTTTTCACATAATTTTTCGTAATCTATTTAACAACTCATTTAACATATATACAAAAATTTTAACAAAAATATTTCTATAAATAAAAAAGTGAGGTGAGGAGCATCTATTTGACACTCTAATAATATATGCTCCCTCAATTATCAGTTCAACCTCGGATGTCCCTCATAATTTTCATGGAAATATCCCTAATTAGTACCCATAATATTTCAACCCATTGTTCATACCTATTCAAACACATCATTATTCTTTTTTATATTGCTAAATTGTATCTCGAATACATTTATTTTTCTCATATTTTCAACTTGCATTTAGCATAGAATTTCACATTCTTATTACCATTAAGCATCCCACATAAAATTTCTTATTTTTCCAATTTACTAACTTGTTAGCCAAAACTTAAGATACACAACCATCTAGATTACAAGTTCTCAATCCATTTTTAGACATAATAACATCGTTATAAATACCCAAAATTAACACAAATATATCAATTCTCATACTTTCATCTTTCTATATTTACAAACATTACCATATATCTAAACATTGTATTTCACATTAATCACAATCACGATTAAAAATAATTTTATCATTATACCAATCCAATTTAAGCATGATAACATTATTTAAAACACCACAACTTACACATTTTCCATCAATTTCCATACTTCTATTTTTCCACATTTAGCAAATATAAATCAATATTCAAACAACTTATTTCACATGATTTACATTCAAGCATAACACACTACCATCATCATAGAAATCAAATCTAAATATATCAACATCATTTAAACCACCAAAACTTAAACAATCTAAACATATCAACATCATTTAAACTACCAAAACTTAAACAACTTTCACCGATTTTTATATTTTTCATCATTCCAAAATGTACTAACAATAATTAAATTCTTAGCCATTCACATTACAATATTCACATGCAGTATCATTAAAACTTAAAAAATCAACCTAATTTAATTAAATTTCTAAATCCCTCAAAATCCTTAACCATAGTCTGCCACTACATGCTTCAATTTTTCATAATGAGTTTTTAAATTTCTTCAATCTAATCCTTAATCATATCATCTAAACCACAATTACCTCATGATTACATAAATTCACATTTCCAATCACAAATACACATAAACCTTAGATTTTCAAATTGGAGATTTTCAAACACATTTATTTTTTATTTTGTTTTTAGATTTTCATAACTAATAGGAGATTCTCAACCTAGTCATAACAATTTTCCTCTTATTTATTATTTTCCGGTTAAGAATTATAATATTTAACACCGGATTTACACATATTTATCTTATAATTGAGTGCGGACATCTTACATTAAAAGCTTATGAAATGGAAAAAAAATCTACATAGAATTGCTTGCCGTTAATGACATGATTTATTATGACATAATATAACGAATAATATGTTGACGGTCCATTTATCAACTCAGAAGTGACTGCTAATGTTTTGCATCCATTTCAGATTAGAGAGATTAGTAAATGTGGGTCCATGTATAATTATTTTTCATTTTCGTATCTTTTATTTTCTCCCCAAGCAAGTGAAGATTTCTTGAGATTCGTGTTTTCATTCTTCTCAAATACTCCTTCAAATACAATATTGCACATAGAGAAATCTATAACGTTAGAGTTGTGATTTATAAATTACTAAAAGATTTTAAATGAGGAAATAACATTAAAAACTTAAACGTAAACTTTACTGAACATTGCAAAGAAGGATCATAGTAAATTAAGTTACTAATTTTTTTCTAGGGATTGGTTTGAGGGTGGGGAATATGAAATTTTATAAACTAACATTCATTTAAGGATTAAATTAGGAAAAAAAAAATTGAAAAGGCAATACTAGCTATATATATAAACTTCACATCGTATTTATCTTTATTTAGTTGAAATTAAAAAATAACTTTTATTAAGAATAAAATTATAATAACTTGAAGTTGTTGGTTTAGTGATTAATAAGATAAATACTTCGTTACTTGGCTCATTAAGTTTAAACCAAATCATTATTATCCAGAAGAATTTATACACTAGACAGATATGGAGCACCACCTAATTTCATTATGTTGTCAAAAACTATATATATATATATAAAAGCATTTATCAAACTTATAATTGATATCAAAATAAGATTTTAACATGCATATTAATTATAAAATATATATTTGAATAGATTAAAACAAAACCAAAGAAAAGTATTTACTTTTTAAAATACTTAAAAGTTAATCAAGTTTTGTTATTGTCAAAAAACAATAATTTATTTTTGAGATTTTGTTGCTTCTTACTTGGTATAAAAGGATCTTTTCTCCTTAAACGTCTCAGAATTCCAACAACATTACCTTGTTTAGATTTTAGATGCACTTCTAAACAATGTAATAAACCAAGTAAATAAAACTCATAAGTCTCTAAAATACCGAATTTAAACTCTAGATTTTCAGAGAAATATTATAAAGAAAATGAGCTTTTAGTAAAGAATAAGGCTAAAAAATTTAGTAAAGGAGAGGTCACGACCTTAAACACTCTTCTTCAACCTTTTTTTATAGAAAATTTTAGAAATAAAGAATTAACAGAATTCTCTAGTAATAACTTTTATTATCCTTCATTAAACAATAGTTAAACCTAAACTTTTTGGATTAAATAAGATGATTGGCATGGATGTGTGGGTTTAAATTCAAAGCTCATTTGGCTTGGAACATCCTCCATCTAAAAACTTAGGTGTTCTTTGGGCTTAATTTTAATTTCTAAACTTCCCACTAAATATATTATATAACAAACTTGTTTCTTTTTAATGTGAGATAAAACTTTTAGAAAGTTTTGAGTTTTATCAAAAAATTTCAACCAATAATTTTTTAAGATCAATTTTTCATTCATAAATAATTTGTTTAAATCATGTTAATATTTCATATTAAAGAGTTTATGTTAGAGATCAAATTCTAATAAAAATTTAACACAAAAAAAGAAGTGAATCTCAATTTTAATTTGAACTCAAATATATCAATTAACCATATTTAAAAAAAATCTACATGTTCGAGAAGAAGACTTAGGGTGTGTTTGCACCGCGTTTCCAAAAAATTTAAATTTGTTTTGCTTAAAATGAAAAAAAAAGTATATTTTCAGATTGTTTTGATGTGATGATATCAAAAATAATTTTTAAAAAATAAAAAAATCTTTATTTTGATACATTTATAAGTGAAAAGCATTTTAAACCATTACCGCTACCATAATTTTGATTCATTAACACATAAGTTGATTTGAGGATATTTCTAGTTATAATTTTACAAGTTTTCTTCCCACCACGAGATTTAACTTGATTGTTAAATGGGTTTGATCTACACATTATGATTTAATATCATCATTTAACATCCGAATCTTAGTAGAGATTATAAAAGAGTGAATGTATAGGAATATATATGAATAATATTCTTTAATCCAATAAAAAATGATCACTATTAATATGAAAAAAATAGCTAAGAATAAAAAGACATGATTAAGGATGATAATTTTATCCCATCACGATCGATATTAATTTGACTGAAATGAATGAGTAATTTTTAAACTTGATGTATAATAAATATGATATAGATATTATCAAACCTGATCAGAAAATCACTCGAACTTAACATGGAGTACATATTTATATTATATAAATATATTTGTAAAATATTTAATTTTTTTAATATTATATAATAAATACATACCTTAACATTAATATAAATAATAATAGATAGTAAATATGATATCTGAAATCTAATAAAAGTTTATAAATATCTATATTTTTTATTCAATAATTAATAGATAAAATTTTGAATTTCACTTGCCCATTGTCAATCCATGGACATGGTGCATTCCACAACTAAAATCTATATGAAATCAAAAGTAAACTTTTATGTATATTTTATATACACTCACTAAACGGGAGGATTTAAATTTAGATAATTTTATTATAAAGTTTTGTTCAGATGTGATTGGATTTTTTTTACTTTCATATTATATTATATTATATTATATATGACAAATTATCTTCAAAACTAGTAGGGTTACGATCAACAAACACTGATTGAAGACCGTGACTGAGTACAAAAGCAGGAATCAGAAAAGCGGGGTCCGCAAGAAGAGGCAGACACCAAATTTAAACCACACGATTCACGAGGCTCACGAACTATGACTCAAACTTTGATTCATGAGCTCCATTAGTGGCCGTTGGATTGTGCTGACACATCTCGAGAAATCCAACAGCCTACGTTTAAATCTAGGCATCTTTTGAAAGATCTTACAGGTTTTTGAATTGCCCTCTCAGGCTCAGCCACAGGGAATTATTAGTTACTCTGTACGTTTTTTAGCGATTGGTCAAACGTCTTACATGTGCTGTGATATTAGAATGTCTTTCCCTCTATTTTTTTTTATCTCACTATTCGGACCTGTTTTAAGATTTAACTACAATATTGCCCCTCTTCCGCTCAAGATTTCAATTCGAGCTCCGTTGTTTTTTTTCGCATTTTGTTTTCCTCCGATCTTTCTAGATTTCTTGATGCCCTACTACAATAAAAAGTAACATTTGAACCATCTATGGAAACGCAACGAGCTTATTGTTTGGAATTGCAATTTAATTGTATTTTTTAAATTTTTTAAGTTTTATATTTATGTTTTTTTTAGTAAATACATTAATTATACCGATGTTTTACATCTAAAATTAATTCAAATCCTTTTTAATATAAATCTTCATTGTTTTTATTTTCATTATCTTTATATTCATCATCATCTTTTTTTTTTGTTGAATGAAAGCTATCAATTTCTTTATCTTCTTTTCACTTTTGTATGCTCACTATTACTCAATATATCATTTAACTTATCAACATAAACATGAACATAAGTGTTCTCAACGACATAAAAAGTTGAGTTTTGTTCTAACTTGGTAGATAGAATAACTCGATATGGATCAACTAACTCATCAAGTTGAAATATATTTTCTCCCTTAGTTACTTCATCATTACCATCTTTAATAACTTGGACACAACTCTAGATTTGGTTTTCACAATGAATAACCAGTCAACTTTGTTACGAGCCCTTTTAAAGGAATGATTGTATGTATAATACACTTGTTGGTATTGTTTTTTAAAAAAAAAGATATTGTTAATATTCCTAAGTATGTGTTTTTTATTAATTTTGACCAAACCATTGTAAAAATCTACTCTAACTTCTCTATCGGTATCACACCAATAAAAAATAAAAATATTGTATTTTATATCCTATGATATTGCAATTAAAACACCTCTTCTAATTTGCCAAAATAATAAACTTCAAATTTATTAAAAGTTGATTCCTTAACATAAACCCTATTATTATAGGTATTTTTACCATTTTTGTACTTTTCAGTATGAGAAACATATTCATCGATGAAATACCCATTATAACATTGGGCCTTTCTTTCAAAACTTAAAGATAGTAATTTTAAACTTTCAGCATTGCTCCCTTGTTGTATACCTGGTTAAAGATAACAATAATTAATGGTTGACAAAAAATAACAACAATTAATGGTTGACAAAAAAAAGTTAAGTAAATATATTTTTATTAGAGTTACAAATTATTAAATACTTGTATTTTTAACCACGTGACAAATTATTCATATTATAATTAAAAAATTAAGTTTTAGTAAGATATAGATTTTGAAATAACAAAAATTGATGATGTTGCCTATAATAAAGTTACTGAGAATTTAGATTAAATGAGAATACAAGAAAAAATAATTTAAGAGTATAAAATTGCTAAACTAAGTTATTGAACGAAAGGTCTCAATTCATCACAGTTAAATAACATATAATTATATGCTTATCTAAATTCGATGTCTGATAATATCTTCTTAAAACTACATTCTTCGATAAAGGTCATCTAGAATGGGAAAATATTGACAAATTCTCACTAAAAGGCACTTCAACACCATCATCATGTCTTGGATTGTAATTGATTCTTGTTCTTATATGAGGCTTAAAATAACACGAGATAAATGTTGAAATTTCTTCAATAATATAAACCTTACATATCAAATCCTCAACTAATGATTCTTAATTCCATATAATTTGTATTCTTCTAAACTCATTAATCTACCTATGTTCAAAGCATATCCATTAGGAAATCGCAGACTCTTAAGTCATTTGTACACAATAAATTATGTATTTTTTACGACACATTCCTTATCACTAAGCAACTTCATAATCTAACTGTCACAAAGCAAAGCTATATTTGTTCAAGCTTTTATATTGTTCTTTGTTTTTCCTTTGATGTCCAAAATCATGTTAAAATATTTTTCTTGATATATATGACATCTAAATTATGATGGATGAAATTAGTATTTCAATAAGAAAACTCCAAAAAAATACTATGTTTTACCCAATTATAAGTCACACCAAAACCAAAAAACTTTTGCTTACCAAATCAAAAATCAAATACAATGTCATTGTATTGCGAGACAGCATCATACAATTCTTAACTCGACAATATCGATAGTGCAACATCCCTTTTAGCTTTACCTTTCAAGAAGTCCTTTATTTAATTTTTATGTCGATGATGACTTAATAAGAACCTCTAGTTATAATAATAAAAAGGTTTTACCACCATTCGTTAAAGTGAAGGCCTTATTATTTTCCATGTAGCATGGAAAACTCCCAAAAAATATTATATTTTACCCAATTATAGGTCACACAAAAACTAGAAAATTTCTGCGTACCAAATTGAAAATCAAATATAATGTCATTGTATTGCGAGACAACATCATACAATTCTTCACACGATAGTATCAACAGTGCAACATCCCTTGTAGCTTTACCTTTCAAGAAGTCCTTTATGTTATTTCTGTGTCGATGATGACTTGAAAAAAACCTCTAGTGACAATAAAAAGAAGAAGTTTTACAGTTATTCGTTAAGGTGAAGGCCTTATTATTTTTCTTACAGCATGGACAAGCTAATTTTTCTTGTGTGCTCTATCAGAAACCATCTCATACACAGGAAAATCATATATAGTCCATATCAAAGCAGTATTCATTTGAAAATTCTATTTTCATGAGACATCGTACATCAAAGTCCTAAATGACTATAATTGATTCAACTCATCAATTAATGATTGAAGATAAACATCAATATTTCTACTTGGACTATAAGGATCGAGTATGACTGTAGATAAAAACATGAATTTCGACCTCATACACATCTCTAGAGGCAAGTTATAAACTGCTAATATAATCACCTAACAAGAATAAGGTGCAATAAATGACCTAAATAGATTGGACTCATCGATACACAAACCAAGATGCATGTTCTTTGGTTTCATTAAAAACTGAGGATACACCCTTTTTAACTACTTTCAAGCTTTACCATTGGAAGGGTGCACTATAACTTCATCCACTGCATCGTATGAATGATGTCATGTCATATGTTTGACTGTCTTCGGAGATAGAAATAACATTTGTAGTTTAGAAGTGATTGAGAAGTATCTTAGTTTTTTGTATGCGATAAGTTTCTTTTCTTTACCAATATCGGGTTTATAAAAAGTTTTGCACTTTGACAAATTAACATCTTCATCATGTACAACATGCAAAATTTTAGGCATATATCATTTTTTTTTTTATCTTAGACCAAGGGGTTTCATCATGAATTTTACAAGATAGAAATCCCCTTACAACCTATTCCCTTCAGGTAAAATGTTTTTTGCTCATTCGATGATGTTATCATAATTGGCTTAACTCAATCTATATTCTGACTTGATGTTAAACACTCTTACAATGACTGATAATTTATTTTTATTTGTACACCCATCTCATCATGGTTCATTAGAAGTTTTTAAAAGTTGAGAAAACCTAATTGCATCTACATTTAGTTCTTTATCTACACGTAAACCTTCATCTAGATAACCATGATTTATTTCTATTGCATTCTTCATCGTCTCATATAACGATTATTATTATCATTTACAACTTCATGTATATTGCTATAAGTAGATGTTGATCCAACAATCTTTTTTATCATGATCTTGTAAGGAATATAAGGTTCTTCATGTACAAACCAACACAAATATTTTTCTACAAACCTTTTTTTTTTTTTTAAATATGCATCAACATGTCATATGATTGGTGGAACTTTTTATTTTTACACTTCACACATAAACATCTAACTCCATCTTTACTAATATTCTTCGGATCTGAAAGTGCAAAATTAATAAAACCTTCAACCCCTTTATAATAATCTTTCCTATACAATCCTTGAAGTGAATCTCAATATATCAAATAACAATAATTTATTACTTAGGAAACCTATATAGAATACTGATGATGATATTTATTAATAATATAACCATGAATTCAAAATTCAACTTTGGTAATTAAAAATGAATTCACAATCTAATAACCAATTATCATTTGCACAAAAACTCAATGTTGTGTAATGTGAACTAAATAAATCAAATTAACAATAAATAATCAGTACCCAACTAATTATCTATCATTTGTTTTATTCAATCTAAATTCATATCATTTAATTGTTATTAATTCCATAAAAAAAATTATATTTTTTTTATAAAATTTCCAACTTAACAATAAAATTGACAAAATATGATTGGTATCCATTAAGTAACCCATCATTTATTCCAGTATAACATACTTAATTTATAAAATCAAACTCGATTTCATCAAATTACAAACAAATTCATTTTTTCTTAAACCCCAAACAAACTCTATTATACAAATCATACTTGAATATAACAAAATTCTCTATGAAAAGGTTGAAAATCACATAAATATACAAGCAAACTATAAATACCAAACAAAAATATCAATAAATTAACCTAAAATATAAATTGGTAGATTTGCTTATTTGGTGTAAGGAATATTTAGAAAATATCCAATCATGATAATGCTGCTAACACTACTGAGTATTAGGGTTACCAAATTTAAGAGGATATGGCCTAGATTTGTGGAACAATAGGAGGAGTTGCTATTTTTTATAGTGAAAGAAAAATAGAAAGAAGAAGAAGAAAAGGGGATGGGGCTGCTATTGGTTGTAACACTTTTATATTTACCGATGGAATTTTTTTATGGAAACTAGAGATAGAATAATTCTCTCAGTAATTATATCGACAAATAATGATGTGTTATTTTATCGAAAAAATCACTAACATATATTTTTTGATGTATTAATTATTTTTATCATGTTAGCAATTCCATTGTTAATTATCAACAAAAAATTTCTCATTGGTAATTGTATTGGTTTTAGCGATGGATATTTCCCGTCGCTATTGTCATTGGAAATGTCAGACAAAAAATCTTCCATTACTAATTCTGCTACTATTTGAATTTATTTTTGTTGTGATTATTACTCCTACTTGAACGTTAATTCCTAACTATATTTATGAAAAACCAAATGCTAGGAAGAACAATGTTAAAGAATTGTTTAGAATATATTTATGGGAAACAGCTTTAACTTAAAACTTATATTTTTTTATTTTAAATATGCTTTTAAATATAGACAGTATAAACTTTTTAGGTATTGTTTGAGATTGTGATAGAGGTTACTTTTCAAAGTATTTTTTTACTTGCAAATGCATCAAAATAATATATATTTTAATTTTTTAAAATTTATTTTTGACATTAGCATCAAAACGATCCAAAAACACCCAAAAAAAAATTAATTTAAAGCAAAAAAATTAAAAATTTAAAAGCATGATTAGATTGCAAAAACAAACACTGTTTCATTAAAGTAAAGATTTTCTATTCATACGCAATAGAACTTAACTAAAAAAATTTTCTTGTTTGTACAACTTATTTTATAAATTTGTTATATTTGAGGAGGAAGGAATGGAAAAAATATTGAGTTCTAAGTGATTTATTTCAAGTCTTAAAAAATAAACTTTCCTTTTTTTGTATGCATCTATGGATGAAAATATTAATTTTATGTTTCCATCCAAGTGTTAGACAGTTTTTTAAAGGGTTCATACTTTATTAAATTTGAGATGTTGTTATATGATCTAATTGTCAAATTTTGTTACAAAGAGAGTTTATTCTACATTATAACTATTAATACATACGAAAATTTGAAATATATGACTATAAGATAAAACTTTTGAACTTTTGAAAAGATACATTATGTTGTAGGAAAATAAAATGCTATATATGTAAAATATTTATTATCCTTTTGACTATCTTAATTTGTGCATTTTTGTAGATGAATTCTTCACTAAAATTAGAGATTAAAAAAAAATAAGTGAATTTAGGGATGCATGTGGTTAATGTTCTAGAATAGAAGGAAGAAATATAGAAGAGAGAAAAATATATTTGATTGAAAAGAAAAAGATGAAAACTTAAAATGAATATATTTTTAGAACAATTATAAAAGGATTCCTATATTTTCGAAACAAAAAATATAAAGAAAAATGTCTGATTTATCTTCATTATTTTCAATTTTTAATCCATTATTTTTATGTTTTTAATCATGAAATAGTAATTAGACGCTACTGAGAGTTTGGTTATTATTTTCTTGAAAGAAGGTGAAGGGGTGTTTGAGAGTGAAGTACCAATATCTTTTCAAAGTATTTTTCATTGAGAAATAAATCAAAATAATATATTTTTTATTTTTTAAAATTTATTTTTAATATTAACATATAAAAATAATCTAAAAATATTTAAAAAATAAATAAATTTGGACCCCTTCATTTATACCACAGACACAAGCGGGGCCAAGCCATAATAAAAATGATTAGTTGCTATTTCTAAACACAATTATGATTATAGTAAACTTTCAAAAAAAAAAGAAAAAGGGACTAGAGTTGTTGATTCGTTATAAATGAGGTTGATAGACACATTACTTTCCCCATAATGGCATCCCCGTGATTATCTTTAAATTCATGGACATTAACCCACCACAATTTGAAAATTCCTCCTTTGCGTCTGCATTTAAGGTAAAAAAAATAAAAACACACCGGTCAGCTTTCATAAAGCCAACAGCAAAAAGAGTATAAGCTTCCTTCTTCGTCAAACTCATCGCAACAAACAAATTAACGGCCTCTTCTTCAGCCTCCTCCTTCTCTGCTTTCTCACTTCCACCTCGCAATTTCTTCGCACGCAGCAGCTCTGTTTCGAGCCATAACTGCATCGACGAGTCAACGTCTTCTTGACTCACCAGAATGAACCTGGTAAGTGATATTTCCAGCACGACTCAATGACTTTTTTTTTTGACAGACAGATTGTGCGTAGTTTTGTTTTCGAATACGCGAAGAAATGTTGCGTTTTCGTTCAAGATCTGTTTGTTTTTATTTATTTATGAGAAAACAAGTTTTATTATGATGAAGAAATGAGAAAAATCATTGAGGTTTTTTTTTTTTTTTTTTTTGAAACTGAGGTATGATAATCTGTGATCAGTTGTAGAGAAGAGAGAGAAAGAGGAGATTGAGTACATGTGAGTGTACAGTAAAGTTCACGAGAAATTACGGAAAGTAGTTAAAGATGGTGATGAAAGAGAAGGATGAAGAGCTTACCCTGTTTCTGGAGATGCGAAGACGCGAGATAGAGAGGGAGAGAAACAATCTTCTCCTTAACAGTTCGGCCGATGAACCTCAAGCTCCTTTAGGTGATCCGACGTCGTTTTATGTTTGATCTTGAATTAATTGCTCGTCTTTTTTAAATAAGAATTTATTAATTTGAGATTTTGCGTGCAGGATTAGGTAGTAATAATCTTTCACTGGTGTCTAATAAGATTACGGTGTCGTCTATTGTACCGCCGCCGCGAAAGACTGCTACGGAGAAGTTCTTGGATTCGGAGAATGATAAATCTGACTATGATTGGTAATTATGCTAAAGAAAATTAAATTTTTTTTTTGTACTTGTTATTTGTCATTTGAGTAAAATTATGCCACGAAATGAAGTTTTATTTTTATAGTGTTTCCGCCGGAAAACATTTTTGGTAGACTGTCAGAGGACTATCAACTTTAGTTTCTGGAACATCTGTAAATCCGTGGAGTTAATGCCATAGATTTTGTGGACGAAGTTGGTTTTGTACATGGTTCATGTTATCGTGGAAATGAAGAGCATTGAACATATTCCCCTGATTGACTTTCAGTAAATTTGTATTTAATTGTTGTATGATGGTATAGCAAAATGAATGGTTCAACTTCATGGGGGATCTCTTTTGTTCAGGCTTCTTACACCACCTGGAACCCCGCTTTTTACTTCCTTGGAGTTGGAATCGCAGAAAACTGCAATGAGTCAGATGGGGATGTCTAATGCTCGTCCCACTGCTCTTAAGTCAAGGGTAAGAAGCAATTTGAGTTATGAAAATGCTTTCAATCCTCTGTGATCCCGTGCATTTGCGAGCATGCCTTCATTAGCTTATGAAAACATGGTTTTAGTCTTCTATTTCTGGTATATGCTAACCTCAGCTTTCACTTTGTGTAGTTCTCTTTAACTGTGGTTATTGAAAAAATTTGCAGCATGCTTGTTATGCTATGGTTTGAAATTCTTGTTGCCGTGTGTTGCAGCTAATAAATATCCAGGAAGAACCTGCTTCAAGGACTCATGTAGGATCCAAGGGAACAACATTGCAGTCAGGACTGAACTCCACAAGTGCTGGTAACAGGAGGTCCGCATCAGCTGGAGGACAAAGATCTGTGTCGAGACCTGCAACACCCACAGGGCGGCCCTCTTTATCTGCAACAGCTAAGCATTCAAGACCGTCTACACCCACATCACGGCCCACATTGTCTTCTACTAAGTCTGTTGCTCCTCCAGCGAGATCCTCAACTCCTACTAGAATTGCTGCACGCTCTTTGACGCCAACTGCTAGACAATCTCTTTCAGGTTCCAAGCCAGCTTCCAGATCAGCAACACCAATCCGCCAGTCATCAACCCCTTCAAGTCCACCTAGTGTGGCTGCTGCTCCTGGCCAGACTTCTTCAGTGACCAAGTCAGTTCCTGCCACTCTGAAAAATCCAGTGCCATCACGTGGCATTTCTCCAACAGTAAAATCTAGGCCTTGGAAACCTGAAGAGATTCCTGGTTTCTCTCTTGATGCTCCACCAAATTTAAGGACATCATTGCCAGAAAGACCAGCGTCAGCCACTAGGGATAGGCCTGGTGGTCCAAGTGCTCGCCCAGCTTCAGCCTCAAGGGAGAGGCCTGGAGGTCCAAGTGCTCGGCCAGCTTCAGCCTCAAGGGAGAGGCCTGGAGGTCCAAGTGCTCGTCCAGCTTCAGCCTCAAGGGAGAGGCCTGGAGGTCCAAGTGCTCGGCCAGCTTCAGCTTCAAGGGGGAGGCCTGGAGGTCCAAGTGCTCGATCATCTTCTAGTGATGCTGGTTTTAATGGAAGACCGAGGCAACAATCATGCTCCCCCTCTCGAGGAAAGGCCAGTCGGATGTCCATTCCCACAAAGAGCAGAACACAGACCAATGGCGGTGATGATGTGAACCCAGTGCAAATGGGAACAAAGATGGTTGAAAGAGTGGTGAACATGAGAAAACTGGTACCACCAAAGCAAGATGGCTCTCACTCCAGCCTCAGTAATTCTGCTGGGAAGTCATCCTCCCTTGATAGCACAGGCTTTGGAAGAACTCTCTCAAAGAAATCTCTGGACATGGCTTTGAGGCATATGGTATGCATCCTTGACTTAAAGAGGACGTTCATTGATTGTGTTGTGTTCTTGTTTATATGTAGCTAACCATTAATGGATTTGGTTTTTCTCTTGAGCAGGATATAAGGCGAAGCATTTCAGGTAATTTACGCCCCCTTATGACCAACATCCCTGCTTCCTCTATGTACAGTGTCAGATCAGGAGGATCTTCAAAAGGCAGGACAGTTAGTGTTTTGGACTCCCCTCTGGCCACAAGCAGCAATGCTAGCTCTGAACCAAGTGTCAACAATAACTCCTATTTTGCTGATGGGATAGAAATAGAAGACAACGAATTTGGAAGCGAGAGAGGAAATTCCTCTCCTTCAAGTCATCATGGCAGGTGATGTATCCTTCAGGCCCAAGATTGAGGTAATTTTTTATGCTAAAAAATCATCGCACAAGCTTCTGTACCTATGTTTATAAGCTCGCCTGCCACAATCTTTAAGAGGCACATATTCCATCAAGGAGCTTTATAGTAAGAGGGCAGTTAACATCTCTGTGATCTGTTCGAGAGAATGAAGGGTATATATTTCCGAAACCCTTTAATATACTTGTGGAACAATCCATCGGACTTTGATGAGTGGCTGTACTTTATGTTTCATCTTCTGAATTGTTCCAACGCGACGGGATATTTTGTACTCCAAATTTAATTAAACCAGAAACCTGAAGAATCCTTCAGCTGCCACATTTTTCTGCAGATTATTTCTTCATGCATTTCTGAATCTGAAACTTGTATGGCTTGAAATTAAGCAAGCGCGTGTTCATAATACATACAAATATTAAATGATCGTAGGTTCTGACTTCCATCAATATAACAGGAGGAACTAGCATCTTTTGTTCCGAGCCAGGTGCTTCTGCGGTGCGCTAAGCCCTGTCCTTGAATATTGATTCCAATAAGTTTTAATGTGAATCTTGTAATCATGTGTTCATGTAATCAACATTCAAGAAAGATAAATTCTAAAGTTAAAAATAAGGTTTGATAAGAATATAATATAAAAATTACTTGAATCAAAGCATCATTGCTATTGAAATATGAATCCTCATCTTATAAATATTAATTTGCAAATGAAAAGTATAAGAAAAAATGTTATAAAGTTGCACAAAGTTGGTTATACTTTGCTAACTTCGATTGTTTTTTGTTTGACCAAAGAAAAAAGCATTACATTACACAAAATTATAAGTTTATTTAAAATATTATGGCTATAAGCTCAAAATCTAAATATAATTTAAATAATCATATTTATAATAAATAAAAAACATCCTAAATAATTTTGAAAATAATAATAATAATACAAGAATTCTAAATAAAATAGAAAAAAAATCATAAATCAGTTAGAAAATTAATATAAATCTTGCACAGTAGCTTTTAGACTTTATTATAAAGCCTTCCCGATGTTGGATTGATTTGAAATTTTAACACGATGTAAAGAAGACCTTTAGAAACGTTTAGTAAAATTGAAGCCTAATCCAACAGTTGAATAGAAAATTATAGTTGTAAACGTAAAACTGTATAATAGAAAATTTCAGCTCAAAAATCCTTTTAAAGAAAGGATTTTGGAACACTGAAAGAATCCTTACTACACTTGAAAACTATATTATTGTCTAATAAAGATCTTTGTAGAACTAGAAAAAAATCCTAAAATGAATATCCTTTCATTATTAGGAAAAAAATTATTTTCAAATAGAAAGTTCACAAGTCAAAAAACAACAAATAACAAAATCTATATTGCATCTTCTGACTTGTATCGTGATGGCTTGTAGAATTTCAATTGCCTTGAAATTTTAGCCCGATGTAGAAACATATGTCTGGAAATTCCTGATTAAATTTTAGTTTGATCTAATGATTGGATTGAGAGTTATGTTCGATAGCGTTAAACTGTATTGCATTAGAATCCAGATTTTCTTGTCCAACCATTTCTTGGGTCGACTTTGTGGTTTAACTTTTCTTTTCGGTTATACAAAAAACAATCAAACTTATCAAATTATAATCGACTTTGTGGTATTCTTCCTTATACTTCTCATTCACGAATTGATATTCCTATTTATGATATTCCTACGAATATCAATTCGTGAATGAGAAGTATAAGGAAGAATACCACAAAGTCGATTATAATTTGATAAGTTTGATTGTTTTTTGTATAAGGAAGAATACGCACTAAAAACATTATGATTGAAAGCTCAAAACCTACGTATGATCTAAATTATCCTATTTATGATAGATGAAAAACATCTTAAACAATTCCGAAAAAAAATCATAATAAAAGAGTTCTAAATAAAATATGAGAAAAACATCCCAAGTCAATGAGGAAACTAATAAAATCTCGAATAATAGCTTTCAAACCTTATTACAAGGCCTTCTCGATGTTGGATTGATCTAAAATTGTAACACAATATAAAACAGGACCTATGAAAATGTCTGGTTAAATTTCAGCTCGATCCAACAATTGAATCGAAAATTATGCTTATTAGAGCAAAGTTGTGTAGTAGAAAAAATCAGCCCAAGAATCCTTGCAAGAAAAGGATTTGGAACATTGAAGGAATCATTGTCACACCTGGAAACTATATTGTTGCTCATTAAAGATCATTGTAGAACTAGAAAAGTCCCAGAATTAGCTGTTGAATATACTTTCATTATTAGGACAAAAAATCATCTCCAAATAAAAAGTTTATAAATCAAAAGTTAACAAATAACAAAATTCATATTTTATCTTTTAACATGTATCGTGATTCCTTGTAGAGTTCTGATTGACTTGGAAATTTTAACTCTATGTATAAAAATATGTCAGAAAATTCTTAGTTAAATATCAGCTTGATTTAATAGTGAATCAAAAGTTAAACATAAAACTGAGCATACACAATTACTCTAAATATAAATTTTCTTATTTAACCTTTCTTGGATTCATATCAAGTTTAAAATTGAATCACTTGTGAAAGGACAGAATGTAGAAAGATAAAGATGGGAAATCTTTTGTCCGTTAGATCGTTCAACTTTCAGATTTTTTTTCCACACCAGTTATTATCCATGGAAAATCGAGTTCAACCACCCAAATCATTCCTTGTGGGTATGTGGAGAGCTGGCACCGTGGGAAGATGCTAAGAAATTAGTGAAGAAATTTGATCTGAAAGGTGTGATGTTGCATGATTGATCATCGTATGCTACACTTACGATCAACTTCGGAGAAAACCACGGGCAAGCATGCAACTTATTTTGACTTTAAAGGATAATCAACTAAGAATGCGACACAAGGAAACCCGGTTTCTTGTTTGATTCTTGAATCCATGGCTCCATCGGGTCTTTTCTGAAGAGGCTGGAGCAGGTATAATTATATGGATATCGTCAATGCTCTGCCCTACAAGTTATATAGCTTTCTTTGTCCAGCCACCTTCCACTGTCTCCACCTCCGAAGATGACGTTTTAAAGTATAGACTTCACAACTTTCTAGCCTTAAAATATGGGTTTTTATTTTGTCGTAAATTAAAATAAAATGAAACTTTTTTTTATTTAGTTTTTTAATATTATTATATAAACATTTATAATATCAAAAAATAGTATTTAAAACTTAATATGTTAGTGAAATTAATTTATTCTTAAATTATTTTTATAATTAATTTTAATATTTATAACCGTTAAGATAAAATTAAATAGCTACTATTTAAATAAAATTAAATAATTTATGAGTGAAGCCTTAACTTTTGTTATAAAATAAAATATATTATACAAATAATACTATCCAAATTTCTAAAAAGGTTTGCAACTATTCCTTTTCCTCGTTGTGCTATAATACATCACTTTCCAGCCGCCTGGCTGCAGAATCTTACCATAGTATTATCCTCGTACCTCCCATGCCGATCTGCTTATGCAACCAAGGCAAAAAAAAAATAAAGAAAAAAGCATCGATTTTGACTATTATTCTAATCCCAGTTTGATTAACGTAAGATCATCGAAGAAACACCGAACCTAGAGAACCAGAATTATATAAAATACTTCGCCTATTCCCAAGTACAATGAACAGATCAAGCAACACTGTCTGCATGAAGATAGATTAATAATATTGTATCCTCGTCTCCAGCCGGCGTATATCATGTATAAAATGGTGGTAAAAAGATGCATGATTTTTGTGAGTTTTTTTTTATATTATTAACGTGGTTGTCCGGGTCAGTTTGCGTGCACCTCGACTAATCTCACAAGTCCTGAAGTTAACGACCATATAAATCTCCAGTGACCCTGAGATTTGTGAGATTCGAAGCAATGATTTCTAGAAAACAAACCTATAACTTTACCAATTAAACTATACCTCTCAAAATTAATCCACGATGAGAGTTCTTAGCCCATTGGCGAGAATCCATGGCTCAATGGTTTGAATCTTTTTCGTTGATGATTAACAGTAAACAGTGAAAATTTGGGCATGAAAGAATTCTTAGGAGGAGTCTCTGATCTCTTTAAACATGTTTGTTTGGGGAAAATAAAAAAATAAAAAAAAAGAGTCCTGTGTACAATCAGCTATACTTGAAAAATAAAAACGTCTGGAGTTTTTGTGCTCTCATATTTTTTTTGATTTGGTATTAGTTTGAGTTTTCTCTTTTTATTATAATATTATAAAAGAAATTACAAGAAAAAATTGTTTTACTGCTTCTTTTCCTATGAATCATTACTTTGGTGATTATTCTTACATGTTATTGTTAAATAATATTTATATAGTCTTATTTATTAAGGGTAGAATAGTATTTTCAATTTAATCTATATATATTTTCTTTGTATTTAGGTTAACTTAAGCACTCATAATAAATATATTATTGAGAATTCTAATCTCCTTTTATGTTTGATTTGAATTACTTTAACATGATATCAGAGTCTGGTTGGTCGAACCCTTGTCTTGCTAATTTTATGGAATTCACTGCCCCTGTAGAAATCATGTTCACCAATGTCAGAGCCACTACTGGTATCAAAATTGTTATCATCATCCACTTCATTCCCTGTAGGATGTTCCAGCACACTCAATGCATTCCTTTGAAGCTTAACTTTAGATCCAATTTTCAAAACATCAGACATGGGTTGTTTGACCTATTAAAAGATGGAGGATGAAGATCAAGTTTTGTGCTTGCGGCTGAAAAATTAATATTTGAACCTTTATTTTGGATTCTTTAACTTCTGCAATTTGGTATTTCTGTTATGTCTCTGCAATTGTTTTGGTATTTCGTCTTTTCTTCAGTTTCTGCAATTTGGTATTTGCGTTCAGTTTCTGTAATGTTTTTTGAAGTGATATTTTGTCTTCTGCTTCTGCAAAATCTGGTATTTCGACATTCCTTCAGCTTCTGCAATTTGGTATTTCTGTTATGTTTCTGCAATTGTTTTGATATTTCGTCTTCTCTTTAGTTTCTGTAATTTGGTATTTGCGTTCAGTTTCTGCAATGTTTTTTGGAGTGATATTTTGTCTTCCGCTTCTGCAAAATCTGATATTTCGACATTCCTTCAGTTTCTGCCATGACATCTACTACCAAAGAGATTGTTTGGTTACGTTGGTTACTTGCTGATATGAGAGTTTTCTTTTCTCATCCTACTCCTATGTATTGTGACAACCAGAGTTCTATTCAAATTGCTCACAACTTGGTTTTTCATGAGCAAACTAAGCACATTGAGATCGATTGTCATCTTACTCGTCATCATCTCAAGCATGGCACCATTACTTTACCTTTTGTTCCTTCTTCCTTGCAGATTGCAGATTTTTTTGCTAAGGCGCATTCCATCTCTCGTTTTTGTTTTCTAGTTGGCAAACTCTCGATGCTTGTAGTTTCTCATCGTGAGTTTGAGGGGACATGTTAAATAATATTTATATAATCTTATTTATTAAGGGTATAATAGTATTTTCAGTTTAACCTATATATATTTTCTTTGTATTTAGATTAACTTAAGCACTCATAATAAATATATTATTGAGAATTCTAGCCTCCTTTTATGTTTGATTTGAATTACTTTAACAGTTACCATGTGGTAGAGCTAACGAATGGATTAAGCACCCTCTAGAGCACATTAACAAAAGGACCATATAATTTTTATTTTTATTTTGGAAATATTAGGTTGATATATATTTGTGCAAATAAAAATAGAAATAAAAAGATTAAACTAGTATAAAATCAAGAGAAAATATCAACAATCTCCAGTATCAACCATTCAGCTCTGTAATATAGACTTCGACTCATCAAATTAAAACCATGTTTGTTTTTATATTTAAAAAATATTTTTAAAAAAATTTAAATTTTTTTTTCAAATTAATTTTTTTGGGTGTTTTCAGATTATTTCGATACACTGATATCAAAAATATTTTTTTAAAAATAAAAATATATATATTATTTTAATACATTTCAAAGTAAAAAGCATTTTAAAAAACAATCATAACTACACTCTTAAACACAATTTAAATGTATACTGTAAGGTCTGGCGATGCCTTTCTCAGCTTAAGAATCAATAAGAGAAAATATCAAACCTTTTTTGAGCAACTTCTAAATTATTTTATGGACATTCTATTTTCTCTAAGGTAATTTAATGGATTGACCTATGATTTGACCTTTTTTTTTATTTAGTTTAAATATTAAAAAAAATATCAACTCATAATTTAACAGATATGATCTAAATTCAATTGACTTTTTTCTTACAAGATTTTTTAAAAACTATATCTTTTTTGAAAAAAGTTTTATTGACTCGAATTAATTTAATCTAACCCATTACCTTACAAGAGTCTAACTCTTTGTTCAGATTTAATGAACATGGGACGAACAAAGGTTTGAATGCCTGGTAAGAGTTGACCAAGCGAGTCCAGCCGCGCATCATAGTTACAGGAAATTCTAGGCACTGATTATTGATTGGGAAAAAGATTTAAATGAAACGTCTCTGTCTTAATATTGTAAATTAAAACTGGGTTTCAAAGAGTTTATTTTTATGTTTTAAAAATATTTTAAAAAAAATTTAAATTTTTTTGTTTTTAATTTTATTTTTAGATTGTTTTAATATATTGATATAAAAATAAATTTTTTACAAAATATTATTTTAATACTTTAAAAAACAACGTTATTACAATACTTCAAAATTATTTTAAATTTAATACATTATTTTTTAAGAAAAAACAAATCGTCCGTTGAATTTTTCTTCAGACAGACCCTGTAAAGAATTCACACAGAGAACAAAAATCTAAGGACCGACAAAAGTCTCAATGAGGCATGGGATTGACTTCTTGTTCTATTATATAGATGCCGTTTGGCATTGCGGCTGCGGCTGCAGCTGCGGTTAATAAAAAAAACAGGTATGAGATGTTTGGTTATTTTCAACCACACTTTTTATTTAACATGGCCCCATCAAAAACTAAGGCTGGACCTCAGTTTTGGGAAAGCAAGTAACACCTGCTTTTCACTCCATGCCAACACTTTTCACGGACACTTTTTTTCTTGTAAAAAAACTTTCCTTGCCTGAGCTTAAGCTCTGTTCCCTTCCCCTCTGTTACTGATCTGGACGAGATTAATGAAGATTGACGCCAGAGACAGTGTTCCATCTTGTTCCCCTCTGTCCCTTTTGTTGTGAAGCGAAGATCAGATCACCTTCACCGAAATCATTTGTGCCGAGCAGTCTCCATTGTTTCGGTTTGCAGGAAGTTTCGGTTTGCAGGAAGCACAACAGTGTTGGGAACTTGTTTCTGAAATCTTGATTTTTTAATGGAAATTGTCTGTTGAAGAAATTATGTAGTTGCCATTTTGGGTTTTGAGTACTGATTTGGAGATTTTGTATCCAATTTATGGATTAATTTTGTTTTTTATTTATCTCGTGTGGGGCTCTTTTTGTTGTTAATCTGCCATTCAAACTTCTTGTGTTTTCCTTACACCTTGTTGATCAGTTTTCTTGGTAGTGTTGGCGAATTTAAAGATTTCGGTAAACTGTCTTCTTGTGTGTAGTTTTATCTGTTGGTGATCGTGATTTCTTGAGAGAATTGTGCTTTAGGTTTCGGGGAAGCAAGATGATGAGGTTTTTTTTTAGGATGATCGCAATTTTAATTTTATTTCAGATAATTTTTTATCTGATATTGTTCCTCACTTAGCTAATTAAGGATCACAACGATGCCTTTATATATAACACAACGATGCCTTTATATATAAATTTTGTATGAGATAGAATTACAAATAATTTGATAGGATAATAAAAAATATTTTATATAAAATATTATTTATTTTATGATGTAATAATAGTAATTAATTCTACAATATTTAAATTTAAAACAATCAATATTAATATATATTTTTTAAATTATTTTATAACCTCAATTTCAAAAGCATTCTTAACCAAACACATTAAATTACTTTTTCTTCAACCTCAATTTCAACCACAGTTTTAACCAAACGCCTATTTTTTCAAACCAATCTTAACTAAAAGTACTTTTTATAAAACAATTTTTTTCAAACCACAACCACAACAGCTACCGCAATACCAAACACACTCATAATCATGTCTGAAAAAGTTGTTTGTGATTTTTATAAGTTATTTTTTAAAATATTTTTTATTTAAAAATATATTAATATAATAAATTTTTATTTTAAAAAATTTATTTTTTATATCAAAATAATTTAAAAATATAAAAAATAATTTAAATTTCAAAAAGGACCTAACAAAAAAAAAAAAGCGCACCATTACAAATTTTTACAACAGTAGACACCAAGAGAAATGGCATGGAGGGAACTAACAACCAACTACCAAACGTGTGAAAAGGGTTCTAGCTGTCGTCTATCAACTCGGGTCGTGTTCTTTCACTATAAGAACACTTCCTCTAGAACAATGCCCTCTCCTACTGTTTTCCCTTTGATCTTCTCCTTTCCGCCCCTTTGTTTCTCTCCAACTACTTTAGCCACTTGCTGTCCTTCCACTTTCCTTTTCGCAAAATTAAATCCGGAGCCTTTCAGGTCTGGATTTTTTTTTTTGGCTTAATTAAGTATTGGATTTTTCATGTTTTTTTTTTTACTATGGTTGAATGTAAAGTAATTATTAAAAAACAAAGAAGAAGAAATTGATAAGTTCGTTTTTGATGTAGAGACAGGGAGGGCTGGGGAGGCTTGAGCTGAGTTGCAATGAGCTGTAGCTGCTTTGGTATATCAAATTGGTTTAAAGGAAATAATCATAATGATACTCCGGGACAAGCAAACACACAAGGTAAGAAAATTGAGCGTGTTTAAGGTTTTTTTTTTTGTATTTATGAGTGGATTAATGTGTTTAATTCGCTTTGAAGACATGATGATAATGAAATATCTTGGAATGATGATATTTGTTTAGAATTTTGGATGCTGATTTCCTTTTAATTTGGTATTCAATATATTTTCCTATTTTAGTGATTTAGTTTTTGAGGTTCTTACTTGTGTGGTTTGCCAATGGCTAGTGATTGCCACCGACAATGTAAATCTCTTCTCGTATAATTCGCTGAGATCAGCAACAAGGAATTTTCATCCATCAAATAGAATCGGTGGAGGTGGTTTCGGAGTCGTTTATAAGGTGAGCCTGCATAGGTTTAGAGTTGCATTTGTGGTTACTGCAGCAATCCTTCAGTGGAAAGCACGATTCGATGGTGGTTTAGTCATAAAGACTTTGTTTTTTTCTTTTCTTTTAGTTATGTTGGTGATGATTATATTGTTTTAGCTGCGTTTTACACCTTTGCGGGTGCTAGAACAACCCTTTTGAGGAAACAAAAAGAGACGGAGAGCATGTTAGCAGATTCCTTCATGAATTTGCGTATTCCATAGCCTCAGCTCTTAGTTAATATTCATACAGCTTTTTTTTTCTCCTTGCAGGGAGTTTTAAGAGATGGTACACCTGTGGCCATCAAGTGTCTTTCTGCAGAATCTAAACAAGGATCAGATGAGTTTGTGACGGAGATTAGAATGATATCAACTATAACGCACCCAAACCTTGTTGAACTAGTTGGCTGCTGTGTTGAGGAAAATAATCGAATATTGGTATATGAATATATGGAAAACAACAGCATTTCTACCGCTTTACTTGGTAAATATGAAGTTATTGAAATATCTTATCTATTATGCCTATTAACTTGCTTGGTGGTCATTTGAGGGAGAGGAGGGACATTGATATGATTCAAGAGATATTACTAGTATATTGCGCCATACCATCATTTACAAGAATGAGATGTTCTTCATAATCTGTATGAGATTTCATCTATTATAACAAGATCTTTTCACCCATGCAATATATTTTTTAATTTTGTTCATCAAACCAGAGTTATTGTTATATCATGCTACGGTAGAGTTTTCTTTAACTTGTTTAGCGAAACCACTGTAATGTTGCTCTTGATTTTGATTTGATTAGAGTTTAAATTCTTCTTCCAAGCTCTCTCTCTCTGCACTCTCTCTTATGAGAGAGTGCATGCATACGCCTATATGTGCATGTGTGTTAGAGGGAGGGAGATTTTAATCATGCTAACATCCAACAACCGTCTACAGGTTCAAAAGGAAAACATGTTGCTATGGACTGGCCTACAAGAGCTGCTATTTGCATAGGTACAGCAAGTGGTCTTGCATTTCTTCATGAGGAAGCCAAACCACATATTGTCCATAGGGACATTAAGGCCAGTAATGTTCTTCTGGATGGAAACTTACGGCCTAAAATAGGGGATTTTGGGCTGGCAAAATTATTTCCAGACAATGTCACACATCTTAGTACTCGAGTGGCAGGAACAATGTAAGTGTGGTTCTTGTTGCATTTCACTTTATTGATCAGCTGTCTCTAATTTTTACTTGGTCCAGAGCTGGTGAGGAAACTTATTTCAATATGGTCCCAAATGGTTCTTGATTTGTAAGCTTTCTGATTTCACCTTGTTGTTAGGTTCATAAAGTAACTATTACCATAAAAGAGAAAGAACATGTGATGAACAGCACACATATGCCATGCCTTATGCTGTGTTCTGTTCCCTGTGCAAAAATGATTTTTTCATCATGTTTATAGAATTAGATTATTGATGCTGTCTGATAACTATCTCTCCGTTCATCTTTTCTGCTTCCTCTTTTTCATATCAATAATCATCTTGTATGCATCTGCAGGGGATATCTCGCCCCAGAGTATGCCCTCTTAGGACAACTTACAAAGAAGGCTGATGTATACAGTTTCGGGGTGCTCATACTTGAAATAATTAGTGGGAGAAGTAGCAGCAAGGCAGCATTTGGGGAGGATCTTCTGGTTTTAGTTGAATGGGTATCTTCTTAGTACAACCAACGCAATCTTTGTTTTCTATTTAATCAAGTCAATTCAAAAAATGACCAAAGGCTAATATTCAAATTTAACAACTTCACAAGATACCTTATCTCCACCTTTTTTGACTCCTCTGAAATCAATTTGAGCATTTCTCTTTATCTTTTTTATTGCAAAAGTTTATAGTCACTTTTTTCCTCAAGAGAAACAGGGTTACTGCATTCTGACGTACCCATTCATAGGAAATTTACATCAGACAGGCTCATTCAACCTCAATAGTTCTTGAATTATTTACAGTGATGGGTTGTATTTTCTTTCGTGCCATATTAGGGCACCAGCTAAAACGTTCCACCTGCCACTTACATATGTGAAGATTACACTACCATCATCTACCTATTGGTTCTTGGGTTAGGTGCTTAATCTTTCATGGGACATCCCTACTTTGATAGGCTTGAATAACCAATAAAACTAGTTATTGAATAACCAATAAATAAAATCTCTTATACAATCGTAGAACCAAAATCATAAATTAGATTAGCAGTAAACAAAATTCGTGACGTGTCAAAATTAAGTATGATCGATATGATGGCCATATGATTGTATGCAATAATCTTGTTAAACACCAAATGACAGAATCTTTTCCTTGATTGTTTTTTCATTAGCATCATGTAGATTGGAGTATGTATCCATTCTGAAGTCTTACTTGATAAGAATATTATTGTTCATTGACAAGGGCGTGTTTCTGTTTAGTGATACTGAACTGTTGCTTTATAATGCCTCTTTATGATTTTTGTGTTCTTATAAATTTTTGCAGTAGAATCGGTCCTAATTTAAATTTGAACACTTCTGCAGACATGGAAACTATGGAAAGAAGAGAGACTTCTGGATATTGTCGATCCAGAAATGACTGGATATCCAGAAAATGAGGCGATACGCTTCATGAAGGTTGCACTTTTCTGTACCCAGGCAGTTGCAAACCAAAGACCCAACATGAATCAAGTAGTGAAGATGCTCTCCAAAGATGTAAATCTTAACGAGAAAGCACTTACAGAGCCAGGGATATACAAAGCTCAAACCTCTAAGCGCTTTGGTGGTGGTAGTTCAGATGAGACATCATCTTCTCATAAAAACAAAGGCAAGCAATCACTAAACACTTCTGTAAACTCGGCCATCTTAGGTAGTGCTGACAGTATGACCCAGATGCTTCCCAGGTGATGGTTGACGAGCTGTTTTATCCACCCTGTTATACCATTTACTAGATCATCTTGACTATTTTTATCAGCGTCTAGGTACGTAGCCCTGTAGAAGCTTACAGTGGAGTGGGATTTTCTTCAAGAGGAAACAAGGGGTGTTTGTGTCTATCCTCTGTAACACATGTAGATATAACTGATCGATATATCTATTCATCTGATATAATTATGATGCATCAATTGTATAATTCCTTCTCCTTTTCTCACAATTTTTTTCCACATTTACTGCCTGGATTGGCGTGTCATGTCACGTTTGTTTTTCTTCGGGACAAGTTTTTGGCAACATTAAGAATTGATCTCTGTCCTCTAGCAGAACCAGAACTTGAATGGACTGCGTAGTATGAAAAACGTACAGGAACTTGAAGCTAATTTAACACTGCTGCAAAGATCAGCATGTGTAGCGTCTGAGAGACAAATCGAGTCGACATTACACAGAGCCAACGCCACCCTGATCCCTCCTTGGAGGCCTTGAATTTTCAATCCAGGCGGTTCGTCCAAGCTGAACCGTCAACCAGAAAGGACCCGTGAACCGCTCATCCAACAAAGTCCTTAAGCCACCATCACCAGCTCACCACCTCGTTCTCCTCGTATGAATGACATGCATCAGAAACGGCGACCTTCATATACATTGCTGGTAGACATGGGAAGGCTTTTTTTATTAGTAGTCAATAGTCACATGCCCGCGCAATGCTGACGGAAAAATGCAAAAATTAGCAATGCAATTTCAACAATCAAAAACAAATCTCATTGCGTACCAAAAACTTATTTAATAAAATAAATGAAGAATTATATATATTAGCATATGTTAAAAAAAATTAACGCTAACCATAGATCGAGTTAATAAATTAATATAAAAATACATATTAAAATATATGATGATGTTGCGTGGAAGCTCTTTGATTTATTTTATTTAATAATACAATAATAAAATTATTTCTTGTAAGAATAAAGTAATTTTCTTGCATAAATCCAGCTTTTTTTTTATCAATATATTTTTTCATGAAAAAAAACATATTGTTTTCCTTGATTATTAATCTAATAAGATCAAAAGCAATTAGAATTAGCAAAACAAATCAAGATTATTTGAGAAAAGGATAAAAAATATTTTTCTTTATTTAAAAACTTATATCATTAACTTGCTTAATTTGCTTTGCGGTTTGTGATAATATAAATAAAATATTTTAAAAAAAAAAAACAAAAATCAACCCATTTGAAATAAGTAGAGAAAATGCATCCCTCCAATCTAAACCCTATTCATTTACTAACACATTTCTCGATTGATTTAGCGAAAATATATTTTTTAATTGCAAGAAATGTTTTTTTTTAAAGAAAAATGCATCATGATACTAAAAGAAAACCGAAACAAAAAAACATTTAACAACATCTAAGTACTACGTGTGACTGAAGAAAAAAAACATGATAAAATTATGTCAAATCTATTAAAAATTAAAAAGAAAAGCTTAAATTTAATATTTATAAACTTATATTTTCATATTAGATATATAATAATTGAATACAAATTGTTAATATCCTCATAAAAAGCTAAAAAATTATTAGAGCACCAAGAGAAAATTAACATATACTAAAAAACCTTGACATTTCACTATAACAATGAATAGTAAAAATGACAAGGCCTTTTTTATTTTGGTCATCAAAATTTTTAAGGCTTTTTTTTTATTTCAAATTTTTTTTTAATTTCATCATCTATTATTGAATTTATTGGATATTGAACTTTATAATTTATTTTAATTTTCTTTCTATGGAGTTACCTTAGTCTTATGACCCATGTCGCGAGTTTTGCGAGTTGGCCGTGTTGACTTGGGTCAATTTTTTGTTATTTTTTAATTAATTTTAACTTCATCCTTTAATATTGAGTTTATTGGTAATTGGTTGTCATAATTATTTTTATATTTACTTTCCATGGGATTATCACGGTCTAATGGATCCAAGTTGCAAGTTTTGCAGGTTAACTAAGTTGACTCAAGTTTTTTTGTTTAATTGTTTTATTTTTTCAATTTCATCATTCAACATCGGATTGGTTGAAAATCAGACTTTATACTATTTTTTTATTTTTTTATATGGAGTTATCATGGGCTTATAACCCAAGCCACGAGTTAGGCAGATTAACTTGGGTTTTTTTTTCCTTTTTTTAGTTGATTTTTTTTTCAATTTTATCTTTTGATATTGATTGATTAGAAATTAGGCTGCATAATTTGTTTTGATTTATTTTCTATGAGGTTATCTTGGTCTCATGATCTGGGTCACAAGTTTGGTCGGTTGACTCAAGTGATTTTATGTATCTTTCTTTTATTTATCCTTCAATATTGGGTTGATTGAAAATTAAACTTCATAATTTATTTTAATTTAATTTCTATGAGGTTATTCCAGTTTCATGACCAATTAGGTCTAGCAGGTTGACTCGACTCATTTTTTTAATTGGATTTTGTTTTCAATTTCATTATTTAATATTAGGTTGATTGTGAATTGAGTTTAATAAAAAAAAATTATTTGATTGCTATAAGTTATCAAGGTCTCATAACTTGGATAACAGATTTGACAGGTCAACCCGAGTTAATCTCAGTCGATCTAATATGTTATTATTTTAATATTTAAAACAAGATGTCGTCTTGGTTTTTGTTTTTCAAATTATATTTTTATCGGTTGTCTGATTTGTCTTTGAACTTATCAAATTAACCAATACACATCAGGTCAATCCCCATATTGTTTAAAAAAATTTCTACTAAAAAATACATTAACAACACCTGAATATTTTTTTATATTCAAAAAAATTTGATCTGACTCGTAGCATAGCATAAAAAATGATCTAGTTGGGTACTAATTTAAATATCATGTCAAGTTCTTTTTAGTGCATTTGAATTAAATCTAATAAAAATAATAAAAACAAAAAAACAAAAGGAAAGGCACATGAGCCTAGCCTAACAAAAAACGAGCCAGACATGCATGACCTATGAGGCCAGGTCCACGTTGTTAACACTTTTATCCACCCTTATATTTTAAAACATATTAAAACATATATATATATATATATATATATATATATATATATATATATATATATATATCAAACAATGTGATAAATGTCGTGTCGTCTAATTTTCTAGATTTGGTCTTTTAAGTCAAAAACTTATGTTCAGGTTATTTTAATTTAAAAATACATAATAAACATCATTGACTCCTCAATAAACTAATTTATTAAGTAAAAAACCTTAAATCGATACAAATATACAAAATTAAACCTACATAATATTTTTGAATCTCAATCTATTTTTTTTCTAGCAAAAATAAGAGTCAATTAACACCCTAATAGAACTCTTCTTATTAAATAAAACTTGTTAATATTAAAATTAATATTTTTTTATCACTAGAAACAAGCCCAACAAATACTTCCTCTATCCTTGCCTGTTTTCTAGTAATTTTCTCTTTTCTTTCAAATTAGGATCAAAGAATAAACATCAGGAAGTTACGTGAGAAAAATAAGATTACATAATTGAGAAGGCGACTATACGTGTTTTCCATGTTCTATACTTTGGTTCTCGTTTTTTAATATTTCCTTTATAGAACAAATTACAAGGAAGTGTCCATAAAATGATATAATCGAAGAAAAAAAATTCATGACAAAAAAAAAAAAGCATTGTGGTTTTAGCCTCAACATTTGCTGTGCTGTGCGTGCCTTTTTTTGTAGGGGGCGAACCATCATGGTTTGACGATCCAGCCTCATCATCCAAGGACGATGCAATTGGTGTGCTGTCTCCAAGCTCTAAACTGAAGCTGTCACCTGGAAGCAGCAGAAGATTAGGAGAAAGACTAAGTTGTGCATCCATTATTATGTGTATTTAAGTTAAGGAAGTGAAGGATCCTTGGCCAATCACAAAATAAGTACAGTTGGTTGAGAGAAAAAAAGGTGCTAATGAAAAGTCAAATATATTTTTAATGGGAGTCATGGGAAGATTGGCAGCAACCAAAACCTACCAAAAGGCAGCAAGACTTGCCAGCAACCAAGAGGAAGCAACACTTGACAGCAAACTCCTTAAAAAACAACAGACAAAAGAACCTTTTGCGAAAAGCAAGATCAGTTTCAGTTCTCTCCATCAGCAAATGTTGAGGCTCAAGCTATTTTTCTTGCTGAGTAGACGCAAGAAAACCAAAGAGTGTTTTTTTTTTTGGGTTAATAGAAAAGGAAAAAAAAATCTGACCTAGACCTTTATAGGGTCGCTATAAACAGAGGCAAAAAAGAAAAAGAACAGGAGAATCAATGACTTTAGCAAGAAAACAGTGGCAACCCAGTTCCCCAATGGCGTAGGTTTTGCTATAAGGGACAATCTAAATCAGTGTATCCAGGTTTAAGTCACTGATAAAATGAAGGAGAAACAAAAAGGGTAATAGTTCAACCTATATTGTCATAAAAAGACGATCCAAAATGGACTTCTCCTTAGAAAATTTAAACCAAAAGACACCCAACCATTCTTTATCCGACAACTTTATGAGGATCATCATCTAATTAGCTGATTATACTACAATCAGCTAATAATCAATATATGAAACTGAGTTCAGCCCACCCTGCACATCTCTCTGAGTTTCAACATGTAAATCATCATAAAAATAATAATTTGTACGTGGGCTAAGATTAATGCATCAAAGGACATTAAAAAGAGATCGTAAGAACCAATCCAACATGGCATCATGAGAGCATTGGATTGACCACCATACACAGACAACATAGATACAACAAACACAGTTCCTAGCCAGCATATAAACAGTACACAGTGTCTAAAGCAGCAAGGAGGTCTAACGTAAGAGAAGGGTTAATTCAGGATTAAGAAACAAAAAATCCATCACAAAGAACATGGACTTGATGAGGAAAAGGATTGAGCTGAAACAACAACCTAATTATACGAACCAAAGGCTCGTCCCCGATAAGACACCACAGAACCATTGAATCTTTAAGAAGACAAAGGCCATGAAGATGCAAACTGAAACTGGAAAAAACATGGCAACTAAATCACCAAAGAATGATCGCAACCAACATCAATTATCGCACACGATATGTGTTAACTAAGACAACGAAAAACATGAAGGAGCCACAACAAATTCGAGCAACAAAAATCAAAATGTGAGAACGAAAGAAGACTGGCAGCCCTTACTTTGAAAGGAAACGCTCAGACAGACAACCAACAATGACGAATCCTGTCAAAGAAAGACATAGAAATCAGAACATAAATTAGCAACAAAACACACAATCCTGTGAAATTAAAATTAAAAGGCAGAACAAAGAACAACACTAAAAAAAATGGAAGAGAGCTATCAGAGCAACGATAAAAACAAAAACAAAAAACAAACCAGCATAGACGACAAAGGCCAAAACGCAAAAGAAAGAAAGAAGTGAGCAGCGGCAGGAAAAAAATCAGAAGAAGATAAGGAAATTAAGATGCTTACCCAATCTTTTACTAGGCAGAAACTGGGGGGGGGTTGCGAGAACCCATAAAATAAGGACTAAGGCCATTACATATGAGTGAAAAGGATGTACCAAGTAGACCTATTATGATGATTGTTAAAATAATTGAAATCAAATACAAAGATAAGGCTAGAATTTTAAATAATCTGTATAATGCTTAGTCTTAACCTAAATATAAATAACATATATATAGGTTAAACTGAAAGTATTATTCTACCTTTAATAAATAAGACTACATAAATATTATTTAACATCTTCCCTCAAACTCACGATGCGGCAGCTACAAGCATCGAGAGTTTGCCAACCAGAAAACAAAAACGAGAGATGGAATGCGCCTTGGTAAAGAAATCTGCAATCTGCAAGGAAGAAGGAACAAAAGGCAAAGCAATGGTGTCATGTTTGAGATGATGACGAGTAAGATGACAATCGATCTCAATGTGCTTAGTGCGCTCATGAAAAACCGAGTTATGAGCAATCTGAATAGAACTATGGTTGTCACAATACATAGGAGTAGGATGAAAAATTCTCATATCAGCAAGTAATCAACGTAACCAAATATTTTCTTTGATAGTAGATGTCATGACACGATATTCTGCTTCGGTAGATGATTGAGAAACAATAGATTGTTTCTTGCTCTTCCAAGAAATAAGAGAATCACCTAAAAAGATACAGAACCCGGGAACAGACTTGCGATCCGTGGGATCACTACCATGATCAGCATCAAAGTATGCACGCAACTCCAAGGAAGAGGTGGATGAAAGTAAAAGACTCTGAAAAACTGTACCCCGAAGATATCGCAAAATACGAAGAACAGCTGCCCAGTGAACAATAGTAGGAGAAGCAACAAACTGACTAACAACATGAACAACATATGCAATAACTGGACGAGTAATGGTGAGATATACCAAACTCCCAACAATAGTGCGGTATAAAGTAGGATCTATCAAAGGTAAACCATCAGAAGAAGAGTACCTTGCGTTAACCTCAATAGGAGTATCTACAGTCTTGTTATTAGTAAGTCCAGCTCGCTCAAGAACATCTGCAACATATTTCGACTGAGAAAGAAGGTAACCTCTAAGTGAGTATGCTACCTCAATACCCAGGAAATATCGAAGATAACCCAAATCCTTCATTTCAGATTGTTTAGCCAACTCTGTCTTCAAAATTGAAATACCATCAATATCATCATCAGTAATAATCATGTCATCAACATATAAAGACAGAATGATATGACCTGCATCAGTGCACTTAATAAAAAAAGCAGAATCATGACTACTAGAAACAAAGCCAAGAGACGAGATCACAATAGAGAATTTCTCAAACCAAGCACGGGGTGCTTGTTTGAGACCATATAATGCTTTCTTAAGCTTACAAACATATCCAGAGTCATGTGAAATACCAGGAGGGGGTGCCATATAAACTTCTTCTTGAAGATCTCCATTCAAGAAGGCATTTTTAACATCAAGCTGAGAAATATGCCACTGACGAATCGAAGCTACGGCAATAAGAGTATGAATAGTAGTCATTTTTGCAATCGTGGCAAATGTCTCCTCATAGTCCATACCATACTGTTGAGAGTATCCTTTTGCAACCAGTCTAGCTTTGTATCGCTCAATAGACCCATCAGAATTAGTCTTGATCTTATACACCCAACGACAACCAACAACACTCTTACCAGGAGGTAGAGGAACCAGATCCCAAGTATCTGTCTTATGCAAAGCAGAAAGTTCCCCATCCATAGCTTTCTGCCAAAGCGGATCAAGAATTGCCTCTTTATAGGAAGAGGGCTCAAAAAGACAATGAATAGAAGCTAAAAAGGAAGTAAATGATGAAGAATAACAAGAATAAGCAAAATCTGGTAGTTTTGTGGACTTACGAATGCGGATGGACTGACGTGGAGGTGGATCCACAATCTCAGATGAAGCTTGAGGGGCTGTAGATGAGAATGGAGCTTCAGGTGTGCCAGAAAGTAAAGTACCAGTACCTGCAGAGTTATGAGTACAAATTGATCGAACATAGAGAGAGGTATCATTACCAGAATCCTCAGAAAAAGGATCTATACGAATAAGATCAGATTTTGTCAGGCTATGAGTAGTGGATGGAATAGAAAAGAAAGGTATATGCTCAAGGAAGACAACATGACGAGACACATAAAGTTTCTGAGTTATTGGATCAAAACAACAATACCTCTTTTTACCTTCACCATAACCCAGAAAGACACAAATAGCGGATTGAGAGGATAGCTTACTGCGTTCTACATGAGGACGAAGAACGAAACAAGTACAACCAAAGACTCTAAATGAGGAATAATCAGGGACATACCCATATAACTTTTCAAAAGGAGATAGACCCGAACTATGAGAAGATGGAATTGTATTAATCAAACTTACAGCAGTAAGAACAGCTTCTCCCTAAAACTCACTAGGAACAAAAGTAGACAACAAGAGAGAACGAGCAGTTTCGACAATGTGCCTATGTTTTCTTTCAGCAACACCATTTTGCTCAGGAGTATCTGTACATGAAGTTTGGTGGATGGTTCCATCTAAGGCAAGTATTTGAAAAAATTTATTAGAGGTGTATTCCCCACCCAAATCACACCTAAAGCATTTGATCACAGCAGAATGTTGAGTTTTGATAAGAGCTCGAAAAGCTGCATATATCTCAAAGAATTCAGAACGATGTTTCATTAAATAAACCCAACAATAACGAGTATGATCATCAATAAAAGAGACATAATATCGAGACCCTCCTTTTGTGGCAACAGGAGAAGGTCCCCATACATCAGAATGAATCAAATCAAATGGTGAAGATGAAACAGAAATACTTCGATTAAAAGGTAAAGCAGAAAATTTTGCCAGTTTACATCCACTACAATCTGAAATGTCACAAGTTTTTAAATTTCCTAAAGCTCCTGTGGATGCTAAAAATCTCAAACGAGAAGACGAAAAATGACCTAGACGGGAATGCCATAAATAAAAACTAGAAGATGAAAGACTCAAACGAAAGGAAGATAAATCAATAGTAGTAGCAGCAGCAACTGACACTTTTAACTCATCCAAAATATATAGTCCATTCTCCCTACGGCCTGTCCCAATCAGCTTCTGAGACTGCAGATCCTATACACAACAAAAGGAACCAGAAAACATGACTAAATAATCACCAAAATCACATATTTGACCAATAGATGCAAGATTTAATTTGAGTTTTGGAATAAAATAAACATTAGAGAGAGACAAGTGAGGTGTGACAATAGAACCAACACCTGCTAAAGGCATAGGAGTGTCATCAGCAGTCATAACAGGAATGGAGGACAAAGGGGACACGGAGGTAAAAGATAAGGAATCTGGAGACATATGATGGGAAGCACCAGAATCCAAAACCCATTCAGAGTGTGACATACCTGAGGAACTATGAGGCAACTGACCTATTAAAGAAGCAGACATTGCTTATGGCTGCAAGGAGAGAAACTTTTGAAATTGCTCAGCTAAAGTATTAGGATCGGTAATAGAGCCTGGGGAAGCTACTGTTGCAGTATTGTGGTGTGGTGGTTTATAACCCTGAGGTAGTCGATGAGCATTAGATTGTGACTGACTGCCAGGCTTCCAAGCTTGATTCTGCTGTCTCAACTTAGGACACTGAGCCTTCCAATGACCTTTCTGCTTATAGAAACTGCACTCATCAAAGCCAACCCTTGTGTAAGGCTTGTTCTGATGATTAGAGAATGGCTTAGAAGGTACTGCTAGTACAGAAGGATTTGAAGCAGAAAGAATTCCCTTTTCAGAATAAGACTGAAGACATATTTCTTCAGCCAATAACTCACTAACAACAGAGTCAACAGAAGGCAGTGGAGAACGATGCAGAATTGAACCTCTAAGTCCTTCGAAGTCACTGCGAAGTGCTGTTAAAAACTGTACCAATCGTTGCTGCTCTCTACGCTCAATATAGGCACCACGTGCCTTTAATTCTGTCGATTATGTAAGAGCCAATTGATTCCAAAGATCTGTCATAGCAGAATAAAACTCTTGAATACTCATATTCTTCTGATAAAGAGCTCGTATATCATTCTCTAATTGATACTGTTTTGTAAAATTTGATTGCGTGAATAACCTTTGCAGATGATCTCAAACCTCTTTTGTTGTCTCATACTTTGCCAACTATGTACCTATCGAATGCTCAACAGAATTGTTGATCCAAGTAATGATCTTTGCATTATTTGCTTCCCATGTATCTATCAAAACAACATCCCCCTCCTCAATATTCTTTGGTATCATATAAGTTCCACTAACATACCCCCACATCTTCTTACCCTTAAGAAAATTCCGCATTACATAGCTCCAATACGAATAGTTCTTCCCATCCAACCTCACACTCACAAACTGAAGCGAATCATCTCTTTCAGTAGCCATGATCAACAATCACAGAGAACTAGAATGCAAAAGCAGCGGAAAACAAAATACCAAATTGCAGAAACTGAACAGAGATTGCAGAAACTAAACAAATATCTTCTCAAAATTATGCGATTACTCCAAAACACAAAACAAATTTGCAGAAACTGAACGCAAATACCAAATTGTAGAAGCTGAAGGGAAGACGAAATACCAAAATAATTGCAGAAACTGACCAAATTTTGCAGAAGTGGAAGACAAAATCTCACTCTAAAAAATTTTCGGATGACAGGGGCACGCTGCCCCCTGCAAACCCCCAGCCAACTCACCCCCAGCAGTTGGATCTGCAAAGTTGTGTTCGAGATTAAACCTCGTTCCATAAAACCAGCTCTGATACCATGTTAAAATAATTGAGATCAAATACAAAAAGGAGGTTAGAATTCTAAATAATCTGTATATTATGAATGTTTAGTCTTAACCTAAATACAAATAATGTATATATAGGTTAAACTGAAAGTATTATTCTATCCTTAATAAATAAGACTGTATAAATATTATTTAACAATAATCAACAAAAACACGGGAGTCTCTCTCAAACAAAAATTGATAGGAACAGTCAAGATGAGACAGGTCTGTAAGGGCATGAAAAAATAGCCAAAACACCAAGATAACTATCACCTAATCCACTCCAAAACAACCCAACCCATAACAGTCCCTCACGAGAAGGACTAACAGCCTGCTTAGATGCCTAACTTGAGAAGCCAGCGGGATGATTGAGCAGCCATCAAGCAAACGTACGCCATGATTAAAGGAAGAAACCAATGGGTAACATGAAGAGTGGCTGATAAACGAACATCAAAACTCTAAAAACTGAAAAAAAAAAAAAAAATGCCAGCTGAAGTGAAGCCAGGTAGGAGTAGAGAAGGTGAGGAATCAAAGGCTATTTGTTTTGACGAAGCTCACCCAAGCTGATTGCCAATCCAAAGTCTGGAATAGCTTGCAAACCGAGTAAAGAAGCCAATAACAAACAACCTAGCCAGCCTCAGCCCATTAGGAAGGCAGCCGATAAAATCCAAAAAATGAAAGAAAACCACCCCCATCAAGTAAAGGACGCATGAAAAGCACTAAATTACAGAGAAAAAATAAATCCTGAAGGTTAATAAATAATAATTCTTAATTGTTATAGAAGTAAAATAACTAAGGAAAATAAAGAAAATTCCAAATAAAAACTTCTAGAACTAATTTGAGCATTAAAGCGTAGTAATATCTAGGTAAACACGCTTATAAAATTTCATTTCAATTTAATAATTACCTCATGAGCCCTTAAAGATTTCGAAATAACCTCCATTCCTTCATCTATATCATTGAGGTGTGATGATGAATTCTTTGATAATATAGTTATAATTACTTTTTAAAATATTTTTTGTCTTAAAAAATCGAATCGAACCGAACCAAAACCGGTCAGTTTGAATCAATTTCGGTTTTTTTAAAAAAAAATTTGATTTGGTTATTTTTTTTTTATAAAAACTGAATCGAATCGAAAATGATCATCTCTAGGTAAACTATAAAAAAAAATCTAATTTGATCAATTTTTAAAGTTAATAATTCTCAACTATTCTGAAAAATAAACTAAATATTTTTATTTTTACTAGTCTATACCTAAACAGAAAAAATATCGTTGTCAAAAGCTATATAGCTAATATAGAATCCAACAAACAAGGATTCCTAAATTAAATATCAAAAAAAAGAGAGTAAAATAACTATAAAAAAATTCTTTAACAATAACTTCTACACCTAACCGTTTAACAATAACTTCTACACCTAACTACAAGTAGCTGACTCTACCAGATCTATAGATCACCCTTGTAAAATTTCAACCCAATTTAATAATCAAATTAAAAATTATATTAATGTTTATCAATAAACTCCTTTGACTCTGCAAACTTTTTCTAAAATAAAATCACATAGAACAGCTTGACCTCGGTAAATTTCCCAGAATGAAGCAAGACATAGAATCAGCAAGAGCACATGTTGTATTTAAACTGCTATGATTGCAAGTCCGCAGGCAAATAAAAAGCTTCCGAACACCTGCTGCCAAGCTAACCGGTATAGTCATGAAGTTGAATAGTTGGGAGTTAAGATCAACACATAACGGTAATTGCATTCGTAAAATCACACCGAAATAGTAAGCCTAGAAAATCAGCACAGAAACAAAACTTTTCTACTTGCAATACTGCTAAATGCCTAATCAACCAAGACGCTCGTTCACCTGGACCAGAATTCAGATACCATATGGTTTACAATCAGACTAAACTTGTTTTAATTACAGCTAATTACTTTTCACATAAATATTCAACAGGCAGCAGCTTCACTCTCAAGCAGCAGCTACTGCCTCAGGAGTTGCGGCGGCGGCAGTCTTTGTGGAGGCTGTACTAGGGGTGGCAACAGCAGGACCACTCTTGGCATCTTTTTTAGGTTCTGCTGGTGGTGGAGGCTTGGGCTTCATGTGTGGAGGTGGATTGTGTTTAAGGTTGAGAAGTATATGACGCATCCTTGATAGGTCAGTAGGCTTGCCAGGCTTCGGTCCCTGGATCACCACAATGGTGGGCTGCTTCTTCTCATCCTTCTTCCCCCTTTTCTCCATTGTTGGCACCTCGCGAGGAATGAGTTCTGCAGTTGCCTTCCAATAATTCTTTCCAGCTTCGGCATGGAACTTCTCCCGGTTTGCCAAAAATAACTGACATTTGTAAATGAAAATCAGATAAGAACATACCTTCACTCCAGCTACACCACCAGTGGAGGAGGCTAAGGGGTCAGACGGAGGCCATTGCCCAAATACCAAGAAGCATTCCAAGACATTTTTCTATTTATTCAATTATGTAATTTGCATAAATCTTTATTTTAGTATTTCATTCAATAATTAGAATTTGTGTATATATAGTTAATTTAGATTTTAAATAATATTTTTTTTTATTTTTTAAAATTCATTTTTGACATCAACACGATCTAGAAATATTTAAAAAAATCAAGAATTTTAAGAACAGGCGGCAAACAAGCTCAGAATGTCCAGGCTTCTCCGGTGTACGCCACGATTATCAAGAAAACTCATTGTAGCCTATTTTTAATTTCTTCTTCTTTTCTAGATAGGTTCAGCCACATGACACCCTTTTTTTTATCAGATTTATTAGCGAGTTTGATTATTATTACCATAATTACCATGTTTACAGTGATGATCAACAGATTGCAACTTGTAACAGTGCGAATCCATAGGCAGTCAAGATCACTTATTTCAGACTAGCAAAACCTTAAACTGCACCTGAGAAGTTCATGCAGGTCTGATTACCCATACAGATCTGATGTTTCCAAAATTTAGATCAAAGCATGAAAACACCAATGCTCTTAATTTAGCAACCAAACAACTTCTTCAATAAAGCTACCCAAAATCAAAATCAAAACCAAAACCAAAACCAAAACCAAAAAAATAAATGCTATGACTACATGAAAATGAATATCATTTCTCCACTAGCCATCCTAAATTTGAGAACAAAATAATTTGTGCAAATAAAAAATATTGTAAAGGGCACCCCAAAGAAAAAAACATGGGATTTCTTCTAAAATCTTCTTCCAAAGACTTAAATAATGCCCAGCACCTTATGAATGAACATAGATCGCCCACATCATTGGATCATTTCATTCGATTTGAATCTAATGGCCCCTTTATGTTATTTTATTTAAAATAATTGGTTTAATACATTTTAAAGATACTTTGTTAGATTGTTCTAAGAAATATTGTCATGGAAATTTAAAATTATTTTAACAAAAATATGAGTTAATTGAGATGTACTCCCTCACCTTCTCCTTTTCTCTATTAGCAGCCTTATTGTTCTCTAGAGTCAGCTGTCTCTTCCTGTAAAACTCTTTTTTAAATTCTTCAGCTTCCTCTACTATTTGCTTCAACATCTCCTTCTCCTTCTTCTCCTTCTCTTCCAGTCTTATAGCATTCTCTCTGCACTTGTTATGTAAGTTTTTTTATTAATAAAAAATAAAATAAAATCAAAGCAACAGCTGGCTGCATATAACTGATACTACCTACGCCACTCTCTTAAAGCGAAACCTTCCTCGGACTCCATCTCCGACGGAGGAGGCAAGATCGGTCCATCCGATATCCCGTTCTGCTCCGGGGAGAACCCGCCGTCATCGCTCACCGGCTGCGAGGAGAACAAGTCATCTCCGGTGGTGCTGTATGACTGAGAAGCGAAGACCGGTGACGAGTTACCGGTCACCGAGTTGGCATCAAAGTTTCTAAAAGAACCGCTGTATTCTCTAGGAGACTCGTCGGTGAACGATGACATGATCCTCTCTTTCCTCTTTCAGGCGTTAATTTCTCCGCTTCCTTCTCTTTTTGCTTTGCTAGTTTGCTTTAAAACTCTGATCAGTGAACCAAAGAACAACCCGTACGGCGGACGCGTGTTTGGTTTCTACTCGTCAAGAAGAAAGAATCTTTTGTGTGATGAAATGATGTGCTGACATGTGTTGTTTTGTAAGGCTGAGGTAATTGGTGATCTTTTCATGGGTCCCACAACCTGGAAAATTCGGCGGATGCGTCATTGCGTGCCTGTAGGGAGGTTCGCCGTGGAATATTATAAATAGTCCGGCGCGGGGCTTTACTTCTGTGGTTTCGCGGAATAAAACCTTCCATTGAGGCGCGCGTGTTATTTAGCGGCAATGACTGATAGCTGGAATCTGGGGTCCCATATTTGGTGGGTCCACAAGCATCTAACAACATTATTTTTTAGATAACTACAAACCAGTCCTCAACTTATGATATATTTAACAAACCAGTCCCCAATCTATGGAGTTTTGGTCGAAATAGCTCAACTATTAAAGAGATTTTAGCAAATGGATCCTCGTTGCTTAATATTGATCATGTTAAAAAGCCACGTTAAAATACTTGCGTAAGAAGCATATGCATATGTAGCTTCCTAGACTAAAACTAAACTTAAACTCAATCAATATAGTTTTTTAAAGAATAAATAATTTCATGCTCTAATCATTCATACAATATGCATATGGTGTGTGTATATAAAATTAAAAATTAAGAAAAAAAATCAAAATGGCTGAGTGAAATATTGTAGCCTGAGCAGTGGAATCACATAATGCTTTTTTTTTCTTATATTTTTTTGTTGTTACTTTGGTTATTAAATTTGATTTTTTTTAATTTCATCATGACTTGTTTTGTGTTGCTCTTTGTTAGGTTATCACGGTTCTAAAAAGACATCCAATATTTTAGCGGTTCTTGATTTGAAAAAAAAATCAATTTGATTGTTTGTGCAAAATAAAAAATAAAAGAACTAAACTTAAAAGTAAAGTGAAATGGTAGCTCTTTTAAAAAAAAATCTTTGGTTTTTCCTTTTGCTTTGATCATCGAACTTTTTATTCAATTTTATTTTTTATATTATATTGATTAATTATTGGACTTGATAATTTATTTTATATTGTTTTTTAATGAATTATCATAATTTAAAAAAATATCTCAACATTGAATTAATTCTTGATTTTACAAAAATTAATAAGTTTATTGTTTGCAAAAAAATATAAAAAAGAATAAGAGATCAAAATTAAAATCCAGGTAAAATCACAATCCTTTGAGAAAAAAATGGTGTCAGTGCTTTTTAAAATTTTTTTGCATAGAGATATTTTCCAATTTTTATTTTCATCCCATTAGTTTAACAATTAAACAATTTAATTTAAAATTCATTTTATTTAGTTTTAGTCTCTCAGTTTAAGACAGGAAGAGAAAGGTCGGTAAAAACTAATGAAAGAGAGAGAAAAAGTTATTGTTTGGCCATATTGCAACAATAAAAAAATATTGATCTTAGTATAAATAGGTTTCAGTTAACTAGGGGTTCAATTAAGGTGTTTTTAAACATTATCTTGTTGGAAAAAAGTGGATTGAATTTATTTTTTTCGGTCTAATTTTGTGTTTTTGAATTACTTTTGGTGTTTTTTGCATTGATAAATTAGTTTTAGAGATTCTAAGGATGTTTTTACATTAAAATGGATTGAAAATAAATTTTTAAATTAAAAAACCTTAATTTTCTAATCACCAAAGGTGATCAAAATATGGGAAGGCAAATAATATGCCATCTACTTTTTATTTTATATATATATAAACAACGTGTCGTCTATCTAATTTCAAAAAAATAAAAAAATAAAGACCTAGACATGTTGGTTTAGACTAGCAAACTCACGCACGCCTTGGCCTTTTCAAATTATAATAATGAAATATTTTTTTCTTTTCAATAGTCATTCCAGTTAAAATAATGCTTTCACTAAAATAATTAAGATATATATTAATAAAGAAATTAAATTTAAATTTGATCAATATATGTTTCCTTCTTAATAAATAATTTTTTATATTTTAACTTCAATAAGTAAGAGAAATTTAATGTTTTTGTTAAAACTAAAAAGAAATGGCTTAATAAGAAAATGAAGTTCAAATGAAAGAGATATATTTTCTCTTACTTATTGAATTTTTTTATAAAAAATTATTTTAATTGGTTTACTTTTTATTCATAAAACATGCTACTAATAAAAAACATGTTTTAGTCAAATAAAAAATACAGTAATAAAAAAAGAAAAATTCATGAAACGGCACTAGAAGAGCATGTTTCAATGTTAAATTGCATAATGTGTACCACTAAATTTATGCTGCTTTTGATCCACAGTATGAATCACGTCATACACACTAATTATTATTTTATGCATAACGTAAATCATGACCGACAACTTAATTAATCTTACATTGCCCAATAAGTCTTTGTAAACATAAGGTGGAGGGTTGAATTAGGTGTTTCAACAGAGTCTTAATCATTCAAATAACATTGACCAAAATGAAGATTAGGGCCAAAACATGGGGGAAAAAATGGGGATCTTAATTAAAAAAAATAAAAACTTTAGGGATCAAACCAAATTCTTTTTGAGACATTTGAAGCATAGTTATTAAATCCGGCCAAGGGGCCGGGTTCTGGGTTTCATGGGTCAACCCGGAAAAATTTTAAAAATTGAAGTTTTAATATTTTATATGAAAAAATTAAAAAAAATCCATGCAAATATAGGTTATACATATTGTAAATAATGAAATTTAAAAGAATATTTTTAAAAAAATTATCTAACATTAAAAAGATATTATGTTAAGCTTTTAAACTGAAGTATTTAAACTAAAAATTTTTTTTATCCCGCATTGAAAAAACATAACTTTTTTCTTGGGAACATAAAGTATATATACTAATGAGTTTTAAATCCACATTGAAAAAACATAGTTTTTTTCTTGTGAACATAGAGTATATATACTAATGGGTTTCAAATCCCATATTTAAAAAAGAAAAAAAAAACCAGGTCTCGTCCAGGTCACATTTCAAGCGGGTTTGGACAGGTCATTGCACCAGCCAGTCTTTTGACAAACTCGGACCAGGTCCCTGGTTAACCTGTCTGGTCAGTTAGAGTTTAATAACTATGATTTAAAGAATAAAAAGAGGTGTGTTTTTTGGTTAATTTTGGTCCTTGTTATTTTACTATCACCTAAAATTTATTTTATAATATTAATCTTTAATTTAATATCAAAATATTTTATGACATATCCATCCATCAAAGTATAAAGATCAAAATAAATATTAAAACATAAAATCATGATAATATAATATTTAAAAATGAAATAAAAAAAATCTGTATATTACATAACCTTTTTATTTACCAAAATAAAACAAAGAGGACAACTGAGAATTGCACTATTTTAATCCGATACAAATATCTCTCCCTTAGTAAAATAATAAGTTATTTTAGTTTATTTAGTAATGTAATGTAATGATATAAAATAAAATATTGTTTTAAAATATGTATATTATTAACACTGATCATAAAAACTGTCATGAATCGAAACTGCCAAACCCCAATTATATAGGCTTTTCACCTCCAAACAAATTTCAGTCATTCATCACTTAAATTTGGTAAATTAAAAATATTTTTCCATAATTCATGTAAATGCCTAAATTCATAAAAAAAATACTATAAAATAATTATCTCTCATATTAAATGAAAACTTGCAGTTCCGAGACTGTATAATATGTGGGGTGATCTACTCTTTCTAATTAATCAACAAAGGAATTAAATAATTTCTATATTTCAAAATTCATAAATTCCAAATTCAACGTGTTCATATAGCGTATTATCATTGATTACAACTCCTAATCCACAAATCCAATACAACTCCAATTTAGAAAGATAATCTATTAAATCAAATAATATTTTAATAAAGCATATTTTTTTATTAAAAAAATCTCATCAAAAGAAAGTTGCCAATTAAAACAAAAGTAAAAGCGACTAGTGATTTACTCACACTCATAATTTATTATGGATTTAAGTAACGAAATTATTATTTTACCCTAAAAAAAAACTTTTAACTGAACATAGGGACAATACGGTCTTTTTTATAAAATCTATTAGTCATTACAAAATTAAACATGGTGAATCAATCTTCTTCTTCTTTTTTTTTTGCTGCACAATGAATTTACTAAATGAACTTAGATAAATGCATGTTTTTGACTACTTAATTTTTCTGCACAATACAATAACTTAAATGCCCCTTCAAACTAAACTTTCTTGGCTTTGTCTATAGAGGCACTTTCATCATTGTGTTCTAGCTTTTTTTTTTTTTTTTTTTTATAATTTCATACGAGGTTAGAGGTAATTAAATCTTTAATATATTAAAAACAACTATTATTTAAATAAAACAAAGGGTGGCGCCGCCTACACCCTTTAGGTGGCATGTACGGTGCCATCTAGACTTCAAACAATGCTTTTTAGGGTGGTGTTCGATGCATCTTGCCACCCCCATTATAGTGATACGAGACATGCCTCTGGGAGTCTGGACGAGTGGTGGTTGAGCTCTAATGATGTGTTTTTTCTTCCTTCTCTTTTTTTTTTTCCCCTCCTTGAAAAATCCAATAGGCATTGCAAAAAAATCAAAGAAGTCTGGTTATTTGTTCATTAAATCAAATTAGATCCATGTTATTTTTATTGCAATATATTTGGTTTTGAATTATTAATTGAGTTTTTTTTCAATATTATCCTTTTTATATTTGATTTTTATATCAAGTTTGATCCTCATTCTTTTGATTGTTTTTTGTTTTTTTCTTATCCATTTTTAATTGAAATTGTTTTTCAATTTCATCCCTCATAATTTGATTTCCTTTTTTTGTGTCAAATTTGATCTTATTTTTTTCAAATCTATATTTTTTTTATCTTGTTTTGTTAATTTTTTTTTCACTTTATCCTTAATTATTTTGGTTGGTTAGGAATTTAACATCGTTATTTTTTTAGATTTGCCTTCTCATAATTCATGTCACGGGTTTTGAAGATTAATGTGGGTGAGCTTCGGTCTTTTTAGGTCATTTTTTTTTTTTAATCCCATCCCTTAACATTGTTTGGTCACCCTAATTCTGGGTTGACCCAGCAAGTCCACTGATTTACTCCGGGCCAATTGCAGGCTTGAATTTTGAATGAAACAGACCCGACTAAGATCCCGAGTCTTAGGTTGACTTGCGGGGCCGAGCCTGATAGTTATGATGACAACTATGTCAGACTCATGGTATTGAGTCATGGTGGTAGCAGGACTCAACGCTATTGGGTTCTGTTAGGCAGCAGCGCCCAACTTTATTAGGTTCTATTAGCAGGCAAAGCCAGACCCAATAGCGTTGGATCTGGTGGCGAAACCAGATCCAAAAACATTGGGTCTTGCTGGGTAGCGGGATTCAACTTTATTGGGGACCTGCTAGACAATAAGGCCAAACTCTATTGGAAGAAAATAAATTCAACAAACACGACCTCAAATGATTTTTTTTTTTTTATCATTATCCAACTTTTATATAATATAGAAAAAGTCTCATCAATTTATTTTCTCTTTACTGTATGAAAAAAATTACATAAGAGAAAATAAAAAATATCTAAAGAGGTAAAAAAATAAAATTAAACATATCTAGGTCTGGCTGTGAGCGAAACCCAACACCTGTTGGAAGTGATTTGGGTCTGCCTGTCAAACTAGACCCAATAGCTTTTAGCACAGAAAACAGAAAAAATAACGCACCCAACAATAATTTTTTACTAAAAAACAGGAGAGATAACGTCCCATGATAATACAATGTCGTCCACGGTATAATAAGTCTATATACACAATAAATACATAATATTTTTTCCACGTCTTATAATGTATTAAGGTACATTGGTTTTATTATAGGTTTACATAGTAAAAACTAAGCCTTCAATTATATTTTTCCAAAATTAATTGACTCAAATAAGTAAATGACTAATTTTTTGACTAGAAAATTAAAAATAATTTAAGTTCGTGCTAGATTCATTTCAGGTAAGACATTGGAAAGATGAATTGAGCGTAGCTCACCACTCTAGGGCGACAACGCTAGCATAACTTAGGCTAATCTACAAGGATTGTGAAAACTTAAGTCTATCAAGATGCGCAACCTGTGAAACATGTAGCTGATCTTGGAAAGGAAATCTTATTCCCTATTGACTATATAAAGCAATATAAAACCCCTAATCACCTAGTTCTCGTACTTTTTTGATTCCTCAAATCTCGAGTATACGTAAAAATTAAAAAAAACTTTTTTCTTGAAGTTTATTGGAATCTAATATAAAATATTTAATTTATGATATAATTGTTATAACACACCATTAACTTTATTTGGTAATTGTGTCTAATTTAAAAATAGGCAAATAAATTTTCTAATTAAAAAAAATCAAGCAGTCTTGATTCATTCTTTTCATATCAATCAAATCATCTAAATCCACATTTCCAACCTGAATTTTCAATCTCTTTTAAATCTTCAAATCTTCTAGAGCATGTTTGCTGGAGGTATGGTTTTGAAAATGTTTTTTATTTAAAAATTTATTGAAATAATATTTTTTTATTTTTTAAAATTATTTTCAATATTAAAATATTAAAAAAATAATTTAAAATAAAAAAATTTTTAAAATGTAAAAACTACGCTTTAAGGTTACAATGGCAAAGTTACCCGTACAAAAAAGGGATTTTCGTAAATTCAAACAAATTCCACACCCATTAAATAACTGCCGCATCCCCTATAAATATCCCTCTCCACCCTCATTTTCTTCCCATTGAACACCGTTTAGAAAGAGAAACACGCAGCGAGGGGAGGGAGAGAGAGAGAAAAAGAGAGTGTGTCTGTGCAGTCAGGCCTGGTAGTGATAGACCAGCAGCAGTGAGAAAATTCACAGGCATTGCTGTTTCTGTCACTCTATCATAATTTCCTGGTCGTCGTAATTGATTTGATTGTTTTGAAATGAGTCGTTTAGGGTTTAAATCCCTGGTTTATCACGGAGAGGTATGTTTGGGAGAACTGGATGTTATTCCGGTGACGGAAAAGGGTTTCTTGTTCCCAAACAACGAGATTCGCATCCATCATATCTCTCAACAAAGTGAGCGATGTCCTCCTCTGTCAATCCTCCAAACAATCTCTCCATTTTCCGTCCGTTGCAAGCTCGAATCGTCTTCTCCTATGGAACAGTCTCATTTGATCAATCTCCATGCCTCTTGCTTCCACGAAGTCAAGGTCTATTGTTTTTCTTTTAAATTCTTTGATTTGTTTTGCCTAATTTTTACAGCGTAATTGACTCATTTAGTTAAAAAATTTGTCCTTAATCTTTAGTTTGAGTTAAGAAGGGGAGAAGTGAGAATGCGGTGATCTTGACTTTGTCTTTTTTGTTGTTATAGACGGCGGTGGTTTTGATTGGAGATGAAGAGATTCATTTAGTGGCAATGCCAAGCAAGCAAAAGAAGTTTCCATGTTTTTGGTGCTTTGCGGTTCCTGTAGGTCTGTATGATTCGTGTTTACGGATGCTCAACATGCGGTGTCTTTCTATTGTGTTTGATCTTGATGAAACACTTATTGTTGCGAACACGATGAAGTTGTTTGAGGACAGGATTGAGACTCTTAGGGGTTGGATTGGACGGGAGCAAGATCCGATGAGGGTATCTGGAATGATTGCGGAGATGAAGAGGTATATTGATGATCGGTTGCTTCTGAAGCAGTATATAGAGAATGATGTTGTTATGGATAATGGAAAGATGTACAAGGTTCAACTGGAGGACGTTTTGCGATCATCGGATGGCCATGAGAGAGTTGTTAGACCTGTGATTAGATTGCCAGAGAAAAATATTGTTCTAACTCGCATCAATCCAGAGGTATGATTTGCTTGATGTTGTTTGTTTCTTCCAGTTTTATTACTTTTATTAATTTGTTCCGTGGAATTCTCTACTTGTTATTTTTTATGATATATATTAAAAGTGTGTTCCAATAGAGAGTATTTGATGAAACTGGGCGGAAAAGAGTATATTTGCAATTTGATTACATCATTTGGAACTATTAATACTGTTACACGTTAGTATGATTTATGAGAGTTTTTCCTTGAGCTATGAGAAGATCAAAACAAGTGCAATTGTTTTCATATTATTTTCTTTCATCTTAATGATTTCATTGGTTCCAATATATCATAACACCTGTGTGTTATTTAGTTTCAAAAGCCTTTTGTTTCCAATACAAAAATGGATGTATTTGCATATTCTCGCTTGATATTTACATATTTTGATTATATGCTTGCATAGCTGTTAAAATTAGACTTTTGTTTAGAGAGTTCTCAATTTTCATTTAATAATCCTTGATTTTGGCTAAATTTGGACTATCATTCTTTTGGATCAGTTTGACCTTATGTGCTTCCTTGAAAGTTTTTGGCTTGGAAGGTTCCATACTTATTAAGGCGCTTAATTTTACTTTTTATCTGGCATTTCTATGTTGGTTTTCTTGCAATATAGTAGGAGAGTGACTTCTCCTTACTTTGTCATCATCTAGGCTTTCTGATATGCTAGACAATTAAAATTTTCTTGTGATTACTGGTAACTTTTTTTTTTGTATAGATTCGTGATACGAGTGTGCTTGTGAGATTAAGGCCGGCATGGGAAGATTTGAGAAGTTACTTAACTGCAAAGGGACGCAAACGGTTTGAAGTTTATGTTTGTACGATGGCTGAAAGAGATTATGCCTTAGAAATGTGGAGGCTTCTTGACCCGGAGGCTCACTTGATAGCTTCAAAGCAACTCTTAGACCGTGTAGTTTGTGTTAAATCAGGCAAGTATAGGATCACTGCTATTTTGAAAATATTTTGATTTCTGATTTTGCTTTGAACTTTGTGCATCTTCAATTACCTTTGAAATTTGTAAAATTTTATTGTGAATTATGTTCTGGTGCATCTGGCATATATGTTTGTTTAGTCTCTAGTTTCAAATATGAAAGGGATGGTTCAAAGCCAAAGTTGACGAAGGTTTTCTAAATTGAAGTGGCACAGCTCATAAACAACCTGCAGTGTGTTGTGTTTTCAGTTGTCATGTCAGCCACCTTGCCTTTTACTAATGACCAATAAGAATACCTTTTACTGTAGCAGGCTCCAAGAAATCTTTATTGAATGTCTTTCAAGATGGCATGTGCCATCCAAAAATGGCAATGGTAATAGATGACCGGTTAAAAGTCTGGGAAGACATGGATCAACCTCGAGTTCATGTAGTTCCTGCATTCACTCCTTATTATGCTCCTCAAGCAGAGGTACTAAAAATATCAATGTGAACTTATTTGTTAAATTTTGTTCCTTTTTCTCACGTTACCTTCCAAGTAAAATATTTATTAGGCTCATTCTCTCTATTCTCTAGACAGCGAACGCCGTTCCAGTCCTATGTGTGGCAAGAAATGTTGCATGCAATGTCAGAGGTTGTTTTTTCAAGTAAGAGATGCTAAAATTATACATATGAAGTACTTTTAAGTTACTGTTATTGCATGAGGATTATTTATAACTGCATTGTGACATGTTATGTTTACAGAGAGTTTGATGAGATCTTAATACGAAGAATATCTGAAGTCTTTTATGAAGATGAGGTGAAAAGCTTACCTCCTACTCCTGATGTGAGCAACTACATGATGACAGAGGTATTTGAATTGAGATATTGGGTTCTTCAAGCAACATTCTGATCATATTCTTAAATTATCAAACAATCTTTTTCATGAATTACAGGATAGTGGTTTTGTACCCAATGGCAATAACATTGCTCCTTTTAGTGAAGGAATGAGTGGCATTGAAGCTGAACGAAGATTGCATCAATCGGTAAGTCTTAAAAATCATGTTGAAGAGATTCACGAACCTGATCTGAATTGGTTGAGAGAAATTCCTGCTTGCCTTCACCTGAGAAATACAAGGTTCATTCTGGATACTGCATGTGCTTCTAACAAATGAGAGCAAAGCAATATTAAACATGTGTGCCTATGAGCAACATGTTTTCTGTTTCTCCGGTCGTTTGGCATGTAATAGAACTTGATAATTTTTCTCAGCTCTGTGCTTAAATATTTTAAACCTTTCAGGATGGCAAGACTGTCATGGAATCGGCCCCACATTCCATTACAAACAGTACTGAATTGAGAACTGAAATCTCCCAGCCTCACGTGGCAATAATTCCAAATGTTGCTGGACCAACCTTATCGGCCACACTCTTGCCTTCTCAGAGTATGGAGTTCAGTTGGTCTTGATTTTATTTCTGTTTATCTATATCATTAGAGTACTTAAACCTACATTCCATAATTTAAACCTCTTTATTTCAGAACCTAGTTTACTTGGTGCTCCTGTTAGACGAGATTTGAGGAATCAAAATTCTGGTCAACCCCCTCTTCTTTCTAGAATACCTGCAGCAATACCATTATCCTCTCTACAGCCACAGGGAGGCTGGCTGGTGGAAGAAGATACTAGCAGAGCACAATCAAATAATCGACCTTCAGCAACCGCGCAAGAATTGGATTCTTTAAAATCTGATAAGCTGAGAGGACTGCAGAATCCACTTGCTCATGGTGCATCAGCCTCTGCTCCCTCCAGTTTAGTCTCACAGACTTCAGAATTGAAGGCTGAAGAGGTTTGTCTGAAGTTAATTTAAATTTGTATTTTGAAGCTCTTGCTATTTTTCAATGCATAGGGATAATTTCTAGCATCAGAAACTGAGGAAGAACTTCACTTATTTGCAGGCAATTGCTGGAAATGACATGCATAAACAAATTGTTCCTGCTGGAGGTAAGCCATCAACCATATGAATTTTTTAGTGCTATAATAGTTTGAAGTGCAAAGTGATGGAGTGCTTGCTTTGTGTTGAACCTTCAGGCCTGCTCAGTATATGTAGATATGTATGCAAATCCATCTTTTAATCATATATAGCTACAACTTTCAAACCTACCTTAATGGTTCAGGATTGATTGATCTAACATTGAAATATAGGAGCCTTTTGAGAGACAATACAAGTCTCATAACAGAAAAATTTATCAAACTTGTGGATGTATCATTATATAACATATTTAGAAGCAATGATGAGCCCACTGGTTGCTGTAGTGGGTATGATGGCCATCCTCATCCATATAATTTTTTTTCTGCAGAGGCTGGCATGTCTCAGAATCATGTGTCCTCTAGTAGCAGAGAGTTCCAAGCTGAAGCTGGGAAACTCAATCTGCTACCATCCCACTTGTCTATTGGAGTGCTGCAAGAAATTGGACGGAGATGCAGATCCAAGGTACTGATTGGTTCTGGGCTTCATCATGGTTGCCTCACCTCTTTATTTCTATGGACCATTTATCGTCTGCTGATGTGCAGGTGGAGTTCAAATCTGTTGTAAGCACCAGTAAGGATTTGCAATTCTCTGTCGAGGTCAGTTAAAATTTGTTCTCTGCCTACCCTCATGTTTTCTGGTTCTTGATACTCTTTGAATAATTCACAAAAAGTTCATGAGCTTTGTAATTTTATGTTGTTGCAATCATCTGAGAGCTTACTGCAAGGACATAAATTTTTGGTACTGTAATTGGAGTTGAATAAATACTTGAAATTTGTTACCAAGTTATGTTTGCCAATTTTCTCTTCTTCTCCCATTCATTTCTTTCTTGCAATGTTGTTTTCATCAGGAAAATTTTAGATAGATAAGATAATATAAATGCAATGGTGTATCCATGTTGGAAGTAGTGGAGTGAGGTCCCGTTGAGTTCTGAAGAAAATTTGTTTGTCGGTTACAAGATGAAGTGTTTTGCACTGTTCTAATGAAGTTGACCTCAGTGAGATTATTGTAAAACTCAAGCAAGTATAGGTTATTTTGTATTTCTAGTTTAAAAATGTTCTTCCAGCCTTGTGAAAGTAGTGTGGTTCACTCTTCTGCTTCTGCTTTTAACTTTTTCCCCTTTTACAGTTTTACTCAACTGACAGTAACTTCTCCCACTGCTTTGTTGATTTTGTATTAAAACCCGAGTTGCTTTTTTTCTTTACTATAAAGGTTTTTCTCCCACCCTAAAATTCTCTTTGTTAGTCATATACTATTGGCTGTTGTTTTATCCATGTTTTGTGAACTGCGACAGTAAATTACTATGTGATTGAGTGTCCCAATTGAAACATTCCTGTTGCAACAGACCTGTTTCATGTTGTGGATGAGTCATGTATGATGAACATACATATGTGATGATGAGAGGATTACCTTATGATTAGTGCTAGCTTTAAGCTTATATTTTGGGTAAACAATTTTTTTGCCCATCCAGACTTTTGTAAAATTAGATTTTGGTGCTTGAGCTTTTGAAGTTAAGGCAGTACTAATTTTTTGGCTGAAAAAATTGACTTCAGAGGGATCTATGTTTTACATCAAAACCTTAATGGGATAGAGGCTTCCCTGATCAATGATTCAGTGTATCTATCTTTGATCATCTCTTCACTAGAGAAAATTCCACTTCATTTTCTTCTCCTGTCTCTGCTTTTCATTGATAACTCCCTATCAACTCTTGGAAGTTTATAAATGCTTCCTACAATTGAGATTAACAAGAGCTGCTGAATTGGTCGTTCCTTTTGAAAGGCCCCTTTGAATAGAAAATTGAGAGGATGAAAACTTGCATCAAACCTTCGGGGCTATTGTGTGAGTTTTAGTAGCTCTGTGGCTAAAGTCCACTTTTACTAACACCTCTGATGAGTAATGCTATACATACAAACAATTATACAAAGTTTTTATACAACGTGATGCAGCAATTGCTCTTTCAATGCTAATCAATCGTTTAATATTTCAGGGATCTACATTTGACCACTTATCATTTGACATATTAGTTTGCATGAACATTTCTTCCTACAATAATTTGTCCTGTATTCTTCTGTCTCGTAAGAGCACTTTTCTTTTTCATGAAGCTACAAAATAATCTCTACTTTTTGTGTACTTTTCTTTCCCTTTTAGCTTGTAGCTTGTAAAAAGACTAAGCAATATCATGCTGCTTTTGGACTCCAACAAACTCATTTTGCTGACTTAAATGATTTAGGTTTTGTTCACCGGTGAAAAGATAGGTGTTGGAATGGGTAAAACACGGAAGGATGCACAACAGCAAGCAGCTGAGAATGCACTTCGCAGCTTGGCAGGTAAATTTACTCTCTAGCTCATTTCTCTCTCATAATTCTGTGTTTGAGAAAATATTTTTTTTTTGTAATTGTTATACTCCTTTTCTTTTGTGCAATGTTGATGAATGTGGAGTTAAATATTTGCATGGTCTAGGTTAGTTGTGTGTGAACTCGTCATTAAATGGTAAGCACATAAACATTGATTATTTCTATAGTCAAAGAATTGATGTTATGTGATAGTTATGCATATTCATATTGGTTGCCAATGGATATGTGAACTGGGTTTAACATAAATTAGATAGGTGCAAGACTTATTATTCTTATCTCAGCATCTCCTTCGCTAGATGATCTTGAATACTGACCCATATGTTTTATAAGAAGGTGCTGAATGTATTTATTGTTCTCAGAAAAATACGCAGCATATGTTTCACCCAATTCTGGTGCTGTGGATGGTGATTTCGATAAGCTTTCTATTGGGAACGAGAATGGATTTGTATGGGACATTAGCAGTCCTGAATCAAGTGATCTGGTACGAGAAGATGGTTCAGCTAAAGAACGTCCTTCTGAGGTGCGGATGTTTTTATGATGCTTTCAGTACTTGATTTGATTCCTTTGTTCAAAAACATAGGTGATGCTTGGATAAGGGTATGTTGGCAAGAAATTTCCATATTGGGTAGTGGTTATCTGAACAGAAACCACTCCCTTTTGGATTTTGCATTGCACCAAGATGTGGGAGCTAAAACAGTGAAAGGGAAAGCTGGCTTCATGTTCGCCACTGTGGCCTTAACCAGGCTCCAGTTATTCCTGTTTAAGAGGTAAGACTTGGTGGTCAGGCCCATTATCCAAGTACTCCCATGTAGTTGAATCAGCCATTCCCTTCAGAGTTGGTTTACCATTTTATTGTTCTTTTCAATGGGCGTGTCTTTTTACTTCTTTATCTTCCATAATTTTGGACGCACAATTATTTATTTTAGAATTTGCAAACTTCTCATGTGGCCCATTTTATCACTAGTCTTTGTTAGTTTCATACACCTCTCCCTGTCTCATAGTCTTTGCTACTTTGGATTTTTTTTGGCACTAAACTGACTATGTGACCTTGAAGGACTAAATATGTTTTTTAAATGTATAACAGAGATTTTCAAGTTTGTTAAATGCGTTTTCACTTTTGAGATTATCAGAATGGCATAAAACGCCATAAGAACTCCATTTCTAAGACTATACATTGTCTGTATGCCTAATGTGCATCTATTGTGTTGTTGGAAAATGATTCGCAGGTTGCTGACTCTGAACTTGTGAATACATCCAATATGGTAAATCAGCAACAGCAGAAACGTGCCAACTCCCCTAGGTAATGTCAAAAGGGCTTCTTCCTTTTACAGCTAATAAATTGTAAATTGACATCATAATAGCGCAGAGGGAGCAGTTTAGACATTTTTTTTTCAGTTAGTGTTTGAGGAGTGGGATTAGCGTGACTAGCGATTCTGCTCACCAACTACTCTATTTGAATCAAAAGCTCTGTTTTTCAGTTAGTTGAATTTCATTTTTATTGAGTCATGAAGTGGATTTATTTGAACACGTGGAATTCAATGGGCTCTCTATAATGGTGAATTCGGTTCTTTGCGGGCATCTTAGAGGGTTTGCTTATTCAGGTGGTTTGGGAGTCATGATGCTTATGCTAAGTCATACATATGCATTGTTCTTGCTTTTCTTTCTTCCTAGAAGGATAATCCATTAAGGGTCCTCCAAGTGACGTTGTGTTTGAAGGATTGTTGTGGGGCCCTGTCCTTGGATTTTCATACGTGACATCCATATGCACTCCTTGCTGAGCCTTTTTGCCCTGCCTTATTCTGTACGTTATTGTGGTATTTCTGTATGCTTTCTTATACTTTATCTACATGGCATGTGCTTTTTTGAATGTCATTCCAACCCATGGAAATGAGATTCATTTGGAATTATACACTTAGATACTTTCTGGGCTGCAACCTGGAAGGAAATAGGAGGGCATGGTGCTTCTTTTCTGGGTTATTTGGTAGTGTCATGACATTTTTGTGCCTTTGTTTGTGATCTCTCATAATCCGTTATCAGATTTTTGTAGAGCATGAAGTTTTCCCGGCACATTGTTTTGTACTTTGTTTTGGTGTGTATCTATTGACATAATCTGATCCATTTGCATTCTTGTCGTGGAAAATTATGGCGTGTCTAGTCTGGAGATACTTTTAATGATGGTAGCTTGGTAGCTTCCTACTTCAGTTGCTAATTGTGTAATAATTTCCTGAACTGATCATGCCTTCCTGATATGGTTTGATTTATCTTTCCAGATCGCCACAATCTATACCAAGTAAACGGTCAAAAGAAGAACTGTGTGGTTCACAAGGTCTACCCTTTCGGCAATCCAAGAATGAGAGTCACGTTTGATAAAAGCCAAGATATTGGGAAAGCGATGAATGATTTGAAGGTTTTTGTTTTTTGAATCTAAAATTCTGCATCTGAATTTTGCTCTTCTGGAAAGATAGGCACATTGTTATCCTCCTTCGGCTCCCTCCTTTTCGATTTTTGGGGGATGACAAGGGCAGAGCTCGCAAGGATGAGGGCAGAGCTTGGCTTAAAACTCACATGGTGCTGTTCTGGCTGAATCTTCTCCTCCAATCCACTTGTTACAGTAACTCTTCTTGTTAGTTGCTTTAGCAGAAATGTGGTTTCTAGTTTAGGTGGCCACCGATTCTTTCGCTTCCAGCACCATTCTTATAAAATAATTCAGCGCTCGTCAATTGTAAATACTTTCGATTATTTCTATGGTGGCAATTGCATATTTTTAAAGCGTTATACAATGACTAATTTTTTGTTTAGCAGTACAAGATGAAACACGGACTGGTCTATGTCAATGTTGAGAGAGAATATGTGCTATGCCTTGTTGGCTTGGTGCCCTCTGTAGTAACGCATGCCATTCCTCACTGAGCCAGATTTGGAGGCTGAAAAGTTGTATAGCTGTTTCTTCTTAAAGACTGAAATTTGAAGGGGCTAAAGGTCGTTGAAAGAACCTAATCAGCATGTCGAATGGTCCTTGCTGGGAGAATCAGCAGTGCCAAATCTGTTAGAACCTAATCTATTTCCGGAACCGTGAGGCGTGTGACTAATATGCGGAAGTTCCTATGTGGAATTGTGGTAATCAGGCCAGGCAGATTCTTCTCGGGGCACAGCATTTGGCTGGAAGCTTGGAGTGACGTCCGATACAAAAATATTCCTGCATACGGAGCTATTCAGCTTGGGGATTGAACCACCAATAGGTATGGAGTTTCCAGTGAGCAGGCCTCGATCTTATTAAAAATAAAAATAAAAGTATGAAGCTCCCCTCGACGTACGCTTATTTTTGCTTGGTTTCGATTGTAGAAGTTCGAGATTTTGATTACAGACCAGACGATACGTCATTGGTAAAAGAGCAATATTGTTTTCAGTGCATTGTCATATGGCTATGATTGTGCTTCTCTGCCGCCCCCCCTCTCCCTAAACAATACACAATTAATTGAAAAATAACTACTGCAAATGGGAGGAGGGACAAGTTCCAGAATCACCGTTGACTGCTTACTCTCGAGGTTACCTGCTGTTTTAATCTTCTTAGGAAGTGTTGGCCAATTGCTGTAACTTCAGAAAGTTGTGTTTTCCACCATCACGTAAGGAACCACCATCAATTGGTGCGCAGGATAATTGTCTCATGGAACCCTAATTATAATTTCTATGATTGCACAGGGAATCAAGCTTTAAAGCTAAATCACCCTTCCAATATACTACCATCATCTGGGCTGCTGTGAAGAGTTAACTAAAACAAAATGTAATTGTCATTGTTTGTGGTGGGAATAACAGACAGTACAGGAATATTAGCACTGCTTTCAGGAGAAAATAACAGCGTCTTCCTTGCAAAACTACCATTGTTCTCATCTCCATGTCACACATGATAAAGAATAAGCTGTCACTATGTACATATTGCATTATAAAACAATAAAAGAACTAAACTTGAGCAATCTAGTGGAATAGATTACAGCAACATCATGGCTTAGTCACAATCATCTATACACACAGCTGCAATTGTCTCGCTGCCCAGGCCACTTCAAAAATGTAGGGCAACTAGGTAGCACAGAATCAGGCATAGAATAAATTGTTTTTCTGCTTTCTTGATGCTACAGCAACCCTAAACTGGTTAGCAGCTTCTGTATCCAGTGCAGGTCATTTTGAACAACACAGTTTCTTACAAACTCTTGCTTCTTTTCTTCTTTGGCCCGTGGCTTATATACGAGTTCATGGCTGCGCTGCTCCTCATCATCGAGCCCTTTGATTGATTCTTCTCGATGTGGATTGTCATCAACATCACACTTTACTTCTTTCACCAGTGGTTTGAGTATGATCTCGTTGCTGTGCGGCTCCTCATCATTGAACCCATCCATTGTTTCTCCTCGAAGTGGTTCATCACCGACTTCACGCTCCTCATCGAACTGAATATTATTAGGACTCGGTTAATAGAGAATAACGGGCAGAAATCCCTTAAACTTATAGACAAGGGCTTGCAGATCAGTAAATTACAGTTTGCAATAACCTTAACCTGCTTGTATAAGTGCCCGAGTAGTTCTAGAGAAGCAATGTGTTGTTTTTTCCTTGAGTATTCTTATTTGTGGATAATTTTTTACTTTCAAGAAGACACAAATTAATGCCAGATTATTCAGTGGAATGAGACCTCTGGAACCGGAGGAATCGGCTAATGGAAATGGAGAACAACTTTATTTCATTTAATGTAAAATTGGTAGCAGAAACGAAAGGTAAGGATAATATCGAGAGAAACAAGATGTACTGTACATTAATCAGGCAGTTACCTCTGGCAAATTGTGATTCTTTTCACCAGCTCCAACAGAGGCATCAAAGGCATGGCATCTCTCACCTTCACTGTCAATAGCTGCTGCACTTGGTATCCCTGTTGCTGCAGACAAGCCAGTAACCAGAACAGCATCTCCTCCATGAGTAACCAGACTTCCTTGGACATCAGAGTTTGCTGAGTTTATGGCTGTTGGAGCATCATCATTTCTGACAACATCCTTTCTAACCACTGTACTCTTGCTTGATGTAGTTCTCTGTTCTTCCTCCTGGTGACCGGTTCTCTTTTCACCTAACACTGCATTGCTAACATTCACATTCACAGCAGAAGCCCCCTCTGAGTCACTGATGTTATCTGCTACAATAGCTAGAGGTTTCTCTTGCACAGGAGAAATGTTATCTGCTACAATAGCTAGAGGTTTCTCTTGCACAGGAGAAATGTTATCAGCAACAATTGCTTTCTTGCAAGTCACTGGCGATGGTTTCTTTTCTGGGTTAGAACTCACATCCACGGTAACTGCTCCATTGCTCATATCAGAAACCAGCTCTTCCTTTTGACAAGTCAAGTTCTCGGCAACAATCAGCGATTCTGGGTTGACAACAGGTTCCTCACTCCCATTAGCAGATGGTTCTTCCTCTGATATCTTCTGCAATGCAGCATCTTCCCAATCTTCCCAAACTACGATGGTATTACTGGTTTCCCACGTTTGGAGAATTCGATCAGGACCCGGTTGCCAGAAAATCTTCTCAGCAATTCCTTTTAGTATGAACTTGAACTGGATGGATTTTCCAACTGGTATATCCTATATAAACAGTAGAGGCATCAGTAAAGTAACAACATTTAATAGATTGTTTAATAGTTTCTGCTTACCATCTCAACAGTCCAAATATGCCCATCTGACCAGTTCAATGGTATTCCACTTTCAGGATCCCATAATCCCAACAAAGGATCATCTCCTACTATGGTAAATTGTTCTCCAAAGGAGCACTCCTTCCGTAGCTGGAATTTGACATGAACTGTCTTTGAATCATCTGCACTCAGAGATAAGCATGTCTTGTTGAGACCAAGGATTGAAGAAAAGATCTCAAGGTCTAAACAAGGAAAGAATTACTCACTTGTTTCTTGGTTTTGAGCATCTTCAGCCTCCAAGTCTACCTAAAGGAAGAAATTAAAACCAGTTCAGATCAAACACTGATTTCAAGTATACCTACAACAAGTCCTCACCCCATTAGCACCTTATAACGTCATCCATCAAATTTCCTTGGAGAGAAAAATAAACACAAGTCAAGGTTATAGAGATGTGTTTTAAGCATAATTTATATATTCTTTGATACAATTCTTCTCAAGGACTCTGTTTTCTCTTTTAAAAAATTCTCAGGGAAAAAAGGAAAAAGAAAAACCCTGAGTCAATGTATTCATGAGTATTTTTGGAGAATTAGAAAACCTGAAACTTGAATACTATGATACACACAGCGCAAGAGAGAAGTTACAGAAAAGATTACATGCCTGGGACTCAGGTGAGAAAGAAGAAGAAACACGAATTGGACAGATAGGCTTATGTTTCACACATAGCCAATGCAAGAAGCCAACACTATGAACAAGCTTCTTTGATGGCAAAATACTAACTTCATGTCTCAATTCTCTGAAAGAGAAAACGGGTCTGTTATCTCCTTTTTTGTCAAGGATGAGGTTTGAACAAGAACTTGTTAGGGTTTTCATCACTTGATAATAACAGCAGTCCAGTTGCTGCTGCAGGCTGCAGCCGCAGAGACCAGAGAAATAATGGTGGGGAGGATTTGCTTGTTTTGTTCTGTTTCTGTTGATTATGAAGTAATCTGATACAGGTGGTTATGGTGATAATGGTGGTGGGGTCTCTCGAGAGGATAAATGAATATGGAGGCCTGCCATGTGTGGGAGAGTTAAATCTGCCACCCACTCAACCTGAGAATCTAAGCCTCTCGAAATTGTTAGCATTTCGAAAAGGCCACCTAAGATAAATTATAGTTGTAGATTTTAAATTTCAGTCGGTGCTAGCTGCTTTCAACCGAAACCTTAATTTCAGACAATAATAATATTGTTAATTCAAATATATATTAAAAAAAAGGGTTCAATGTGGTCTCCTAAATCCTAATTTCCTTGGAGTGATGGAGGGATTGTAAGTTTCTTAAGGCTCTGTTTCTTTATATAATGCGGTGTGTAGCCATTGATATTTTATTTTAATTATATATTTGAAAATGTTTAGTTAATTAGAAAATATTATAATTTTATATAGATCTCATTAAAAATTCTTTTTAAAATATAATTAAAAAAACTATAATTTATATATATTTTTAATCTATTTTTTCAAACCGTAATTTTAAAAGCTAACTAACTATAATAAAATATATGAGGAGAAGGAGCAATGCAAATCTCATTTACATGCATTTTTAATATGGATAGTGTAATTTTTACCTTTTATTTTAGTTATTGAATTTTTTTATTTATAATTTTATCCTCCTAAATTATATTAGCATGATTTTATACATTTAGATTTCTTTCAAAACTATAATTATCTCTAAGTTTTTTTTTGCTCTCAATGAAGATAGTCTCTAGAACCGAGAAGAACAAGTTGAATGGTTGAGAAGAAACGAAGAACCCATTAGAAGAAATTAATGGGTTAGCAAATGGATGATGAATGCATGACTTAAGGAGGAGAGACTTACATGAATGACTATAATTGTTCCTTTCACTGGAGGCTGGCACGTGGATCAAGAGATTTCTCTCCAGCAACACGATATAGCACTATAAAAAAAGAGGTTTAATATTTAAAGGATAACGACAACGTTTTGAAAAGAGAGAATGGGTCAAAATTCATATCATTCCAGGATCACAAACACTTCTTCACAAAATCTTCATTTAAAATTCAAACTATTAAAATTTGCTAATAAAAATGAAGGGGAGGATTGACAGTAAAGGCATGGAAATGCTTTGAAGCGAATCTCATCACTCAGAAGGCCTGAGCTACCTCGAATATGTTATTTTTGTAAGCTCTTAACTACACAAATGAATGTTAAAAGCAAAAAGCATATAATTACAGTTGAAGAACTAAGGCTTTATATCAACCTTTACACAACAGGAATATAGAAAATAACTGAACCACTAAAGATGTGGTCAATTGGTTACAAGAAAATCAAATCTAAACTGAGGTCCTAAAAATCAGGGCATTATTAACCAAAACAGCAACATCTAAAAGACTAAATCAAACTGAACTTAATCAACAAAAGAACCCAACAAACTCTCCCTTAAACTGACATGTAATTTGCAATCAGTTTACATTTGGTGCCATGCAAACTCTAAGCAGTTCTCTTAATCTTATGAACACCTCAAGCGTCAAAGGCTTAGTCATAATGTCTGCTAACTGATCTTTGGAACCACAATACTCTAACTTAACAATTCCATCCATTGTTAAGTCACAAAGAAAATGAAATCTAACATCAATGTGCTTGCTTCTTCCATGCATAACAAGATTTTTTGATAATTTAATAGTAGAGTTGTTATCACATAATATATCATCAGTGCATTTACTTTGTTCAAGACCAAGCTTTTCAAGAATCCTAGACATCCATATACTTTGACATGTGCAAGAGGCAGTAGCTATGGACTCAACTTCAGTAGTGGAAAGAGTGACCACTGGTTGTTTCTTTGAAGACCATGCTACAACACCTGAACTGAGCAAGAATACGTATCTTGATGTGCTTTTTCAGTCTTCACTATCTCCTGCATAGTCGCTGTCTGAGTAGGCTACCAACTTATCTTCTTCACCTCTTTTGTAAAAAGATTCCCAACTCAGTAGTCCCTTTTATGTAAAGAAGAACTCTCTTTACAACTTGTTGGTGTAACTCAGTTGGCCTTTCCATGAATCTGCTGATTAAACTTACCACAAAAGCTAAGTCTGGTCTGGTGGCAGTCAAATACATGAGGTTGCCCATCATTTGCTTGTATGTCGTTGCATCAACACTTACCCTGCCTTCATCTTTTATAAGTTTGAAACCCGATATAATTGGATTGTTGACAGGATTGCAGTTTCTCATTCCAAATCTTTCAAGCACCTTATTAGCATATTTCCTTTGATTGATGAAGATCCTTTCACTATTTTGCACAACTTCCATGCCAAGAAAATATTTCATTCTCCCAAGATCAGACATGTCAAACTCCTGTTTCATAGAGTTCTCGAACCTTTCAAACATTGCTACATTATTCCCTGTAAAAGTAAGATCATCAACGTATACACTTACAATAAGACATTTCCCTTCCACTGTCTTTGTAAACAAGGTATGTTCACTTGAACATCTTTCAAAACCTTCTTTAATGAAATAGGACTCAAGTTTGTTGTACTAAGCTTGAGGAGCTTGCTTGAGTCCGTATAGAGCTTTCTTGAGTCTATAAACCTTGTTTTCTGCTCCCTTTATTTCATAGCCTCATGGTTGCTCAATAAACACTGCCTCATTCAGCTTCCCATGCAAGAAGGCACTTTTCACATCGAGCTGATACACACCCCAACCTCTGCAAGCAGCAAGAGCTAGGATCATTTGAATGGCATCCTATCGAGCTACAGGTGCAAAGACTTCGGTATAATCAATTCCAAATTTCTGTGAGAATCCCTTTGCTACAAGCCTCGCTTTGAGTTTATCCACTTTCCCATTCTCATTTAGCTTGGTCTTGAAGACCCATTTTACTCTAATTTATTTGGCTGCAATTGGAAGTGTAGTCAACTCCCAAGTTCCATCTTCTCGATGGATTTGATTTCCAAATCCATTGTTTCTCTCCATTTGGCAGCTTCTTCAAAGGATATTGGATCATTAAAGGCTGTAAACAACATTAAATTAATTTCTTCATCTAAGTCAAATAACCCTTCACCACTTACATAATCCTGCAAGTAAGCTGGTGTCCTTTTAACTCTCCCTTGAACTGCACTAAAAACATCTTCGCTTGATGATGAACCTGAGCCAGTAGCACTGTCTTCAACCTGCTACTCTTCTTTTTCATTTGCATATTTTGGTTGCAAATTATCTTCATTTCCCCACTCAAGAATTGGACTCTTAGTTTCTTTAGTACCCCAATCCCACTTCTTGTCTTCTTCAAACACCACATCTCTGCTGACAATAATTTTTTTAGACACTGGATCATACATTCTATAGGCTTTAGATTCCTGACTCAAACCCAAAAAGACACATCGAAGGCTTTTATCATCAAGTTTCTGCCTGTTTTTATCAGGAATGTGAACATGTCCAATGCAACCGAACACTTTGAAGTGTTCCATTGATGGCTTGAACCCAGACCATGCTTCCTCTAGTGTCTTGTCTTTACGGCAAAAAATAGGACATCAGTTGAGCAAATGAACAGCCCAGTTGACAGCTTCTGGCCAAAATTCTTTCGGTACAAGCTTTTCTGTCAACATATAACGTACCATATTCATAATTGTCTGGTTCTTTCGCTCTGCAACCTCATTTTGCTGTGGGGTATAGGCTGCTGTGAGTTGTCTAACAATACCATTAGATCTACAATACTCATTAAAATCAAATGAGGTAAACTCCCCACCTCGATCAGTTCGGAGACAACATATAACATTTGCAGATTCTTTTTCTACTAGATTTTTGATTTTTTTGAACATGGCAAGTGTTTCTGATTTAAGATTCAAAAAATAGGTCCATAACTTTCTTCTGTAATCATCTGTAAATGTGAGTATGTACCTCTTATGGCTGTTTGATTCAGGTGTAATGAGACCACAAATGTTAGCATATATGAGTTGTAACTTCTATGTAGCTCTCCACATACTCTTTCTAGGAATGGTTTCTCGATGTTGCTTTTCTGTCATACATACTGTGCAAACATAAGAGGACTCACTGAGATGAAGCATGCCCTTCACCATCTTCTTATGAGACAAGGTACTCAAGCCCTTGAAATGTAAATGCCCATATCTACGGTGCCACAAATCAGATGAACCTTCAGATGTGGTTTTGAAGTATGTAGGAATAGAGACCTAAGCTTGCACATGTGTTTCTCTTTCAGCTAGAAGGATAAATATCCGATTAGCAGACATTTGAGTACTCATAATCAACCCTTGTTCATGATGATAAAATTTGCATTCTCCATGTTGCATTAGAATAACCAGATTGCGTTCTTGTAGCTGACTAATACTAAGAAGATTATTTTTAAGCTCAGGTAAGTAAAATACATCAATAATCATCTGACTTGTGCTATTAACTCGAAGCTTGATGTTTCATTTCCCCATTACAGCCATTTTGGTGTCATTGCCAAGCTTCATAACCTACCGAAAAGACTCATCCTGATGAAGGAACCACTGCCTATCACCAGTTATATGATTGCTGCAGCTTGAGTCAGGAAACCACATTGTTTCTTTAGAGTTGTTAAAATCTGTTTGAGCCATCAACAACATTTCTTCCTGTATTTATTTTAGTATAATGAGCTCCTTTTTCCTAACTAATACATTCATATTGAAAGTGTCTTAGCTTGTGACACTTGTAGCACTCCACAAGTGCCTTGTTAAATCCATGTTTACCTTTACCTTTTCCACGACCTCGAGATGCACTTCGACCACCTCTACTTCTTCCTCCTTCATATGAAACATTCAGAGCTTGTTCATCATTTTGAATATGACGGTTCATTCTTTGTTCATGAATAAGTAAGCTGTTTTGAAGTTCATCTATGGTAAATTGGCTCAAATCGTTAGACTCCTCTACTGAACATACCACATAGTCAAATCTAGAAGTCATTGATATCAAAATTTTCTCAATGATCATGACCTGCTCCATCGTCTCACTAGGAACTTTCATCTTATTCACATTAGTCAATGTCCGAGCAAAGTACTCGTCCACTTTCTCCCCTTCCTTCATCTGCAGCACCTCAAATTCTCTTCTTAAAGCTTGCAATTGAGCTCTTTTGACTTGTGTTGATCCCTGATATTTCTACCTCATAGAGTCCTATATGCTCTTAGCACTTCCTTTATCAAGGATAGTCTCTATGATAGTGTGATCAATGGCCTGAAACAAATAGTTCTTCACCTTTAAATCTTTGATTTAGAGTTGTTATTATGCCTCGGTTAACACAACTCCATCTTCTGCTAGTGAGGAAACTCATGTTTCTATAAAATCCTAGTACTCTTTTGAATGAAGAAGGTTCTCCATGCGCATAGCCTAGTGGTCATAGTGACCATCAAACTAAGGAATGGCTGCTTGAACATATTTATTTGTGGCCATCTCAGACTTTTTGTTCCTATCTCAATTTGGTGTAATCCTCACTAAGTGTTTTACTCACCAGGTGTTTCACTCTTTCTCTCGTGTTTCACTCACCAGGTGTTTTACTCTTTCTCTCTTGTTAGGAATTGCAATTCCAAAACTCTCAATTAGGCCCCTATGTGTTGAGGCTCTGATACCAAATGTTATTTTTGTAAGCTCTTAACTACACAAATTAATGTTAAAAGCAAAAAAATATATAATTGCAATTGAAGAACTAAGGTTTTATATCAGCCTTTACACAGCAGGAATACAGAAAATAACAGAACCACTAAAGACGTGGTCAATTGGTTACAAGAGATTAAATCTAAACCGAGGTCCTAAAAATCAAGACATTATTAACCAAAATAGCAACATCTAAAATACTAAATCAAATTGAACTTAGTCAACAAAAGAACCCAACAGAATCTGCCCATAAATTTAGATCAGGATTGTTCTTCCAATTGGTTATTTAAAGCTTTGTTCTTTTTAATTTTGTTCAAATTTATCTTTATCGTAATTTGAACCTTGAAAATAAAAAAACCCCCACTATTCCAGTTTTGGTTCATTACAACTTGGTATGAGAGCGGCGTTCCTTAAAAAAAATGACAAAAGACACCAGAGTTTCTCAGTTGAAAGAAACAGTAGCAGGAATAAAGTAACAACAAGACGCTCAATAACAAAATCAATAGAATCAACATGTTTTGGAAGATATAGTTCAACAGCCGAGAATTATGTCAACTAAGATGGACCAACTATTTAAGGCTTTAGGAAAATGGTCAATGAATTCACTGCCTACTTCTCCCACGAGATTTGTCAATGGTAATAAGGGGTATAAGGTGGTCCCACATAAAAAGGACCAGCTAATTCAACTTATATCTATTTGATTGAAATTTCTATGATTCAATGATAAAGACCCGATTGGTTAGGTCTACAAGGCAAACCAATTTTTTAATTTCCACAATACACCACCACCTTATAGGTTATTTATAGCCAATTTTCATATGGAAAGGAAATTGATCTCCTGGTATTGAGAATTTAAGGAGACATGAGTCGTTACAAGTTGGGAAAATTTTATAAAAGCTCTCCAGATCCAATTTGGAATTTCATCATACTCTATGGAGTCCCTCATCAATTTAAGACAGAAGACATCAGTTGAAGCCTACAAGACCTAGTTTGAAGTCCTTTCAAATCAGGTCAAATGACTCTCTGATTCACATGACTTAGTTGTTTTTTAGGAGGGTTAAAAGATGAGATCAAGTACGAGGTTAGGACGCTAAATCCTTATAATTAGGTGGCTGCTTATGGGTTGGCCAAAATACAAGAAGAAAAATTAGCTATTATAAGTGCTTAGAGGTCCAACCCAACAAGGACTCAAATGAGGAATCAATCTTAGTCTCAACCTATGATGGATGTTAAATTTTCAATACCACTCCACAAACTCACTTCGACCCAAATTAAAGAGAAGAGGGATAAAGGGCTTTGTTTTAAGTGTAATGAGAATTGGGCTTCATATTATTAGTATGATGGACCGAAGATTTAATTGATTGAAGAAGTTGAAGATGAAAATGAGGAAGGATTCTCTAATTTCCCTAAAGATCTTATCAACTTGGGAGATCTTAAAGAAGGGTATACATAAGAGGTAGAAATTTCACTTCATGCAATTATAAGGAGTCCAAAACCTAAAACTATAAGGGTAGAAGTTAAGATAAATGGTCAGATTTTTGTTGCATTAATTGACATATGAAGAATACCCAATTTCTTGCATTCAAGGGTAGCAAAGAGAGTTATGATAGGAGTTTTAAAAAAATAGGCTAATTAGAGTGCATATTACAGATGGTACAAAAGTTTGGAGGAAAGGTAGTTGTTTAAATATCATGATTTCCACTCAATAGGCCTAATCTATTATACAGGCCCATGTCTTTCAATTAAGGGGTTGTGATATAGTTTTAGTGATCCAATAGCTCAAGACATTTGGGCTGATTTTATGGGACTTCACTGCTTCAGCTATGGATATCCAAAATAATAGCCAGAATATCCAAATTAAAGGGATATGGATCCAGGATTCAAAAGTGGATTGCGGGCTAATATTTTTACAGGAACTACACAAAGTGGTTTGGGATTGATTCCAAAGGTTTGAGAAACGAAGAATGTTCGAGCTTTGGTTTCTAGAGAAGTGGAGGACTTCATGGATTCAAAGAGGTTTTTGAGGAGCCTAAGAGCCCGCATCCTAACAGATCTCACAACTATTCAACTATATTGAGGGAAGGAACTTATCCTATCAATGTAAGGCCTTAGAGGTACTTTTATTAAAAGATAAAAATTGAAAAACTTGTCAAGGAATTACTTGAATTGGGCACAATAAGACCTAATCAAAGGCCTTTTTCATCACTAGTCCTATTAGTTAGGAAGACAGATGGCTCAAGGTGAATACGTGTTGACTATTGGGCTCTTAACAAGATAACAGTAAAAGAAAAATATCCAATTTCGGTGGTAAAAGAATTTTTAGATGAGCTCTATGGTTTCTAGGTTTTTTTTCTTTCTAAATTAGACCTATGATCTAATTTCCATCATATTAGGATGAAAGAGAAAGATATTTGCAGAGCTGCTTTTAGAACTCATAAAGGGCATTATGAGTTTTTTGTAATGTCATTTAGGCTTACCCACGCCTCCTCAACCTTTCAAGGATTAATGAATGAAGTTTTTCGGCCCTACCTCAAGAAATTTATTATGGTTTTTTTTACGACATATTGGTTTATGGCCAAAGTGAAGATAAGCATACTAATCACATAAGCTTGGTATTGGAAACACTAATGCAACATAAAATCCATTCCAAAAGGTTTAAATGTTGGTTTATTTGTGACGAAATACAATACCTTGGCCATATTATGTCAAGGAAAGGCATTCAGATTGAGCCATTAAAGGTGGAGTTTATGGTTAAGTGGCTCAAACCAGGAACCTTGAAGTCGCTGAAGGGTTTTTTAGGCCTAACAGGTTATTACCGAAGATTTATTAAGGATTATAGGGCTATAACATGCCCACTAACTATGCTTTTGAAGAAATGAGATTTTAAGTAGTATCAGAAGCAAACTAGGCCTTTGAAAAACTAAAGGAAACAATCATTACCCCATTAGTCCCAGCACTCCTAGATTTTAATTAGACATTCATAATGGAATGTGACACTTTAGGTACAAGCATTAGAGCAATATTAATGCAAGGAGGAAGACCAATTTCCTATTTCAGCAAGGGTTTTAAAGGTAAGGAGTTACTCCTATCCACATATAAAAAGGAGTTTCTAGTTTTAGTCTCAACAATTTAGAAATGGAGACCATATTTTTTAGGGCAGGCTTTCAAGGTTAAAACAGATCAACAAAGCTTGAAGCACCTACTGAAACAAAGGATTGGAACCCAAACACAACAAAAGTGGTTATCCAAACTAATTAGTTATGATTTTATGGTAGATTTATGGGTAGATGCCCTATCAAAAAACATTGATAATTTAGAAGAAGGTATGCTATGGGCTATTACTAAAATTTTAGTTAACTGGGTAGATTAGTTGAGAGGTAGCTATAAGTCTAATCCAGAGGTCTAAGAGATAGTGCATCGATTAGAAAAAGCAGAAAATAGGCATTTAAATATCAATTTAAGAGGGAGAGGGGTGTTATATATTATAAGGATAGGATTTACCTAAGTAAAACATATCATATTGAAGAGACTATTAAGAACTATGTTGATGATAACCCAATATCAGGACATTCAGACTATGAGAGGATACTAAGGAGGGTTAGAGGAGACTTCTTCTCGGTTGGAATGGAATCAGAAATACATGCCTATATCAAATGATGTGATGTTTTTCAGAGAGCTAAATGTGAGGACACAAGGACACCTGGGCTTCTACAGTCCCTGCCCATACCTAATAAGTCATGATCCTCTATATTTATGAACTTCATCGAAGGAGTGCCTAAGTCTAACCACTATTTTGTTATACTATTTATGGTTGATAGGTTGACCAAATATGCTTATTTTATTCTATTATCTCATCCTTATAATGTTGCTAAAATCGCCAAGTATTCTCTTAGCATGTCATGAAGCTCTATAGGTTACCCGAAGACATAGTGACCGACAAAGACCCAACTTTTACGAGTAAATTTTAGGGAGAATTATTCAGGATTCAAGGGGTTAAACTACATTTATCATCTTTTTACCATTCTCAGACTGATGGATAGACCAAGACTACTAATAAAAACCTAGAGGGTTATCTGAGATGCTATGTTAGGGACAACCTGAAGGACTGGTCAAACTGGTTGACCATGACTGAACAATACTACAATTCGAGTTTCCATACTTTAATTAAGTCTACCCCATATGAAGTAACCTATGACTACCCACCCCCGGATATTATTAACTAGATCTTAGACACAACATATAACCAAGTAGTAGATTCACAACTTCAGTTAAAACAAGAAATAATGAAAACAGTTCAATAAAACTTTAAAAGGGCACGAGATGGAAAAAAAGCATTTGTAAATAAGAGGAGAAAAGAATTCAAGTTAGAAGTTAGAGAGTGGGTTTACCTAAAGCTCCATCCATTTTGATAGTTTAGTATACAACAAAAAAAGAAACAAAAATTAGCATTCAAGTACTATAGACCTTTTAAAATAAAAACAAAGGTAGGGGGAGTTGCTTATCAAATGGATTTACCTAAGGAATCTAAGATCCATAACACTTTCCATGTCTCTCTCCTCAAGAAGCGAGTCAATAAAGGCCAAATTCCATAATCCAAAGCTTTCAGCCTTTGAATGGAAGGAGAAGAACAAGAAAGAACCCCCATAGATTTTAGATTGTATAATCCAGATTTCAAGAAGCAAGTCCTTAGAAGAGGTTTTAGTTCGATGAGAGGGGCAACAAAAAGAAGATGTAGAATAAGTTGGTATGTCGTGTCTCAAAAACACTTTCCCTCACTTTGAGGGCAAATTTTTCTAAAGAGGATGAGGTTGTGATGTTCCTGGAAGTCAAAACTATATTTATCTTTGAGTTTTTCTCTGAAAATGAAGATAAGCTCTAGAACTGAGAAGTAGAAGTTGAATGGTTGAAAAGAAACGAAGAACATGTTAGAAGAAATTAATGGGTTAGCAAATAGATGATGGATGTATGACTTAGGGAGGAGAGACTTACGTGGACGACTGTAATTGTTTCTTTCAATAGAGGTTGGCATGTGGATCAAGATATTTCTCTCCAGCAATACGATGTAACACCATAAAAAAGAGGTTTAATATTAAAAAGAGAACGAAAATGTTTCGAAAATAAAGAATGAGTCAAAATTCATATAAGTCCAGGATCACAACACTTCATCACAAAATCTTCGTTTAAAATTCAAACTGTTAAAATTTACTAATAAACATGAAGGGGATGATTGACAGTAGAGGTAGGAAAATGCTTTGAAACAAATCTCATCACCCAGAAGGCCCGAGCTACCTCCAATCTTGTTAGAAATTTAGATTAGGATTGTTCTTTCAATTGTTTATTTGAAGCTTTGTTCTTTCTAATTTTGTTCAAATTTATCTTTTTTGTAATTTGAACATTAAAAATTCAATAAAAACCCACTGTTCTTGTTTTGGTTCATTACACATTCTCTTGCATATAAAAAGTATCAAAGAATATTTTAATTATGAATTAAAGATGGATTTTGTGAAATAAAATTTTATATGTGGTTAAAAAAAGAAATTAGAAGAAGTAGGACCAAATTTAACAACAAAAAAAAACCCATTTGAATATTAGCATGGAAAACTTCAATTTGTTGTCTAAAGTTTCAATTTATCTATTGTTGGTCTTTTTTATTTTTGCATTTCATATTTCATATTTCATATTTCAATCTCAAACTTTATTTTTATACGTTTCAGCCCTTAATATTAAGAGAAGAGAGAAAATCATCAAAAAATATTAAAGAGATAGAAGGTTTTCGGATGACAATATTCTGGCCACCAAAAGGTTAAGCTTGATGTCAATGAGTTAGTTTTTTCAAGTAAAGTTTGATGGAGGTAATGTTGTCCTCTAACCTTGTTGAAAAAAAGTAGATTGGTCCTTATATATTTTTGAATTCATTTAACTTTTTTTTTTTTTTTTTGGAGAGATAAGAGGTTGTTTTGGGATTGAAAATGTATTTGATAAGGGTTATATAATATTTTTTTTTTGAGGATTTTTTTTAGTAAAAACAAATTGAAAAATAAATTTTCAGACTTTCAAAACTCGGAGCCTAGTTTTTTGGTTAACATAGGTGACTGGAAAATAGCGCAAATGATGATAGGTTATTTGCCTTCATTTATAAAAAAAAATGGAATAGATGACGCTCCTTCAAAAGAAAAACAATGCGTGCACAGGCTTGAGTTTTTGGATCCTTAGCTAGCTGCACATCCTTGTCCTATCAATGCTTTGCCTTTTTGTTTTTTTTTGTTTTTTTTTATATATATAAATTGATTAATTTTAATTAATACCCTCTATCTCATTTTTTTTACTTTGTATTAATTTTTTATTTAAATCTTAATTAATATGCTCTCTCTTATTTTTTTAAATTATTTATTTTATCTTTTTAAAATAGTAATTAATCTTTTTAATTGTTTTTTAATTTTATAATGCTTCAAAGATATTACTGTACCTTATTTTTAATTTTTGTTCCTGTTATATTTGTATAAATAAATTGTATTTATATCAAATTTATAATAATAAAAATATTTGTTCTTAGCAACCATAATAAAATAAATAAAATAAAAAAATTATATTGAAGATCTTATAGTTTGATAATTTTTTCACTTTATTTTTGTATTTAAAATATTATACTTTACATCTCATAGTCTATAAGCTGTATAACATTTTATATCTGCACAAAAAAATATCAACAAAAAATTGAAATTATTTATAAAATTATCATTTTATTTCAATGAATAACTAAAAAACCCATGCTAATATAAAACAATAAAATTTCCACTCTCCCTCTATTTACCAAACATAAAATCCTAGCCACCACCCATACCTAATAAAAATTTGGACATCTATTTGTTATTTTTTTTAAAAAATATAATCCATTTTTTTGTTGTCGGCAGGTCTTTCGACCATATTTTTGCAGTAGAGAATGCATTCTCTCTCCCCGTACCATCTGCTAAAGAACAACGAAATAATGCCTCCCTCCCCGTTCTAGATATCATGCTCCGGGCACCAAGATTAGAGGCTCAAACATCAAGGTCGCCGTGTATGAAAGCGTCGAAAGAATCCTGATAGCCTCCTCCTCTCCATTACAGTCCAAAATGAGCGTCATAACTTAATTTTTATTAAAGAAAAAGAATTCTTCATGATTTAATTGAACTTTCTTTTCAAAAATGGAAAAAGAAGAAAAGAAATGATTAACCAACAAGTTCCAAATTATTGATCGGTAGACTTTGTAAGATGCTTTCTTCAAGTATTTACCGAAAGGTATCTCGAATGCGTTGTGACATTGTCACTTACTCAACAAGCCTACCCTACCTCTTCTGGGTCGAGACAATCAGCAACTGGGCTCCTTCATCATGATGGAATAGCGACCTCCAAACCATTGAATCAGCATCATAAAGAAAATCCTTCTTTTCAGAATAAAGGGGCTGGTAAAGGATAACATCAAACTAGACAGAATGACCTATCTCCGAGAGAAAGGCTTCGAGGTTCTCTTTCCTTGGTTTGACTAAACCGGCACTCGAACACTGGGCAGGAAGAAAGGGGCTTTTTTCACTCTGATAGGACCAACATCTTCGACGAAATAGGAAGATAGCACCGCGCCATAATGGCAGCCAAGGGTGAAGTAAGACGCCGGGTCGACGATATTGGAAGCCCCTAACTATTTTTTCAGGTTTTTTTTTTTTAATATATTAAAATAATATATTTTTTTCAAATTTATTTTTAACTTTAATATATTAAAATAATCTAAAAACATAAAAATAATAATAATTTAAAGCTCAAAAAAAATATTTCAAAAAATTTAAAAGGACAGTTGGATTGTAATGCCAAACATGACCTTCTTAGATTGTATTTGAAATTGTATTAAAAGTTGCTTTTCAATGTATTTTTTCTTTGAAAAATATTAAAATAATATTTTTTATTTTTAAAAATTTATTTTTAACTTTACTATATCAAATTGATCTAAATGCATATATAAAATAATTTAAAATAAAAAAAATTTAAAAAAAAATTAAAAACATGATTGAGCCGCACAAATAAATAATGATTTAGTAGTGGTTCCATAACCATATCTCTCCTCATGTAATTTTTAAAAACTCTATAAAAAACTTAATTTTCATAACTACGAAGGCAAAGTAAAAAAATCAAATAATAGGTGGCATGATGTAATTTTCATTAAATAAAAATATATAAAATAAAAAGGATATTCAATATTAAATATTTAGATGTGCATCTATCTTTTATTTTTACTAAAAAAATTAACTTCTCGTTTTAGTATTCAATCAATATTAATATTTTTTTTATTTACTAGTTTATATATTTTTTAATTCTTTAATTAAATGTAAATAATATCATTTTATTTTTTAAATTAAAAAAATCATGATGCTAAAAAACACATATCTAATAATAATACCTTCTTTTCTTACACTATAAATTAATTTAGAATCTTACTCGTAATGTAACACGGGTACATGACAAGTTGTATAACTAAAGAATGAGTTAGTTGTTAATGTGGTATGCTTATTTATTTTTTGAGTTTAAATTTAAAAAACGAGCTTGTTTATGATTAAATTCTAGCCAATAAGCCAAGATATTGATTCAAATCCATCCTAAGATGAGCCTCGAGCTTTCGAACCCTTCAAGTTTATTTTTTTAGCCTAATTTATATATCAAAAGATATTGTATTATAATTACAGAAGAAACTAAAACAAATGAGTTTTTTTTTATTGTTTTCCCTTTTATGTTTTAGTATTCATATTATTGTTTATAACCCCTTTTTTTCCTTATAGATCCCTGAAATTTTGACGTTTTTATATTTTGGTGATTGAACTTTATTTCTTTTCAATTACTTCCTTACATATTATGCTGGGGTGGTTCTATATATTTTTACTTGTTTTGATTTGCATGCTCTCTTATATCTCATACGTTCTTGAATATTCCAGCAATAAATTAAAAATATTTTTCCTACTTATATTATTCAAATGGCACATAAATATTCAATTTGGTCCTTCAAATTTCACTCTTTTCATATTTGATCCTTGTTCATTAAGATTCTTACAGTTTGATCCATAAATTCATTTTTTTTATTGTTAGTCCCTTGATGCTAGAAAATAGAGAGAAACTCATCATAAAAGAAAAGGAGAAGGAAGCTTTCAGGTAATCAAATTTCACCACCAATAATTGCGATTTTAATATATTTGGTTTTGTTTCCAAAAGAGAAACTCAATGGACATAGTTTCTACTTTTAACGATGCATGAAAGGTAGATTGGGACTCAATTTTTTTCTATTTGGTGAGTTTTTTGTCTAATTAAAATGTGTTTTGTGGTTATGAATGAGGTTTTAGAGATTTATATAATGTTATATTCATGTTTTTGGAGGAAGAAAGATTGAAATTTGGGTTTTTATGATCTAAAAACTTAGATTTTAATTTTTCGATCATCGAAGCCACCACTAGTAATTGAAAAAAAAAAAAATATATTGAAAGCATATGACAAATTGTTCGCATAATTTTTCTTAATATATATATATACACAGAGAGAGAGAGAGAGAGGAGTGAAAACATGTCATCCTTTTTTAAAATAAAAATAAAAATCAAAAGCATGAGCTTAGCCTTCTAGATCCAAATGTGCGAGTTAATCTTTCCAACCTAGATGTGCCTAAATGTTTTTAAAATCACCCTTATTTGTTTTTTAATTTTAATAAGATTCACTTTAAATAAGTTTTTTTGAATAATATTTAAATAATTACTTGATTATGCCATAGTTTTTAAATAATATTAGAGCTTTTTTTTTTTTATCATAATAATGCTAATAATTACTTTTTTTTAATAATTATATGAGTTTAATATACTTAATTATTTTTAAAAAATCTCTTCATAAAAATGCAATGGAAATAAAATATCTATTTTTAAAATTTTTTATTGAAATCTTTTATATGGTTTTGCTCATATTTATTATTTTTATATTTTTTTATACATTCACGTTGAAATCATTGATGTATGATTTTTTTTTTATTGCAACTTGCTTTTAAGATTATGATGAGTTTTATTAAAAAACCAATATTTTTGATCAAAAAGAGACAAGTTTACTTCTTATAAATAGCCATATTTTTTTGAAAAGAAATACATGAATAAAAAAATGGATTTTTAATTAAAAAATACCTTTTCTCTTTATTTCAAATTAATAGAATTTTCTCAAATTTATATTTTAATTCCTTCCATTTTTTTAATTCAATAAAACACACTGTTAATGGAAAAAAATATTTTTTAATGAAAACAAATACATGAATAAAAAAAAGAAAAATTTGACTAAAGTTATTCATTTTTTCTCTAGAATTTAAATCGTTTTTTTTTTATGAATATTTATTTTTATTTCCATACAATTAAATAAATAACTTGAAAAGTTTCCTCATGTGAGAGGTCAAATATTTATGTGTGAATCTATTTTTTGTTTTTATAATGAAAATTAACTTTTTATTTTTGTTTTTAATTAGTATTAACAATTTTTTTTTTTATGATTCACCTATCTATATATTTTTGAATTCATTGTATAAAATAAAGACTTCATGATGATATAAAAAAAAATATATTCACAATACGGACACCTTTTTACATTCTAACTTGAAAACTTAGCTGATGGCTAATGATCCATTACTTCAACATGCAAATGTCTCAATTATTTCAGTACAATTGTCCAATTGAATGATTGAACAAAAACCATCAAACGAGCTCGTTGTTTTATAAGCTACAAGATTACATTAATCAAACATAAATTGAAGAAAAGTACAAAAAAACATCCTAGCTCGTTCAAAAATTACAGAACAAGCAAGCTAAAGAAGTTACTGCAAGATCCGATGTGCGTGAGTTAGATCTATCAGCTAAGCCAGAATATGTTAAGCTTTGCTGATTTGAGCGTGGATGGAAAGCTAGGATAATCACTGCAGCACTTTTTCTTTCATCCTCAAATTTGTTTTTCGATCTCAAATAGATATATACAATTTGTTAAAATCCGTTAGGTCTGGGGCAAATTAAAACATAGGGGACCAAAGAGTAAAACACAAAAAAAATTCATTACCAATCAAAGTTTTTATTCAATTTTTTTTTATCCTCCTACTTTCTCTCATCAACCTTTCACAGACCTTATAATCTCCAAAAATTGAATTTTGATCCAAATATATATTTTTCTTATTTTCAGTTCTTGTATTTGATAGAGAGTCATCGGTTGACATTGATTCTAGGCATAAAAAAGCTTTATTTTGGTGTCAACAAGTTCCGTTTGAGAGGTGGAGTTTGATGATTATTGTTTCAACCTCAATATTGTCTGAAAAATTAGATTGAAGCTGAAAAATAAATTTTTTACCCAGTTTGATTTTGTGTTTTTGGATCGTTGTTTGTTTCTTATAGCTTGATAAATTAGTTTTTTTTTTGTTGTTGTTATAAGGGCGTCATTTAGGTTTTTTTAGGAAAAAAAATGTCAAAAAATTAACTGAAAAAACCAACCCATGACTTTCTAGCCACCGTTGGTGACCGAAATCTGGGTAAGAGCAGATGATGCGTCACCTGTCTTATTTTCTTCTTCTTCTTCTTCTTCTTCTTTTTTAAAAAGGGGTGGACAATAAGTTATCCGCCCTTTTCAAAAAGGAAAAAAAAGGCCTAGGAACGTGGGCCTGGGCTGGAGGCCCACACGCATGAGCCATTTTTTAAGACCCTAGGCGTGCTTGACCTCTTTTTTACTCTTTTTTTTCATTCAATATTTTTCCTTCTAATTACATCCTCTATTATTATTTTTTTAATTTTTCATCTACTTTTGTTTTTATATATTTAGATAAAAATAAATTTTAAAAATAAAATTATTAAACTTAATGAAGTCTATAACACAGGTCGCGAGTTTGACGATTAAAACCACAAAACCTGAATCGATCTAATATGTTGTCGTCTTTCTTTTTTTTATTTACCTTTTCTTCTTTACATTTCATCTTTTAACTTATTTTTTGTTAAAAATTCTCTATTTTTTTTTTTTATCTTATCATATATTTAGGTAAGAAAAAAAAACAAACAAAATTGTTTAACCTAATGAAGTCCATAACTTAGGTCACGGTGGGTTAAGCCACAAAATGAAAGTTGATCCAATATATTGTTGTTGTTATCCATTTTAGGACCCTACTTAAATATACAAAAAAAAAACAATACAAAATACAAAATTAAAAAAATAAAAAAGTTGGGAAAACAAAAAAATATGCATCAATGGGAAGAACATGAAGAATGTCCAAAAAATTGCTAAATACTTGTCATAGAGGATCAAAATATCCAAAGTTGAAAAATTAACGTTTAAATTTTGGCTAATAAAAGCCCTATTGACAAGAAAAATTCAATTTGGAGAGGAAAATTTCAAATTGGATGTTTAAGAACTCAATTGAAATTTTTTCTAGGATTTAATTGAATTTATTGAAGGCTTAATGCAAGGAAAATTGATGTTTGAGCTCAATTTGGGCTTAAATTGGAAGGAATTGAAGTTCGAGGGTTAAATTGAAATTTTGAAAAGCTAATTAGGTCAATAAGGAGTTTAATTTCATAAATATGAAAGGTTGATAGACAATTATGGACTTCATTGAAGAAATTTAGAACCAAGAACTGAACCGTAAAAGGCGCGAGACTTCAAGGACTTAAATTGGCAAAATCAGAGGCCAAATTGAAGACAAATAAAAGTTTGATGGTCAATTTGCATACATCAGAAACAAATGACCGAATTGGAAAAGACACTAAACTTTGAGGATGATAATTGAGTTTGACAGGGGTGGAATTACATGGAATTAAAAGTTCGGAGGAAATTATAGTTACAATTAAAAGAAATTGAAAGCATAAAGATGGAATTAAAGTTTGCCAAATCCTAAATTAAAAACCCTAATTTTTATAGTTTAACATAGACGACAAGTCACTTAGATTTAATGATGGGATTGAATGACGTGTCGTTCTGCCACTGTGCATCTTCTTCTTTGATTGTTTTGGCCGATCAAGTTGACACTTATAAACGAATGAATGTGAAGTTACATACCTTCAAATCAAGGTTGGATCTAAATAAAAGGTGTGCATTTTCTCTCCCAACTTTAGGTGGTAGTCAACAATGATGACGTCGGAGCTGCTCCAACGAGGCTTCAAAACTGGTCAACTTAGTTAGCTGTGATTGTGATACCCATTATATAAAAACCACCTACTTTTCATGTGTTCACACTTCAAAGCTTTTCAGGGGGTTCTTATTAAGGGCTTAAAACCTTTCTCTCAAGATTAGAAGGCTAAAAAAACCTCATAATGGCCTCCAGGTTTTGTAAAAACCATATTTAAGTTTGTTACAAAACCACCATTACAAAACAAGCCAATAACAAATTCCAACCGTTCAAATTTGTCCAAAACCCTCCCATTTTGATTACAAGACCAAACATTGATCAATCATTAATTGAATCCATCAAAAAACCTAGCAAAACCTTATAAATACCTTAGAAAATAAGAACAAAAAAAAAGGAGGAGGGAGAAGAAGAAAGGAGAGAAAATACTGAGAAAAAACCTTAGTTGTGAAGGTTCACGAGCCTAACACAAGTGTTTTTTAGCTTTGAAAGGTTTGAAATTTGTGGAGGTAAAGTTTTGCAAAAGAGAGCAAAAAGTCAACAACCACTATTTTAAAGCTTCAAAGGTATAAACCTTATCTAAATTAGCAGATGATACACACCTCTAGCTTTTCATTTCATATTTCAATAATGTTTTGAACTTGTTTTGGTGATACATTGTATTAAGCTTGTATCTTGATTAATGCATGAAAAATATTGTTTTTCTTTGCTTAATCTTACTTTGAGTTGGTTGTTACTATTTAGTAGATGCTTAGAAAAAGAATGGAATAGTTTGTGGAATTTGCCAAATATAACATTAGGTTTTTCTTGTTTTTTTAAGGCTTGTTGACACATGTTCTTGGTTATAGGATCTTGTCCGAGTCTTGTGAAATGTTAAAGTGTCAAATTTGAATCCCACATTGTTGAATAAGCTTGCTGTTTAGCTTGACAGTTTTGAAGATTGAAACCTCATGAATGTTTTCTATGATTTTTGTTGTTGTTATTTTTGTTTTAAACATGTATAACTATGGCAATGTGATTTGTGTGAGTCGAAAGCCGTAGGTTTAGAGGCCTAAAAGACCATTTTCTAGGTTTAACAACTTATTCTTCAATTCTGGGTTTTTATAGGCAAAGTTTTTGAAAAGAACATTGCCTTGGCTGTTTGATTTTGACTTATTTTGCTTCATATGTTTGAATCTACATCCTTACATGACATCGTTAACCAATAATCTAGGGTTATTTTGCATTAATAACTATTAATTCTAGGTTTTAATTCTAGGGTTTGTTTTTTTTCGCATCAAACATATTTTGACCAAATCATGATGATTCATTGATAATTAAGGTGAATGGATACTAGATTATTGATTCTTTCATGATTTCCAACCTCTCTATGCCCCTTGATTTGTTATATCTAATTTGTTTTATAATTCATGTTTTCTAGGTTCATGAAGAACATTCATCGTGTTCTTCATTTTTTTGTGTTTGATCTATTTTCTTTAATTTTTTTGGGTTTTTGTGTTTCTCTTAATTTAATTTGTTTTGGCTTATTTATTTTGTTTCGGTTTGTTTTTGGATCAAGCTGATGATCTTTGGTTCGGTTTATAGTCAAACCAAAGATTTCAAGTCAACTTGGTCGGGTCAAAATCGGGTTAGCTGGTAAGGCCCTATATGGTTTGCCACTATTTTGATGAAAATAATTGTGGCTTAAGGGTGTATTTGACAACCATGCCTTTAGCCATGTTTTGACATTTTTATTTTGAAAGAGAATGAATGTTTGAGCATTTAAAAAAAAAAATATAAAGAGTTTTATTTTTTTTTTTTTTTTTTTGCATATGGCCGAAAATCCTTAAAATTATTTGAGCATTTTTTTTAAAAAATAAAAAATACTTTGGCATGTTTAAAAAAAAAAGGTGTTATATGGATTTTACAACAAATTTGAAAAATTATAAAGAATTTTAGCCTATATTTCAAAAATATTAAAACATTATTTTTGGCAAGAAAATATATTATTCAGTTTTAATATAAAGATAAAAAACCTAAAAAGATTTAATATACAAAATAATATTAGGAATAATAATTTATGATTACTCACATTTAATATAAGGATAAAAAAACCTGTATGAGGTCAATATCCAAAATATTATTGGGAGTAATACAACTCATTCACTTCTAATATGAGGATAAAGAACTGCAAAGAATTTTATCTAAAATATTACTTGGAATGACTCGGTAGCTAGGATTCCAAGTTTATCTTGAAAGAAGCCTCAATGACAATTGAGGGCATTTCAACCTTTCAGACCAAGTTCTTGACCTAGAAACCAGAGTTTATTCATTATAGCAAATCCACCATAGTAGACTGATAAAAATAGAAACAACACTAGACCATAGCAAATAAAAAAAACAATGCAGATTATCTTAAGTAAGACGTACTAAGGGTGTTAATAACTTTCGTTTACGCAACTAGGCCCTTGCCTAGAATATCTAAAAGACTAGTTAGGGATCCTAGTAACTATAATACAAGGTGGCGACTCCCTTATCCAACCAAAGACCTCTCGAACATGTTTGGGAAGGGTCACCACGACATCACGCTCCCGCGAGGAGGGTATGACAAGATGACGACTCCACTAGGGACCTTTGGATTGAGCTTTGTTTTGTTTGTTTATGCTATGTGAAGACTGATGTTTGTTTATTTTTCTGCTATTATTGGTCTACTCTTAAACAGATTAAGAGCTTCAACATGCATTTTGTATACTTCCTGTCATGAACAGTGTATTGGATATGGATGAAAGGCATTCATGCATCAATGATATTATTGGAGAGAGCACACATTAAAAAGCTTGAGGTTAAATGGGGGACTAACAGCTTACCTTATGACTTGAGTCAAGGTTTAAGTTTGTGTAAACCCCAACTCTTCGTTAAGTGTTTAGACTGGTAATGATTGATACATGTTCCATGCCATTTCCTACTAAGCTTATATATTGCCTTTATGAGGGTGATCACTAGGACAACAAGACACCTTTTTTAGAGACCAAGTAGTGCACCTACCTTTTGTCTCATATAAAAGAAGTACTAGAACCTGTCCTTCGGGTGTATGCTTCCTACACATGTTTTGTATCAAGGTAAGCCCTTCATGTAGCATCTTGAATTCAGGACTTGCGAGTGGCATATGGGTCGCTGTAGAGTTTGGGCAAGAATAAAAATTTTTATTCATCATAAAAGAGTGATGACAATGTGTTACCCCTTGAAGGGCAAACCTATATCTAATTTACCTATTCTCTTTCGCAAGCATATCATATTTTCTTGTAACATTGCATGCCTTTTATTCGTAGAAGAAATATAGCCCTCCAATATCCAAATCCCTTTTAGAATCCACACAAGAGGATAAAAGCATGGACATCATGATGACAAAGATATCCACGCTCACATGTATGCTTGGAAAAGCTGAACAAGATCTCTATTAAGATACCATAAAATGCTCCAAAACATTCAATAGAAAACCTCATTTTGCAATCGGGGTTTCAAGTACCAACAATATCATCATTCTCTTCCTCTCAACATCAGAAGTTAAACAGTGCCTCTCCAAAGCTAATGTATGTTGAGAACCTTGAAATAGTGGACGCAAATCTTGAAAAGCCAAACATAAAGAGGAGGAAGATAAGTCTAGAACTAGCCTTAGCAATAGTAAGAAGTGAGAATGATGACTTACTAAGCCAATTATAGGAACAACAACACCTTTGTCAGGAATTGCATGATAAGCTAAAAGCCCTATTAGATGGCAACACGGAGCAAGATCACCCAATGATTGAAATAACATAAAAAGAAGTCATGGAAAATGAACAACCAAAGAATTCCCTTGAGCAATAAGGGTAAGATGGTTACAGAATCTTAAAGATTATCGCACGTGTGTGGCGTCGCGGCGAAAACATCCACCCTTAAAATTTTATATCTGTGGCAAAATATGGGGAGACAAGAAATTCTTGTCTTTTATTAGTGGAAAAATAGAATGGGAGTCGCCACCTAGTATTTTGGTTACTAGGAACCCTAACTGATCTCAGAGATTGGGTACGGGGACTGGTTGCGTAAAGGGAAGGTATTAGCACCCCAAATACGCCCTACCTAAGGTAGGCTGCATTGTTTTATTGTCTGATAAAATCTAAGGTCTTGTCGTGTTTTCTAGTTGTTTGGTCCGTCTATGGTTTAAGAAAAGTTCTCCTCGGTAAGGAGATCCTTATCTTATTGGGTAAAACCTAACCGTTCTAATGTCAACAAAAGAATTTAATATTCAGAATACATCTTACGTAAAAGGTCGTAACCCCAGATATTAAAAGAAAACAAAATAATTTTTTTTTTGGAATTTTTGAAATATTGGCCAGTTCTCGTGACTTTAATAAACTACTTATTAAAGCCAAAATGCATGCTAAACCCCCCCCCCCTTTTTTTTTTTTTATAAAGATACAATATGATTTTTTTTAGAGAGACTTGGCCGTATGCATGAAAACAAAATATTTTTTTATTTTTTAATGTTTTGATGAAAACCGGGTATTTTAATACTGGATTTGTATCTTTACAAACCAATATTTTCAAAATGCAGTAAAAAATTTGCAAAAAATCACAGATTCTTTTGAAATAATTTGTGAAGAAAAGTTTCTTTCTTTTTTTTGCGTTGGGCCCAACCCGACCCATATGGTTGGGCTGGACCCAGCCAGCCTGCGTGGCTGGGCTGGACCTAGCCAGCCCAGCCTAGTCACTGGCCCATGCTAGTGACCAGCCCCAGCCGCCCATGCACGCATAATATTTTACGCGTGCATGAACAGTACGAAGGTAATTAAATTACCTTTGCACTGTTCATCATCCTTCTTGCAACGAGAATGAAAAACAAAACAGAGTGTTGCAGCCAATGATTTCATGTATTGGCTCCCTCACGTTTTCTTTTTGTTTTTCTTACATACTAATACACATCATTTCTGTTGCAGGGACTGAGAAGGGAAATGCACATACCTGGTTATGGAGAGGTGAAGACGGTAGTGGTGCTGTGTCCTCTGCTTCGTCGTGCAGACTCTCATTCTCTCTTCCTTTTGCTCCTATTTTTTTTAGTTTCTTATGCTCTTCCTCCCTCTGTTTTCTCTTCCTTATGCTCCCCTCTCCCTCTGCTTTTTTTTTTTCCTTTCCTCTCTCGTCGCTGTCACCTCTCTGTTTTTTTCTTTGCTGTCTCGTTCTCCCCTCTTCTCTTTTTTTTTCTGTGTTTCTTTTTCTGCCTCCTTTTCTTGTGCAGTACATCCTCTGGCTTTTATAGCCAGAGGATGCAAGCGTTTTCCTTTGCGGGGACGGAGTAACGACCAGAGAGATATCAGCCGTGGACATGGCCCCCTTGATCACCGCCTTCGCTGCTGCAATCGTTTCTCCACCAACTGCAATGTAATGTCTTCTGAAGAAGACAATGAACAAGGTTGAGCGAAATGGCGTCGTTTTGCAATTTTAAATAATATTCCCGATTTGATCCTTGGATGTTTATGTAATTTTACAATCAAGCCCCTTGGAAAAATTGTAATTAGACCCCTTGATTTTAGCAGCTTTTTTGATTTAGTCCTCGGTTTTGGATTGTTTCAATTAAGTTCCTAATTGGCCATCAAACTTCAATAATTATGCAATTAAACCCCTGATTTGACCAAATCAACCCTTCAAAATTATAATTGGACCCTAGAACTTTAATTTCTTCCAATAAAAGCCTAAATTGACTTAAAAAATCAATTTTCTTGCAATCAAACCCTCCATAAATTCAATTAAACCTTGTATAAAATTTAATTGTGTCCATAAACATCTGATTTTGGACTTTTCTTCCTCAAATTGAATTTTCCTTATCAATAGGGCTCTCACTATCAAATTTTAACCTTTTGCATTTTTGAATCTCCTCAACCAATTTTGGTATTTTTTCGGCATTCCAGCATCCTTTTCTCGCTCCTATTATTTTTTGGATTTCTTCTGATATGTTTTTGATTTTTTTTTTGTATTTTCTTATTTTTTATGGGAACCCAAAAATGGGTAACAACAAAGATGTAGAAGGTGTCCTTGGCTACAAGTTTAGCAACAAAAAGTTGTTGGAACAAGCCTTCAAGCATAACTCTTTCTCTGATAAGGAGCCATCTTCTAGGCATTTAAAATATATAGGAGATTCTATGTTGAACTTTCTTCTTACAAAAAAACAATGCTCTAAGTGCCCGTATTTGTCACTAGGTATTCTAACACAACTTAGAGCAATTAATGAAGGTACATAAAAGTTAGTCCAAATAGCCCTCAAGCACAACTTACACCAATATTTATGCTGTAAAAAGCCTCTACTGGAGGAACAAATTAGAAGATTATTAAAGGACATCTTGCATTATCCTTTATATTCCCATGGACTCATTGAAGCACTAAAAACCCCAGTTGATCTGGTAGAAATAGTTATACAAGCTGTATATAAGGACAATAAACAATCTTTTGACATAGTATGAGAAACATTCAAGGGTGTGATGAAACCATTCATTTTCTCAAAAACACTAGGGAAGCATCTTGCAACCAAGTTGCATGAAAAATCCAAGAATAAGGGTCTCAAAATCAAGTTTGAGGATTCTTAGGATGAAGGTTAGACTATGAAGGTCTTCATTAACGGTCAATGTATAGGTAAAGGGAAGTGTGACCATAAAAAGAAATCAACTTATAATAATGCACTAGAAAAACTGAAGGAGACCTGGGAATGCAAGGTGCCTATATGACATATGCATGCAATATTAGACTTTGTTGAAAGCTTGTTGTAATATAGGTTTTCAAGTTTTGGAAGGCCATACTACACTTTTCATATTAATATATTTGTCTATGTTATTGTTATTTTGAAATGAAGAGATGTTATTATAAAAGTATCATTTTTTCCTCTTTACTCATATTAATATAATAGAAATTTATCAAAATGGTTGAACTCCAAGATGTATCAAGACACTAAAAAACACCTCCACCCTTTCAAAACATTGTGACCAAATCAGTTTTATGAATTGAATTAGTTTCATTATATGTTTTTGGTTTTTATAGGATTAATTGGTTCCAATTTTCTTTTTAAAAGGTTATGATAGTCTTAAAACTCAGGTTGCTGGTTTGATAGATTAATTAGGATTAATCTTAATCGATTCAATACGTCACCTTTTTATTTTTTTTAATCCATGTTCTGGGATTTGTTTTTAATTTTTTTGTGTTAAAGAAGTTTTGGTTGGATTTGCAGTGTAACACGAGGTAGTAACCTAGCCCAATACAAATACAAATATAATTAGGATTTACTTTTTAAGCTATTCTATGTGCGAACAACACGTAGCTTGATAAAAAGTTGATTGGTCATGCCTAGCCTATTTTGGAGCTCAGCCAGGCCAGGCTGGGAAGACCTATGTATTAAAAATATCTTGTTGACACCTGCTCATTCATAATTGTGTCTAGATCAGCTTGTCGGGCTACCCAGTCCATGAGCATGTTTACTTGGAGTGAGGAATTCAAAAAGACTTATCATAGTGAGCAAGATACATTAGTTTTATTCAAATATTATTGGTAAGATACCGAAAAAGAAAGTAGAGTAGATTGTTACCATGTTATGGTCGAAATAAATAGAAGAGGTCAACTTCGCAACATCAATGATGCTTTTGTTTTTGTCAAACAATGCTAACAAATGTATTATACATACACTCATTCTTTCAAAAATGATTATAATAGAGTTGATTGGTTATTCGTTGTGAAAATCAAAACTAAAAGTCATGTCGAAATTGAAGTTGTTAAAAATGATAACAATGAAGTAACTGGACAAGTTAATGTATTTCAAATTGATGACCTAGTTGATACATTCTTTTAAATGACAGTGTAACTGCAACATCACCTTTTCTTGCTCAAATTGAAGAAATGACACAACTTTAGACCCTAAAATAAATAATATAAACCCTGAATTTCTTTTGTTTGCTGCTTTACATAGTAAGCTGTGCCGATGTACCTCCATAACTAGTTCAAATCATATGAATTATTAACCCATAATAATCAATATTAAAATGCTTAAACATATTTTACTTGTGTTAATCTTTTCCTGGTTCAGTTACCTACTTGTTTTCTCTCGGATAGGTGAAGAAAACGGAAAATGGGAGCTTTCTGTCACCAAATTATGAAGTCATGGAACTGTTTTGGGTGTAGAATTTTACAACCTGATAATTTGAGCACAAAAAGGTTTGTGCTAAAAATATAAAGAGGACTAACATTTTGTTGTAACCTGGAAAAATCCGTATGGTGAGCTTACAGATCACATCTGCCTTTGAATTGAATTAGGCTGTTGATCAAAAAAGGTAGCATTGGAATCATGCAACTTTTGGCCCCTAAATTCATATGCCATCTTAGAAAAAGGTAGCATTGGAATCATGCAGATCACTCTTACCATTAGCTTGTCCACCAACATCTCCACCACTGATAGACTTCATATGCCATCTTAGAAAAATCATATCTCTCTTATATGAGCTCCTTTTACTGCTGACATTGATAGGATGATAGGTCTTTGAGTCAGGAATCCAACAAAATTGAGTTTACATCAAATGGACTTCTCTAGCTCAATATATTCAAGTCAGAATGGCCGAAGGGCAACATTGGCAAAATGCAAGATTTGTCTTTGAACATTGCAATTTTCATGCTCTTTCTCTATTTATTTTTCTTGTCATATATCTATAGAAAGGTATGGATGTTAACTTTCTAATGCCACTGGAATCCCTTCATTTCAACCTCTAGAGTTCAAGCACTACACAAAAGATCAATCGGAGGTCAAATCTGCCAATTATCTCCAATTTACTTCTTTTTGAATCTTAAATCCAAAAGTGCCTTCAAAACATAAAATAAAGAATATCAAGGTATTTTATATATATAACATAGGCAAAATACTAGGTAAATATGGGTAAAATTATCGAATAATATGGTTACATCAAATACTCGCTCACTTAGCTCTTGCTCATCCTCGAGAAAGGAGAGATAAATTCAAACTTAAATTAAATAAATATGAGTAATCTCTTAATCTCTCATCAATGTTCAAGAATATATGCATTATAAACAAGAATACAATCAAGATGGATAAAAACATAAATTTCCATGAATTTACTTTCATGCGAACTTCAAAACTCAATTAATCGTTGGAATTTAAATTAAATCTATGTCATGCCAAAGTGATAGGTCCTCTTATTGATATACACTCCAACACTCACATATTTAGGGCTTATGTGTTTAAATCTCTCAAATTCAATCAATGAATATGTTCTACCCTAAGCTTGCTCTTCAATCTCATCTCCATTACTAAGATATTATAAGCAATGCATTAATCAAAAGATCTTACTTTTTTGTTGTAATGGGGCTATATGAAAATATCATTTGACATTTTTCCCTCTTTACTCGGATTAATATAATGGAAATTTATCAAAATGGTTGAACTCCAAGATGCATCAAGACACTAAGAAACACCTCCACTTTTTCAAAACATTGTGACCAAATCAGTTTTATGAATTGAATTAGTTTCATTATATGTTTTTTGGTTTTTATAGGATTAATTGGTTCCAATTTTTTTTTAAAAGGTTATCATAGTCTTAAAGACTCATGTTGCAAATTGGTAGATTAATCAGGATCGATCTGAATCGATTCAATACGTCACCGTTTTAATTTTTTTTTAATCCATGTTCTGGGATTTGTTTTTAATTTTTTTGTGTTAAAAGAAGTTTTAGTTGGATTTGCAGTGTAACACGAGACAGTAACCTAGCCTAATACAAATACAAATATAATTAGGATTTTACTTTTTAAGCTATTCTATGTGCGAACAACACGTATCTCAATAAAAAACTGACCGGTCAAGCCTAGCCCAATTTGGAGCTCAACTAGGCCGGGACGACTTATGTATTAAAAATATCTTGTTGACACCTGCTCATTCATAATTGTTCTAGAATAGCTTGTCTGGCTACCCAGTCCATGAGCATGTTTACTTGGAGCGAGGAATTCAAAAAGACTTATCATAGTGAGCAAGATAGTCGAAATAAATAAAAGAGGTCAACTTCGCAACACCAATGATGTTTTTGTTTTTGTCAGACAATGCTAATAAATGTATTATACATACACTCATTCTTTTAAAAATGATAATATTAGAGTTGATTGGTTGTTGGTTGTGAAAATCAAACTAGAAGTCATGTCGAAATTGAAGTTGTTGAAGATAATAACAATGAAGTAACTGGATGAGACTATGTATTTTAAATGGATGACCTAGTTGATATATTCTTTTAAATGATAGTTTAATTGCAACATCACCTTTTCTTGTTCAAATTGAAGAAATGACACAACTTTAGACCCTAAAATAAATAATATAAACCCTGAATTTCTTGTTTGCTGCTTTACATAGTAAGCTGTCCCGATGTACCTCCATAACTAGTTCAAATCATATGAATTATTAACCCATAATAATCAATATTAAAATGCTTAAACATATTTTACTTGTGTAAATCTTTTCCTGGTTCAGTTACCTACTTGTTTTCTCTCAGATAGGTGAAGAAAACGGAAAATGGGAGCTTTCTGTCACAAAATTATGAAGTCATGGAACTGTTTTGGGTGTAGTTTTACAACCTGATAACTTGAGCACAAAAAGGTTTGTGCTAAAAATATAAAGAGGACTAACATTTAGTTGTAACCTGGAAAGTCTAGAGTAGCTTAGATTACAAAAATCCGTATGGTGAGCTTACAGATCACATCTGCCTTTGAATTTAATTAGGCTGTTGATAAAAAAAGGTAGCATCGGAATCATGCAACTTTTGGCCCCTAAATTCTACCACTTCACGTCTAGACTTTAATTACGTGAAAGTCTGACATTACTTAATATATAATAATAATTGCAAGAGGTAGCTGCAATTAAGAAATTGTCCCTGGGCTGAAAGCATCAGCTTGATAGGTGGCTGATCTGCTACGTACACAAATATATGCGAAGGCGAATCAGCTTAAAAGAACAGTTAAATAACAGAAATAAATTCAGCTAACCTTCCGGTCTTTCTTTTGGAACAATCAATCTTCTTTTCTCTAGGGTTTTAAACTGATCCCTTAAAACGGTGCAGCAACCCTTTCCTGCAGTATATTCATTAGGATATCCAATTCAATTTCTAGGCAGACATGAACATGATTTATGGAAAACAAAGAACAATATGGAATAATAACATCAGTGCTAGTAAAGAAAGAATTCACAAGTGTCAGATCGACTTCTTTAGAAGACAAAAGAGTGTCCAAAAACATTTCAAATAATCAGACATGCACATGTATGAGGAACTAGCCTGTTCACCATTTTGTTGGGTTTTAGCCTTGAAATTCGGCTCGCTTAATGTCTATGTTGCATGATAAAATCTATCAAATCATTGTAACAACGAATCTGCTTAAACGGTATCAATGTATTGCAAACGTTAGCTCTAACGTTATGGAGGAAGTGTTGACAGCTTATTTATGGAGAGGTCATGGTAGTTATTCTTACAAGCTAGCTACCTTGAAAAGGAAAATGAGAAGACGTGAACTGAATAAGATGACGGAATTAATGTGTATTCCCTTTATATGTAAGGACCAAGGAGCGACAGAAATCCCTATTTCTAATTTATGAGCTTGTCATTTACTGATTATCGACACCAAATGACACCAGGAGTTCCCCCAAACACTTCAGTGGGAATATTGATGATATTGCTCTTTCATTCCAAAGAGTCCCAGTGAAGTGCTCAGGGGAACTCTAGGGGACACCTGATTTATGCATCATTGAACCTATACTATATAACTAATCCTTGATGTTTATATGCTCAGTATGGGTCATCAGCCATGCTATTTATAGGAACTGTTCTATACAGCAGCTAGCAATACATAGTGGACCTGGACGCAAAACTAGGTCGAATGGGTGGGAGATTTGGTCGATGAAGAGAACAATTATACTCTCTCCTATTATATGATGATGTCTATCCAGCCTTTCCCTTTCATTTATTCGAGAAAGATCTTACTTAGATTCTAAAAGTATAAATATATTACACGAAAAAGGTTCTATCCTTTTCGCACCAATGTGTTGCTGTCTTTGCGTTGATCCAGCACTCCAACCCAAGCATCTAGCTAGCATGAATCTAGACAGTGGACAACATTAGAGGAAGAGAGCAATTTCCTCTTCTCCATTTTATCCCTTATGAATCTTTAATTTCATCTTCATCCTTTTCTAGAATTTCCTAACATCAAATAAAGCTGGATAATGTATAAGAACGTGCGGAAAATTCATGGCCACTCACTCACTGAACCTAAATAACATTCATCGAGTCCAAATTCTGACCAGGTTCAATTTTATCTCTTCGATGGTTTTGTTCTCAAGAAACCTTCACCATAGTCAAATATTCGGCCCCTGTTTCTTTTACAAAAATTACTTTTAAATTTTTTCTGTATTTATTTATTATTAAAAAAGTTAGTTGACATAAAACACTTTTCAGTCAAATAAAAACTTAGCTTCATATTATTTGCTGATTATATCAAATTTGGTCCTCAAATTTTTTATTGCTATATATTTTGTTTTGATTTTTTTTTTAATTTCATCACTTAGAATTTGATTTAATTTAATTTTTATATCAATTTTGGTCCTCATTTTTATAATTGTTATTTACTTTTTTCTTATTATTTTTTTAATTGAAATTTTTTATCTATTAGATTTAGTTCTTATTTTTTTTATTGTTATTTATTTTATTTGAAATAATTTATGAAATTATAATTTTTTTAAATTTCATCATCTTTCAACTTTTTATCTATTAGATTGGATCTCTACTATTTTGATTGTTATTTATTTTATTTGAGATAATTTATAAAATTATATTATTTTTTTCAATTTCATTCTCATTCAACTTTTTAATTTGCAAGATTCGTTCCTTATTATTTTAATAAACTTGAAAAAAATATTACTAAGTTATTTTCCAACTCATTTTCAATGACATAGCTAAACACTACAAAATATTTTCCAACTTATTTTTCATGAAACCACAAAATATCAAAAAATAATTCACTTTCAAGAATTTATTTTACAAAAAAACAATTTTTCAAAAGAAAACTATTTTTCAACAAACAAACGAAACCTTAGTTGTAACAAAGAAATAAAGTGCATGTCGACTACCTGACCTTGGAGATTTCGTGCCCACTTCTAGCCTATTCTACTCCCTTAATTAATGAAGGCAAAAGAACAACAAGACAACATCATATAATAAAAAATAGAAAATAGATTGAATTTGGGTTAAAACACAAATTACTCTAAAACTTTATTTAATTTCTGCAATAATAATATGACCACGTTTACCCCTAAAGAGGTTTACGATGATATTTATAAACTAGAAAAACTAACCTAAAATAAGAAACAACATCAAAATTCTAAAATATAAAGGAAAGTAACATAAAATCCAAAAATAAATAATTTCAAAAAATAAGTAGGAAAAATAACAAAATTGGCCTGAACAACAACTTCTGAGCCTAATTTCAAAAGATATATTGTCTGATGAGCGACATAGTAGCTTAACAAAGGAAAACAACCTATAGAATCTCATGTTAAAATTTGAACCCGATCCAACAGTCGGATTTCTTACTATCGTCATTTTAAGCTATTATCCTAATTTGACGCGATCAAACTTTCTGTTGGGTCTAAACCTATTCCTTTTGTCCATGAAAACATGTAAAATGCCATTCACATAGCCTGTTTGAGGCAAATACCTATATAACTGATAAGAACCTCAAATGTCTACAAACCCGACTACATCATTTTTAACGAGTTGGAAAGAACTCGTTCTCGAGTTTTGGGCATTATATTGTCAATGTTGTTGATCATTTTTGAACCTCTGTTGTGCAATAGACTCATATAAAGTAGGTTAAAAATCAATTCCTAAACACCACTCTTAATCTTGACAGACCCATTACTAATCATCAATGACTTTTTTCACACCAAACCCTTACAAACCTTTTCCAAACTCTTCACCTCCTTTCTCTCTCCTACCTCCTATTTTGTCTTTTCCTTCTCCAAAAATCTAGATAAAAACAACTTATTCTTACCATTTCCTTCAACAATTGCCTTTTTCCTTTTAGTTGCCAATAATATATGTTTTCTTTTTATATTGAGGGTATATGTAATACGCCTCCCATCAAACACAACATTCCTATCTTATTGTCAAGCCTTTCCTAACTGTATATGATACACATCCATAGCTATCAAAGCACACCAAATATTATCAAAATAATTTTTACCTATGAAAAATGAAACAAAACAGTGTTTGTCCATGATTACCTTGTTATCTTCACTCATCCATTCATTTTGTAGGGGGTGGGGTGTTATTTTGTTTTAAGATGCAACTTCTCTACTTTGGTTGACACTACATTCTCATAATTATCATTGCCAATGATTAGAATGCATACTTTTTCATCGATAATACAAGTTGTTTGGAAGATGTTAGAGCACAACCAATTTCTGTTTCGAATCACCCTTAAATGACAGCATAATCTTTCGAACAACTAGAGTAGTGTTGCCATCTCCATTTAAAATCTCTTAACTACTATCAAAATCATCATAAACAAGATTAGCCACATCATCCATAAGCTCCTCCATCAACATATTTTTTCCTGGATGACTCTTTCGTTTACTACACTACTTGCTCAATGCCCCAATTCTCCATAACTATAACAACGAATTCTGAAAGCTAAACAAGAATTCTAACCAATTGTCTATTAATTTTGCTGAGGATATCTATTTTTGGGAGAGGTTGGTCAGATTATTGTTGGACCCTCCTCTATTGTATTGGTATGCCTAAAAACCTTTGTTTATAGCCTTAGTAGCTTGCTGCTTCTGCTTCTCCACCATTAAGACCCATTGATATACCTCTAAAATTGTCCACATCCTGGATGGATTGTCCTAACCCACTCGGATATCTTTCCACCAACTGTTCTTCAATTTCTGTCAAGTCATTCCTAGCCAACGATTAATAAGATTTATCAATATAATCGTAGATAGATTTACCTCCTTGTTTTAATGTGTATAGCCTTTAGTACAAGGTATAAGTATAGCCAAATGGAAGGTAATGCTCCCTTAACTTTTTTATTTTTTTTTTCCAATCATTGATTCCTAGCTTTCCTTGCATCTTTCGTGTCCTCTTTAACTATTTCCATTATGCATGTCACATCATGGTGAATGTCAAAGATGAATAAATTAATTATTTTAGAGTCACTATATAGTAATTAAGGAAACTAGAGATCCTAAATAGACATTGGCTTCCTCAAAGATTCATGTATTATATTAGTTATGCTTAAAGAAAAGTAGACATTATCATTATCACATCCTTTCAATGAAAGGTTATTGTTGTTTGTGTTTTTTTTTAATTATTCTATTTTGCTTTATAGAATCATGACGTTAATCCCTATTTGTATGAGATTTTATGGAAACAAAAAATTAGTGAATTTTGTTTTTTATTTTTTTCATGTGTAAGCCCAGTTATAAAACCCCAAGCATGCATGTAAAATATTTTTGTATTTTTTTTTTGAAAATTATAAAAAAAAATGATAAAATATGCTAAATATATCTTCTGGATTTTTCTTTTCTTTTAAAAGAACACAAAAACAGGCAGGGAGCAGGTTAGATCTTGGATTCACCGAGAGGTCAGCTCGTTAACTCTCCAACAGCCACTAATAAATCGAAGAAGAAAAGAGGCTTTTAAAGATCCACTGGTCAAAACCCCAACATAAATACTTAAGACATGGAATGAACCTGGGCATCTCAGCTTGGTTTGCAAAACAAGCCATCACACTTTTCTTTTCGTTTTTTTTAAACCATAACTAGATGATTTTGAGTGCAGACACCACCATGACAGTCCTACACTTTCATCATCCAGGGAAATAAAATGATCAAGGCTTCATCAATACAAAAGAAGAAAAGTTGCAACTTTTCCAATGGTCACGTAATGCTGCGTTGCTGCTACTGCCACTCAAGTGTATGAGTTGATGGTTCCTCTTAATTCTCTTCTTTCTAAGATTTTAGAATGCTTTGGAGGTGAGGTTGCAGTGCTGAGCTACCACAAAAGTAACCTCTTCTATCCATTCTTGTCTCTTCTATCTTCTATCTTCTCATCACTCTCACTGTATTTCCAATGGGATTTCCTCTCCAAGCTTTTTTCTAGCGTTGCTCTCTAACTTTCTCTCTTTTTTGTTCTATCTCTTTCGTTTCTGTTTTTCATCTAAACCCTCAAAAACTCTCCCCCCTCTTCATCAGAGCTTGGGCACCCTTATATAGAGCCTTAAGAACCTTCTATGCCATGTCTTTGTAGCCTCATTGAATCCATTCCATCCTTGAGTCGATCCCTGCCCTCCATTGAACTCCAGCTGTATTGGTACAATGGTGTACCTGTCAAAGAGACTGGATGGGCAGCATGCTTTGGCAGCATTTAAGGGCTGCAGAGTTCGTTTTTTATGGCTCAAGGCTGGAGTACGAATGCAAGGCTGTAAGGTAGACATGTTTGTTGCCCTGTTTGGTGAGCTGTGTGGAGGATAATGCAGCCAAGAGACCTATACTCACGCTGGTTCTTTTGTGGTATGGCTAGGAAGAACGAAAGAGGTAATGAGCCGTAAATTGGACGGTGCCATTTTTGCATTTTGAAAAAATTTGGTTTTTCAATTTGGTCCCTCGGCCCCCTTTCAATTTCAGACCATATCTTGTAGAAGGTTTTAATCAAGTCCTGATTTGAATCCCAATCTTAAGAACTTTTCAGTTTCACCCCTTGCATGTTCAGTTGGACCCTTGATCTTCAATATTTTCTTCAATTAAGCTCTCCATTGGTATAAATGGACTCCCAAACTTCACCATCTTGTCCCTTTTAGTCCTCCAACTTCTAATTTGTGCAATTCTAACCAATTTAGTCCATTTTCAGTCTTTTCCTTTGCAAGACTTCCAAAATTTCCATCCTAATGATATTCAGACTAGTTATGGATTAAATGCTTGCCTATTTGTGATCCAAAATATTTTTTAAGTTTTTAATTTTTTGAAATTTTGAAAAACAAATATTTATTACATGAAGATGAAAAATTTAGGGGGAGTCTAAAATTGGGTTATGACAAGGCAGAATCCCTACCTTTTAAATAACATCAAAACTTCAATAACATGCATAAAGTTCTAAAGTTCAAAACTATCAAAGCTAAATAATAAATATATTCATACTATTTGGATTCAAAACCTGATATTTTTAACATCTATATACCAAAATATATTTGTATGAAACATGAACTTGTATTAAAATACATTAAATTGATCAAAATGCTTTCAAAATCTTTAACCCACAAACAAAAGCAACTTACTATTTTATTACAAAACAGATTCGAACACCAATTAAAATACCTCAAATACATCATCAACATGCTATTGGGCTAAAAATACAAAATCAAACAAACATCAAAACCAAAAATCATGCATTTAGTGTAAGCCTAAAACAAGAACAAAATAAAAAACAAAACTATTATAACGAAAGATTGCGCAATCTAAAACATGTTTAAAACATTAACAAAAACAAAACAAACTCTACTGAAAAACATCAGATTATTCCAGCACCAAAATCAAGCCAAAAAATACAAGATAAGCTCAAACAACATCAAAAGAGGTTTAAACATTAAGAAAGTATGAATATGCAGGCCACATGAACTCCACCCTTGAACTTTTACATGGTTATATCTTCTCTAAGCTTGTTGGCTATGAATTATTATTTTCATTCTCTTTCATTTCCTTCTTTCTCTCTTACTATCTTTTCCTTCCCAAGCTTGTTAAACCTTCTATATTAAACTTTTAAACCTTTACACAAGAATATTTTCATAGTGTGTTTCTCCATGTTTTTCCTTTTTCTCTTCTTTCTTTATTTTCCAGGGGGTATTTATAGGGTTTCACTAGGGTTATTGATGGATTCAAACACAAATTGATCAAAGCTTAGCCCTTTGATAAAAATAAGAGAGTTCTAGAAAAATGTTAATAGTTGGAACCTATGTCCTTCAATGGTTTTGGGATAGAGATTTTGAAACAAATTTGCTCAGATGGTTTTCTTTTGCTTTGAGACAAAGGCATGAATCCCTCACCTTCTGATTTTGGATGAAAGATTTATGACCCTTGATAAGAACCCTCTAGGAATTTTTAAGTGTGAATACAAGAAAAAGTTGAGTGGTTTTGCACAAATGAGTATCTCAATTTAGAGGTTTGTAGCAATTTCAAGACTTCACTTGAGCAACTTCGATGTAAATGTCTTCGAAGACCACCTAAACTTGGTAGAAGTGAAGCATACCTTTCGATTGGATCCATTTTTGCTCAATTTGAAGGTCTATAATTTCACATTTATTCATTTAAATGTGCCAACTCGATTAGCCGAGAATTTGAAAATATAGTGATTGATCAGGGATAAGATGTTGAGTTCATTGAAGAAAATAAAATGTAAACATTTGATGAGAGTAGCTAATCTTTGTAAAGGGGGTGTTTCTCAATTGAATGGTGGTGATTACAGCCCCAGAGGTGGTCAAAAACGCCACATTCATTCGTTTGAAGGTGTCCACTCGATCAACCAAAACTGACAAAGAAGAAGCTAAACAGTGGCTGGACAACACATCATTTAGGTTAAACCTTAGAAATTAGGGTTTTTAATTTGGGATTTGAAATTTTTTTACTTTAGTCTCTATTTTTCCAATTGCCTTTAATTGTGCTCGTAATTACCTCCCGAGCTTTAAATATCATGTAATTTCACTCCTATCAAACTCAATCATCATCCCCAAAGTTCATCGCCATTTTCATTTTGGTCCATGATTTTTGATTTGTGCAATTGGACCCTTGATTGACTATTAAACTTTCAATTTTATTCAATTTGGCTCCAAATTTGATCAATTTCAGCCCATACAATCTCAAGTCTTTTTCAGTTTAGTCCTTGATTTTAGATTTCTTTAATCAAGTTCCTAATTGCCCATCAAACTTTAATAGTATTACAATTAAACCCCTGATTCATCCAATTAAACCTCTAAAAAAACCAATCAAGTCCCTAGACTTTAATTTATTCCAATTAACACCCAAATTGACTTCAAAAAATTAATTTTTCTTGCAATCAAGTCCTCAATAAGATTAATTAAGCCATCCAAAACTCTCATTGAATCCTTACTTATTCAAATTTGTATTTCTTTACCTCAAATAAAAATATCTTCACTAATAGTACCCTTTGTCAATTAGAATTGGGTTGCCAATTTTATCAATCTTATACATTATGGCTCTCTAACTTTTTCACTTGTCATTTTGTTTCTTCACCACCAACTTGGACAATTTTCTAATTTTTTTTCATGTATATCCTTTTATATTTTGATTTTTTTTTCTATATTTTTCTTGATTTTTTATATGATAAAAAATAAGTAACAACACCCTTAATAATAGCAAGTAGATGGATCATTATTATCATAGTGAGGAAATCTAAAGTGGGATGAACCTTAGATTGCGCCAACCATAGTCAGGCACATAGCAATATCACATAGTGGTAGAAATATAATGACAACAAGAGAGTTTTTTACCTCGTAATAACTAAGCTGACAGTCCAGCCTACGCTACGAGTTCACACTATGTTCATTTAAAATCTACAGCAACATTCTTACCTAACCTGTTAATAGATCTAAAGAATGAATCTCTGATTACTTGCAATTTATTCACAACTATGTTCATTGCCATCCGTTTCCCAGGTGATTTGTTAGAGCATGAGAGTCCGATTTCCATAAGAGACACCAGGCATTCCTCAATGTTGCTTGTCCTGTTGACTTGAAAATCATTATTGTGGATTATTGATCTTTCTTCTATGCCATGTTCATTTACCTCATTCTCATAAATCTCTTCTTCAGCTAGTATCGATGGGTCAATGATAGCCATGACATTGCCAGGGAAAGCCATATCAGCAAACTTGTGAATATTTAGATCACCTTCGAACATGTCATCGGTAGGTCTTTTTGCTGTGAACATCTCTAGCAGTAGTATTCCATAGCTGTAAATATCTCCAAGTACAGAAACTTCGCTTCTCATCCCATACTCTGCAAGTGGCAGTATACTATCATTTTGAGAGATTCAAATGCAATTCTAATTTAGACACTAAGATAAACAAAGCAGATGAACTGTAAATGTACAAAAGAATGTTTCATGGATTTTATCAAGTTTTTTGAAGGATACAAAACTTTTCAGCAGAGAGTTGTGCAAAAGTAGTTGCGATTTAGGGATAAAATTAGCAATCATGAGTTCAACATGATTCGTCAGGTTAAGACCCATACCTGGAGGGATGTAGCCAATGGAACCCTTTAAAGCTGCAGAAATTGTTTGATTTATAGAGGGATTCTTGGATGCTTCAGAAAGGAATTTAGCTAATCCAAAGTCACCAACGTGGGCTGTCATATCGTCATCAAGGAGCACGTTGCTTGGCTTTAAATCACAATGAACGATTGTGGTTTCACAATGGTGATGGAGATAATCCAATGCAGAAGCAACATCGATGGCAATATTCAGTCTTTGAGTAAAGCTCAATTTCTTGGTTCGATATTGCTCTTCAGTTGTTGGATGTAGCCACTGGTCTAGATTGCCATTAGACATGAACTCAAAAACAAGACCTTTGAAATCATTACCTTGATGATCAACGGTCGAGCAAGCAGTGATGATCTTCAGGAGATTACGATGCCTTATGCTTCTTAAAGCATTACATTCATCAATGAAACTTTTTGAAGCACCTTTCTGAAGAAGGTTCATAATCTTAATCGCAACAATTCTTCCCTCACCAGAAAGAATTCCTTTGTATACAGATCCAAAACTTCCAGAACCAATCAAGTTTTCAGCAGCGAATCCATTGGTTGATTTTATGAGTTCCGAGTATGAAACACCTACTTGCTGCTCCTCAGGGGTAGGTGTGTTGGAATTCCTTGGTAACTTTCTTCTGATACAAAAAATTGACAGAGAGCATAATAGAACAGAAATGAATACTGCTGCAATTGTTGCTGGTATTACTACCTTGAAGGAAAGAGGTTCTCTGGGGTTTTTCCTGGAGCATGTAGGTAAATGCAATTCTGGGATACCACCACAGAGCTTATCATTTCCAACTACTGAGAAGGCACTTGCATTTGCTAATATACCATCTCTTGACACTTCCCCCTCTAAATTATTATGAGAAAGATTGAGATGCCTAAGAACTGAAAACCGGCCAAGAAATTCAGGGACCCTCCCAGTTAAATTATTTTCTGACAGATCTAGTTCTTCCAAACCTCTCAAAGTCTCCAAAGATTCTGGAATCGGCCCTTCAAACTTGTTCCCCTCTAAATGAAGGCGTTCTAAACTGATACAACTGCCGAGTGTACTAGGAATTGTACCTGACAATTTGTTTCCTGATATGTCCAACTCCACGAGATTGTGTAGGTTACCTACTTTTAATGATAGGGAACCAGTCAAGGAATTATTAGACATAACCAAAGAAATTGAGAGAGATGAAAGACCAAGAACCTCTTCGGGTATGGTTCCGTTCAGATTGTTGCTCGAAAGATTCAGATTTTGCAGACTTCTGCAGTTTCCAAGACTTGAAGGTATGTTTCCTTCGAATCTGTTTTCCTCCAAGAAAAGCCTAGTCAATCTGGTCAAGTTACCAAGGGCTGATGGGATTGATCCAGAGAATCTGTTGACATTCAAATGCAAACCCTCTAATTTCTTCTGCTTCCCGATAAGATCAGGAACACTGCCAGTCAGGTAGTTACCTTCCAATCCCAGGAGGTTCAAGTTAACTAGGTTCTCAATCTCAGCAGGGATGTTTCCATGGATCAAATTCTGTCCTAAAGTTAATCTTTTTAACTGGGTTGAAAGGTTCCCTATGGAGTTATGCAATTCTCCTCCGAAATTATTTTCTGAAAGACCTAACACCTCTAGGCTGGTGCAGTTGGCCAAAGAACTAAGAAAATTCAAACCATCCACTTCCCCGTTTCCTAGGTTGTTTAGATCAAAATTGAGTCTAACCAAACTTTTCAAGCTTCCTAGATTTTTGGGAATAGTTCCAGTGAGACCATTAATAGGAAAATCAAGAACCTGAAGTCCAGAAGCATTTGACAGTGATACAGGTATGGGTCCTGTAAAATAGTTAGCACCCCCAGCAAATATTTCCAAGGCTGGAAGAGTCACACCTACATTGGGGGGTAACTGCCCATGCAGCTGGTTTTGAGCAACAGCGAAGTAGTATATAGAAGAAATTTTAAAAATTGAAGTTGGAATCGTACCAGACAAATAATTGCCATAAACTTGAAAATAACCCAATCCAGTTAGTTGGCCAAGTTCATTTGGTATGCTTCCTCGTAGATTATTCAGTGGAAGTGACAGAGCAAAGAGAGAAGAAAAGTTCCCTATCCAAGATGGGATGCTTCATGTAAAGTGATTACCTCCAAAATCCAGGATGACCAACTTTATCAACGAACTAAGCTGGTGTGGAATCTCCCCAGTAAGCTTGTTGACAGCAACACTAAATACAGTAAGTTCTGTGCAGTAAGTGAGATTAGTGGGAATCTTCCCACCAAAGGAATTCAAGGAGACGTTGATATGCTGCAAGCGCGATAGACGACCCAGCTCTTCAGGAAGTTCACCATGGAAGCTGTTGTTTCGCAGGTTGATGCCTGTCAGATATGTAAGATTTCCTACAGAAGGCGGTACAGAGCCAACCAAACTCTGAGACTCCAGGTTCAAAGTTACAACTCTTCCATTAGATGAACTGCATGAAACACCAATCCAATTGCAGAAATGGATTGAATCATTCCATGAACTCATGATTTTGTGTGGATCTTGAGTTATCAGTCTCCTGAAGTCGAGTAAAGCAAGTCGATCGGACACATTTGAAAAAGTAGCTGCTGTAGCAGATTCCGAGCTGAAGCTCATGCATAAAAGGAGAATTCCATGGAAATGATACAACAAAGCCATCTTGGAATTCAAGCAAGAATGCTGCATGTTGATGCAAATGTGGAGGCAAAAAAAATCTAATGCCCCTTAATGTGAAAGTTCGAAAACAAAATTAAATAGTGTGGTCCAGAGAATTAAATAGTGTGGTCCAGAGTTTGGTACATGTTAAAGTTTGAAAACAAAATTAAATAGTCTGGTACATAGTTTTCATTTAAAGTTTTAAATGATATTAATTTTTTATAAAAAAAAAAAAAAACTCTAAATGGTGTGTTCATTTCACTCTAACAATAGAAACAAATTACTATGAATTACTATAATAAAATAACTATTTTACCCCCTCACCAAAAATTAGGCTTTATTAGATGGGTTGGATCATCTTTTCATAGGGATTTAGTGATTATTGTTGTTTTTTTTTTTATCACATTAGGCTTTTCAAACAAAAAATAAACAATGCAAATACAATGATACCATTAAAAAAAGGTAAAAAATAACTTATATTTAAGGGTTATTTGGTTATTTTGTATTTGGTTCCGTAGTGGGGAGGGGCTGTTGCATCAAGCAATATGTAGAATACGAAGAAAGCCTAAAAAATTATCAAAGTTTGTGTGTAGAACATGATTTTTTAGGCTGGTGTGTGTGATGGCTCTTGATAGTTTGGCAACAGTCAAGTTCTTTCTTCTTTTTATTTTCTCTCTCATGTTATTGGGATGCATGCTGGCCAAGAAAAAAAATGTATCCTGTTATTTTATTTTTATTTCAGTTATAGTCTTTATTTTTTGATTATTTTTTATTTTTTTATTAATTTTTCTTTTCAATTTCATTCCTATAAATTAAATTTTCTTTGATTTTTATATTAGATTTGGCCTTTTTTCTTTTCAATTTCACCTTTTGAAATTTCATTTGATTTAATTTCTTATAGCAGTTTTGGTCCTAATTCTTTTAATTATTATTTTTTTTCTTTTTAATTTCATCCTCTGAGATTTTGTTTAATTGGATTTTTATATCAGATTTGGTTCTCATTCTTTTAATTGCTATTTGTTTTATATAATTTTTCTAATTAACTTTCATTTAGCAATTTCATCCCTCATCATTTTATCTATTTTTTGTTGTTCTTATTCTTTTTAATTCTTTTTTCTTTCTTTTCCATCCTTTATCTAATTAAATTTCTTTTCTCAGTTTGGCTAGTTAACCCCAATTAACCAGAATTTTTTCCCACTTTTTTAGATTGAGTTTTTTTTTTTATTTCTAGTTTTTTTCCTCATTCTTTTGTTGGTTTTTCCTTTTAATGTTTTTATGGAATTAATTTTTTTTTAATTTAGCCCTTAATCCAAAATAATCCACCCTCTTGTTTTTTTTCCTTTCAAATTTTATCCTCATTCTTTTAATTTCTATTTTTTCTTTTGAATTTTTTTATGATTTTTTTTAATTTCATCATTTGATAATTATTTTTTTTTCTTAATTTTGGAAATTGTGGTTTTTCTAGATTTTGTGTCTCGAATCAAATGATCTGAGTCACGGGTATTATAAGTTGGCATGGATTCACATCTTTTTTTAGACTTTTTTTTTCTTTTTCAATCTATTACTCCCAGTTGGTTTTAAAGAAAATAGGCTTCGTGATTTTCTTTATTTTTATTTTTATAGAGTTATCCTGATCTCATGACCTAGCCAATAGATTTGACGAGTTAACTTACATGGTTCTTACCTTTATTTTTTGCTTTTTAATAACTATTTTTTTATCCTTTTGTGTTATTGATTTTTTTTATATTTTAGATTCCAATATTAAGTTTGTTTAGAATGGATCTTCATGGCTTTTTTATATTTGGTGCTTTCGATCAAATGATCTGGGGCACCGGTTTTATAAGCTAATAAGGGCTAGCAATGTTTTTTTACTTATTTTTGTCTCATTTCATAATTCGACATTGGTTCTTTTAAAAATTTGATTTCGTACTTTTTTTATTTTTTTATTGTTATAAGGTTGTCTTGATCTCATGACCTAAAAAGATAAAAAATGACTAACATTTAGTTGTAACCGAGAAAGTCTAAAGTAGCTTAGATTACATAAATCCATGTGGTGAGCTTACAGATCACATCTGCCTTTGAATTTAATCAGGTTGTTGATCAAAAAAGGTAGCGTCGAAATCATGCAACTTTTTGCCTCTTATCACATCTGCCTTCTTCTCTCTCCTCGCGGCATAACAAACACCCACATAAGCAATACATCACCCATCTCTCTCTAGCCCTAGATCAACGACCATTTCTCTCTCTCTCCACCGCAACGACTTTCTTTTCTCACTTATTATATAACTCAATTTTAGATCCTCTAAATTTGTTTTATAAAAAAGTTTTTTTTTAATTAAAAATCCAAAAAAAATAAAAGATATAAAATTCAAAAATATTTGTGGGACACAAGGATATAAGCTTTCAAATTGCAAAAAACCAAAATACCATAAGAATAGTTAGATTAGAATGTTTTGACAAGATAAAAGAAAGAAAATTGAGGTTGAAATCCAAACTTGATTAAAATTAGAAGAATTAATTAAGTCTAAGGAATTAAGTAAACTTTTAACAAGTTTAATTTACTTATTTAAGGATTTAATTGAAGAAAAATTAAGTTTGAAAGTTAATTGGATGAAAATTAAAAAAGTTAATTAAGTTCAATGACTTAATTAAACTTCTAATGGGTTTTGTGGATTCAATCAAGGACTCAATTAAAAAATTAAGTTTGAAGGCCTAATTCGGATCAATTCGTAAAGATTGAAAGATTAGGGACACAATTAAAACTTTGAAATGATAAATTGGTGTAATCATGAGGCTAAATTGAAATAAATTTGATGCATGAAGTTCAATTGAGAACCACATTTAAGAAATCTAAAACCAATGACTACTTTGTAAAACACGCTAAAATTTGAGGGTCGAATTGAAAAAAAATAAGAATGAAATTGCAAGAAATACAAAAGATTATGGCTGATTGGGCATTCCATTGCAAAGTGTTAAGGGTTCAAGTATCAAATTGAAAAAGACCATAATTTCATTATTTATTATTTTCTTCCCCCAAAACAAAAGAACAAAGATGCTTAAGTGCTCATCTTTTAATCCTAATTGCTCCCTCACCTCTTTATCATATATACCATTCAAATCTTATTTCAACTTATACCATAATATTTTTACTTTACTCTAAACCAAAGTTCCAGTTTTTATTGCATTAAAAACAACTACAAATTCTTTCCTAAAAACACTACCCAGAACTGTTTTTTTTACAAAAATAATCTTCTGTCCTCCCTTGTCAGTTTTAGGACAAGCTTTTGTCTTAAACTTTTAATAAATGGCTGGGATCTATTTTTTAATATCAAGGGTCGAGTTCTCGTCAACCGAAGAGCCCTGGAACCTCCTCATCTCTCCCATTAAAATCTCACAAAACCCTAACCCAAGCAGTCCAATACCAGCGAAGTCTTCTCCTGAGCAGCAATGAAATCCTTCACCATGAGTAGCAGAAATTCCAAGACCAGCTACCTGTCGTCAGTCTCGCTAGCAGAGGTTGTGCTCCTCAGGCTGTGACCGTCATATCTCTCTCAGCAACTCCACCTTCAGCAGAGGTTTGTTCTCCTCATTCACGCCATCAGCTTCATTTGAGCAGCAGCAGCAGAGGTTACTCCTCTCAGACCAGCAAGATCGTGAACCACAGTAGCACATTATTCCTTCAGCAGTCTTAGCTTTCCTTCGATCTTCTTTTTATTATTTTTGTTTTGGGCAAAGTCATTCACTGAGCCCATTTCGTTTTTTTTTCTATGGATAGACTTGAATAATTGGGCTGGCATTTAATGTAGAGTCTCTAAATTTTATTTGGGTTTTATATGTGAGATATGGGCTAATGAATGCTTTGTTTGTACTTAGATCTTAGCATAAGTTTTGGACTAGATGTGTTGGTTTTAGTTTCAGCGAGAGAGGAGCCCAGCCACGCGGGCTGGGCTAAGCCTATGAAAGGCATTAAGGTCATGTTTGACTTGACAAAAGTTTTATAAAAAAAATGTAATTTTTGAATTCATAAAACTTGTTTGGCAAATATATCCTAAGAAAAATTTTAAATTTTGCATTTTTATTTTTTATAGTGTTTTTCCAAACATGACTTTAGTCTAATTTTAATATATTTTCAAAGTTTTGAAAGATCATTTTGTAATTAATTTTGAGTTTCTCGTCTTTTTTTACCCTCTCATATTTGATATTTAGTATGGCGACCTCCACACAATCAGTATTAAATAAATAAGTTTTTTTTTTTTGCAAAAACAACAAAATTTTTCTTTTAAAAAAATAATTTAAATATTTTTATTACATATGACAAGTCTCTCAAAAATAAAGTATATTTACACATTTTAGCATATTAAAAAAATCACAGAAATAGTCTTTTTATTTTTACATGAATTTTTGGATTTAGTAACTAGTTTATTAAAGTAATGAGAACTTGGCTTATGTTTAAAAGAAATACCAAAAAAATTATTTTTTTATCCCAATATAAATGATTATGAACTTATATGTAAGATGTATTCCCGATATTAAAAAAGAAAAAAAATACATTTTAACTCTAAAATGGTTAAGCTTTAACCTGATAAGATAAAGACTTTTTTACTGAGAAAGACTTTTTTAAAATCTTAGACAGATCAATAATTAGAAAACACAACAATACCTCAATTTATATGAGACAAATACACAATACAATTACCTTAGGTAAAGTGTACTGAAAGTGATACATCCTCTTTATACACAAGCAGTCCTCTTGTTAAGACTTTAAGACTAGTTAGAGTTCATAGTGACCAAAATAATATGTGGCAACTCCATCCCTTTTTTATTGATAAGAAACAAAAATTTCTTATTCTCCCCCCCATCACTAAAGAGATCTTGACTAGGGAAGACAATCGCCGCAATACCATACATGTGCAACATGGCTAAAATAGTTCATTTTAAAACCCCAAATGGTAGACCGATTAATTGTAAATAAATAAAGGGGAAAATCAAAATTTTATTTCTTCTTATAAAAACATCCAGTTAATACTGAGAAGAGAGAAGAATAGAAAAGAAAATTTGGGATTAATTGAAGGAAGGAGTTGAGAAAAGAAATTAATTAAGAAAGAACAAAAATAATGATTTGATTCAACACGGCTAACCGCAAAACTCATGATTCAAGCTATGAGATTGAGATAACACTATATAAAGCAAATTAAAATAAATTATAAAGCTCAATACCCAATAAACTCAATATTGGAGAATGAAATTGAAAAAAAAAATTAAAAAATCCTAAAAACTTTTGAGAACCAAAGTTAAAAAGGCTTTGGTATTTCAAAGTAGCAATACAAATTATGAAGTCCAATACCTAGTTGGAGGATAAAATTTAAAAATAAAAAAAAATCCCAAAATATTTTAAAATTTAAGGATTAAAATGAAAAAACCTCGACATTTCAGTATTCATTGATATATGAAATGTCAAGGCTTTCCAGAATATGTTAATGAGTATCAAAATAATGCAATAGATTAAAAAAAAAATAAAGGTGAACTTGATTTAGACTTTTCTTTTTTAATGATAAAAATATTCTTGGATTAACTTGTATCTACCGAGACTAAATTCTTCTTTGGAATGATATTAAGAGTGCACACCTCATATCAGCTAGGTGCTTTCAAAAGAATTTAATAAAACTCCATGGGTGTTTTGAACTCAAGAAATTTGAGTATACCTCCTTGACCACCAAGCCAATCCTATGGAGTTAAATGTAGACTTAGTTAAAATGCAATATAAAGGAGTATCCTTAGACCAATATACATGTTAATAAAGACTAAGTTCTTTTTCTAGATAATTTTAAAGACACTTCCACATCAACCTCGTACATTCAAAGAAATTTAATAATTTTTCATAGGTGATGTCCCTAAATTTGAATCTAAGAAATCAATAAAGGGAGTTTACTTTTTAACAACCAGGTCAATCCCATTAAAGTTAAAGTAGGCTTTTAGATAAAATGCAAGAAAAAAGTGAAAATCAAAAGGCCTTGTCCATATGTTAACGTGGATAGAACAAGAGGTTAATATCAATTTTAAGCTTTTTTTTTTTTTAACATGGGTGTCCGGGCCAGCTTGCATGCACCTCAACTAATTCCGCGGGCCCTGAAATTAACGACCATGTAAGCCTCCAGTGGCTATCATATGAGCAACCACATGGCTTGAATCTGAGACAACAGAAGGAGTAAACCTCTTGGTCCTAAGCTCTTACCATTGGGCCATCAATTTTAAGCTTTTGATCAACTTGCATGTCAAAAGTGGGTCAATTTGTAAACTAATAAGAGTAATAATTAAAATTATAAAATCTATTCCGGTCCAGCTCGGCTCATGATTTAATCCAATTCTTGGTTTACATGTTGGGTGAGTAACCCTAAACAATCAATTATTTTTTAAAAAAATTAAAACTATTCTGTTTTAAGAAAAAAAAATTACTTTGAGTAAACTATTTTTGAAATCTGGCTCCGGTTTGGCTCGGCATTGTTTAATAACTGTAGTATTAATATTCTAAAGTTGTCCGACTGATCATGGCAATTTTATGGCAGCCTTAAAAACTGATCGTGAATTCGTGTCAAAGCACTGATCATTCAAATCAATATGGACTAGAATTGAGAGGCTATGGGAAAGGACACCTAAATTTATGAGATGTTGAACATCGCATGCTCTCCTCAACCCATAAGACAACGTTGCCAAGGAAACATAAGGGACATCAATATTAAACTTGTGTTTGAAGCTGGTATTTACTACTAGAAAATTAATAAATAAAAATAAAAATATTATAGAATTATTTTATTAATATATTACTGTAATGTTTATTGATTGAATTTTTTATTATTATATCTTCCAGTAAATATCAAGAAGAATATTCTCATGATATATATCGAGAAAGTCACAGTAGAAAAATAAAAAAATAAAGTCAAACATTACGATGATATATAAGTTTTACAGATAAAGTTGTCAAAGAATTACTGCAACTGTTAACTCACTGATGAAATTACTGATGATATTCTATCGATGATATATAATTTTACTGATGTAATTACATATGATTCTTCTGTCAGTGATATGTTACATTGTACCAAGAGAATTACCGACGAAATGAAGCAGAATTATTATTTTTTTAATTGACATGCATTTGGTATTTGTAAAATTATCGGTAAATTTAGTAATAATAAATTCATGTATAGACTAGAAATGACTAACAAGTGTTTTTTCTATATATATATTTTTTTCAATGATCATATTGGTAAAATAATTATAAATAAATTGTTAGTATAAATTCTAATAGAAATTTTCGTACATGAAACTATTACCAATGATTGATACGATGGGGATGTAATTCCTCGTTAATTCCTTGCATCCAACCTGGTTTTAAGAAATATTTATGATTTATCTAAGTCCAGACGTGGATGCTTTGTTTTCTTATAGGATTCCAAATATGGACTTGGTCTTGATACGACTATAAAATATACCTTAAATAATATAAAAAAAAGAAAAAAAAAGAGAGAGAGAGTATAGAAGGACAGGCATGGTTTGCTATTATATTCAAAAGTCATCATCAATATCAATTTCAACATAACGTGTCGTGCCCTTCACAAACCTTGTGGATGCATGGCATGCTCACAGAGAATTTTCACAAAATTAACACAGAAATAATCTATCCCTTGACAGAATTTTAGCATAATTCAAGATCTCCTCTCTCTCTCTCTCTCTCTCTCTCTCTCTCTCTCTCTCTCTCTATATATATATATATATATATATATATATATATATATATAGCGAAATATATAATTAGTCAACATGTGTACAGGCAGGTTTTTTTTAATGAATAGGAAGGCTACCAACTATCAAGGAGATACTATAGAAGATGGTTTTCTACCTGGATCAGCTTCCATGCAGGCTATCACATGAGTTTATTTTTCTTTTTTTAAGAACTATAAGATATTGTTACAAGTAGAAGTTGGCTCTAGGGGAAATCTTTAGCATATCTTAATTAACCCAAATAGATTTAATTGCTCAAGGGGCAAACTATATATCATGGAGGTCTATGTGGACGAGTTATATAAAAAGCTATAAACAAATTATAACAGCTTCCTTGAGCTCCTGCCCAAAGTTTAAAATTTAATAGAAATATTTTTTTATATCCAAAATATTCTTAATTATTATTCCAAAAAAGATGGTTAATATATATGATAGAAAAAAATAACTACAATAAATGGATCGAATTCTAAAAGAAAAGATGATAATAAAGATAAAAAAAAATGCTTATCAAGAGTGAAAAAATTAAAAAGTTGAATCTCAAGATAACTCAATATTAAAAGATGAGATTGAAAAAAAAATAATAAAAATAAAGCGTCTTAAGTCAACTCGAGCTAGTATAACAAACTAACAACCATGGTCATGAGGCCAATGCTTATCAGGAGTGAAAAATTTACAAAGCTGAATTTCAAGACAACTCAATGTTAAAAGATAAAATTGAAAAAAAATAATAAAAAATAAAGCCCCTTGAGTCAACCAGAGCTAGTATGAAAAACTCATAACCAAGGTCGTAAGGCTAGGCCAACTTTATATAAAGCAAATTCAAAAAAATAACGATGGTCAATCCCCAACAATCCAAATGTAAAAGAATGAAATCGGAAAAAAAAAATCAGTTACAAAAAATAGCCTAAAAAAATAAAACACATGCAAATATGGGTAAGACTGTCAAACCTCGTGAGTCGAATCATACAAACGAGATAACTTAATAGAAAGGAAAATGAGGAAAATGAATAAACTTAATTTTAAAAAGAACTCAATTGTGAAGGACGAAACTAAAAACAGATATAAAAAAATTACCCCAAACAAATACATGAGTTAACCATTCAAACTTGCAATCCAATTCATGAGATCAAGATAAGCCGATTGAAAGAAAATCACGAAGCCCATTTTTAAAAATAAATTGTGTAGCTCATGTTAACTTTTCAAACTCGTGACTCGAGTCACTAAGTTGGAGTACCTTATCTGAAAAAATCACAAAACTCAATTTCTAACAAATCAAATATCAAATGATAAAATTGAAAAAGAATAATTACACAAAAGGAAAAAAAAAATAATTAAGAGAATGAGGACCAAATTTGAAATAAAAATAATAATGATAGTCCAATTTAGAATTTTGAATTGAAAAGGGGGATTGAAAAGAAAAATCAAGTTCACAAAAAGATCCAAAACGAAAAGAAATCAAAATCAAAGAATGAGAACCATATTTGAAAACAATAATAAATCATGGTTATGGATTCAATGATAAAATTAAAAAGAAATCTAAATTTGACAAAAAAACTGAGAATAAAAATTAGAAATAAAATAACAGTGCCATCATGGGAATTATTGTTTAGATGCCAAGGGATGTCACCCATGCCAAAAGATTGTGGGCACCTCCTATGTGTTGTCGTGTGGATTACACACCAATCAACTTTGGTTTTTGAAAGGTATTTTTTAATTTAGTTTTCTTTATTTACATTTGAATTCCCTATGAAAAATTAACATTATATTTCAATTATTATTCAAGTTTTTCATGGGTTTTTGTGGGAATATTAATATTCTTTTCAATTATTATATACCTAATATGAAAAAAAAACATGAATATTCAATTAAAATAAAATTTATTTTTCTTAAATTTTTTAATAGATTGAAAAGGAATAATTACACAAAAGAATTAAAAAAACAATTAAGAGAATGAGGACTAAATTTGAAATAAAAATAATAATGAGAGACCAACCTAAAATTTTGAATTGAGGGGGGAATTGAAAAGAAAAATCAAATTCACAAAAGGATCTAAAACAAAAAAAAAAATTCAAAATCAAAAGAATGAGGATCATATTTGAAAACAATAATAAATCATGGTTATAGATTCAATGATGAAATTAAAAAGAAATCTAAATTTGACAAAAGAATTGAGAACAAAAATTAGAAATAAAATAACAAGGACAAAAGTTGAAATATTAGAAAATAAGAGGACAACTCTAAAATTTTAAATAGTTAACGCAAATCTTAAAAGGATGAAAGAGAAAAAATAGAAGAAAAAAATGGTCGTAAGTTATACACTGTCGCATTAATAATTACATGTGTCACCCCGCACCAAATGAAACACCTCAACGCTTACAATGTCATCATGGAAATTATTGTTTAGATGCCTAGGGATGCCACACATGCCAAAAGATTGTGGGCACCTTCTATTTGTTAACGTGTGCATTACACACCAATCAACTTTGGTTTTTGAATGGTATTTTTTTTAATTTTAGTTTTTTTATTTACATTTGAATTCACTATGAAAAATTAACATTATATTTTAATTATTATTCAAGTTTTTCATGGGTTTTTATGGGAATATTAATATTCTTTTCAATTATTATATATCTAAAATGAAAAAAAAAACACATGAATATTCAATTAAAATAAAATTTATTTTTCTTAAATTTTTTAATGGATTTTTTTATATAACTTTATCACATTTGTTTTTTTCTTTAATCATATATAAAATACTCAGACTTTATTTGAATGTTTTGTTTTTAATATTTTTTTAAAACCAAGATGGATTTTTATTTAAAAACAGTACTTGCAATTTTAAAACATGTTTTCACTAAAACAATTTAGAGTGCATTAATTAAAAAAAATATTTAGATACGAGATATACATTTTTTCTTCTCATTTCAAATGGATAAATTTTGTTTCATTAGAGTAAATGAGAAAAATTAAACATTTCCACGTTGCACGATATAGATATATTAATCTGTATTTAATTATTAATTTATTTTTATAAAAAACATGTGTTGAATTTTTATTTTGTACTTTAAATTAATATTTTTTTATGTTAGAAAAATAAACACCATCTACATATTTTTTTTATATTATAAATTAATTTTTTATCCTATCCACAACAAAACAGAAAACACGTACAAGGAAGGTGGCTCGTTGCTATCTAATTCTTCTATTGTCTCTAGTGTGACCGTAATACGCCAAAATAAATTTAGTCCTTTTTCGGTTCAACTTGTCAATGTAACATTCGGCATATACAGTCGGCGTGTTTGGATTTAATTATAATGAAGATGCCGAGAGTATGTGACAATCATGCATATGGTGTCCTCTCTCTATTTTTCTTAATCCACTTGATAACTAACTTTTCTTCGAAAAAATTAATATTCTGAAATTGGTGTTGGGGACATTTCCTCTGCCAAATAATGGAGACCAAAATCATTTAAATTGGTGCTTGAGTATACGATAATGGTTGTTTTTTAAAGTATTTTTCACTTAAAAATATATTAAAATAAAAAAATTTTAATTTTTAAAAAATTAATTTAGATATTAGCATTTTAAAATAATCTGAAAAAATTAAAAAAATATTAATTTTTAAGTTCAGCAAGAATAAGTCTTGCCACACTCTTTTAGGGTTCAGGAAAATCTAGCAGGCCCTTCTTTCACTCTCAATTATAACAGATAAAGGATATGTGATTCTGAGTAAAAAATATTCTTTTTGTCTCTGGATTGAACTAAATTATAAGTTTAAAGATTTAAACTTTGTTTGTTTCTCAGATTTTTTTTATTAAAATATTTGTTAGTTTTTTTTCTAAATCTAAATCCCAATATATCATTTGACAATTTAAATTCATGAAGAAAATCATATAACGAGTGATTTTATAGAAAATCTAGATGTTTTTAATAAAACAAAAATGGTCAACGAAAATTATAAGACTAAAATATAGATTTTCAATAAATTAATTTATACTTGTATTTAATCACCAGCTAGCGGCAAGACTTTTCTTCTGTTTTTTTTTTCAATAATCCTAGATCGAATTTGTTTTTACTATATCTGATATTTTTTAATTATATTTTCCAATTTATCTAATATATGTTTAATTTATTTGGTATTTTTCTTGGTTTAACGCTTGATCTTTTTTTTTTTCTTCTTCTTATAATATCTTGCTCTTTTACGAGTCTCTGAACTGCAATGCTAATATTTATTTAGAAAAAAAGGAAAAAAAAAACCACTAATATTCACTAGCAACTTATTTCGTAAGTCACGAACTCAAGAAGCTAAAGTATTGATTAAATTAAGGACATGTAAAACATTGTAGTTTTATTGGGAGACCAACTTTTGAGATGAATTATATGAAAATTAAGGAAAGATCAATCGAATCAAATGAATCTGCAACCAAGAATTAAATATTGATTAAATTAAGGACATGTAAAACATTGTAGTTTGCCTGAGATTACAAGATTGATAAGACACATATTTTAATCATCTCGTCTTCTTGTCTTCTGCCTCAGCTTAGGTAGTTAAAATATTGTTTGTTAAAAATTTAATTTTTAAAATATTATTTTTTATTATTTTAGATAATTTTAATAGTAAATATAAATTTTAAAAATTAAAACGACGAAAATCATTTCAATATATTTCTAACCTAAAATTATTTTAAAATGCAACCTGCAAGACGCTAACAGGGCAATTAATAAAAGTCTTGAGCGAGTGCCTGGCAGCTTCTCCAAGTTAAAGAATTTCAACCGAATATTTGTTATTTTGTAATATTTAATTATCATAAAGGATGACTTAATTAGAGTAATTAATTGACTAAGATTCCTCTTGTGGTTCTGTGTTATATATAAATCAATTAGAGTAATTAATTAGGTTTTTGTGGTATAAACCTGGCTTAGAAGAATATTTCAAACTCAGACCACAGCACGAAACTTTAGACCAGACAACAGACTTTGCGTCGCAGCCTCCTTGGAACTTCTATCTTCATGTTATTCATATCATTCTGACAACTGGGAAAGATCCTTTACATTTGATACTTCTTCTATAGAATTTATATCCCTGATATCCATATCTTTCATTCAACTACAGCCATGATGAGAAAAGTTTCTCACAAGATGTTTGATCACCAGCAACTCTGTCGTGCCAGAACCCCTATCCTATCTGCCATAGCATTCACTGCTACAATCTTTTTTGTCTATGCAAACGGTATCATTTCTACCATTTCCTTACAATCATCTTCTGTTAGCACCAAGGAAATTTCTGGGGAGCTACATATTCGCATAACTGAAAGACAAATCATGTCGACTGTCATTAAGCAACCACTTCATTCAATGCAAGAAGAGATTAAGGAAGTTGATCGTAGTGAACATCAGAGTTCTGTAATTCCTCCCTTTAACCTCACAGTAGAGGAAAGAATCGAATGGTTTCGGAAGAAGGTGCCGGAGTTTGAGATTTTGAAGGCAAACAACCTGACCAAGGAATTTCTCGGTCGAGTTCTTGAGTTTTTTAACAATGAGTGCGATGTTCAATTCTTCATGACATGGATTTCGACGGTAGAATCCTTTGGAAGAAGGGAGTTCCTGGCCCTGGAAAGTTTGTTCAAAGTCCACCCTCATGGTTGCTTATTGATTCTATCAAGAGACCTGGATTCCATACAAGGGTATAGGATTCTGAAACCACTTCTTGACCGCAAGTTCAAAGTTGCTGCAATCACACCTGACTTGTCCTTTTTGTTCAAGAACACCCCAGCAGAAACTTGGTTTGAGGAGATAAAGAGTGGGAACAAAGACCCTGGTGAAATTCCTTTGGCTCAGAATCTATCAAACCTCATTAGACTTGCAGTCTTGTACAAGTTTGGAGGGATTTACTTGGATACAGATTTCATTGTCCTGAAAAGTTTTGCTGACTTGAGGAACGCAATTGGAGCACAAAGCATTGATGTGTCCAAGAGTTGGACCAGACTGAACAATGCGGTTCTAGTCTTCGATATGAACCATCCACTTCTACTCAAGTTCATAGAGGAATTTGCTTCGACTTTTGATGGAAACAAATGGGGGCATAATGGGCCCTATTTGGTTTCCAGAGTAGTGCAGAAAGTGGCTGGAAGACCTGGGTATAACTTTACAGTCTTGCCTCCTATGGCATTCTATCCAGTTAGCTGGAACAGGATAGGTGGTTTTTTCAAGAAACCAGAAAACAAAGTAGAATCAAGATGGGTAAATGCCAAGCTACTTCAGCTAAGTGGGGAGACACATGGGATACACTTATGGAACAGGCAGAGCAGTAAATTCAGCATTGAAGAAGGAAGTGTCATGGGTAGATTGATATCAGATCACTGTGTCATTTGCGAATACAAATACAGTTCTTGAAGATAATCTAGGAACAGAAATGTGTCGAGTATGGCTGCACCGGTACAGAGTCATCAGACGCAGAATCAACAGGATCCTCCAGTTGATTAGAAGACGAGCACACTCGTTGGAGCGTTTTACTTGTTTTATATGTTGATTCCATTTATCTCCCTTGTAATTATCTTTCCTTATTTTCTTGTTCCAACGTAAGTAATATAAAAACAAATCTCTTACAACAAAGTTGTAAGATCATTCTCTCTTCCGAATTATGGGCAACTGATTGTTTCCTTCAACATTTTGATTTTGTATAAAAAGGTCATGATCTTTTCTTTTCTTGAACAGGAAACGAACTAAGGTTACATTCTAATTTCAGGAAATCTTACCACAAATCATAATCCTAAGCCTTTTCAATCCCAACCTGAAACTAGGCCTCCTAAATCTCCATAAACGAAGTCCTGGCAAACTCCGAAACGATTTTTTCCTGGTTAAGTTGTGATTGCTTTTCTTTGCCTTTCTATCCTTGGATTCAAAGTCGCCATTCCTGCCGCTACCAGAAGTAAAGTTACCAGGTTCATCGGACCCAGAAGTCCCAGTCTGTCTGATGGATGCCCATGGATCAGTATCACTGCTCCCTAGAGGGATAGGATTTATTATCGGCGAGCCACTGGAATCCTGAAAATGGGTTGCCAAACTAGTGTGCTCCATGTCAAATAATCTCCTCAGAGATGGGCTTCCAGCTTTCATCAAGTCCAGCACACTGCTACTTTTGAGAGAGGCAGGGAATGAAGAACAAGATGCCGCTAATTCTAAAATCCATGAAGAGATTTAGGAAAGCCGGCCATAGCAAAATGTTGTTCCTATTCTGTATCTTTGGGGAATCAAAGTGGGTACTTCGGGCATAAAAATACAAGAGCAGAGATCACTTGCCTAACGCTGGCAAATCCTTGAAACTTCTGTAATAGACAGCCGCAGTTGAAATTAATCACTCCTGAACTTGGAAACGTAATTGAATATGAAATAATTATTAAGGATTACTTCGCAAACAAGCCAAGCCATCAGAAGTATTCGTCAAACCACGAATACATGGAAAATAATAGCAGAAAATCAGAAATAAAGGCAGATGAATGGTTGCGTCCAGATAAACAATACCATCTTCAACGCGTTTCGCTCCATCTGCTTGACAGAGTTGAATACTGATGATCAACACAACAGGATTTTCTTTTTCTTTTTCTCTTTTTTTCTTTTTTAATCATGTAGGAAACATTATATTTATTAAACTTGACTTTTAGTAAGGCGATTCACCTGAGTTGATAAAAAAAATTAAAAGATAAAAACAATGATACTTTGACAAAAATAAATAAATTATCAACCGTTTTATACCAGGTGCATCCTGATTTTTTTACAGGATCACATCAAGTTAATTATCCCCTCTATTTTTATTTGTATAACCCAACCTTGTCCAGATCCTAAATCGATCAACCAATATGCACATGTTTAAACTAAGGCGCTGTTTAGGGATGCCCAAACGATATTTTATAAAAATTTAAATTTTTTTATGTTTAAATTAAATTTTTTTATATTTTTAAATCATTTTGATATGTTGATATCAAAAATAATTTTTAAAAAATAAAAAAACATATTATTTTAATGTATTTAAAAAAAATACTTTAAAATACAACCACTATCACGCTATTAAACACCATTTAAATATACATCAAAGGTCCGGTTAAAAGAAGACCATTCATGCTGACACATTGAGACCATTAATGAGAAATGCATTCTCCTTGACGAATGGAGAATTCAGAAGTCTTGGGGTGTCCTTTTAGCTGGTTAGAAACGTTTCTGATAGTCATTTTACCATTTTTCATCTCAAAATCATCGCTCAAAAACTAACGGCCGTGGCCGAACCTACTTCATCATCTTAAAGAAGAAAATTGGACATCACATTCCAGAAGGGAGGAGAATACTATGGTAGCAATAAGATGGGCTTGGTCACCGAGTAAAGTTACTTCCAAGGGCGTCAAGTTAAGAGGCTTCCACAAGATTGCACTGGCAGAGTAAATACAATGTCTGAACAAGGGATATAATAACACCCCTAAAATATGACCTCTGTAATTGATAATGTCTTGGGAGGTTAAAAAAGGAAATAAAGAAACAAATCCAAAAGCAGATACAAATTGACAGAAGAGTTGGATGGTATAATCCAGGCACTTGACTGTCCATATATCTGTGGATAGAATCATACCTGCTGTCGATGCCTTGAGTTTGCATACCCAGATTATACCTGACAAAAAATTGCAGGTTATAGAAAGGAGCTGAACACGGATATACTCTATAGCAAGCTGCATTTGTGCACCTACGTTGTTTTGGACTTGATTATTAATTAGGTTGTTCCAGAAGAGGATATACCATGCCAGTTGACTTCAATAGTAGATTATTCGTGTCTTTCGAAGGATTATGGTATCTGATAACATCCATGTCTTGAACATCATCATCTAGAGGTTATGAGAATATTAATCTCCAAGTTATTGCTTGATTTAAATGGCATTCAGATCAGAAATGCATAAGCTAGCTCGAATGAATAGATTCAGTTTGGAAATAAAGCTTACAGTAACTACTCTTGGCATCGAAAGAGAAATGAGATGTAACAACTTATTCAGGCATTTTAAAGATGCATTAATAAACAATCCCCTCAAGACAAATGTACAAACTCCTGGTAAAACTCGTCCAAATTGGAGAAATCTGATGATTTTGTTAGAAATAATTGTCTAATCCGGATGTTGAATTTCTGTTCCTAGATATTCATCAAGTTTTAGGGAGTCTTGTCTGTGAGGTATTTCTAATCAGTACATCAATGTTAATGGCTGAAAAACTCGTTGATTCACCTGAAAGCCATCTACTAGGTAGGAGAGCTTCTAGGCTCAACCAGTTCCATGATTGATCATTACTAGGAACAGCAAGTAGCATTTGATCCTGGAACCAAATAATGGTGACAATCTTGTAAGCACATAAACCAAATGTATAGATTTCGTAGTCATATGTCATATTATCCTTCGATTGATTTTAGGAATTTAATGGTAGATTAAAATGTTAAACAGGATATTGTACCATTGCATGCAAAATAAGATACAATGCAGTAAAAGAAATGGAATAATCTCAACCAAAAAGAAAGAGAATTCATGAATGCTAGGTTACAAAAACCAGAATATAAATTTGTATGAATGCTAACTTAGAAAAACCAGAATATAATTTAACTTCACTAACTGAAATCACCCGTGTTGAAGTTGTAAACTTGTAAAATCATTAAACCAATCGTACCAAGTTATATATCTAAAAGAAGATGTACTGATATCATTTCCAGAGGTTTTTGAAGATGAGATTGAACCAATAAAATCATCAAATTTATGCAGAAACAGGATGAAACATGAGGTTTTATAGCATACCATTAAACCAGAATATCATCTTGAAACCCGCAACTATGGATATAGTTTGTCAAATTGTAGGAAGTTTATACCCCCATAAAGAGTCCCCAACCAATCCAAGCTGTAACCTGCATTTCAGGCCTCAAACAATCATAAACAAATGTTTATATTCCACATTTACTGCAGCTCAACCACTCTATGATATCCCTAGATAAAAACCTTCCATGCAGCTAGTTTTTTCTTACATGACTCCTGTCACGTTTAGAATGTTCAAACCCAGACACCTTGTTCACATTAGGCTACACAAATTCTTGCCATTGAAACCATTCCATCGTATGCATGTATTGGCACTTCAGTGTAATTATCATTGGAGTTCCTCAAGAAAAATGTCTCTTCCACGAAAATTCTATCCCAATTTACTTTTCAAGACATTGAAAAAATTCTCTCCAGATTCTAATTACCAGCTATGCAGCCACACTGCCAAAAATCCAATCTTAACCTCTTGATTTAATGCTCTATTCTTCATGATCAATGCTGACAGTATCATCTCTAATTTTTTCTATATACACCATAGACCTAAGAAATGGAAAAATTTTCAAGCACCAAAGTATTTTTATAACCAAAATTCAACACCAGTCACCACTAAGTAGCATACCACTGGTTGCCAGGAAGCAAGAAATTGGTAAATTTAGATGTCACAAGAAAAGAATTGGATGGTTCAGAAAACAAAAAAGCTGCCAGAACTCAATATTCTCAATTTGAACGACTTGAGCAAGAAATCTCACGCTCAAGATCTGGAAATTTTCGACAATAAGTGCACTATAAAGTTCCACAGGATGTGGCTTTTCATTAGCAAAAATCTTCGGAGCAAGGAAACTCTCAGTCGTGGACACTCTGTTCGAAACTAACCCTCATGCATACTTGATTATTGTGTCAAGATATATATGGACTCCATACATGGCTATAAGCTCTTAAAACCTCGCTACAAGATCTTGGGATCAAAGTACTAGCTCCTACTTAGACTTGCCCTTTCTAGGCAAGAAAAAACACAGTAGAAGCTTGGCTTGATGAGATAAGGTGGAGGAAAGATACTGGTTATCATTCCACTATCTATTAATGTTTCCTGTTTAATCAGGGTAGTGGTGCTTTACAGGTATAGAGGGGTTTCCTAGGACATAGATTACTAATTCTGAAAGAGTTTGCGGGGTTGAAGAATGCAGCTGGGGCTCAAAGCATAGATAAAGGTTTCAGTGGACAGGAATGAACAGTGCAATATGATCCTTGCTACAAATCAGCTCTCCTAGCCAATAAATTTGCTGCAACTATTAATAAAAATAAACAAGGGCCACGATGGGCAGTACCTGGCCTCTAGAGTGATTCAAAGAATATGAAGCATGCCTGGTTAAGATGGTACCATAAACTACCTACGGCTTTTTATCAAGTTAACCAGATATAGATATGCATGCTCTTTTGCAGGCCAGCCAATGGAACTGACTGCGGATGGGTGGACAATGTGCAGACTGAAAGGCATTACACCTGTGAAACAAGAAAACTAGAGATTAATTATCAATCAAGGAAACTTCGTGGATAGATTAAATTCAGATCAATGTGTCTTCTGCCAGCACATATACAATTATGGAAGAAATTTTTTCTCATAATAATCAAGATAAAGTTTTTGTAGTTGACAGTATTCGCCTGAAGCAGAGCAGTGGACCAACCCATAGAAGCCTCTAGTTCAGAGAACAAGCACAAGCTCTGTTCCTGGACTAATCTCTTTAATAAAAAGGGTCTTGAATTTTCATTTAATTTTTCTCTCCTCTTGATTTGTTTGGTAACAACATAATTAACAAAATTATCATTCGATTGTGAAAATCAGATACATGAAACAGGAAAAATGTTATAATCTAGTTTGTGAGATATAAAAATGCTCCCCATATCAGTTTACACATTTGCCGTCACTATGATAATTATATGAACAGCTCTTCAAAATTCAGTAATAACCATGCTGTAACATTCATTTATAAGTCTAATAAAAGCAGATAAATACCACAACAAATTTTATTTTTGAAAACCAGTTTTCCAAAGGGTTAAATTCATATTCCTTCCTGAGGAATTGAGGATATTTTGCATCACTCCAAGCATATCTGGACAATGAAAGAGTAGAACAGCTAAAGAAGCTGAAATGCGTGTACGGATTGCAACATATATTCATTTTAGGATACTCCTTCAAATTCACCTATTACACAGTTTGGTTCTAGTTGACCAGTGATTCCTATCTTGTCCAAGTGAGCTAAAAATGAGACTGAAAAATCTAAAATACAAGGCAAGTTATTGAATAAACACTGAAGGACATCAACAGTCTGGATACCTCATGAATGCATCATTGTTCATTGTATGAACCAACACCCAATGGATCCTGTGTAGAGATTCTCTTCCAAGATAAGCATATTCTTGACTCAAAATCAGTCCCAAACCAGTTGACATGCAACCTCCACAATGAGTACAAAACTTGAACACAAACATCAAATCAGGTCCTTCACAAAATATAAACTTGATAGCTTCTCCACGATAAAAATACCAATATCAGATACCAAAGCAGAACATTAGAAAAGAAATATAAAATATGAAAAATAACTAGAAACACTGACCTGTCCTGTCTGCAAATGAACAAGAATCAATAATCTGTCTCAAAAAACCACAACAATTATTAAACAATACTAGCTCCATTTAAATTCCAATCAAACAGTGCTAAATCCATTCAAATTCCGAAAGAAAAGAAAGTAAACAGTTAGTGGGTTTGAATAGACATTGAAGGGTTTGAAGAAACAGAACAAGTGATCTCAAAGAAGTACAGAATAGAGAGAGAGAGATAAAAAAATGTGAGACACGAATAACGTGAGACTTTAGGGTTTAAAGATGGTAAAAGAAAAAGAAAAAGAATAATTGTAATCGAGGGCTATAATTATTCTGTATGGAAAAAGAAAAAAAAAAACTTCGCGAGAAAGCATAGAATCTCATTCCCTTTTCGGAAAAAAAAAACTTGGCGAGAGAGGATAGAATCCCATTCCCTTTCTTACAAAAGATCATAAAATAAAGAATCTCATCCCCAACCCTTCACCCCATCTCTCTCTCTCTCCCCCTCTCCCTCCCTCGCGATTTCTCTCCAACATTCCCTCTCAAAATCTTAAAGCAAAGCAGAATAGAATAAAAAAAAAAAAGGGGGGGAAACATAACTACACAAGTCCAAATAAGCAACAAAAGAAAGAAACACAAATTCAAAAAGCAACTCCTCAAAAGAATAAAATAATACCTTCACGTACAGCAGAAGCGGCACCAATTTTCTCCTCTCCCCGCTATCATCGCTTCTCTACCTTCCTTTCTCCAGTCCACTTCCTCCAATTCATACCGCAGAAGCCATTTTCTTTTCTTCACTTTCCCATCAAAAGACCACGACTGTTTTTGATTTACTGCCCCCCATGAAAGAACAAAACTAAAAAGCCATGACCCAACCACCAAATATCGTTCGGAAACTACTGGTAGAAGTAGTTGACGCACGGGATCTTCTCCCCAAAGACGGTCAGGGAAGCTCCAGTGCCTGTGTCATCGCCGACTTCGACGGTCAAAGAAAACAAACCACCACGAAATATCGTGACCTCAACCCCGTGTGGAAAGAGACGTTGGAGTTCATCGTTTCTGACCCAAACAACATGGAGTTCGAAGAGCTTGAAGTCGAGGTTCTTAATGACAAGAGATTCGGCAATGGTAGCGGCCGTAAAAACCATTTCTTGGGGAGGGTTAAAGTGTATGGCTCTCAGTTTTCTAAAAGAGGTGAAGAAGGGATTGTTTACTTCCCTCTTGAGAAGAAAAGTGTGTTCAGCTGTATAAGGGGAGAAATCGGTCTGAGAATTTGTTATTACGATGAGTTAGTTGAAGAGGATCAGCAACAAGCTCCAGCTCCATTGGAGGAGGATGCAGATACGTTGCAAGATCAAAAGCCGCTAAAATCCCCTGCAGTTATTGAGGAGGAAGGCAGAGTTTTTGAAGTTCTCGCACGACCGGAGATTAACTGCCACGACTATCACCACCCCCATTTTCATCATAATGGGACTCACTCGCCTCCTTTTATCGAGGAGTCTCCACCGCCGGTGGTGCAGGTAAACTCGGAACCATCACTAGGTTCGCAACAAGTACCTCTTCCAGAGGAGCCGCATTACGTGGAAACCCACACTCAGTACCATCCAGAAGTGAGGAGGATGCAGACTACGAGAGTCGCGTCCAGTGGTGATAACAGAGTGAAGACATTGAGGCCGCCAATCGGAGATTTCTCTCCTAAAGTAATTTCTGGCAGATTCAAGTCGGAATCGACGGAGAGGATCCATCCTTACGATCTTGTCGAACCAATGCAGTATTTGTTCATCAGCATTGTCAAGGCGCGTGGTTTATCGCAAAACGAGAGTCCTATCGTCAAGGTAAGGACCTCAACTCATTGTGTGAGGTCTAAACCAGCGAGTTACCGACCTGGTGCCTCACCGGATTCGCCTGAGTGGCACCAGGTTTTTGCATTGGGTCATAATAACAAGACTGACGGACAGCTCCCCAATGCAGCTGGCAACATAGAGATCTCAGTTTGGGACGCACGTTCGGAGCAGTTTCTCGGCGGTGTTTGCTTTGATATCTCTGAAGTTCCGGTGAGGGATCCGCCGGACAGTCCGCTTGCTCCTCAGTGGTACCGATTGGAAAGTGACGCTGCCGCTGGTCAGATCTGTAATAGGGTTTCTGGTGATATCCAGCTCTCTGTATGGATTGGGACTCAAGCTGATGATGCGTTTGCTGAAGCGTGGAGCTCAGACGCGCCTTACGTCTCTCACACGCGCTCAAAGGTTTACCAGTCCCCTAAGCTGTGGTATTTGAGAGTGACGGTTATTGAAGCTCAGGATCTTCACCTTTTGTCCAATCTGCCACCTTTGACAGTTCCGGATATCAGAATCAAAGCTCAATTGGGGTTCCAATCGGCGAGGACGAGGCGAGGGTCCATGAGCAATCATAGTACGTCGTTCCGATGGATCGATGACCTAATTTTCGTCGCCGGCGAGCCGCTTGAAGAGTCATTGATTCTGCTAGTGGAGGACCGTACCACCAAGGAAGCGGTACTCCTCGGGCACATCATAATTCCCGTGAGCTCAATCGAGCAACGGTATGATGAGCGCCACGTGGCATCCAAATGGTTCGCGTTGGAAGGAGGCGGCGGTGACACTGGGGGAGCAGGCTGTGCTACTGGCGGGTCCTACCGTGGGAGAATCCATTTGCGTCTCTGTTTGGAAGGAGGGTATCACGTGCTTGATGAAGCGGCGCACGTGTGCAGTGATTTTAGACCCACGGCTAAGCAGCTATGGAAGCCAGCTATTGGGGTTTTGGAGCTGGGGATTTTAGGGGCTCGTGGGTTGCTGCCCATGAAAACCAAAGTAGGGGGCAAAGGTTCGACCGATGCTTATTGTGTGGCTAAGTATGGCAAAAAATGGGTCCGAACAAGAACTATCACGGATAGCTTTGAGCCACGTTGGAACGAGAAGTATACCTGGCAGGTCTATGATCCTAGCACTGTTCTCACCATTGGGGTTTTCGACAATTGGCACATGTTTGGTGAAATGTCTGATGATAAACCTGATTGCCGTATCGGGAAAATACGTATACGAGTATCTACATTGGAGAGCAACAAGGTGTACATGAATTCATATCCCTTGTTGGTTTTATTAAGAACCGGGTTGAAGAAAATGGGTGAGATCGAATTAGCAGTTCGGTTTGCTTGCCCGAGTTTATTACCGGATACCTGTGCAGTTTATGGGCAGCCATTGCTTCCTAAAATGCACTATCTTCGGCCGCTCGGGGTAGCCCAACAAGAGGCATTGCGTGGTGCAGCCACCAAAATGGTTTCTTTGTGGCTTGCGCGGTCCGAGCCACCATTGGGACCAGAGGTGGTTAGGTACATGCTGGATGCGGATTCTCATGCATGGAGCATGAGAAAGAGTAAAGCCAATTGGTTTCGAATCGTAGCGGTTCTTGCATGGGCTGTCGGGTTGGCTAAATGGTTGGATGATATTCGAAGATGGAGAAACTCGGTCACAACTGTATTGGTTCATATTTTGTATTTGGTGCTTGTTTGGTATCCGGAATTGGTAGTCCCAACAGGGTTCTTATATGTGTTCTTGATTGGTGTTTGGTACTATAGGTTCAGGCCTAAGATACCGGCAGGCATGGATATCCGGTTATCACAAGCAGAAACCGTTGACTCGGATGAACTAGATGAGGAATTCGACACAGTACCAAGCATGAAACCACCCGAAATTATAAGGGTCCGTTATGACAGGTTAAGGATGTTGGCAGCCCGAGTCCAAACAGTTTTGGGTGATTTTGCAACCCAAGGGGAGAGGGTTCAAGCTTTGGTGAGTTGGAGAGATCCGAGAGCCACAAAGTTGTTCATAGCGGTGTGTTTGGCTATGACATTGATACTGTATGTGGTTCCACCAAAAATGGTAGCTGTGGCCTTAGGATTCTATTTTTTACGACACCCCATGTTTAGAGACCCAATGCCTCCGGCTAGCTTGAACTTTTTCCGCCGGCTTCCGAGCTTATCAGATCGGTTAATGTAGGTTTCGGAGAGTAAAAAAAATATAGCTATAGCAATAGAATAGTATGAGTTGCCCCATTTGGGCACCGAAATTTGGTGTGATGGAGGGGAATGTGAAGACAACTGTTTTATGTCAATGAACGTTTTGAGGAGTGAAAAGTGGGACGAGAGTAAAAAGTATGTCTTTTTTTTTATTTTTGAAGTGATTGGATTGGCCGATTGAGGTTGAAAACTTGAAATAAGAGAAAGGGGTTGGTGGGGCAACGCAGAAAAGAGTTTGTAGGGGCAAGAAATTGAGTCGAATGGGAGACTAATGAGAGGGTTTTTTTTTTTTTTTTTTTGTAATGGGTGTTACGGAAAGTAATTAACATTCAAATGCTCTTTAACAGAAGAAACTTCATCAACCTCTTTTTTATCATTGTTCTCAGCTGCTTTTTGGTTTGATGATAAATTCCATCAGTATATCACTAGCCATGAATTTTGCCTTCTCAACAAGGTATCCATGGAGGATTATCAAAATATATAAAAACCAATGTGTCCATGAAAATAACACAAAAAATCAAGGTCAAGACGCAACTCTGTCAACTGACAGCCTTGAGAGTAATTTTGAAAAGAGATGGACTTTAGCGTGCAACACTTCTTTCATCAGCCTTTCATTTGTAGCAATGGCCCCTTCCAAAGTCAGATGGCAAAGCCTTTACATTTTCATTTTGTAAATTTTTAATTTTCGATAAAGCTGGCTTTAGAGGAAGGGAAAGCAGCTCTTGCACCGCCAGTAGGCCCAGCACTTGGTTCGGAGGGTGTAAACTGTAAGCATTAAGCATTATGACTTTACTGTAAGGACTGTAATGCAGGAACTGATGGTATGGTAAGTAAAGATAGTCCTGTCATTCCTGTTAGGATTGATGTTTATGATGTTAGCAGTTTCATTTTTCTGTCGATTTTTTGTTGGCTTGAGGTACATGGTGCTTTTCTGGTTTTGATTTATTTTTTTCTGGTGTTATTTTCAGGATAAAATCCTTAAAGATACCTCCCGCTTCAGTTTTGCTGCTTGAGGCTGCGGGCGTGTGTGCTTGTATAATATCTATCACCAACTGACTGATTTTTTTTTCCTCTCCTTTGTTCTGTTTTTCTCCAGTTTCCAAAGGATACGTGACTTACAGTCATCACTTCACTTTTGATTTTGCTTAGCATGGCATTCATGTCTTTGTGAATGTGAGTCCATCCCTGCTCTAAAATGTTCAAGATTTACCAATTTTATGCAATAGCTACTGAGAAACTGCTAGACTTGAATTGCACCGCCCATTGGACCAGCATTGAGAATCATACAGGCACTTCAGCTAATATGGGGATCAAGGTAGATCTTCATGTTCTTGGACCCAAAATGAGGGCTGTCTTAGTTCACTTGGTTATTTAATTTTCTTTTTTTGACTATATTTCTACTTGGAATCATCTGTGTAAACAATTCAGGTAAAGATCTGTTTTCATGTTCTGTATCTCCAATATTGATTCTCCGTGCTATAAAAGCTACAGTCTGATGAATGACTGAGCTTATTCACAAATCTAAGCATGTCCAGAATTCATCTTTCAAAGGGTAAAGATCTGCTTGTTGGCGCTTAATGTGAGTTTTTGTTTAATGTCAGTTGTGCAGATTTGCAGGAAATTCCAATGGAGTGACAAAAGCCAAGCATTGATGAAAAGACTGGAATAGGGAGAAGAATTTTCTCAGACAAATGTACTGCCACCTTCAGTCTCTAGTGGGAATCGAATTCTATGATGCACAAAGAGGAAAAATTTGTTTGGGACAATGAGCATCCATACCTACCACTTGTCAGGAGAACATATGAGAGTAGCATCATGTTCAATACTGGTATATCTTATAGTGCAAAGGCTGCAGTATTATAATAGGAAATTCCTGTGGATAGCTAGCCTTTATGCTCGTAACGATAGTAGCAGCTTGTGGGATAATTTATCCTAACAGCGACGAAGAGGACTCCATTTCTTGGAAGCCGGGCTCGAACGGCAATTTGTCAATCAAAAGTGCATGGGGTAGCTTGAGGATCAAAGCTACAAAAGTTGATTGGTTGCGGGGTTCTCTTTTCATTCCAAAACACAGTGCGTTGGATAGGCTTACCACCGAAGCTGAGCAGCTTAGATGGGGGAGAAAAACCGATACTGACTGTGCTCTTTGCCAACAGCAAGATGAGAGATAAGGAATCATTTGCTTTTTGAGAGTACCTCGGCCTATGTCAGAAGCATATGGGAGCAAATATTGCAAAGGCCAAAGAAAATCTACAAAAGAAATCTTTTCTTTCTGCCCGACCCTGTTAGCATTGCGTGTGCCTGACTGTTTTTCATTTGCAAGGAAAGAAATGCCCAATGGGATTCTGCATAATTCACTTCCCTAATAGCATTTTTCAATCTATATACAGAATATTGCAATTACATTTTACAATTTTACCAGTTGTACGGTTAAGATCTGCGTAACTTGAGACATGGGAGTCTTACCTATGCAATTCACATGGACAAAAACTACTTCCTTTTCTGTTTTGCTAGCTCATTTCTTCATTCAATCCTATGATTTTTCTATTTAGTTCACTTCAGTTCTACTATTATGATCATTTCATCTGTTGTTTTTGCGCAAAAATAAATTAACCAAAGTTAATATTTATTTTCGAATGAGAGTGCTAAAAAATAGATCATTTTTACCTAAAAAAATGCCCAACTTAAATAAAACTAAGTTTAATTGATGAAATAATCGAAATAATAAAACTAAATTTAACTAAACATAAAACTTGAGGGACCAAATAAAGAGAAGTAAGAAGAAAAATAGGCTGAAACAATAACCAAAGTAGGGGAGAAAAAATAAAATAAAAAATGATTGAAAAGAAAAGAATAAGATGATGGGAACACATTGTAGCTCTGATGATGACACACCTACATAGTCATCCAGGGTTGGAGTTTTTGGGGAGTCGCATGTATTGCCTTAAGGTGGCAAAATGTTCCTCCAATAGTTGTGTGTAGGCACACACTAGCAAGGACATTTTTTTTTACATTTGCCGGACAAAAACAATTATGGTAGGTTGTGTATGTGCAACCACCATGAGTGACTATGCTATGTTAGTTTGAAAAATCTTTTATAACTTGTGCTAGTTTCAGAAATTAAAAAAAAAACACACACACACACATTGTAGATCTCCTAATAATGCATTATTTGCTAGAATAGTGCTCTTTTTGTAGTCTTTTTATAGTTTTTTTTATTTTGACAATCATATATATATATATATATATATATATATATATATATATATATATATATATATATATATATTTGTCTTTTCAGAAATATCAAAAAAAAAGTCCTAACATTTTTCTAATGCTTAATTTACCAAAATCAAATTTAATTTTCTTACTTGAATATTATTGAAAATGGAGGGATTGAGTTTCATATTAGATGTAAAACCGAGTTTTTTAACTATTCAAGTAATGCCTTTTTAATTTTTTTTTCTTTGTAATTGTGCTATTTTTTATTTTTATCCTTTTAATTTTTTAAATTTTTATTTTGATTTAAAACTTTATTTTATTTATTTTTTAATCAGAGATGAAAAATGAAAGATAGAGAGATAGAGTCAAGGAACGATGGAAACAAAAAAAAAAAGGATTAACAGTTAGTCTAATAGCCTTAATTTTCTGATCATGACACGTTGTTGGATTAGATTTTTTTTTTTTTTTTTTTTGAAAAAAAAGTGTTTAGTTTTATCACTTTATGTTCATGTACGAAGCCGTCCTTGAAGAATTTGTAAGCTTTGTAACTCCTGTATTTTCTCCATTTGATTAATGAGTATTTTTACTCATTAAAAAAAAAACCGAATTTTATGGAACTACTTTTATAATTTGTCCACGTGTCACTATTTATAAAGTCAAATGTTATCTGATGATTACCCCCGAAATGTGATCACTGGGGAGAATTTAGGATAAGTTGTGTTTGACTTCTTTTTCATGGAATTTCAAGTAAAATACAACGGAGAATTGTGGAAAAGTTCTTTTACTAGTGTAATTGTACTCAAGGCACTGGAACAGGCAACATCTTAGAAATTTGTTTCATGGGAATTTGCTACCTTGGAGATTTGAAATACATGGATGGATGTGTATTTCTATATTTTATCAGTAAAGTTTTTACCTTGGAATTAAATTCCATCCTAGAAAGAAGTTTCTCAAGTAACTTGTGGCCAAATTTTTTGTAATTGTGTGCAAGATTGAAGTTTCACATTTTAGGATAGTGTTAAAAAAAACAAACAGCACAAGAATATATTTTGAGGATCATGATTCTTTACGTGGATATTTTTTCGTGGATATTTTACTTGATTTTCAAATATAAATCAATTAATTTGTTGAATTGATAATAAGTTAAATTATTTAATTTTATTTTATTTAGAATTGTGATTTATACCCAGTCCAACTTATTAGGGAACCTAATACGTCATGTACATAAGTACCATTAGTTATAAATAAAATTGGAATGATTAATCAAGTGAAACTTGAAGGTAAATAAGTTTTAAAAATTAAAAATTATAATATAACTACTATAAGATATTACAATTATAGACCTAAGAAAATCAAGTATTCTGAAATAATATATATTATATTTTTTAGGGGAAAATTAATATTATTTTAATACTTCTAGATATTTTTAAATTGGGTTTTGATGTCAGTGGGTAAGTTCTTTTTTCAACACTTAAATGCTTTTTTGTAAGGTTTGCAATTCAAATTGATATTTATTATTATTGTCATATATTATGTGCTTGTGTACAAGAAAATTCTCATATTTTTGGTTTTTTATTGAACTGTCTTAACTTATTAAAGAATAATTATTTTTATAATATCTTCTTATACTTTTATTCATGATCCGTTTAGGTAATTATTGTGTCTAGGTTTTATCAATCAAATATAATTTTAATTATATTGGATTTTTTTATTATTACTATTACTTTAGATTCTAGAGTTCTTACCTTCCACCATTAGGACCACTAAACTTTCACCCTTGTCTGTAAGAAGAAGAAGAAAAACAGACAACATCTCTTCTCAACACAGTTCAAGCCGTGGGAAGAAATCAAAAGAATAAAAATTCCTAGTAGGTAGAGACAAAAAACAACTGGAAGAAAGGAAAATCAACAAACCTGGTGAGAACTAAAGTAGAAACAACAACGTAACTTCGGGGATAAGAAGTGTAAGGAAGGCTGATATGAACCAGCCTGCAGAACATGCCTAAAGAGACAGTCCCAGATAAACCATCATAACCTTCAGAGCAAGTGGGAAAACATCTCAATATTATAGGGTTGTAGGGTTGTTTTTTAAAGTTTTTTTCACTTAAAAATATATTAAAATAATATAAAATATTAAAAAATTAATAAAAAAAATCAAACTTTTTTACGAATACAAAAACAAACCGCTCCTCCTATAAGCATTAATGATAGCCCAAACTGAAATTTTCAAAAGACCAGGTCAGCTTCTAAAATGCAGAAAGCGTCATCAAACCAAGCAGAAAATCCATCAAAACATAGAGAAATATGGAAAACAATTCTTGTTGTTTCAGTCCAAAGTTATTTTATGAGATATATAATCCACGGTTAGACCACACCCTCCTTTATTTATTTTATAATTCCTGCTTATTTTTTCAGAGGAGAAGAAGCCAGGAGTCATGCTTACTCCTAGTTTTTCTGAAGGAAAAAAGAGAGAAGGAATGCTTAGAGAAAAGGAATGCTCACTATTATTCATGCTCTGTGGGTCTATGAGAGGTTAAATTCACTCGCTTAGAGAAAGGAAAACATATTTTCAAAAGCAAATCTATTTAATGAACCTGGTTAACAATGCTTCGAGTGCCTCTAGAATAAACAAAATAAAATACCACATAACATTAAAAATATCTAGAGTAAAAGAATAATATTTACAAATATTGAAAAATAAATAAATATATATATATATATATATATATATATATATATATATATATATATATATATATTATCATCATCTTTGAACGCGCAAATCTAGATAAAAAGTTTAAAGAAAAGAGTTTATATCTAGATTACTTTGAACATGCGTTAGTTTGGGGCCAATAGCCTTCGAGGCCTTGATACGAGGGGTAAGGGAACATGCTCTCTGAAAAAAACTTTATACATTACCAGATAAAAGCTTGTTCAAGGTGAAATAAGTCATAGAAAATCATATATGGGTGGAAGATGCTAGTACGTTATGATATGGCCTTCTTTGTTTTTATAAGGACAGCTGACATGAAGGATGTTCGAGGAAAATTATTCTCTTAGTAGAAATAAAAGCTTGAGAAAGAACCACGAGGGACCAACTCATAGGCGCTTAGTGTATCTTAATGATTTATTACTGCTTGAATCAAAATGGAATCATTCATTTAAAGTTATTAAGGCAATCGTGCAAATACCTATCACCTTCAAGACATGTTTCTTCTAAAAACCTCCTACATACCTATTACTCAGATCACTTTATGATGCACAATTCTCAATGAAAATGTAAGTTTACTTTTGAAATAAAAATAATGTATCTCTGACATACATTTTATATCTACAAATCTTTGAGTGATACATAAGAACCTTTTCTCAATTCACTAGAGATTGATCTTGGATCTCTTATTTTTAATACAGTCTCAGACTAACACATTCTTCAGGTGATGCATAAAGGCTTCTCACTAATTCGTCAGGGATTAATCTCGAATCCCCTATTCTCCAGTGCATATTCAGGCTGGTATATTCTTCGGGTGATGCAAAAAGGTCTATCACCAATTCATCAAAGGTTGATATTGAATCTCACATTCTCTAGTGCAGTCTTGAACTGACACATTTTCTATGTGATGTCAAATAACATCTCACCAATTCACTGAGCATTGATCTGAGATCTTTCACTCTCTAATACAGTTTCAAAACTAACACGATTCGCTAATGAAACTCTTATACCTCAAGCTATCTTCATGGATATTCTTAGATCTCCCACTCTCAAGTACAATCTCTCTTTTATTAGAGGGCTCGCATGTTTCATTTCATCACCATAAAGGCCAAAGGTCATCCACTCTTTAATGGAGGCTCTCACGCCTCATGATATGATAATGCTAAAATGATCACATATCTTTATAATTCTAAATTTCACTCATGGAGAGAATATATGAGATTATTAAAACTAAAAAACTATTAGATTATCCAACACATGACATTGGATATTTTGGGACATCTTTAAAAATAGAAATTTCATGGTCATTAATTGGAATTTTTTCAGCAAAGGGCACTCTGGAGTTCTACATGTTCGTCAGCTAGTACTCTTGGCAATGGGCACTGTTCAAAACTAACCCCTCAATCATGTCAAGACCTATGGACTCAAGACAGGCTACAAGCTTCTAAAACCACTACATTACCTTGGGCTCAGAGTTCTAGCTGTTACTCCAGACTTGCCCTTTCTAGTAAACAACACCCCAGTAGAAGCTTGGCTTGATCAGATAAGGGGCCTGAAAGATCCTCTTCCAAATTGATACGGGCTGCAATGTTACACTAGGGTTTTTTTGAAAGATTTTGCGGGGTTGTGGAATGCAATTAGAGCTCAGAGCACAGCCAGAGTCATTAATCAGCTGAGAAGAATAAAGAACCATCTTTGGCAGACTTCCTACCGGAATTTGCTTCGACTTCTAATGGAAATAAACGAAGACATAATGGACCTTAACTTGTCTCTACAGTGATTGAGCATGCCTGGTTATGATGTTACGGTCTTACCGATTACCAGCTAAGGGTTTTTTCCAGTTAATCAGATTATGAAACGCATGCTCTTCTGCTGCAAGCCAGCAATGGAAATAACTCGGAATGGGTGGAAGATTCACTGCTTAACAGAGAGAGAGCTGTGCATTACACCTATGGAACAAGAAAACTAGAGAGTTAATTATCGAGGAAGGACGCTTCTTGAATAGATCAATCTCAGATTATTCTGTCCTCTGCCACCACATTTATCATTCTGGAAGAAAATTTATCCTATAATAAATGAGAAGTTCTAGTTGATTCGCCTGTAGCAAAGCAGTGGACCAGAATTCATGAGAAATGTTTGGCCTCTTGGTTCAACCGGAGTTTTGCAAGATTAACTTTTTTTTTAAGATTAATTTTTTTTTGTTTTTTTTTAAATCATTTTAATGTGATGGTATTAAAAAAAAATAAAAAAATAAAAAAATTATTTAAATGCATTTCCAAACAAAAAAAACTCTTAAAAAACAACATTTTCCGCTCCACTGTCACGAACACCCCCACCAGCCTCAAGCAACAAACTCCACTGTCCCAAACACCCCCTCCAAGCCTCAAGCAACAAACTCCAATGCTTGACTAATCTCTTTAATGAAAGGAACTTGAACTTCGCAATAATTGTTCTTCTCCTTGTTTTTTTTTTTTTTTTGGGTGAAAAGATTAACATTTGATTGCAAAAATAGACGCATGAAACAAAAAATTTGTTGCAGTCTTAATATATATGCATCTAAAATTAGCAAATCCTTAAACAAGGCCTTCAATAGCAAAAAAGATCAAAGCTGATATGGGAGCTTTATCATACAACTCAAAATATTCAGCCATCTCAACCATGAAATCTCCTAAATTAGTTTGCTCTAAACATTTTTGGTTACCAAATTCTCATTTTCTGTACCTTAATAAATAAATAAAAAAGATCACAACAATAACAGAGATCTATACCACAGCTCACAATTCCAAGGCATCTAACCTCAAAATGGACTTAAATCTCCATCCATATTGGCAAATCCCGTATGCCAAGTCCTGCCAATTTGCTAAAGGACTTTTCTTTGGACTAAGCAAGAAATTGTATCATGGAATCAACAAATGAAATAATATCGACAAAAAATCATATCTTTGTAATTGCTTCACTCACAAAGCAAAAGGGATTGAATGCCCTAACTTGTCCAACAATTGAGTTTTCTAAATCATGAATTTAAAACAAATGGTATTCTTCATGCACATATCTAGAACAATTATCACCACTAAGTTTACTCCAAAAAACAGATTCATGGAAATTCATAAAATCATGAAACAACTACAAAAGGAACTCGAAAAGCAGATTAACATACGAAATTGCAACATGCAATTAGCAGATTCTTACAAACTAATTTAACAAGAAGAAAGATTTTAGCAATTACAAAGTTAAAGAAATCAACAAAACGGGAAAAAAAAAAAAAAGAAACAATAACCAAATAAAGCGTAATGCAATCCATATTAACCAAGCGACTCATCAATTTCAATCTTGACAACCTCATCATCAACAGACTTATCTATCTTAGGTGGAGCAGCAGGAACTGGTATTCTTGGTGGTCCTCTCCCTTTCTTCTTATCCCTAGGCCTCGCCTACATAACATTCACAACCAACACCACATTGTATATCAATGCTTAATCAAACAAAATTTAACAAAAATCACAAAATCAAAATGTACCCACGTTTCCAAATGAGTGGTTGAATCTTTTCCCTCTTTCAGTCTTCCTGTCCCCTCTTCCACAGTACACTGAAAAAAGCAACAGTTTAATACAAAAACAAAACCAAGATTAGACAAGAAAATACATGAAGAAGTTTTTTAGTTACCAAATGGGACTGAAGTGCTGGCGGTGGAGAGTGGAAGTGAAGAGGTTGAATGGCAAAGAGAGATTTGGGATTGAGAATAAGAAAGGCGAGAGCCAAAGTTGAGAGCTTGAGGGGTCATAGGGAGAGCACCCACCATGAGTGAAGCCATGAGTAAGCTTAAGGATAAGGTATTTTTTTGTTCATGGGTTTCCACCCTCTGGTCTCTTCCCTGTTTTATATAGCTTGGATAGAGTGGGCTATGGACGTTTCCAATTGTGTTAAGGCTATGAACTACATCAGTTTAGAATAGACTATCAACTTCAAGGGCCTATGAGAGTTCAAATGATTGATGGCAGGGCCTGAGATTAATTTGGAGACTTGTCTGGGCCTAACAAACAAAGACAATTCGAAATGCAAAAATGCCGAAGCTGATTTGATGGCATCTAGATTACTAAACCGCTATACATTTGTATACATTTGTTGTTGCTCGGGTTTAATTTTTCTTGAATATAAAAAGATATTCAGATATTATTAATAGTTTTTCTAATAAAATAAATTAAATTGTGTGGGGTTGATTTAATGTAACTTAATTGATTTTGCGGGTCCAAACACAACTCAAATAATCCATTTGAATAAAAAAAATCTCAAGATGATATTTTTTTTAATATTAAGATAACAACATAAGCAAATTGACTTGGGTCAACCCGGGTTAACATGTTAAATTTATTACTCGGGTTAAAAGACTATGATAACTCCATAGGAAGCAAATCAAAATAAATTATAAAGTTTTATTCTCAGTCAACTCAATATTGAAAGATAAAATTAAAAAGAATCAATTAAAAAAATGTCCTAAAAAAGATATGAGTTAACTTGTCGAACCCTCGACTTAGGTCATAAGACTAAGATAACCCTATAAAAAAATAAATCGAAGCAAATTATGAAGTTTAATTCTAAATCATTTCAATATTGAATAATGAGATTAATTGTCAATCCATCTAACCCATAACTTTAGTCATGAGACTGAAATAACCTTATATGAAAAAAAAAATGACTTGATTTAACCTGGGTTAACTTGTAAAATTCACAACTCTAGTCATGAGACTAAGATAACCCTATAAAAAGCAAAATCAAAACAAATTTTGAAATTCAATTCTCAATCAACCCTATCGAACCCAATGTTAAACGATAAAATTTATAAGAAAAAAATTAAAAAAATGAGCCAAAAAATGAGTCAAAGTCAACCCGGGTTAACCAGTCAACATATTATTTTCGAGTCATGAGACCGATATGACCTAATAAAAAGCAAACCGAAATAAATCATGAAGCCTAATTCTCTATCAAACATAATATTAAATGATGAAATTGAGAGAAACTGAGTCAGTTGGGTTTACCAACCTGCGACCCAGGTCATGAGACAGAAACAACCCAATAAAAAGCAAATCTAGTGTTGAAGGACTCGTGACGTAAGTCATGAGACTGAGATAACTTAAAAAAAATGACCAGATTTAACCGAGGTTAAAATGTCAAAACTAGCAACCCTGATTATGAGACCAAAATATCCCCATATAAAGCAAATCAAAACATATTATAAAGCTCAATTTCCAACCAACTCAATGTTAAATAATGAAATTGAAAAAAAAATCAATTAAAAAAGAACACAAAAAACAACTTAAGTCAACTTGTTAAGCATTATTTCCTGGTAATAAGGCCAGAATAACCTAATAGAAAGCAAATAAAATAAATTATAAAACCTAATTCTCAATTAACCCAGTATTAAAAGATGAAATAAAAAAAACAAAAAAAAAACTCAAGTAAACCGTGATAACCCGCCAAACCTGTGATTTGTGTTGTGAGAGTAGGATAAACTTTTAGAAAACAAATCAAAAAAAGAAAAAAAAACAAACACTATGGTACTTCAATTTTTTTTTGTTGATTTTTGAGGGGTTTAAGCTATTAGCCTTGGGTTCATGATGAACTTGACATGGTAACATAGATAATTTGTTGGTTAGGTTTTGGACTTGTTGTAGTTTAAGAAGGCAAGCCCTTGAAAATAGATGAGTGCATCAACAAAGACACTTTGCGAGTTTAACTAGTGAAGGTAATTAGTATTATGGCAATTTTTTTTTGTTCATTTAGATGCGTAGCAAGTTTTATTTTACGTAATAGAAAGTCATCCTCCTTCGTACCTACATGACACTTTATTATTAATTATTAAACTCAATCTGATTATGAATTAATTTAATAAATTTATAATTTTAAACCTAGTCCAAGTTAGTTAATTTTAATATTCATCCCGCAAGTTAATTTATGATTTGTAATATAATTGACTGGTCAAATCCGGTCTAAAAATAATCAAATTAAAACCAAGAATTTTTTTTTAAAAATGAAACATCATTTTTAAAAAAAAAATAACCTAGGTTCATCAGGTGATTCATGCGTAAGGTGCAAAAATGATCTATGAAATGCCTAAATAACCCCATGCCCAAGTTACTATAATTCCATATTTCATTTATATTTGAAATTGTTGTTGGTAAAGAAATAATGGAGGAAGAACAAAAACAAAATGAAAGCAACAAATTAATAGAAAACTTGAGACATGTTATAAACATTGTCTTTAAAAATATTTTCTCTATAAAAAGTTATTTTTGGGAATTCAATAAGTTCCTCCTCTCAAATAAAGAAAATAGAAATAGGGAAGCAAATCAAAATAAGAAAGCAAAACAATCTAAATTGAATTATGGTTATCTTCTGCAAAAAGTGTAGGTGTTTATATATAGGTCTAGAATCTGTAACATCCATTAAGAGATTAAATGGAGAATTAAAAAAGAATTAAAAAGTGTAACTAGCCTTTAAAATATAGCTGTTAGGAAAATAATTGTTAGAAAAAATAAATAGTTGCTAGAAAAATAAATTGCAGGAGTTTAAAAAACTATGATTTCAGTTTAAGAGCTCAAAATAAAAAGTATAAGCATTTTTTTGCTTGAAAAACAAAGATTTTTCCCTTGCTCAATCTAAACTTTATACATGCGAGCCCACCGTTCTTTCTAGTTGGTTATTAACATATATCATAGTTCATTGTATAAACACTAGAAAAAGATATTATTTTTTTTAATGTAAGATTAAAAGCCTATTAAATTTAAATACTTCAATTTAAAAATATTGTCTTCCCAACAAGATGAAAATCTTTTGAAATAACTTCATAAATTATATTATTTATTCACAACAATTGCAAGAATTGAAAGTAGCTAAAAGAGGGTTATTCGCTGCATGTAGTCCAATTTGCCACTCCAATTACCCAATATAAAGAAATAAACACTTTGAACGCTGCCTGTATAAAGATCTGTCTTGAATTACTGATCAGTTTTGTACACCTTTTTTTCACACAAAAATAAATGCAAGTACATAACCGAAGTTCCATATATATTATTACTCCACCTCGTTTAGATCTTCAACATCGATCATTCAGGGTAACATTTCACTATTTTAAAAGCCATAATTAATATCTACCCACACCGCGAAAAAAAGAAAAAAAAAGAAGCCATAATCTATACTCGTTTTATGAGCTCATTTGAACATGCATGTGGACATGTTCTTCTGATAAAAGAACTATCCTGCCACAGTATCCAATCCAATGCTCATCTGCCATCGTCAGTGTTCTGTATGTGCTTGGTTCAGGATGCTTCTTTGTCAAGTGATCTGTGATAGAATATAGTAGAAAAAGTCTCTCATCAACTTGCTGCAAGTGCAGGGTCTGACAGTGAACCTCAATAATTATATATATATATATATAGAGAGAGAGAGAGAGAGAGGCAACTCCTTGCGAACAGTAACTGTAAGAATCTTAGCAACAATATTAGTCTTCCTTATTTTATTAACAGAAGCTAGCTAGCTACCTTGTGGAGGAAGATATATAAATCTTTTTGAAAGAATCAAGAAAGAGGGAGTTGAAATACAGCCAAGTAGGTTCTAATAATAATAAAAACAATAATATTCTTGCAACAACAGCAACTGGGAATAAATTTTGATGGCGAGTTTCCAAGGAAATGATGAACTCGTAACAATGGCGGATGTTACAAAACTGAATCTTTTGGCTCCATAATATTGATGCTGAATGGCGTCACTTGTTGGGTCAAATATAGCATAATTTCTTTCTGAGTTGGAAGTGATAACGCACAGTACCCATCAATTCCAATTATTGAGGAATCACTGCAGGACCAATCTTTTCCATCGATTTCCCTTCATTTACTGGTAAACAAGCGCGACACGAGTGATCTTCACATCCATACCATGATTGATCAGTTAGTCTATCAAACAACAATTGTTAAATTAATATATGCTTCTCCATCAGATAATTAATGGAGTTTGATTTGGGAGAGATTCTCCAATAATGCAGGCAGGCCTTGGAAATTATAATCCAATTGCATTGCATGCCTATTGTTGTCTCAGATATAAAATTTTAGTTTTTGAAGCAATTTAATTAGATATAAATACATGAAGATTGTGATTTTGGATGATTTAGAGTCCGTTTAGAAACTCCCTTTCAAACTATATTTTACTAAATATTGAAAAAAAGTTGTTTAAAATTAGTTTTTATATTTTTTTTTATTGTTTTGATGTTCTAGTACCAAAAATAATTTTTAAAAAATAAAAAAAATTATTTTAATACATTACCAAATAAAAAAATATTTTAAAAAATAATTATTATCATACTCTCAAACACTATCATAATTGTTCATTTCAATTAGATATCAATATAAAAATATAGTGATTTTGGATGATTTAAAGGTCATTTGAAATTGCATTTTATTAAATATTAAAAAAATTTATTTAAAATTTATTTTTTATAATTTCATGTTGTTTTGACATGTTAGTATTAAAATTAATTTTTAAAAAATTAAAAAAAAAATTATTTTGATACATTATCAAAAAAATTACTTTAAAAATCAGTCGATTACACGCTATAAATAATGCCATGATTGTTCGATTCAATAATTTATTTATTAAACAATCATGGATCCAATCACATTAGAATATCAAATCAGACAATAATGTATTTCATTTTTTCCAAAAATCCCTAAAACAATTTTTTTTTTCGTAGTACCGATTTGAACTTTCAAGAGAAGGGTAGTAGGTACCAACTAAATATTCCTCCTTTTGATAAAATGGCCATAGCCTCACCAAACGGAGAAATTAAGCAAAGTGTTCTTACCAAACCTAATGACCATAGGGGCAGCTATGATGTGTAAAATCTTGAATAATGACTAATCGAGTGATTAAAGTCTATAAATTCTGTTTTTCTGTGCATTTTATCTAAAAATCTGAAAACACATTTGAAAAATATTCAACACTATAATACTAAACACGAATTCAAAAAGAAAATTAAAAAAGAAATAGAGGAAATGTTAGGCAAATTAGTTGGTTTTTGTTTTTTTGCCTTTTTTTTTTTTATTAATGTGAATATTTAGGTCAGCTTGCATGGATTTCAACTAATCTTACAGACCCTGAAATTAATAATCATGTAAACTTTTAGTGATTCTAAAAATTTATGGGACTCGAATTGATGATATCTAGAAAGTAAATCTAAAGCCAGGTTATTTGAGTTATATTCTTTAAATTTAGAATTAGTTGGTGATTAAATAATTGAGTCTAATAAGTTGAATTAAGGAGCTTTCATTAGTCAGTCAGCACTGTCAAGGGAGACATTAACATACTTTCCGTTTAACAACTTAAAGAAACAGCAAGACCACATCTTGAAATTGGGTGCATGTGAAAGCCAAGAAAAAAACATTAAAAAAACCCAATTCTTAAAGAGGGTTCAAAGGTCTTCTAAGCTTGATTAATGGGAAATCAATTATGGATTCTGCTTAATTAAGCATGAAAATCATGTTAAGGTTCATGTATGTCTTCGCATGTGAATTTAAGAAGAGAGTCAAGACTGGCACGTGACGAACAGATGAGCCAACGTGCAACCCATGTGATCATGGAGATGGCCGACGGCCCACTCTCTATACAGATTCTATTAAAACATGTCTGTATCTTCTCCTTTTGAAAAATAATTAAATAAATAGAGAAACTATAGAGATGATAATAAATGTTCGGTTGTATTTCTTGATATTCATATATTATATATTATATATTATTCGAATATCCAAATATATCATAGTATATTCTATAAAAATATTTATATAGAATAATTAATTACTAGGGTAGCTTAACTCGTCAAGTTTTAGATTTATTTTTCAATGGTCATGAGTTTAAGTCCTCTCAAAATTACTGGAAGCTTATATTATCGTTAACTTCAGAGTCTGTAAAATTAATTAAGGTATGCACAGGTTAACCCAGACATTCATATTAATCAAAATAAATAAATAAATAGAGAAACTAGAGCTTATAACAAATGTTAGAGTCATATCTATATCCATATCATATCATATCTATTATTAATCGTAGAAGTTCCAGATATCCGATTGTTTTCTATTATCTACTATATATATCATATTATATTTGAAAAAATTAAATATTCTAGAAGAATATTTATATAATATAATGGATCTCAAAGCATATTTGATAATATATATATATTACCCAATATTCATAGGATCCAAAAGATCAGTTAATATCCTATGAATTTGGATCATCAGTAAGAGAAACCCATACCGTCGTAGCCATTTTTTTATAAGGTTATGCTTTGGAAACATGCAGAGTAATAATGACATTACAACTAAGAAGAAGAAAAAATAATGATGTGATCAAAAGGGAAGGAATATGAAAACTAAGCATATATTTTATCTGATTTAATTAGCCTACGCTTTTAATAGCAAAGGAATCATCACAATTCAACACACTATTTCACCAACTAATTTAAGTAACCCCCGAGAAAAAAAAAAAAAAAACAAAGAGCAAAATCCAGCACACATCACATGTAGGAGATACTGCTACTTCCCCTTTGTATGATACAAAATATGAAGCAAAAGAAATATTTTCTCAGACGAAATCTTGGGACTGATTTGCTTCAGTGAAGTCAGCTCAGTGAGGACGGGGCGGTGCTGCTCCTGCTGGCTTGCATTGATAGCACTTTGCGAAGAGTCCGAACGTGTCCACCTGCCTAACGAAGTTGGTCATGCTAGCCCATCCGCCGAACCCAAAACCAACCACCAGCACCCACACCACCACGAAGGTGTTGATAACATACATGGCGGTCCAGCTTGGCATGAAGAAAGGAGGCTTCTCTGCAGCATTCTGCCAGAAAAACAATATTCAAATAAACTCAGTGCTAATAAACTACGTTTGTTGACAATTGTTTTGACAAAATATGCATCTGCGACAGACATGTAGTTGAACTACTTGAAAGGGAGGGAGTCCAGCCAGCCAGCTCAGGACAGAGTACAACACACCAACTGTAGCATATAACTAAATGAAAACGACATGCCACCCAACTCCATTCTCGTAATATTTCCAAATCCAAGCCTTAAATGCTCTCTTGTACATTTCCTGCATCCTCTCTCCATCTCTCCATATCCAGTCTCCACTCAGCTGGGACAATGTATGTCACTGTGGACTGTGGGAATCCCCATCAAACGCGGAGTGTCCCCTCACTCCATTAAGACCTCAATACCCCTAGAAGATCAGGATAACTACAGCTTTCTACTAAGAAAAAGGTTCTCCTCATCAGTGGCGTTCCTGTGAGAGTGAGAGAATTAGAGGCAGCGTTTTTACCTGTCTAGCAGAGGATTTTCTGTAAGTGAGCATGTGGGCTAGAGATGGGATAATGTAGACTGTGAAGCTGACCAGAAGAGCACCGACTGCTGAGTTAATGGGTCCAAAGAACGGGAAGATTATAGCCAAAAACCATATTGGGATCACCACCGGTAGCCTTGCAAGTGCCCTCAAGCAAATACTCTTTGTGTCATGCATCCCTATCACCTTCTCCCACACAAAGTACAATGGGGTGCATGCAAACCCAAATGTGATAAACTGCACCGTTCAAAACAATTTTACCTCAGTCAAATTCCCTTAAAAAGAACTACTGTATATATTCTTTCAAGGGCAGTCAAGTAATCGAATCAATCCAGCCAAATTTAACTAGACCTGGTGAATGAGCATGAGAATAACCGCAGCATCGCGGAAACCATTCTTGGGGAGGAGAGCAAAGGCGTTGGAATGGTTGAGGAGTAGGTCTCCAAAGGCCCAGTAGACGGCGGTGGCAGAAGGAATGGTTAGTGTGAACACGTAGAGAGTAGCCATCAAGTAAATATACTTGAATTTCTGGGGCTTCCACATGGCATGCATGATTTCCCTGTAAAATTTAATTGATCAACTCCCCATTTAAAGTCCGTAAGGACAACCAAAAGGACATTCAAAAATAAGGTTGACGTATGACCTAACTTTTCATTCTTCATCATTCACTCAGCTCCCATTCACTCGACAAGAACTATATATTAATTAATGGTGAAAGTAACAAGGGGGGGTGAAGCTAGCTGGCTACAACTTGATTACATATGTACAGTGTTAAATGGCTCGATGGACCTCATGTTCATTGGATTCTCATTCTCTGTAGTTTTTACTAGTTACTACACTGCCACTATTGAGTCCCATGATTAGGAAACTATGCTAAACCAGAGACAAAAGACGACTAGATTAAAAGGTAAAGTCTGTAGTAAAACAAGAAGGTTGGACCATTTTACTGTCCATTTCTATTCTCTCCTTGAGAAATGGAAAGGGAACAAATAATATGATTTTGTCTGTGGGTCTCGAACCCCAACATGACCGGCAAAAGCTGCAAACAGAAGCCGTGTAGAAACAAGTGAAAGAAAAAGAGAAGAGGATAATAAAATATTTCAAGTAAAAAAATGAAAAAGAAAAAGAAGCTTACACGGTGACAGCATGTCCACCAAAGGTGTAGAGGATGTTGGTGGCTCCGGTGAAGTAAAGCACCAACTTTGTCGGAGCAGAATGTGTGACGACTCCTTGGCCATGAATAAGAGCTGCTATGGCCATGTACCAGGCGGTATATGTGGTCATGCCAAGACCAAGAAAAGACCAAATACGGTAGTTATGAAAAGAGGGTATAAAAACTGTTGTGGCACAGCAAGCTCCAAAAATGTAAGTCCAAGTCCTCTTGTCCATATGGTCATTGATGTAGTAAATATTACTGTTCACACCGAGAAAAAAACAAGAAACAGTTGAAAATCAAACAAGAAAGACATCAAACTTTATTTATAATTTAGAATTGAAGGCTAAAACAGAAAATGATCATAAAGTTCTTACCTAGCACAAGCAATAAGTTGAATGACAGATCCAAAGAGTAAGAAAGTACAGTTGAAGGCAAGTCCTACTGCCTTCCAGTATGGACCCAGTAGCCCATCAAGCACTTCAAACCACTGAACAAATCCAAAAGAAAAAAGAAAAAAAAAAGGTTAGATCTTTTTTAATTACGTTGAGTTTAAATAGTCACTGTAATTTAAGATATTTTAGCATTGAAGATTAGGTATTAGTGGTGGTGGTGAGCAGCAAAAACAAAACCTGTATGACATGGTTCTTGAAGTTAACGTTCTCTTTCTCCTTTCTGCCTCTGTACTCAATGTAAAGCACACTTATGAGGTAAGCTGTCCAGCTTCCTACAATCCCATAGAATATCTGAAACAAAATCCCTGACAGCATACCAAGCTGAGAGAAGGAGTATGGAAGTGTCAGCAGTACTTGTGCTACCTGTAATAGAAACCATCAAAACTAGTCAATACTTTCTGTTTTTTGCAATAAGAACCCATGGAATCTTGAAAATGGGCGTGGAGGGATACAGTACTTGATTGGAGGCACAGCTAAACCAGGCATCCCAGACAGACCCACCATGCCAAAGAGCACTCTTGATACTAAACAAAGAGTGGTTCTCTTCTGCCTCTTCTTCCTTGCCTTCATGTTGATCTGTCTCGCTGTAGTTTGAAACAATTGCTTCTTCTGCTTGCTTCTGAGACAACATTGTCTTGGTTTTTCACTAAAAGCAACGTCTAAATCCTGGTAGATCTGAAACATATAAAAGACAGTAAATGAGACAAAATACTAGATGATCAAAAACAACGCAACCCCAGAAAACGAAAGCCAGTTAAGACTCCCCCACCTCCCAGATCCAAATAAAACCACCAAATTCCCTCTTCCAGACTCGTAAGAAACAGTTAAGTCACTCACAGTCTCCACCCCACAGAAACAAAAAGAAAAAACAAAACAAAAGGAACAGGGGTTTGAAACTTATTTCCCCCCATGATTACTCCACTTTCATATATACTAACCTCGCTTTGAAATGTCTCTTTCGAGATGGGAAAAAAGAAAGAGAGACTGAAGAATCCCCTCTATGACCCAAAATGACCTTGTTGATATATATATATATTCAAGCCCCTCCTTGTTACGTCCTTTGCTTGACTTTGATTTAGCACCTTTTCCTTGTTTTCAGATTGGAAACAACCAACAAGCACGCTGTCAATAGGTACAGCACAGTTGCGAGAGAGTTTTTAAGATTTCTTCGTTCCAAGAACCAGACTTAAGAATGCCTGCAGCCTGAGAAGCCCGAAAAATATCTTCAGCTACGGATCTCTCTAGTGAACGCTCCCCACTTTAATGCGCCACCAATCCTAGTAGACAAAAGGACCAGAGCCGAACTTCAAAGACGGCAGACCTCAAAAGCAGGGAAAAAAAAGATACACTAGAAATCAATTGTGTTTGCAGATGTTGAAGAAAAAGATCCTTTCCACTACTATTCTCACCAATAAACCAAAGATATAAAAACTCACTCACTGCTCCTGTCTCAACTACTATAGCACTGCTGCTACTGCTATTATAGTCTCTCTCTTTTTTTGTTCTTTTTAAAATTTTGGCTTTGAAATTCCTCACCTTCACTCTTTTTTTCCAAAAAAAAAAAAAAAGTGGAAATGAAACCCAAAATCCCTTGTTGTATTCCAACTGCACTCGTGATTCGATTCTTTTTTGAGTCTTCGTTTTGGTGTTTGTTTGTGAGTGTGTGAAGAGAATTTAGAGATCTAAGCGATTGGGACCTTGTTCTAATCACTTGCTAAGGACTGAACCTAGCCATGGACCTTCCTTTTTATAAGCACCATAAAACCAACTTTAAAGCACTACTACCACCATCTTTTTTAACTTTATAATAAATCTCTTACTATATGCTACTAGTATTTATCTTGCCGTCATTGTTGCAGGTTTATTGATATCTACCCTCTTAACCTGTTCCACGCCCCTTTCTTTTTTTAAAAAAAAAATAAAATAAAATCATACCTCTACTTTTTACCAGCTTTCATCCATGGTTATTAAATCCGGGTTGATCTAATATACAATCCAGTTCGTATATTAGATGAATTAATAAAATTTTTATTTATATAAATTAGTAAAAATAATAGTATTTTAAAAAAATTAACAAGATTTGATTAGATCAATTATGTTAAATCAAGTTAATTTTAGCTTATTTTTTTATCAATTCAGACAAAAAATAGATCAACCGAGCTCTAAATCAATCAATAAGTTATATTAGTTTAATAATAGTTATAATTAGTTTTTTTATTTTATTAAATTTCAAACAAACCATGCATATTTTTCATTTATACAATTATGGATAAGAATTACTTTCATGCATCTATTTGAATTTTTTTTAGTAACACGTGTCAAAAAACAAATTTGGCAAAGTAATTTAGTTAAAATAATAATTAGGAAAATAGCATTGATGGTTGATATATATATTAGTTTTTATTATAAATTATTTTATTGCTAGAATATTTTTTATGGTTATTGATTAACTAAGCTAAGAAATACTATTAAAATTTAAATGGACCACAACTAACCTAGTAAAGAACCCTATTAACTTTTAAATTGACTATAAATAATTATTTTTATTGATAATTATCATAACTATTAACTAACCTATTTAAGAAAATTTAAATTGATTAAAATCAATCATTTTCAATGATAATTATCATAATTATTAATTAACCTAACAAATTAAGGAATTCTATATAAAATTTGAATTGACCAGAACTAATCATTTTCATTGATAATTATTATAATTATTGAGAATAAAAAGACGTCAATTGTGTTTGATTTGCATATGATAATATTATTTTAAATTTTAAATTAAACTATATATTTTTGAATTTCAATCTTAAGAGATAATTTGATATGTATAGACACACACTTGTTTTACTTTTTATTTAATTTAATTGTAAAAGATATTTTAAGATTACATCCGACTGATCACACAAATCATACATTAAATCTCGCAAGATGCTATTCCTAATCCTTGACATTTTGCTTTATATATATATATATGCTTTTGACAAAGGGTGCGGTGTAAATAAGCTCAGATCCAAATCCCGGTCAATAATTCCATGCATTTAATTTCCCAATTAATTCCTTTTCCACTTTAGTAAATGTCGAGACTTCGATTCCTTTCAAATGATTATTCAATTTTAATTTAATCGAAGCTCCATCAAACCTCCTCCCTGTCCCCTCCTTCAATACATGGATCCCATTCCCACGCTCGCCTTCCATGCGCGGGCTACATGCTTCGTCTGCATTGGAGGAGATAGATGTCTTGGATGACACGATATCTATGAGCGAGTGAGAGAGACACGATAGGATTTCTCTATCGTGGGCCGCAGAACCCAAGCAAATACGTGGAATGGAGGCCCATTGTGCTTTTATCGCCTTCTTTTTTTTACTTTTATTATTATTTTTGGTAAGCAAAAAGAATCACGTCATGTGATGTGGGTAAATTGTTTTTACTTGTAAACTATTAACCACTCCAAGGATTTTCTTAAAGCTTACGATTTTCAGCTATAGAGATTATTTTGAAGTATAGTTATAATTATTTTTTAAAGTATTTTTATTTAAAAATATATTAAAATAATATATTTTTTATTTTTTAAAAATTATTTTTGATATTAGTACATCAAAATCATTTAAAAATATCAAAAAATATTAATTTAAAGTAAAAAAAATTTAATTTTTTTTTAAAACGCTTTTAAAACATAAAAACAAACAAGATCTTATTAATTAAGATAACGTTCGTTGCTTTTGTGTTATGTATAATAATCTAAAAAAGAAGTCACTATATTAGAAAATATATAATTCCAAATGTTTTGAAATTAACTTAATCAAATCATTGTAGATAAAATTTATTTAGGAAATTAACTAATATTACGTCATATATCTCTTAAGAAATTCCACCGAAGGAATACATATATCAATCCAAGTTCGTAACAATTATTCTTCGAGATTAGATTATGGGAATCCAGGCGGTGATATATTTTAAAATATTGATATAAACAATTAATCGAAGGGAGGATAAAAAGGTCAATTTTTACATCCCAAATTTACCAAAGACACCATGTAATGGTTAGCCCAAAAATAATCGGAGTGTGCAATCGGCGCAGCCGCACCCGTAGCCTTTGTTACCAGATATGTCTCAGCCTTATTACCAGATATGGCTCGAGCCGAGCTAATTATGACCAGCCAAGAAATCGTGGGCACGCTTTAAAAGAAAAACACGCGCGTAATGAACCACTCTAACCCCACTTGCCGCCGGCTCATCATAGCCGACATGCCTTTTCAAGCAACGGCTCAGTATGGCCCATCGTCGCCGGTTGGATCTATCCTTACCACTCTTTTATTTCTTAACAATTCAGCAATTGTTTTTTATGTTTTTGACAAAAAATAATTTACAGAACGTTCTCTTACCTAAAGCAAACATCTTTTTTTTTTTTTTCCTATCATCGTTTTTTCTTAATTGAATTCTTATGCTTTTTTTTTATTTAACGTGGGTGTTTGGGCTAACTTGCGCGCACCTCGACTAATTCCACGAACCCTGAAATTAACGACCATGTAAACCTCCAGTGGCCATCATATGAGCAACCACAGGGCTCGAATCTGAGACCGCAGAGAAAGCAAACCTCTTGGTCTCAAGCTCTTACCACTAGGTTACCACCTACAAGGTTAATTCTTACGCTTTCTAATCAATAGAATAGGATTTTTTTTTCTTTCTTTCAATTCAAGTATATCTACTTTTTTCATTATAAAATATAACGTTGATATCATATTATCCAAAAATATATATAATATTTTTATCATTAGTTTTTCCTGAAAAATTACTTTTTTTTTTCATTGAATCTTTTGTTGTGATTAGGCACTAGAATTTAAATTAGAATGATTTTGTCTCATTAAATGATTCAAAAATAAAATTTTGGTGCTAATTTTATTGATTGGAAAATGTCTTTTACAATTTTTCCCCTCTTGATATAATTAGCATAGCATTAATACTTACTAGGAAAAAAAAACCTTATTAAACATGAAATATTTTTCTAATAGAAATGATTTTTTTTTAATATAAAGTTGGATTTTTACTTCATTATGTTTTTATAGCAATAGAGAAATGGGATTTAAACTCAATTAACCAATTTATATGGCTAATTTAAGGTCAAATTCTTTTCTTAAGAAGAAATTACGTTTTCTTTTTTTTTTGGTGTGTGAAATAATACCTATTTTCATTGACAAGAATGCTTGCAGTTTTGGTAGTATTTGGTTTTATGATGGCGATTATTTTTTAAAATATTTTTTATTTGAAAATATATCAAAATAATATTTTTTTTAAAAAAATTGATATCAACACATCAAAACAATTAAAAATTTTAAAATAAAAAAATTCAAAAACACTATTTAAACAAAAAAAAAACATACTATTTACAAAATAATAATTAAAAAAGTACACGTACTTCACTATCTACTTTTATATCATATAACGAAATTTTAGGCTAAGAAATTATAGAAATTATAAGCATTAGTCGTAAACAAAGTCAAGTGGTGACAGCAGCGGAAACCAAGATGATGGTGGTGGTGGTGGTGGTGGAGCCACCAAGCCACCATGGTTGTGTGCTTGAGGAAATGCATGTAAAATGGAAAATGTGTTGCTAATATTCATTGCAAAATCCACATGATGCCCCGTTCAAATGGGGATTTGTCGGCTTGGTGAGGGTTCCAATCTTGGCCCGCTTCCCAGCCAAACGCAGCCTTCCACTTCAATTTCTCTTTCCATAATTACCCTCTAGTATATCCCCTTTTTTCCCCTCTAATTACCCCTTCGAGTGAGTGAACTTAAAAAAAAAAATTGACCAATAAAGTACACGTTGTGAGGTGGTGCCAACCAATAAAAGAGAGCCGCTTAGATTTGTCAAGCCATAAAACGTGAGTTTTTTCAAACTTTGGGGCTTAGTGGGAGAAGTAATGATTAGTGAATTGATTTTGACGCCCCATTTTGGTCTTTTCCATGAGGATCAAATTTCGGAGTGTGTTCCATCCCATGCCCCTTTATATATATATATATGTGTGTGTGTGTGTGTGTGTGTGTGTTAATGTTATTTTTATTAAACTTGGTTTATTAAGGACATTGATCTATAATCTAACTTGATTGAGTTTCCCAAAGAATTAGAAAAATTAACTTAGGATAACTTGGCCTAAAACTTAGATCAATCCATGATTAATCAATTCTATCAAAATTTATTGATTTTTTTTAATTTTTTAAATGATGTTATTTTGACTTTTTATTTTTAAAAAAGAATTAATTTTTATTAACCTACTTATCCTATAACCCGAACTTTACAACAATCAACCTCAATTAAGTTTAATAACCATGCTTAATACCCTAAACTCTAATATAATTAAAAATATTTAAAACACATTTAAAATATATTATTCTAAAAAAGCAATGTAGAATAAAATATTGGAAATATGGTAATGATTGAATGTATTTACTGCAAATTATTGGAAATGTTATAAGAAATATTAAAACTCATGGAAAAAAAATTTGTGGATGGTCCGCGGTGTTTTTTCATTTTTCCTTTTTAAAACCATGTAAATACCTAGTTATTAAGAGTATTTTTATCATTACATAAGAGTCCATTACCACATGGATTTGTATCCTTGTTACGTACATTGAAATGACTATATTACATTTGGAATGAAAATTGTTAAAGGTGCTTTCAAAGGTTTTTTTCATTTATTTTAGTTTTTTAAACATAATAAACTGCCTAAATTACTCATAAAAAGTTAAGTCTTACTCTATAATGGCCAAGGGTATTTTAGTATTTTTATAATAGTTTATTTATTTTTTTGTAATAATTGGTTGGTGAAGGAGCTTTATTGATATTTCAAATTTTAATAAATAGTAAAATTATTTGGATGCCTTCGGGATCAAAAAATTTAAAGCTTCCTTGTAGGGTTTTTTTTTATTATTATTATCTTAACTTTTTTTTGTTGTTGTTATTCTCAATGGGGATAAAAGAAACTTTGGTCTTTTAGTAAATATAAAATATTAATGAAAAGAAAAGGTTGCTGGCATGCTTGGCACGCGCCTGCGAGTAAACGCCTCTCGCACCATTCAAGCGATGTGTGTAGTGGAATCCAGCGGTCAAAAGTCATCTTCAAATATGGCATTAGAAACACAACAACATCCTCTATATAGTGGTGCGTCACATCTGTGTGTCAGAGCTCTGGTTGGATCCCGATAGTTTTTCTCCTCTTTTCTCTCTTTTTTCTTTGCCAAAGTATGGTTTGTCCTATCATTTATTTTGTATATCTAATCGAGTCTTTATTATTTTAATTATTATATGTTTTTTTTATCTTATTTTGATTGACTTTTTCATCAATTTTGTCCCTATTATTTAGTTTAATTTGATTTTCATGTCAAATTTGATCCTCATTCTTTTAATTTTTTTATTCCCTTTTACTAATTAAATTTGGTTTTCAATTTCATCCCTAAAAAATTAATTTTAATTCGAATTTGATTCCGATTCTTTTTATTTTTTGTTTTTTTTTGTTTTGAATCCTTTTTTTATTACATTTTTTCCAATTTAATCCCTTGGTATTTTTTTAGTTGAGAATTTTTCCGTGTTGTTTTTTTCATTTCTATGGGGTTACATGTTTCAAAGATTAATATGAGTTGACTTTGTTTTTCATGTAATTTTATAAAATTATTTTTTTTTCAATTTCATCCTATAAAGTTTGATTTTGTTTTAATTGGTATTTGTGCTTTTTTTTTCTCCTTTTCTTTTATGCGGGGTTATCCTAATCCCGGGTTGACTTGGAATTTTTTTCCATTGCTTTTTATTTTTAAAAATTTTAGCTTTTCTTTAGTTTCATCTAAGAGTTTTTTTTCCTTAAGAATTTCGCCTTATTGTTTTTGTGTTTGCCTTTTATACGGTCGATCTTGACCCCATAACCACAGTCACAGGTTTTGAAAATTAGTACAAGTTGACTTTGGTCTTTTTTTTCTTTTTTAAAATTGATTTTTTTTTCAATTTCATCATTCAATATATATTTTTTTGGGAATTGATCTTTGTGTTTTTTTTTTTTTTTTTGCTTTCCTCTCTATGGGTCTATTCTAATCTTTACTCATAGTAGTTTCAATGTTAACGAGTTAACTCAGGTTGACTTATATTTTTTTTAAAATTATTTTTTAAATTTTTTGTCATTCAATAGTGGGTTGTTTGATAGTTATACCTCATAGTTTTATTCAATTTGCTTTCGTTAATATTTTGTTTTTACTTTTTATTGGCACGAATAACCATTTAATTAAACAAAAAATTTATTAGAAGAAACAAAGTTACTAGACACAACTGAATGCATGACTCTTGTTGTAAGCTCAAATAACTTAATTTTAGTTATCTCTTGATTAATTATTGATTTATTTAATTAAATGTTTGTATAAACATTTTTATTTGTGATTGAGAGTTTTTTATATCCAAAAACACGTTGGAAAAACATGTATATTAATTTTTTATTGAGAAAAAAAATTATCCAACTTGTGGCAAAACATGTGTCACATGACTAGTCGTAATTTCTAAATTTGGTGGTTGTTTACTAGGGTATTCAAAAAACTATCTCATTAGAAATAATTGTATTATTTGACCAGACGCAACCCGTCAAAGCCAAATAATATAAATATTACACATAATGATGGATTAAAAAAATATAAGAAGTGGATATCATGAGTTGAGTTACAAGTTAGGATTTTATAAATTAACCTGGCCTAAGCTGTATATCTTATACAACCCATTGCCAATATATCCCTATATTTAAGAAAGTTCTTGGTATAAATAATCTTTTTATCTCTCTATTTAATTTTTTTTATTCGGTGCCGCTTAACCTTTCATTCACTTATCTCCTTATCTCGTTGACAACAGGAAACTCCTCTGGCCACTGTTTCAACAAACTAAAACCACAAATCCCTTCCTATCATCCTTATAAAAAAAGCCCCAACATAATTTCAACAAATTTCTATCATACCCCGGTCAATTGAACTTTTTTTAAAAAATTCAAAACCCTAATTGTAAATCCTAAAATCTAAATTGATCAATTCTTTGCAAGAGCCAAGAATAATCGACAACAATCTTTAACTTAACTCTCTTAGGGGTTTTGACTAGAGTGAATGGTGTGGAAGGATTCACATCTTATTTTTGTTGTTGCATCATCAACTAACCACTTCCAAATCCTTGTGTTATTGAAATTTTTTATTGTTCAAGACTTAATTTGTTGTTATATGTCACGTCTTTTTTTTTTTTCAATTAATTCTTCAATTTTACTCTATTGATTCAATTGATATATTAAGCCTAAATTTTTTGTTATAGCTTGTAACAGGTTTCAACCAATTTATTGGGTCAAAATCTTAGTTTTAATTACACACAACCCATGTATATTTGTAATATCCATAAAAAACTTAGGTTAATTTGATATATTAAACCTGTTTAAGTTTAATTTTTTTTAAAAAGAATTAGATTTATAATTTATAAAATATTAAAGATTAAGTTAGATATGATTCCAAACCTAAACCAACTTATCTATGAAAGCCCTACTTGTCTGCTTGGAATTGACATGTATCTTATTGTTACACCCTTTGTTTAGCTTTTCTTCTTTACAAGAAAGCTTTCTCTCAATTATATTGACTGGTGACAATATAGTGTCATCATTCATGATTTATATGCCTTTTCACATCAGATTGCTTAGAGAAATTGAATTCCAGACGTAAGTGTGATTAAACCTGGTAAATATTGGTGTCTTGGTGGGCAATTTCATTCAGTGAAAGTTGCAATATAGCTAAATTCCACAGGTGACTTAAGTTTTAATTATTTAGCAAATTCCTCGGTTGGCAAAAGCTAGCAGGTCTCCTATTTTGAACATTTCCATGTTTGGGTACAGATATTACTTGGGTTAAAGGGCTGGTTAATTACGACTTCCAAGTCTTAATTATTAGTCAAACATGGCAAACACATTTGTGTTAGTCAAATGATTAACATAAAACTCTTGGACACTTGCCATTAATTAAGTTAAACATACATTCATGGGAGTTAATTATGTAATCATGAAATACATAGTGGATCTTTTGCACGATACCTTCTGGGAGGCATGCTTTTTGGATAAAAACACATTTGTAAAACAGTGGAATCTTAAATTATGCAGTAGAGGGGACCAGGCGCCTGGGGGCCAGTTCATCAACTCAAAGACGGAAATTGCCTTTTCATGAGTTTAGGGCTGGTGCACTTAGGGAGGCACTCGATGCCTCCACTCACCTAGCCTTTCACTTTAATGGATGGTACTCGTGTAGGGTCTCACCGCATATAAACCTTTCATGGCATGGTTAGTCCTTAGGTTAAATTTTATTTTTTTAGTAATTAAGTGGTTGATTGATTAATTAAAGTCATGAGACAATCATATCAGGTCTACGATCCCAAAGTTTTTGCCTTTTATCCTGCATGAAATAATTAGCAAGATCGACCTCTAAAGAGAAGCTGAAGATTGAAGCTCCGATCAGTGATCACGGCCTGTATATACACAGGCCTTGGTAAATTATGTGTGTACTACAGAGATAAACATCAAAGAACACGATCGCCATTGTGCCCCTTGCAGGACCATGGATGTTGGCCCCACATGAGTAAAACCTCTGAACTAACAACAGCCCAGTTGCCGCGGTTTCTTGGAAGGTGCGAAGCTGACTGCGGTCCAGCAGCACCTGATGCGGTGGGTGGTCAATTGATGAGAACAATAATCTGATCAATTCTGCAGCTGGAGGAGAAGGCATACGCTGAGGTCCACCTGACCCATACTGCAATCAAACTGAACCGAAGTGAATGTGATGTTTTCGTTGCATCGATGAAATGTGAATTTCGGTTAAGCTATTAGAGTTGAGTAAGCTCGTTCATCTAGTATTAGCTCATGTCTGGTAAAACAGAATTAGCAAATTCAAATCTTATTTGATTTTTGACGTGAAAGATATAAAATTAGGGTTTCTAAATCCCAAGTTATAACGCGGAAATCTATTTACTCTGTTTTGAAATACAATTAATTATTCATTGAAACTATTATGGAAATAACATATTAGGCTGTTTAAAGACTACCATTTTATTTGAGAGTGTGATTGCGGTTATTTTTTGTGCTGAAATAAATTAAAATAATATTTTTTTATTTTTAAAAAATTATTTTTAAGATCAGTGCATCAAAATGATTCAAAACATAAAAAAAATTAATTTTTAATAAAAAAATATTTAATTTTATTTTTAAAAACATGATTTACACCAAGTTACAAACATTGTACATAAGCAACTTAAATCAGGAATGAAAAAATCACAAAACAACCATGAAAAATAATAAAGAAATCCAAAAATAATTAGAAAATTTCAAAATGTAATCATAGTTAGCTGACGCATTATAAAATCAAGCATGCAACAATCAGATAAAATATTATATTTATTTTCATCGAAAACATCATTTGACATGTTCGAACTTTTTTTTTTGTACTTGCCAAGACATTAAATTACAAAATAAATATTGATAATTATTAATAAAATAACATAAAATTTATGGCATTGATGGTTTAACACACGTAATTAAGACATAGGGTGATGTAGGCATTTCAGCAACATCATTTCCTTTCCCAAGTAGAGATTCATAGACTGAAATAGCCTATATCATAGTCTTTTATTAAAGAAAATAATGGAACCTGGGTATTGTTTCATTATTTATTTGTCTTAAAGGTGCCTAAGTGGTACGCTTTTCTGATGTTTATAAATTATTTTTCTTCTTAGAAACAACGAACATGCCGTGTTTTCTCGAAATCAATTAAAATTCTTGGCCGAAATTAATACCGAGATACGCACAAGATTTCGGTGAAGAATAACGAGATGGGACATTCATACGTAATATATGATTAGATCAATTGCACAGTCTATCAATCTCTTTCAATATCTCCAATAATTCCCATATCTCCCTTTCCTTGTTAATGCAATCTAAAGAAAAAAAAAGGCCAATATTATTGTCAAACTCTTAAATCACTCAAGTTTGGCACCGAAAAGCTTTCACACTGATTTCTTCGGCATTTTTCTTTTTTCATATAAAAAAAGATTCTTTATTTTTCTCTTGGGTCAGCTTATAATGTATCTGGTATTGTAATTAAAAGCAATATTTTAACTAAAAATGCATTATTTTTTAATGTTTTCCTAACATTTTATAAAAAACAATCAATGGTGTTTTCTTAGTAAAAACAATTCTTGGAACAAGTGTTTGATGGATATCTGTTTACCAGTCGCCAGAGGGTCTAAATCAAAACCACGAATTGTTAATTGGGCAAGGCAAGAACTTAGTCTTGCATGATAAGGGGTTAGGTTTATGAAATATTGTGGTCATTGTTAAGGATCCAAAGCTTGGTTAGCACCGTAGGAAGAATATTAAAATAGGCTTTAATAATTGGCGAAAAATGACCAGACGTATAAAGCGAATTTTGATAGGAGAAAAACCCCAGTGCATGCATGGACCCCTTTAGAGCTAGAAAATGATGTCTCATGAGGCCTGCATATATTATTTGTACCAAACTGTCAAATCTTGGTCCCCATCAATGAGAGAGTCATAACATTAATGCCTTAAATGGCTACTTACCAACATACCTACACTGAATTTCAGAGAAAGTATAACCTTTCGTTTTGTTTGGAATAATTCTTGCTTCAACTTGACCTTGCTTTCATGCTTTTAATGTTTCAGATCACACCACTAGCTAGCCGTCTATAATATGAAGTTCGACTGGTTCTGGTTTCAAACAAGAATCCGATTTGAGTTCGGACCATTTCCATCGTCTTCTTAGAAAAAAAAGGCATGTCTACTTCAATGAGAAACAATATGATAAATCTCTGTTCTCTTGTAAGTTCAGATAATCATAACTTGCATGTGGGTTTTCTACCTATAGAACCATATGGTAAATTCTACAGATATGTTACCCTTTTGCATAAATTGGGGTATTTTTTCGTGATTCTAAATCACTCGATATCAAACATTTCGACAACAGTTACCGTCTTCCTTAATATATTGAATATGATTGTATAATATATTTTTTCTATAATAAGGGCATAAAAAGGTTATGTGAGAAAGGATTACATCAATTACAATCTAGAAAAAAGACCCCGTAACTGTCCTCATGAATAATAAAAAAAATATTAGAGAATAATATTTATTATATCTTGAGATCTCATTTAATAGCTTAAATTTTTGAATTGAATTGATTTTTTAAAATGATATTAAAGTCTTGATAATCTAGCGGTCATGAGTTCAAATCTCACAATTTTTATTTATTTGATAAAAATTAAGCACAACATAATATAAACATGTTCAAGTTTCAAGTTTAAAATTTTTTTATTTAAAGGAATATGTTAAAAAATAATATAAATTATATATTAGAATTTCATCTAACATCTAACTGTTGTTAAACTAAATTAAAATGATTATTTTTTAAATAAAAATAACTTAAATCAATAAATAGATGTGAAATACAAATGGATTTCCAAAAGGATTAGATCAATTACAAGGAGAATTCTATGAATTCCCAGTCTAGCCAATCAAGAAAAGGTAAACTAATCTTTAACTTTCAGCCAGGTGCATCTGGTGATTTTTCGGCAGTGTTCAGGGAAAGTGGGTGGCTAGCATTGCCTAACCTAAAATTTTACTTTTGATTGTAGGTGGTAGGGTTGTCATGTCCAAAAATCATATTTTTGCGCTGTCCAATTCCAGTGGAGGCCTTGTCGATATATATAGGCCTGCTATTTTTGTTGTTTGGCATACTTCATGTCATTAGCTTTCTGATGTTAATTCCTAACTATGACTTACACCTAACCTAAGATGAGATCGACCCACGTTACAGATATCTATCTTCCTGGGAGCTTTCCATACTATTATTCTATTTTATGCCCCTAATTTTCTTAGTTTCCTTCATTGATTTCTACACAGGTAATCACATGTGAAATTATTGGCATCACCCATGTGAATTTGACTGGTTTTCTCGGCGGTCAAGCCGAATCTGCTTGACAAATGAATAGAAATTATTTCAATATGATTTACATTTTGTTTTTTGCAGGGTTTAGTCAGTTGTACATAATCTCTTTTGCAACGATATGATTCCGTGACCTGATAAAAAAAAAAAAAAACAAGTTCCATTTCAATGTACAATCGTTCTTTGCTTTAATCAATTGTGTATACTGATTTTATGCACTCTGTTTATGTACTGAAAACTTTTTATGTTACAGTCTGGTTGGTATTGGTATTAAAAATAATGCTTTCTTTTTTAATTTGAGTTCAAATCTCGGCGCCAGTAGTTCAAAGCATTTATTAAATTTCTGTCACTGTGAGAATTAACCTTCAAGATTAAAAAAAAAATGATCTTAATTGACACATAAAAGATCCAAGAATATTTTTTGCAATGAAAAATTCATGTTTCAAGGTATGAATATAAATCTTTTTAAAATACTAATATGACCAAATATGACTATAACAAACAAGAAAAATTATGTTGACACAAACTAACCCGATATGATTTTTATTTTTTTGTAATTTCAAAATTATCCAAACCTTAGGATGCCTAAATAATTCTAATATCAATATTTGACACTAAAAAATCAAAAACACGAAGAATATCATATTTTAGTGTATATCTCTAAGTTTTCAAATTCAATCTTTTGACAATTTTAATTTGCAATAGAATTTCTACAACTTGTAAATTACAATCTCTTTGATCTTTTTTATACTCTATGGATTTGTAGTAATTGAACTTCAAATCAACCTTTTCTTATACACAACAAACAATCAAATTTAACTAAACAATAAAAATTAACATGAAAACTAAAATAAAAATAGATAGAGTCTAGTTTTAGAACTTTGTTCTAATACCAACTGATGCAAACCTGTTTAGGAAGAATTCTTAAATCCACACATAAGACAGAACATATCCAATAAAACTGAAATCACTTTTAGTTAATAATAACTAGACACAATGATTACCTGAATCGAGGCACCAAAACTATTATAATAAAACACCCACCCAATGATTTTAAAAAATCATGAACAAGAAGTATAAGAAAGACATCATAAAGATGGTTATTTATTCTTTGATAAGTCAAGAAAGTTTAATGAGAAACAAAAAAAGTACGAGTCTTACTCATATGAACATGAATATTATTCTGAAATCAAAGTCTGAAAAAAAAATTAAATACAAGTTAAATAACCTCATTTATATTAGATAAAGACATCCTAAACAAGACTGAAAAAATAATACAAAAGTTCTAAAGAAATTAGAAAAAAAATCCTAAATCAACTAGAAGACTAATACAAATATCGCATAATATCTTTTGAATTTTATTGCAAAGCCTTTTCGATATCTGATCACTATAAAATGTGCATTGTATATATAAAAAAGCCTTTGTTATATTCTAAAAAACTTTTAGCCCAATCTAACTATTAGATTGAAAGTTATGTTTGTTAGTATAAAATTATATATTAGAAGAAATAAGCTTAAAACTGCCTCTAATGTTATTGAATGATAAGCAAATCTTTCTATATAAGTTTGTTCCTGCTCTTTAGTTTTCTTATAGGGCATGGACTCCTTGTTAATTTATTTCCATATTAGATTAAAATTGCTAAGTTGTCAATCTTATCTAATATGAGTTCCTTTACTGTCATAAATGTTTCTATATATAATAAGGACCCCCAAACTGATCTGAAATCAATAAAATATATTTAAACACTTAATTAATGAAGGCTTCCACATGTTGAATTTGGATAACCCACCAATGCAAAATTATTAGGTTCATGTTGTAGATGAATCATACCCATCTTGCATATAGATTAAATTGATTAAGATTTGATCATCACTTGTTAGTAGCTTCTTTAAAAATTTTCTTATCTCAAAATAATTTAAATAAGCCTATTGAATGTATTCTTGAACTTTTAATGTATCATTTAATATATATATATATATATATATATATATATATATATATATATATATATATATAACTTTTTAATATTTTAATTTTTTAAAGATTGTTACATAAAAACTCAACCAATATGTGAAAGGGTTGAAAATTATGAAATGATCTTAAATTAAACAAATTGCATTGAAAGTATATTTTTTATTTTTTAAAAAATAGATCTGAAAAACAGGGATTAAAATGAATTATGACAAGTGATATAATATAATATAATATAACATAAGAGGGACTAATAAATCAATAGTAAAAATTTGATCCAAAAACTATAATATAAGATTATTACATAGATATAGTTTTTGATAAAAATTATGATGGGATTTTTTCCATCAATAATTTTGATGGAACAAAAAAATTTAATTTTTATACACTCTTTATATTTTTATGTTAATCATTTGTTTTTTATGAATCTTTTCATTACTTTTGATGTAGATTTTAATTTAATTTACTTGAATTTCATGGTAATTACTTTTATGGAATTTTCAATGGGGAGTTTTCAAAAACTTCTAATAAGAAATAATTAAAAAATAAAAATAAATTTAATTTAATAAGTAAGAAAATTATTTTTATAAAAAACCCCATAAAAAATATTTAATTTCAATAATTAATTAAAAATATAAGTTTGATTCCAATTTCAAAAATATTCTAAAAATTTAGAATAAAAAATAAAAAAATATTTCTTTGGAAAAGAACAATAACAAAAACAACTTCATTTCCATCAAGAGTTTAAAGATCCTGCCAAATTATTTTTAATTTCAGAAAACTCCATTAGAAAATTAATTTCCAATGGAAAATATAAATATTTACCAATAAGAAATTTTTCAATGGATATTTTCCATGGGAATTTCCTTATATTTTGAACAAAAAAACCATGTCAGAAATTATCAAATTTAGGATATTGGATGGTTTGCAGGAATTAATGTTATCAATGTCTATTGAAATTTCCTTATATTTGATCATGCATTTAGGAACAATCAAGGCTTAAAATCTCTTAACAAGTGATAAATTCAAATTTAATAGGTCTAACCCAAAAATCCATGGTCTCATGTAACGTTTTCGAGGCCAGCCTTTAAGAGCTTCGCCTTGAGGAAAAGCCCAATGTCATGGGCTCAGCCTAGGGGAAGAACACAACTCTCTTGGGCTTAGCCTTGGGGAAGAACCCAATCTTCATGGGCTCAGTCTAAAAGAAGATCTTAACCCCTATAGACTTAGCTACATTTTGGATCTTAGATAGCGCTTGTTTAGGAGGTTGCGTCTGCGTTTTGCTTAAAACGTAAATGCAACCTGTTTGGTAATACAAAAAAAGCAGTTTATTGTTCATGAGTCCTACAGATTTTTGCGTTACAAACGCAGAGGGAAGGAAAGCAGCTCCTTGCTACTTCTTGCACAGTGTAGCCATGCTACAATGTTCACTGAACAGTTGAGCATGCTCCACTGTTCCGGCTGGACTGGGTTCGGTCTAAAGCTTAAAATGCATTGAACCGGGTCCGACCTAGTAAAATTAAAAAAAATTATTTTTTATTTTTTAATTGTATTTTATTCGAAAAACTAGTGTTTAACATTATTCAATGACACTACATAAATTAGACGGAGAGCGCTTGATGACGTAGCATTTGCAGAATTTGATCGCAATCCCAAATTGTAAATAGTTTAATGGAATGATAAAAAATATTTTATATAAAGTATTATTTATTTCATGATGTAATAGCAATAGTTAAATCTACAATATTTAAATTAAAAACCATTAATATTAATATATATATTTTTTAAATTATTTTATAACCTCAATTTCAAAAGCATTCTTAACCAAACACATTAAACTATTTTTTGTTTAACCTCAATTTCAACCACAGTTTGAACCAAACATACATAAATACCAAATCAACCTCAACCAAAAGTACTTATTATAAAACAACTTTTTTCAAACCACAACCATAAAAGCTACCATAATACCAAACAGACTCGTTGAAAAGGGGTTCTCCCTAGTGAGATTGCACAATCTTGTTAAAAAGGGTTTTTCCTAGTGCGATTGCATACTCTCCTTAGAATAGGTTGTCTATGGTGCGATAACTCTACCATTTATGACAACTTAAGATGACCAACCTCAACAAGGCAATAAGACCCCCATCTTATAGCCAAGTATATACCACTAAGGCTAATAGAAATTCAGAAAACTAATACACTTTTCGGATAGGCTCCAGACCTTATGCTATCTTCAGGGATGATCTTAAAACTCCCACTTTCAGGCACAATTTTTCTCTAGTAGGGGGCTTTCACACCCCATGTTAGTGTCAAGGAGGCCACAGGCTCCCCACTCTAAAAAATTCAATAACTCTCAAAGAAAGAGACTGACTCGGTCTCTATAGTGCAATAGCACCACCATCATTGGGTTCCTCTCCGCCCTTAAAAATTATCTAAGTATAGGGTCGATAAGGATTTGTTCCCCTCAACCTCTTAGAATTTTTCCTAAGTATGGCTTACCCTTTTTGGGTTCCCCTTAGTCTCTTAGAAATTTTCTAATTACGAGCTCCACCCCGCAAAGATTCCCTCGCCTCTTAGAAAATTTTATAAGTATATGCGACGATATGAGTTTATCCCTTCTAGCGCTTGGATTTTTTTATAAGTATAGGCATCAATAGGGATACGTTCCGCTCAGACTCTCGAAATATTTACTAAGTATAAGGCTTGCCCTATTCCCCTTAGTCACTTAGAAATTTTTTAAGTATGAGCTCCACCCTCCATAGGTTCCCTTTCGCTCCTTAGAAAATTTTCTAATTATGGGCATCAATATAGGTTTGTCCCCTCTGCCCTTTTGGAATTCTTTAAGTATAGGCATTGACATGAATTTGTTCCCACAAGTCTCTTAAAATATTTCCCAAGTATGACTCACTATTCTCGGATTCCCCTTAGCTTTTTAAAATATTTTCGAAGTATATGCTTACCTTCCATGACTTCCCTTCAACCTCAAGAATATTTTCTAAATAAAAGACTCACCCTTCTTGGATTTCCCCCAACCACTTAGAAAATTTTCTAAGTACAAAGGTTCACCCTTCTCAGGTTCCCTTTAGGCTCTTAGAAAATTTTCAAAGTATAGGCTAACCCTCTTTGGGTTTCTCTTCGCCACTTAGAAACTTTTCTAAGTATAGGCTTCTCCATGAGTTTCTTCATTTATTAGAAAACTTTTCTTATTATGGGTTTCTTCATGGTTCTCCTCTGCATGTTTAGAAATTCTTTTTTAATTATGGTGTATGTCTCTACACATGGCTCTCTAGTATATTACCTAGGGTTTCCACCTCTTTTCTCACACGAAATAAATTCGATAAACTCGTCGTATCAGACATTTTTACAAAGTTTTTATGTATAAAATATCACAAAGACTTGGGGGGTTACTGAAGGTTACTGATAAACACAAATTTAACGGGACTAAAAAACCCCATAAAGACCAAAAAATCCAGGGTCTTAGGAAACATGCCCAAGCCCAACCCTCATGGTCTCAATCTAGAGGAAAAGCCCAACTTTCATGGACTCAACCTAGGGAAAAAGGTCAGCTTATATAGACTCAACTGTAGATTTTAGAGCCTACTCTCCCTAAACCCTTAGGTGTATGAAAGTCCTCTAAAAGCCTACCATATTTCTATCGACATTAATGTTGTATAAGAGATAGTGTATACAAGTCATTTAAGGACCCATCATATTTCCATCAACAATAATATTTGTGTAAGGATATTTATCCCTTATTAATACATATGTCATGAATATTTTTTCTCATTAATGCTATTAGGGGAAAATTACATTCTAGCTCCTTAACTTCACAAAAAGACAAGACTCATAGGCTATATGATACCCCATGAATCCTTTAAGCTCCAGGTTCTCAATTTTTAGTATCTACTTCATATTTATTTTCATAGTTTTTCTCTAAAATATCATTCCATTTTCTCTGAAAAAGATACTTAAACATTAGAGAGTCTCTAAATTCATCAAAGAGGATCTTTTACGAGTATCAGACACTAGTCATTTTTGCTAGAAATAATGAATCAAATTACTAGAACCAAGAAATTAACTGATTATTTGAACATAAACCTTCCCTCTAAGTTATTTGAATTTTATTTTTTTGAGACATCAACAACTAAAAGACTATAACCTAAACAAAACTAAGGATTAATTTTAAACGTACTCCATATTTTTTTAGATTGTATTACCCTTAATGTTATATCATATGTTGTTTTATATAACCTTCTATCCACTCTTCATACAAAACGTTAAAATTTTAAATACTCATATGGAAACTTTAGAATTAAAATATTATTAAATTTAGAATTTAAAACGAGTGAAATAAAAAATTGAATTTGCAAAAAAATGATTTTAAATTTTGAGGGATTTACTTTTTTTTAATTTAAAATAGGATTCAACGTTTTTAAATTTTTAGTTTAAATTGAATTTCTCTTTTTTAATCATTTTTTTATTTTTAAACAGTAAATTTGATTAATGTTTATATTTTGGAGTTTGTCTGACAAACTTTGTCTCGTAGGTGTTTAATGTATTTATTATATTAATGTATATGGATGGAGAGATGATAAATTAAAGGGTAGCATTGAAAATGTTAAATAACATTAGAGGTAAAATTGGTGGATGCGATTGTTAAGGTAGACATTGATAACGACGTCCCTATAGATAAAATTTATTTTTTTATACTAACTTTTTTTAAAAAATAAAAACAATATTAACTTATATAAAATAAACTGAAACTGAAATCTTCATTAATTGTTTTAATCTAAATACTCTAGGTAAAAGGAAAAAAAAACGTTAAGACAAGCAAACTTAACATAATTGTTGTGAAGTTTTTAATGAAACAACATTTGAGTTTTAGCAACTATAATAATTTCCTCACTTGTAATGAAACCTAGGAAGCAAACATCTCATTGTATTTTTATGTGGGAATAACACCAAAAAAAAAAAAATTGTCCTTGAAACCTTGTGGTATATAGTTCATTTAAGTTCTTGTACGGAATAACACTAAAGTTTGAAAATGTCACGTTTAACCCCTCACTAAACCAACACTTAAATTCATGTTTTATTTATTGAATTCGAGATTTTATAAACAATTTGGCAGCCATTAAGACATTAGCTTCCCTAAATACATGATCCTCCTATATTCAAGTTTTATTTGGATGTTCGTGGGGGTTTTCTATGCATAGATTTCACCTCACCAATGAAAAATGTATGGCTCTCCACCGTAGAATTTAAAGCTAGCAGATTTAAATATTTCGTCACAGAATATATTTAATAACACTCGAATAGAGAATGGAAACAAAGATGGAGCAGTAGTTAATGTGTCATAAGAATTTCTGGTGAACAAATTCAATTGGAGAGGGGGTCCCAAATTCTCATAACACAACCATGTGAATGCTCAGCCACAAAAAAAGGCATAGCACCTCAAGCCACTTCTCAAGAAATTTCATATTCTTCCTAGCTCATATGGACGCACCAGCTTGACGATCCAGCCAAGCAGATGAAATTTCTTTTTCGTTAATCAAAACTACTGTGAAATCATGATGATACAAAAGAATTTATTAATGCACAGACAAGAGATTCAGATTGATGGGAAAGATATAATAGTATTACTACTTAAGTGGAATGAAAAAGGTGAGACTTGTGGGTTTTCAAGTCCCATAGAAGTTTTTTCATGGGTTTATATAACAGCACATTGTCACATAGATGCATGATGGTTTAGATAAACAAAGAAGTAAAGCGAAAATTTAAGGCTTCTCAGCTCCCACTTTTGTTTCCTTTTTCCTTTATTTATTTGTTTTTTGTTCTTCAGATTCTTTTAAAATGGTGGGGGCAGGAAGGAACCCTAAGACATGATGTGATCTCTCCCAAGTCTCTATAGAAGATTTAAGTTATATGTCCTTGAAGAACAAAGTGTAGATATTAATATGTAGGCAATCAAAGTGCAAGGAGAGCACTTCCAGTGTAGCTAGGATCACCATGCCTAATGTTGCTTGTCCCTTGGATCAAATAACATGATCGATTTCTTCTCTCTTTTTTTCGTCTTTGTAATCACTCCTTTAATGAATTGTTATTCACACTCGAAGATTATCAAATGAACCAAATTAACCTCTTTTGTGTTTTTGGTACAATGGGATTATTTATTTATTTCATTTTAATAGGTATTTTACATAAGTGAAGGTTGATCAGAAGCAGATTGGAATGTCTATTTCGGGACATGATTTTCTTTTACACATGTCAGTCCAATCTATGCTAAATTTGACAGATTTTCATAATAGAAAGGTATATTATTGAAAATTAAATAGAAGTTAAAGATTGTAATTGCTTGTTTTTTAAGTTAATTAAGGGTTGATAATATTGTATACATGAAATTACTAGATTCACTCTTGATTGCAAAGGAAAAAAAACAGAGCGAACATTTATTTACTGCACAACGAAAAGGAGCCCTTTAGCTTTGATTTTAGCTACTGAATTATAAATTTCATACTGCATCTATTCAGAGTTCAGACTCTTAAAAGTATACTTGTGAAGAAATTGAATAATTATAAGTCCATGGAATTGGAATATCTGAGAAATTTACAGAAACATGGATCATTGTTTTCATTGTTGCCAATTATATCTCTCTTAAAAGCAAAGATATATATATATTCAAAAATAGATCTTGAAAGCATCCATCCACTAGAGAAAAGAATCCTAGGAGAGATATGTAGTTTTTGATTTATGCAAATAAAAATTACTAGCTCTTTTCTTCACTTTTCGTGCCCTCATTCATATTCATATGGTAATAAATACTCATTTAGTTTGAAGTGCTAGTTAAAGTTTATCACTACTTGCTCATTTTTTTTTAATATATTGTATATCTAATTCGATTAACTCTTCTAGATCTATACAGGTATACAGTTCTCTATTTCGTGTCGAATGTGAGAAGAATTTAATTATTTACGTGCATCATTCTTTCATAGAAAAATCATATTCTCAAAGCAGTTTCGTAGAGTATAATTTCATGATCATGTGAGAAGAGCATGGCGTCAAGAGATGGGGAAGTGAATTGAACAAAAGATTAGAAAAATGGAATTGCTTATTGATGAATTCAAAGAGGGACCGTCACGGTTGCTTGCTTAATTTGTTTCGAAACCACCTACAGCGGCGGCGCCTACGATTTTGTTCCACAGTGAGATTTCCCACGCAAAGATGACACCGACAAAACCTGTTGTGGATTCACCAATTCCAAGCATAGAAGATTCAGAAATTTAATGATGCCATGTCATTATTAATTCGAGTTAAATCATAAAAAACTTTCGCTTACTTCTATGTCTCGAATTTCGATCTTTTTTTTCTGAGGTGGGATTCTTTCAGGAACTTAATTATTAGGTTCATTGTTTAATTTTCCAGGCTTTCGTAATTCTATATATATATATATATATATAGAATTCTTGAAAAAAAATGTCACATTTTGTGTAGTGTAAATGCATGCGTAGACGACTAACAACAAATGGATTAAAAGTCAATTTTACAAATAAAAACTTTGAATTAAGAAAACGTAGGAATCTAGAAGTAAAGTACTATAAAATCTTTAGCAACTCTTACGTTTTTATCTAGCAAATGTTCTTCGAAACCTAAAATATTATTTATTTTAAAATCAATGACAAGATCACTATTGATTTATGGATAATTGGAAGCTCCTCGTAGCTAGCAGTAGCCGGAATCGTGGAAACCAACAATGAACGTAGCCTTTGTTTATACTTTCTTTCTTTCTTTCTTTAATTTTATTTGTGTTTTCTTTTCCTTTCTTTTCATCTTCCTAAAGCTATCTGGCATCTAGCATTTTCAAGAAAAAAAAAAAATGATCTCTCCCCTATTTAATGGTCCTTCACACGGAGAAGAACCCAGTTCACATTACTAGTACTATCAAAGGTTCACCATTAAAAGAATTTTAATCATTTCCATCGAAGGCCCTCTAAAAATAAAAGATCCACTTGGTGGCTTTCCCTCGACTTTTGGAACTTGGATTCCTTGTTCTCTTTTCAAAATGAAGTTGGTCACAAAAACTACACAAATTCGGAATTAGCTTAATGATTTCCCCCCCTATTATAGGTTAAACAAATAAATCCAATAGATCGAATAAAGCGTCGCCATGGGGTGCAATGATATTTGAAGCACATATATTGTGTTTGGAGCTTGACGATGGTGAAAGCTGGGAAGCATCGAGGGCAACGGTGCTGCTATTCAGCAGCATTGCTTCCATAGATACGAGTATCATTGATTTGAACCATGCAATATTTTTGGTGGGCCATTTCTTCCACTGGACATAGATCGGAGATTAAGGTGGACAAGGCAATCTCAACCACCAAATTTGACGTGCTGGTTGGTGGTCAAAGATTGATGTGATTAAAATTAAATGGGAGACTAAATAATAGCAATCGGCCGGTGAACATGGTACGTAGTACATCTACAGAAATAACAGCAATCGATGGATATGCTACAAGCTTGAAATTCGAGATTGACCCCACAAGATTCAATCGGCCGGATCATCTAGGTTATTCGTAATATCTTCATTCTTCTGCCACGTTTCAGACCATTAACTGAAAAGATGGGAATTAAGTATATTAAAGATAATTTATGGGCCAGCTTAGAAGAGAAAATTAATGACAAATTGGAAAAATAAAATTAGTTTAGCTCAAGGCATGCCAACAATCTAGGCTTGGTATTATGGTCAATGACTTTGGAAATAAATGTCAAACTTTGCACAGTCGATGACTTGCACGCTGCAATGTTGTACTTCTTTACATACTTAACGTGCATGGGAAAAGTTTGAGGGTTTTTTTTTGGTACTGATTGAGTAAAGTTTGGCGGTTTGGCAAAGTTGTTTTCGGGATTAAGCAAGCCAAGAAGAAAATTACAGAGATGACGGTTTTTTGAATAAAGGTAGCAATAAGAGACATTGGATTAGGAGTGGTGTCAGATGCCTGGCTTTATTGTTACATAATCATGTGAGCCATGTTTGAAAAGTCCCTGGCATATCTGGCAATTTGGCATATCAATATTATGCATATAGAGTTCATAAATAATTGGGTTTGATATTTACACCATTTATTCACAAAGAACAAGTCATGTTACTGTTGTTAAAATATAGTTTATATATTGGTAGTTAAAGAGAACTTTATCCGACAATGAAGATATAAAAAGTTTTGTTGTATATTATAATGTGAGGAACACTAAATCAATAGATTTAGATGTTAGACGAAAGATTTGGAAGGAAAATAAATTTATATATATGACACTTAACACTCGGTATTATGTAATATACATAATTTTTATTATTATTTAATTATGCATGACACCTCCTGTCAAATTGTTCAAATAATTTTAATAAAAAATTGTCTTTTAAACTCCACAAATATATTAATTTGAAGAGGTGTGCCTTTAAACTCTACAGATACATTGGTCTGAAGAGGTGTATCTCTAAATTCTATAGACATATTGGTCTGAAAGGATTTTATTTTATTTATAAACATCAGCTTAATATTGATAGAAATTAATTAGAAACAATCTTCTCTCTCTAATTTTCTCTGCAAACTCTCTGTTTACGTTTATTAGAAACAAAACAAAACTTCTTAATAAACTTATAGAAGTTGTTGTATTCTAAAGGTATATTACTTTAACCCTCCAGAAAATACAGTTGGGGCAGTTAATACTTTAAAGATAGTGATCTTCTCGCCTTAAAGCCTATTTGTTATACTAATTGACATTACAATTTTAAAGTATTAATTTGCAATAGAGTCTAAGACTATGGTGAATCAAGAGCTTGTGAAGCTGGATCGTTTTGATGATGGCATAAATTTTGTACGTTGGAAAGACAAGATGATGTTTTTATTGACTACTTTAAAGATCTCTTACATCCTTGATCCAAATCTACCTAAAATTCCTGTATCTACATTCAAAGATAATGATCAGTTGAAGGCAAAACATAAGAAACAAAGATGAAGATGAATTGTTGTGTAGAGGCCACATCCTCAATAATCTATCAGATCATCTATATGATCTTTTCAAATCCAAAAAGGGAAGAAAATTAAAATTCTAAGAAGTGATAAATGTGACAAGTATTTTTCCATGGGATTTTCTTTATTTTGTGAAGAAAATGGAATCATACACCAAACTAATGCACCATATACACCCCAATAAAATGGTTTGGCGTAAAGAAAGAATATAACACTTGTTGATATGCTTAACTCTATGTTAGTGAATGCCAAATTGTCTAATAGTTTGTGTGGGGGAGTTTTACTCACTGCTTGTCATATACATAATAAATTCCTTCTAGAAAAGTAAAAGTTTCTCCATACAAATTATGAAAGAAAAGAAAACATACTTAAAAATTATCTTAAAGCTTGGGGTTGCCTTGCTTTTCATAGAGTTCCAGATCCTAAAATGATAAAATTAGAACTTAGAGTTTTAAAGGGGAATTTTGTTAGCTATACTGAAAATTCAAAAGCATATAGAGTATTGGATTCAAGTTCTAATGTAATTGTGAAACCTAGAGATGTTGAGTTTATTGAAATAAATTTAAAACTGATTCCAATTCAATTAGTGAACCAATCAATAATTTTGAAATTAAAATAGAGTCAACAAATAAAGCAGGTTTTGATCCAAGTTATAGAAATAAAAAAAAAATCAAATTGATCATTCTACTGAACTTAGAAGAAGCCAATTTGCTAGGAAAAAAAAAGAATTTACATCCGGATTATGTATCTTCACAATCTATTGTTTTCTTAATTAATGGCAATAGGACTGATGTGCTTAATAAGATACCAATCTCATTAATAGTTGAGGATGACCTTCAAACATACAAAGAGACAATGATGTCTCGAGATGTTGCTTTTTAGAAAGAGACAGTTAATGATGAGATTGACTCATTATTATATAATAATACTTAGATTATTGTTGATTTGCCTCTAAGTTCCAAGGTAATTATGATGTAAATGAGTTTTCAAAATAAAATAAAATAATAGTGATGGATCAATTTAAACTTTTAAAGTAAGATTAGTAGCCAAAGACTTTAAATAAAAGGAAGGAATATACTATTTTGATACATATACTCTAGTGAATCTATAAGAATACTTTTGGCTTTATCATGAATCTATAATTTATATGCACATCGAATGAATGTTAAGATAAATTTTCTGAATGGTGAATCAGATGAGGAGATCTATATGGAACAACTAGAGAATTTTGCTCTATTAGGAAATGAGCATAAAATCTGTAAATTAATTAAATCTCTATATGAATTGAAACAAACACCTAAGCAATGGAATAAGAAATTTGATTATGTAATTTTAGAATATGGTTTTAAACATATTATTGTTGCTAAATGTATTTATTCTAAATTTATAAATGATTTTGGTGTGATAATATATGTTTATGTGGATGACATGCTCATTATTACTTCTAACATAAATGTGTTAATGATATGAAAAAATATCTAACCTAAAAAATTCAAAATGAAGGACTTTAATGAGGTAGATAGAATTTTGGGTATCAAAGTAAGAAAATATAGTGAGGGTTTTGCAAGAAAATACCAAGAATATATATCAGTTTATGTTCTTTTATCAAGGAATTCCAATGTATGTTTCTAATCAATTGAAGAATTATCTAATGAATGTAAGTTTCTTAATCTCGGGTTGTTATATTATCTTTTACATTTAAAATATTCAAATTTTTTGATTACTTGACAAGTTTTAAGTTGTTTTTTGCATATTAAAAAACTATAAAAATCTTAAAACATTGTTACAAGTCTAGAACAACAAGTCTAGAGTATTAAAAATTGTGTCTAGAGTTTAGGTCGTTAACATCAAATTTAACATCTAACTTTGAAATTAAAATTCTCTTAGTTGAGGCAGACATAAAAAACAATAAAAAAAAAAGAATATACTCTTATTCATTATATTCTTGTAAATATATACACTACACAACCTTTAGGGTTTTATCTTCCTATATCTGTTAAAACTTAAGTATCAGAAAATCCCTTATTTATCAGCCTTATAAATAGTTTAATCTAATGAAGTTTTTTAAGCCTTTTTAACTGATACAACATATTCAAATCAAAATGGAAAATATAGGGAGGTTTGGGCCTTTTGCACATTAAAGAAGGAGCTGCCATGTATTTAGGCATGCTTTGAGTAATTTCTTCTTAATATGCACATTATCTTTATAAGATTAATATGATTTTCTTGATTTTCCGAGTAAGAAGTATGGTGCTTCAAGTTCAAAAACCATGTGGGTCACTGAACTAGCCTATTTTTTAATGTGGGATGCTTGTAAAACAATGTTTACCTTGCAAGTTATAAGTTATAATATTTATCTTAGATATTTCTTATACATGTTTAACAACACATTTAAAAGAGGATACTTTAAAAACTCAAGAAATTGTTTTTAGTCAAAATGAAAAAAAAAATTCATTTTTTTTCTTTTTTGTTTCTTTTTCATTTTCTTAGATCTGTTAGAGGCATTGGTGGTTGTATTTTGGATGCTCAATTACTCATCAAAGCTTATTCGTTAAATCCCTAACAATTTAAATAAAATCTCAATTCTCAAATTAAAAGCTCTCAATTTCAACTATCTTTTCACTTGGAGACAAATAAAAAAATATACAACAAATGTTACTAATAAAAATTGATGGGCATATATGTTTTAATTAAATTATATGTGCAAATTAGAACAATTTATGGTGATAATACAAACTTTTTATCCTATAAATTACCAACTATAAATTTATCCCTAGGTAAGTCTTATGGCCTACTTTAATTAAGTTCTTATTAAAGAACCATCAAAGATATGTTTTAATTAAATGTTTTAACCTCCAGATTTACATATACACCATTATAAGAGAAACATCAAAATACAACTTCAAAAACCATCAAAGTAGTAGAAAATCAATCATCCCCATCCTCTAAATCCTTGGCCTTGCCATAACAGCACTATATGTTGCATCTTTTAACTCACCTTAAAAAAACATAACACCAGAAAACACAAACAAACAAACAAATACCCCATTTTATGAAAACCTCAACTTTTCTCCCAAAAACTCCTTCTACCTTGCAGTTACACATATCCCCCTCATCAGCTGGCCCTCACCACCTAGAGCCTTCATCACTACTAATGTCATTCCCCTTAATGTTGAATTGGAAAACAATAAGATGGAGTGTGAGTTTTACTTTAAACGTTTCCCATTCTAGCTAACATATGAGGAGCTGAAAAAGGAATTTCCAAAAAGCTTGGAGTTATGTTAATGCTATTTGTTTCAAAACAAAAGACTAAGTTTGGTAGACAGTTTGGGTTTGTCTCTTTGATATCAAACAAAATTGAAGAATACATCTTATAGCAGATGAATAAGCTCTGTTTTGGGAAGATAAAGATGAAAGCTAATGTGACTCATTTTCAAAAGAAGGAACCTATTAAAGTCCTTAAAGCTCAAACTGCAAAGACCATCAATACTCATCATCCTAGACTCAAAGATAGACGGACATATGCCTCTATTGAATACCGTAAAAAATCTTGTATAGTGGTATTCTCAACCAAGAAACATGATACTGATTGGTTAAAACAGATCTTGATAGGGACTATTTCATCTGGAGTTGATTATGCTAGCTTTAAGAATAAATATCTTGAGTCAGTATCCAATTGCATTGATTTTAGGTTGTTAGGTGCCAATAAAGGTGTCTTAACTTTACAATCTCAAGAAGCTATGAGTCACTTGCTGGAGAATGGTAAAACTCTATGGAGTTGCTTCTTTGATGAACTTTGACATTGAAAACCCACTGACAGATACACTGATTTGTTTAAATGGGTTAAGATATAAGGGTTAACAATGATGGCATGAAACATGAATTGTATCTCCTCCATTTTGGAGGTTCATTTAAAGATCATCGGTTATGATATGACGAGTATAACTGAAGGTTTTTTGGAGGCTGTTTGTGTCCTCATAGCCACTAAACAAAACGATGCTTTGAATGAAAATGTTTCACACAAAATTAATAATGAAATAATGAAGATTAAAGTATTAGAGATTTAACTCTAGTGTTTCCCAAACCTTGTTTCAACCAATCATTCCATAAAAGTGATTCCTGAGTCTGACTCGAATTTAGACTCGGATGAAGATGACAACATCAAGCAATTTGACCCTACATCAACCAAAATTCATACATTTACAAAACACTATATTGATGATATTAGCATTATCATTAAGCTTTGGTTTGACAGATTGGAGGTGACAAGTGGTCTTGATCCCAAGGCTGATACCATTGTGGCAGTGTACCGTAAGTACCTTTTTTCCTGAAATCTTGGAGTTTCAAAATATTAATAATAGCCACCTTTTAGGGATGACTAAACATATCTCTACAGAACACATGATGGGTTATAAAAAGAACATGGGCGTGTTAGGTTGTGATAACAATAGGTAAGAAGGTTGGGCTATAGGCAAAAATTAGAATATAGGCTTGATTAGTTGTCATATCATTATGGAAAATGTATGGATTATAGATAAGGATATACATTCTACTTTTTCTACGTAATTGAGAAGTGGGAAAATATTACTCTCAAAAGGATATGGATTTGTAAAACCAGAGCATAATTTATACTTAGTGGACTTTTTTATATATGCATACGTGTCGTGAATTAGCGACTCTAGGCAAGCTCAACTTGGAAATATATTGACGAGGCTAAGGCTACTATATCAATGACACCTAAATTAGGAATCATATGTCGTGATAATGATGTTGCAATGATAGCTGAATTTCATAGAGATATTAAAGGAGAAAGGGAGAACTAAGAGAGGTACACTCAGTAAGTTAGAGATTATTTGATTAGGTATTAATCTGTTCCTATGATAATATTATGGAATGTCTATGGTATGGGTTCCTTATCTAATAGGAGATTTATAAAAGAGGTTATTAGAGATTATGGTATTTCTTTTTATCTTCTTGTTGAAAAACAGGTAGTCAATTGCTCTTCTGCTTTAAATAACTTCTTATGGCATGAGCATTATATTCGATGGGTTTTAATTGATGCTATGGGTAAGTCTGGAGGTATGATTTTAATGTGGGATGGGAGTATTTTTTTTCCGGCAAAATCTATTGAATTCTCTGAATATTGGATTTATATTGCAAGTTAGCATATTAAGAATTGTCTGGAATGAATTTGATGAGCTCCATTTTTTTTTTATGGAATACCATTGGTTTTTTTATGGCGACTTTAATAAAACTCTAAAAGCATCAGATAGGAATAATGGCATCTATAACAGAAAATATGCTTATTAATTTCAAGACTTTATATAGTCTTTTGTCTTGATAGAGTACCTTCTTAACCATCAGTTCATATGGTTTAGAGGGAACTCAATGTGTAAATTAGATAGATTTTTTGCCCACCCATAATGTATGGATTCATTTCCTTCTTTGAGATTGATTAGATTTAGTAAAGGTATGTCAGATCATTTTCCCCTTGTCTTTGAAGAAGATTTAGTGTATTGGGGATGGAAGCCTTTTAAGAGTTTTGATTATTGGCTAAAGCACTTGAATTTTCACAGTGTGGTTAGTGATTGTTGGAAAAATATTGAGAGAGATTTTCCAGGTAACTATCATATTTTCAAAAAGCTGAATGCATTGAAAGGAAAATTAAAATACTAGAATAAGCTATCTTTTGGTAATCAAGAATAAGTTGTGAAAGACTTGTATGCTTCAATTGATCACCTTGAGTATAAGGCTGAATTTGTAGGTCTTAGACTTGAGGACCAATGCAATCTAAGTACATTGATTTCTAAGAGGTGGAAGGCTAACAAGAAATTAGAGTCTATCTGGAGACAGAAAGCTTGATTGAACTAGTTAAAAACTTAAGGATAGCAACACAGGTTTCTTCCATATATCAACTAAGCTTTGCAGTAATAGGAATCACATCCAGTATGTTAAGTAGAATGGGATTTGTCTTAAAACTTCTAACGAGATTAAGGATGGGGAATTCAACTTCTTCTCTCAAATATTTACTAAGACTAATATTCACGGGCCTTTATTGGGAAGCAATGGATTTAATAAACTTAGTTCATTGCAAATTGATCATCTTGAATAAGTAGTAACAATTGATAAGCTTCATGATGTCATCTTCAACATTGATGAGAGAAAGGCCCCATGACCAAATGGGTTTAGTTTCAACTTTTATAAAAAGACATGGGGCTTGCTGAAAGCTAACTTATTTATATTGGTCCCATAATTCTTTCATATAGGCACACTACCTAAAAGTTTAAATACTAGCTATATTATGCTACTTCCAAAGATTGCAAATTATAGAACCTTCAATGATTATAGACCCATTAACTTGATTAATGGGATCTTTAGGATGATTTCAAAGGTACTTACAAATAAAATGAGAGAAGTTATAGGTTGTGTCATTAGCTCTAACCAATTAGCTTTTATAAAAGGTAGAAACATCATAGAGTGAAGGGTTTCATCTTCAAGCTTGACTTTCATAAAGCTTTTGACTCTGTTTCGTGGGACTTCTTAGACAACATTTTGGGGGTATATGAGCTTTAACTTATCTTGGCATAAATGGATAAGGGCTTGTATCTCTATAGTTCAGATGGTAGTTTTAGTTAATGGTTCTTCATGTCCTGATTTTAGGGTTTCTTGTGTTATACAGTAAAGAGATCTTATATCCTCTTTTCTCTTCAACATAGTTGTTGAAGGCCTATCAGTCATGCTCAATAGAAGCTTATCAATTAAGTTTTTTTCTTGTATTGATTTGCATCACTGTATAAGTATTTCACACTTATAATTTATGGATGATACCCTATTGTTCATCCCAAATAACTTGCAATGCTTGATGAATGTGAAAAGAGTTTTACGTTGGTTTAGTAAGTAATCGGGTTTGTGGGTCAACTTCCATAAGAGTTGCCTAATATAAATTAATATTAATAAAGACTATGCATTACAATTTCAAACTTTCTTAAATGCAAAGGTGAGTCCTTACCTCTGAAATACTTAGGTCTTCTTTTGGGCTTTAATCCTAAGCAGATCTTCACATGGAAACCTGTACTGTCAACAATCAGGACTCACTGACAATCTTGGAATGGTAAGATGTTATCTCGTGTGGGAAGAGTGCGCTTGATTAAAAGTGTTTTATCATTTTTGCCTCTATCCTAAAGTGGTTGTGAAGCAACTAACTTTGTTACAAGCTAGATTCCTCTATGTTGGAGTGATAGATAGAAGGCATATGCATTGTCTTGCATGAAACTTGTTTATCAAGGAGAAGGATAAAGGAGGGTTGGGAGTGAGTTCAATCATTGCGAAAAAATACAAGCTTGTTGTTTAAATGGATTTGGAGATTAGGCTCTAGAAATGATGCTTATTGAAAAAGATTAGACTCTTTAGATGATCTCATGCTTTATTGGCGTGGTCTTGCAAGAGGTAACCGACAGGACTTTAAAAGTAAAGTTTAGGGTAGGATATGTTATTTTATTCTCTAGTATATTTGATAAAGTATGAATAAGGTTGTCTTTAAGGGCTATACTCCTAATTGAGAATTATATGCGTCATCTTATTTTTCATCAAGATGCAAGTTGGATTCAATCATTTTGTAATTGTTTCATTCACACAGGTATGGATCTCTTGAGAAATCATAAGTGTATTCTTGGTTGGGATGTAGGAAGTTGATTTTTTTTTATAAGTTTTAAGAATTTGTTTTTTGTGTTGTTTTCTATTGTTCTATTGCTCCATTCCTTGTATTTTGCTAGTTTCCATCTCTTTAATGGCCAACTTCTTCTTTAAAATATTCAACTTCATAAAAAAAATAAAAAGTTATCCTTAGATCAAATTTCCATAATATATAAAATAAATTTTACACACAATGTAATAAGCATATGATCTCAATCTACTAGATTTAATACATAACATGATTTACTAAGGATGTAATAAATTAAGGATTTTAAAGAATTAAAAAATGTTTACACCGTCTACCAATTGCTAATAGTATTGGATACTTCTCTTAATTTAAAGTAGAACACTTCATAATATATTAAATATAAATATTTTAGTCAATATAGTTTGTGTTGCACTTGCCCTTAATTCTTAGTTGTAGCTTGAATTTTCCTTTTTTTAAAATTAAAAAAGAAGAAGAAGAAGAAAAATGCTCAAGGAATCAAGGAGGTAATCATAATGTACCACATGCATGCTAATTTAAGTGCCAGCAAAATCATACTAAAATCTGCCAGACTAACAGAAACTGTTGTCGAATTGAAAAATCAAACCTGAGATTAAGAATATGTAGAGTTCAGACTATAATCATGAGCTAGTCGTTGTAGACTTTACTGCTTTTCAAAGTATATATACTGTCATTAGTTCATAATTAGCCAACTTAATAATGTCACTAACATGGCATAACATATTCTGTTAAAAGTTTCCTTAATTTACATCGTGATTTGCACAGAATCCCTGAATCATATGAGTTGGCATTTACATTGATAAGTTGATAGTTTAGATTAGTGGGCTGTACTGCATGCCACATACACACATGACCCTGCAGATTCAAATAATAAAAAACAAATTGAAAGTTGAAACTCTTCAACTATTGAGCATTATTGGGAATTAATGTATATATAATTATACAGTTGATAATTAATATTAAGCAATTGAGATTATTAGAGGAAAGAAAAGTAATAAAATTCTAATGTAATAACATCCTAGGTACCATCCACATTAAATACGACCATCATTGTGAATATTATGTTATCCATGTGGTCTTGTCCTTCATCTGTGACCTGAAGCCCATAATTGTGACCCCGGCTTGATCATTCTAGTGTAGGAACAGGACACAACTGTTATTGTGGTATTAACTTTCCCAGAGAGAATAGTTTGCCCCACAATAATATCCTTCCTGAGAATCTGTTTTGTCTAAAAAATCTACTGCCCTTTACATATTTACAGTCCTTGCACACATGAATGTCTTAAAAATCTACAGCCTTTTACAATATTTACAATCCTTGCACACATAAATCTAATTAGATTTTAGAGACTATTATTGTAGCTCAACTTAATTTTATTTTTATTGTATTGGAATTTTAATGTAAAAATATTCAACAGTTCAAATTTTATAAATTTCATATTGTTTGAGAGTTAATATCATATCATTTATGTAGCATCATGCAATAAATTCAGAAATTTATTTAATATAATACTAGAGCTATAATAACTAAACTTTCAAGAAGTCGATTCTTATTATCTCATTCTTTTTAATAATTAAATTAATAAAATTAAATAGAAAAATAAATATCTAAGAATTTCTAGTTTAAAAAGTTTTTGACTGAGAAGATCGGTTAGAAATTAATATAAAATAATTTCTAGAATCTTATTGAATAATTTAATTTCTTAGATTGAAATAATTTTTTCATACATATATATATATATATATATATATATATATATATATATATAAGCTTTAATATCAAAGAACTTTTAAAAAATATAATATAAAATTATTCCAAAGCTTCATCAACCATATAAATTTTAGGTTAAAATAATTATTTGACATTTTGCATAGACATGTACGTACATTTCCTTAAAAAGAAACTAATTATAATAGAACCTCAACATATGAAAGGAATTTCAAACTAAATAAATCTTTATTCATTTTTCTATTTATTTTTATGTTTTAAAAGTGTTTTTGAAAAAATTTAAATTTTTTTTATTTTTTTACTTCAAATTAATATTTTTTATGTTTTTAGATTATTTTGATGTGCTAATATCTCCAATGTATTTTAATTTTTTTAAAAAATATATATTATTTTAATATATTTTTAAATAAAATACACTTTAAAAAATAATCACAACCACCCTTCATCCCTCCATGTATATCTCCAAAGTCATACTCCACCACTATGGTAGCCATCATTACATTTGACACATGCTATCGTGAGACTTACATTAGCTCCTTACAAAACAGAAAGTCCCTACTTATGATAGTGTGACTGCCGACTCAACTTGCTCCTTTCAGCAGTAGTAGTGAAATGCTTTAACCTCATCCACTTTCTTCTTGCAAATTGTAGGAGCTAGCAATGGGTTCTGTCTCTCACCTGTCTGCTCAGAGGAGAATTCATTGCGCATCGTTGTCCATTGATGAAACAACAAGTGGTGGTTAGAAGCTAGTATTCTCCAGGCTTAAATGGGAAAAACACTCCTAGAATTCATATCCCATCAATCATTTCAAAGTTTCTACCTGCTACAACTATTCTTTGTTCATTCATGGCAGGTTATGAGGACCATTTGAATTGTTTCCAGGATCATGTGGCCTTGAAACATCCTTCATTCTCTCTTTCAAATTAACACCTAGAATATTTCTAGGCGGTTAAGGGTCCAATATGGACATTTATATATCTCCCATTTAAGTTCAGGAATATAATAATTAGAGAAGGAGATCCCATTTTTAAATACGTAGTCAAAGAGTATGGTCAAATTCCATTGTAAAGCATTTCTACCGATACTCCCAAGCATGCATTTAAAGCCTTTGATCTGATAGATGGTAGGGAAATGGGAAGGACCTATAATCTGTAGGAGAAAGTAAAATATAGTGGGAGCCACTTGGATGTGGAAGATAAGAGCCACTTTGGAGTTAAATGCTTCCTCCCCGACGACTTGACTCTTCTTCTCTTAGCCTAAAGTTTAGTCGTTGCTTAGTTGTGAAGGGAATAGATAGCCCACCGCTTGCCAGCTTACTTCACCTTACTCAGGACCCCTTGCCAATACCCCATTATTACATCCCCTAAGAATTGAGTTCTAGACAGAGATGGGTGACCCTTTCTCACATAATTCTTAAGGTTGTTTTGTTCATCGTTTGAGTTTGTCCAGACACTAATGCTACTGCATGAGTGACTAAAATGAAGAAAACCTATGAGCCAAGGAGCCCTCGGAGGGTGGAGTTTCTGATAATAATTTGGAGTTATCGCAGACAGACATTCGAGGGGGGGGGCCATCGTGCCTGTCACGTGCTTCAACTCCTCATAACCTAGACAGCTGCCCAACAAGCCAATCCTCTACACATAATTTCTACCTGCCTTTATCATCCAATATGCCGCCACGTCTAACTCAGGTGGATCCACCCAACGTGATAATGTGCTCATATTGACAAAGACTGAACAAGAGAAACTTGAGGAACAGCTGAATTTGTGTTTCGTAGGACCTCCCATGTTATTCACTGCCACTGCTAGTTTACTGCTTCGGCTTGTTCATGATTTTTCCATTGGCCTGGCTCGTGAAAAAACCAAAAAAAAAAAAAAAAAAACGAAGTTTCAAGCCATATACATGGTTTATTGAGAGCCCATCTGGTCAAATGCATTAATCATCTTGAAGAAGACTGAAACCATCATATTAAAAAAAAATCTTATAATTTGGGCATTTTTAAGAGCTCCATGAATCACATAAAGCAATCTTATTATAATAAGATTGCTTGAAACATTAACAAAAAAAAATATATATTTTTTATAACATACAAAACATTAACAAAAAAATAATGAAGTGATTAAAGTACATGATTTTAGAAAGAGATACGAAGTTACAAGTTATGATTATTTTTTTATTTTATTGATTTTTGGAGTGATTTGTTTTTAGTGATTTTGGTGTTTGGAGTTATTAGGTAATTTATACAGGGTTTATGAGTTTTTGATGTATTTTTAGATAAAAATAACTAAAAATTTAACTTTTAAGGCAAAAACTCCTCTTCTTGATTTTTTAGCTACTACAATGATAGCTGGATTTAGATAATAGCCCAATAAACAATAAGTTCTCCACATTATATAAAAACGAGCTGAGACAAAAACAAATAAAGAAATAAATCTTAAGCAGACTTGAGTTTTTTTAATAAGTTCAAGCACATTAACATGATATTTTTTTTAATTTAAATTTAAGAGTTTTCAAGAAAATATTAATTAGCTTATAATATATGTATATTAAATTAATTAAAAATATATTTTAAATACCATTTAATTTTTACTTTATTTAAAATAAGAGTATAACAATTTTTTTTATAATATTAATAATATTTTTATAGCTCATCATTGATTTTTTTTAATTTTATTTGTTGCTTTTCTAATAGCTTATATTTGTATTATTATTTAATTAAATAAAAATTATTTCAGTAAAAATAGTGTTATTATGACATCTAGATTCGTGACTCGAAACAAGAATTTAACAGATTTGATCAAGTTAACTCAAGTTAATTAAAAATATAATCTCCATACTTTAAAAAAATAATTTCATATACAGTAAATTTCAAGTTTATAATTTTACTTTCAAATAAAAAATATGATAATAACTTTTTCACATATTTTTTACCTTAAAAAAAGTGTCCGAAAATCAAAGTTTCAACCTTTGTCCACACTAAAAACTACAAAAAGGAGCCCCTATTGTTCCATGTATTAACGAACTTGAACAATGATGGATCCATCGTATTAAATATAAATATAAATATAAATATAAATATAATATTGTAGCCATTTTCAAGAGCCCCGTGAAGCTCATAATCATTTCTCAACTGCCCTGCGACCTCTCTCAACCAATATTACTAAAAATGACTTATGACAATGACTGGATTAAGCTACAAAAACAGAGTTGTTGGTTAAACCAATAAATTACTAACTGACCATAGTTTTGTCGAAAACTAGTGATCTAAATAATATAATCTGATATTAATTGAATTGTTTGTAAATCACTGATTATGTTATTATTAAAAAAAAGTTTAATATAGAAATGTAAAAATTAAATGAATATATTAATTGCATTTCTAGAATTTAGATGATAGAATGTTTATAATTCTAAACATGAATAAGCATGCTTGAATAAAATTGAATAAACAATATTTAAATTAAATTATTAAGATACTTGTTACAAGTATATACAATTTGATTGAGATGAAGATGTGATATTGTTAATGATCAATTTAAGGTTTTATAACTAATCTCATGACTCGATACAAACAAAATCACTAGAATCAATTTTATAAAATTCCAACATCAACACCTTGATTAGTTGCACTACTAATTAAGCTCCATAAACTCTAGGTAATATAATTCAAAATTTATCTACAATATAACAGAACCTAAGCTTTAAAGTAGAAGAGAAAATAAAAGAAAAACTAAAGTATAAATTGGAGAAAATTAATATGAAAACTTTGATTACTAGAATTCATTTATGTCATTTGTCTATCTTAATTACTTGTCATTCAAAAAAAACTAGCCTGTTAATTTTTTGCTTTAATATAATGTTTTTTTATTTAAATAAATGAAAAATCAGTTTAAGGAAGAAGACTATTTAAAATTGTTTATTTATGGTCTAGAAAAAAAAATTATTTATGGACCTAAAAATTATTCATGTGTTGGTAAAAAATAATCTTTATAAGTCTAAAAATTATTTTAGAGAAAACTCATAATTCAAGGCTTAAACCCAATCAAACTTGCTTAACCTAGAAGTCCATTTCACTTAAGGTTTCTTTCTTTTAAAAACTTGAAAGGTTATTTTTTATTATTTTCTTTACTTCTTATTAAATAAGCTATAAGAAAATATTGTATTTCTTATGATAAATAAAGGGTTTTAGTTTAACAAATATACCATTCAAGGATTATTTGAGATTAATTTATCATTCATCCATAATTTTTAATCATGTTAAAGAGCTTTTGTTGGAGAATATTTTTTAACAAAAGGACCTCACTTTTAATTTAACATCAATTTTTTTCATTAACCACATTTATAAATGATAAACTTATTTTTAACGGGCTTAAAAAACTCTTATAACCCTCCCTCCTTGGACACGCTCAAGGGAATGAGCATGCCCCGAGTGGAGGCTTGACAATGTGCCAAGTCAAGCATGCTAGGCTCAGTAGTATGCCAAACCCTGGCACACCCAAGAGAATGACTATCCTCTTTTGTAGTGTGTCAAGCATCGGGCACATTGGGTCTAGTGCTAGCCAGACCTAGACATGATTGGGTTTGGTAGTGTGTCAATCCCTGACAAGCTATGTCTAGCATTACTAGTGTGTCAAGTCTCAGGCATGCTAAACTTAGTAACATGCCAAGCCCTTGGCATACCCAAGAGAATGATCATTCTTCTTTGGGCATGCCTTAAGGAATGATCATCCTCCCTTAACATGCCCAAGGGAATGAGGTAATGTGGATTTGGAATACATGTCAGATTCAAGACACTTGGACTTGACAGTCAACCATGCTCAAAACTACGTGGGTCTAACAAACATGTAAGATCCAAGGAACTTAAACTTGACAGTTAGCTAAGTCCAAGGTAACAACCATTATTTGTTGGGCATGGCCAAAGGAACGATCATCCTCTCTTGGCACGTCTAAGAGAATGAGATGATGTGGATTTGAAAAACATGTTAGATCTAAGGCACTTAGAAAACGTTTGGGAACGCGCAAAATTCAAATTTGTTTTTTTACTAAAAATTAATTTTTTTGTATGTTTTGGATTGTTTTTATGCGCTGATCTCAAAAATAATTTTTAAAAAATAAAAAAAAAGCATCATTTTGATGCATTTTGGCACAAAAAACACTTTGAAAAAGACCTGCAACCACACTCTCAAACAGGCCCTTAGACCTGACAATAAGTCAAGTCCAAGATAACGACCATCTTTCCTTGGCACATTCAAAGCAACAACCATCCCCTATTGGATCTAACCTTAGTGAAGAACTCAGTTTCCATGGACTTACTTGCATTTGAGGTCTTAGAACTTAATCTCCCTACACCTTTTAAGTATATAAAAGTCCTCCAAGAACCCACATTCTCATCAAATACTAATATAGATGTAAGGAATATTTATCCTTTATTAAATGCTATCAGTGTAAGATTACTCCTTTTAGGTGTATAAAAGTTCTCCAATGACCCACCATATTCCTATCAAACATTAATATAGATATAAGGGATATTTATCTCACATTAAACACTATCAGGGTAAGATTACACTTCAAACTCTTCTCTTCACAAAAAGACTAGACTCATAAACTATAAATACATCATGAGACAAATGAGACCTTCAGAACAAAAATTCACAATCTTTATTCCCTTCTACATATATATTTCTAAGCATCTCTTTCTATAATATTCTTGTATTTTTTTTCTCTTTAAAAAGATACTTATTTAAGTATCGGAAAGTCTCCACCTTCACCTTAGTTTACCAAGCAGGTACTAGCCACAAGTGACCTTGGTTTACCAAGAATCAAGTATAAGTTATCAACTACCTTGGTTAGGGAGAATATATGAGATTGCTAAAACCAATTGATTAACTGATTATTCAACCCAGGAGTCCTATCCCTAGGCTGGTTGAATTTTTAGGACTTCATCAATAAATAAATCAGTTAATGATATAAATAAATCAATATATATATATATATATATATATATATATATATATATATATATATATATATGAAATGTTGGATTAAGCCTCCTAATTATTCTTAAATGTCTCAAGTGAACAATATTAATGTCGTTGGGAGGATTATTATTATTAAACTCAATTTAAGCTAGTTGAAAATTTGATATCTGACTATTTAACCTATCCTAATTGATGTTATGAATCGGATTTCCAAATGATATTATTAGACCTGAGAAATGAGAACAATTGGACCAATTTGTCATATATATAGGGCAATGTACAAAGTAATTGTGGAGATTACAACATAAAAGTATACCTATAATATTTTTTATATGTGTGCATTCTATAATATGCCCTCTCAAGTTGAGGGTAGAGAATCAACTCAAAGCTTGAAACGAAAAGTAGTAAACGAAGCAGTAGGAAGTAGCCTAGTAAAGACATCGACAAGTTGATAATGAGAGGAAATAAAATGAATCTAAATCTTCTTCTTTGCAACTCTATCTTGGGCAAAATGATAACCAACCTCAACATGTTTTGTGCAAGCATAAAAAACAGGGTTTGCAGATAAATAAGTGGCACCAAAATTATCACACCAAATGATAGGAGTAGAAACATAAAGAATCTGAAGATTTGTTAATAAATACTAAAGCCAGATAACCTCAGCAGTGCCATCAACTAAGGCTTTGTACTCAACTTTAGTAGAGGAGCGAGCAATTATACGTTGCTTACTTGATTTCCATGAAATTAGCATTTGACCAAAGAATACAAGTAATATGTAGGCCACGTGTTAACATACCCTTAAGATAATGTAAAATGCATTTAATGGCAGCCCAATAAGAATTTGTAAGAGCATGCATAAACTTACAAACTCTATTAACAACAAATGAAATATATGGCCTCGTAAAAGTAAGATATTGAAGAGCACCCATAATTTGATGAAAGCGTGTATCATTAGAAAATAAAGGATCGGGCAATATGATAGTTTTAGATGTAGAGATAGGAGTATTAACAAGTTTGCAAGATGTCATACCAGCCCAAATGAGGATGTCAAATGTATATTTATGTTGTCATTACATAAGACACATACTAGTAGACTGAACCTCAATACCTAAAAAATAATGAACAGTACCCAAGTCATGAAGCTTAAATTTTGAGCTTAATAACTGGATAAAGCGTTGAAGTAGAAGAGAGTTACTACCCATAAGGAGAATATCATCAACATAGACTAGAAGATAACAAATATCAGTACCAACAAAAGATAAACAATGAGATATCCACCTTAGAGGTGCGAAAACCAACTAATAGTAGAAAGTCATTCAGACGAATGTATCAAGCCAGCGGAGCCTATTTTAAACCATATAGAGACTTATGCAATCTACACAAATGAGAGGGGAGAGTCGAATCAACAAAACCTGAAGGTTGTTTCATGTAGACATCTTTGTTAAGAACATCGTTGAGAACAACATTATGAATATCAAGCTGATGAATTTTCCAATCACATGACACCGCAATGGAGAAGACTAATTTAACGGCCTCCTGTTTGATAATAGGACTAAAAGTTTCAAAGTAATTAATACCTTTTTGATGAGTGAAACCTTTAGCAACTAGGCGCATCTTATACCTCTCAATGTTGCCATCAACTCTGTGTTTAATCCTGTACACCCACTAACTACCAACAACATTCATCGAAGGGTGACACAACATCAAGGTCCAAGTTAAGTTAGCGCGTAAAGTCTAAATTTCCTCATGTATAGCACTATGTCACGCCTCATACCTATTAGAATCATTAAAAACAAGTGGCTCATGAGTAGGAGGAGAAACTACCTAACTAGAAGAGGCAGCAGAGGCAATGGTAGTTGTTGTGGATAGTGTTGTCTTGGGTTGTCTAAGATGGAGGACCATGTTATGTTGACGAGCGGCTGGGTGTAGAGAATAAGAGCCTGTACCTTGAAGTTGCTAGAGAGGATACGAGGAGAGGTCTGCACAGAGCTGCAGTCTAACAGGAGAATCAGTGGAGGGATTGGTCTACACAGCAGACACTGGTGAATTTACTGCAGAATTAGGTTGTTTTGCAGTGGTAAACCTGGAAGATGAACATTTATCGATGGGGAATCTATTCTTGCATAATAATCATTGGAAAAACAAGTAAATGGTAACAGTATGGCAGGGCTGGACGGTGATGAAGTGGTTGCAGAATTTATGGGCAAGTGGGGGGGTCTGTTGGGGTACGGCAGAGGGCAAAACAGTGGTGCTGTTTGGGCAATTTTGTGAAGTGGTAGGTTGAAAGAGTTGGGGAGGATTCAAGGGTGTGAGGCGTGTAATCTGTGTTGAAGGTATTGATGAATGTGTTATATGTTCAGAATTCACAAAATGAAAAACATTTTCATGAAAACAAATATGACAGGAGACATAAATACGATGAAATGTTAAATTAAGACAACGATAACCAAGATAGGATGGGCTATATCTTAAGAACACACATAGAGAGGAATGAAAATCCAATTTGTGAGCATGGTATGGACACAAAAGGGAAAACAAAGACACTCAAAAGTACGCAGAAAATTATAATCAGGAGTACGATGAAACAGACACTCAAATGAAGATGTATTTTGGAAAACAAAAGTAGGCATGCGATTAATAAGATATACCGATAATTCAAAAGCATAGTTCCAAAATTATAATGGTGCACTCTATTGACCTTAAAGGATGAGGTCAGTTTCGACAATATATCGATGACGACACTCAACGGTGTTATTTTGTTCATGAGTATGAGGACAAATTAACCGATGGTGAATACCAATGGTCTAAGAGAATTTATTTGACTTATGATATTCACCACCCCAATCAATTTGAACAGATTTCATTTTTAAGTGAAAATTGATGCTCAACAAGTGTTTGAAAACAATGAAAGATGGAAAACATATAAGATTTAGAAATAAGCGGATAATACCATTGTTTGCTATGTGCATTGATAAATATAACAAAGTAATGGAAGTCATCAAAAGAAAACATAAGGGCAGGACCTCAAACATCACTAAATATTAAATCAAGTGGGGTGGTCGTTTTGTGACTCGTAGGTCGCAACGACAAACGTGATGACTTGCCTAATTGACAAGTTTGACACAAAGTAAGAGAATGTCTAGAAGTACATCCGATTTTATTGTCGGAAACTAAAAAAATTTAAAATACAAGGGGTTGAATGACCCAAACGACGATGTCATAGGTCGGCAGTCGCGGAGATGCAAGGAAACCAAAAAGCTTGAGGAATTGACGTAGAAAAAGACTCGGAGAGGATATAAAGACCATCATTACTCTGACCGGAAAGGAGAACTTCCTTGGTGATGAGATCCTTGACGTAAAACATAGAAGTGTGAAATTCAAAATAAACATGATTATCACGACATAATTTCTAAATAGATAACAACGGTTTGGTAATATGAAGCACATGAAGAACATTAGATAATGTAAAAATGTGTTTTGGGGAACGTAATGTAGTATGTCCAATATGTGATATGTCAAGACTCTTACCATCACTAACATGCAAATGATCATTACTAAGATAGGTTATAAAATCGGTCAGAGTTGCAAGATCATGTGTGATGTGTTGATTTGTGTCGTTGTCGAGGAACCAAGTCGCAGCAGAAACATTCCTAACAGCAAGGTGAGCAGAGGGCTACGAAACTGGGAACAATAGGGAGTTGTATGACCAAAATTAGAGCATAATTGGCAGTGGATATGTTGTTATCCAGACCACTGGCCAACCCCTGTGTTGTGTTTGTTTTGCTGCCAATTGTTTGGCCTCTAGTCGGCGGTAGATTAGCTTCTGTTCTAGTGATTGTAGCGGTTGTTGTTGATACACCAGTTGCCACGAGAACACCTCTTGTTACGACTGAAATTTAAGCTATGATGAGACATAACAAGATGAGCAAAGGGTTGTGGTGTTGGCAGTAGTGGTGGCTGCAGCAGTAGAGATAAAGACAACATAAAGGGAGTGACATCATGGAATGAAGGGAGTTCTTGTGAAAAAATTTATGGGTAAGAAGGTGGCTGTGAAGATCAGCATACGACAGCGATTCTGCCTTAGTTAAAAAAATTGTTACCAAGTGTTTGAACTCACCATGAAGGCCACAAAACATATATAAATTGAAGTCTTCAAGGGACATGGGGCGACCAACAATAGCCAATTCGTCAAAATAACGATTTGGCTTGCTACATGCATACTAACCAATGAGTCACATTGCCAAAGATTTTGAAAGGAACCATGAAGTTGCGTGATGCGAGAATTAGACGAAGACGCAAGAGCTTTCTCAAGAGTGCGACAAACACAATATTATGACGTATGACAATCTACCACGAGATGCAACACATTTACGGAGAAAGAGGAGAGTAATACACTCAAAATAAATTGATCATGTTGCTTCCAACGAAGAAAAGAAGGGTTGATTGTAGAGGGAGAACCAACAGTACTGTCAAAAACATGAGATGAATGACACGACACTGAGTCGTCAATGAAGTGAAAAACAACTTGACGAAGGAGATAGGGCTTTATCTGCATTCACCAATAAAGATAATTTATGTTCATAAGTTTCAATGAAACAACTTGGTGGGTGTTTGATAGAGCAACGATAACTGGAGTTTGTGTTCTCATAATATGTAGAGGAACGACAGAAACTTGCGAGGAGTCGTCATTGACATGTTCTGCAAGTGAAGGCTATTGTTGTGGAGGAAGGACACCACCGACAACAGCTTGTAGATGGCTGGCCGGCTGGGCTGCACTACCGGTGGTAAGGGAGAAGTCGGCGGCAGCAGCAATAGAGTCCATTTAGGAGAGGAAAAGAGAAGGTCAGTTGCAAGGGGGAGAGGCAGAGAAGAGTTCTGATGGTAGAAGGCTCTGATACCAAGTTGAGAATAATTAGGAGGCTTAACGTATTGGTTAGATAGCTTTATGTGTGTGTGTGTGTGTGTGTGTGTGTGAGGGGCAATGTATAATAGTAATGATGGAGATTACAACATAAGAGCATACCTATAATATTTTCTATAAAGATATATTCTATAATTCATACCATATGTTTAATCTTTAATAAAATCAGATTTTGTAAGATAATAAATAAATAAATAAAATGAGATCTTGTTTCTCTCCGTGGATCAGTATCCTTTTAGGGATTTTAACGAATCTTATCATCTTGCCATACGCGATGTCAAACTTGAAGAAATGTGGATTCCTCATAATAAATAGTAAACATACATTCAATTAATCTGGACATTCTTAAGAGCTACATGGATCATGTGGAGGGTGAGCCTCCTGTGTCACGAACATTAAAGCAATGGCATATAATTATGTCAAAGATTGATTGGATTAATTCTCGGATTTTCTCATAATCTAAGATTAAACGAGGTACGTAAGGCTTAAACTCGATTTGGTTCAGATATTATATGATTCTGTTTTGACTGCTAGAGCTGAACCTGGTACAAACAAGTCTCGATCCCTTGCCAAAACTAGCGTTGTCTTTCCATTGGAATCTCCATAATCTGCACCCAGTTCATGGGATCCAATGAACTTATTATCTAATCATTATAATCAAGTCGACTTGTCTCCTCAGATTATATGAACCATCGAAATTGTGGTATCTTTTGACTTGTGGATACCCTTATGTTTTCTGATTACTTGTTTGTATTAATTTTGGGAGGGAAGGGGGGCTGGGATTTTGGCAGAAAGGAGCTTTAAGTGTAGACAGTGAAGATGCTTCACACGCTATAAAAGCCAGGGAAAAAAGATGGTCCAACAACAGTAGACAAGTGTGCGCTTGCTTTGATTTTTAAACAATTGGGTAGCTAGCAAAGTCAGATTTTCTTGTATCTTAGGAAATTAACAAATCCAAAATCCATGATTGTTGTTGGATCAGCTTTTGGACAATATATACAGAGTTGAGAGTTGAAATATCTGGTAGCAAAAAGAGAGTGAAAAAAGAATATTGGAAAATACTTTCTTTTCCTTTACACGTGAGTCACCCTTTTCCCTCTCCCCTCTTTTTTTTTTTTTTTTCATGCTGATCTATTAAAGTTGGATATATGTGACTTTATTGTAGCAAGCAATATGAGACTTTGCAAGTGCCTGGTTATAAAAGTGGAGCTTTTGTGCCTTGCATCCTTCAATCTTTTTCAGGTCAATTACTAAAACTTCCCTGAAGTTTGGTCTGATCATCTACATTCGTTTTCAGCCATTAGGGAGGAATTAGTAACTAAATATTGAGTAGGCTAAACATTAGGCAGGAATTAGTAACTAAATAGGAAATTTATGTGCAGGTATTTCAGCCATTTTATTCTAAGTGAATGGCTCATAAAATTAGTGACTTGATGGTTAGGGATGAAAATGATTGAGTAAGGAAAGATAGGGAAGTTAAGGTGTTAACATATTAATTAATATTTGGAGCTGCATTTAAACCACAAGTTTATAAATTTATAAATTTTTGTTTTTGTTTTAAATTTTGTTTTTTAGTATTAAGATCGTTTTAATGTGTCAATATCAAAAATAATTTTAAAAAAATATATATTTTAAAACAATCCTTACCAACATTGAACTAAACACCATCAAGCCTAACGGAGGTTTGGGCAATCTACCCATTTATTTCCAACAAAACATGGCATGTGAGTTCGAACGAGGAAGAAACAGGAAAGATTAAAGAAAAAACCAAAGCTGACGGCAAATCCTTTTCTAGATTTGAAGTCCATGGTTTGGGATTTTAAAGAATGATGAACACATAGTAGAATTCAGAAAATAGAGCTAGTGCATGCAAAAAGTATCATTGAAGTTTTTGCATCAATCCAATCCAAGTTTTTTTCATTTTCTTTCCACTAGCTTTTGCCTCCTTTTTTCCCTATGACACGAATGGATTGGATAGATTGTGGCAGACATCAAGAAGCCCACACGAAGTGGCATTCAAGATTTTCATAAGAAGAAAGGGAAGAAGAAGATGAGATTCCTAGCAAAGTCAACATAGAAGAATTCCTTAGTGGATTCTCCCACTGGAATTGCATTTGTTTTACAATTTTGGATTGCATTTAGGATCAAACGTTCAATTATATACTTTTGAATAAAAATTGAGAAGAATTAGATTAGCATTTGTAACTTCATAGGTAAGTGACCCGCAATTCTGTAGATTCTTGCAATCCACCGATGAAAGTATATTTCTATCACAAACTTTTACCACAAAGTGATTAATGCTGACGCACCATTGTATTTTATATATATATATATATATATATATATATATATATATATATATATATATATATATATATAAAAGTGTTTGGTAACAGGTAGTGATTGATTTTTTATTAAGAAATATATTAAAATAATGTTTTTTTATTTTTTAAAATTTATTTTTAACATCAACATATCAAAATAATTTAGAAATATATATAAAAAATAAATTTTAATAAACCTCTCACCTTGAACTGGACTCACGAGGGCTAAGGCTGTGTTTGGGAACGCGGTGCAAACCACGTTCCCTTAAATTTTGATTTATTTTTGCTTAAAATGAATATTTTTTTATATTTTCAGATCGTTTTGATATGGTGATATTAAAAATAATTTTTAAAAAATAAAAAAAAATTATTTTAATATATTTTTAAATAAAAAATACTTTAAACTATTACCGTTACCATAATCTTAAATAGACCCCAAATGACCAGGGTTGCATCCTATTTAATTTCTTATGCATTGCGATAGCAAGTTAAAAAGAAAAGAAGATGATGATTAAATCTGCGCAGCCCAGCCCAATCCAAGAATACTGTCTAGTCTACACTCTTGAAAATGTGATTAAATCTGCCAATCCAATTATTCATTTAAACTCCTGTTAATTATGTAGTCGAAACTTGAGATGGAATGAACTTAGCCTGCAGTAGCACAGCCCAATCCACAATTCTGCCTTGACCCAAGAAACCAAGAATTACCAGATAACAGTGTAAGAGGCATTGAAAAAAAAGCTCGAGATCACTAGTTACAATGGACTGACGATATTGTATAGGTGTTGGGAAAAAAGAAGAAGTGAAACATCTTGAAAGCAGAGAAAAAGGTTCCCTTTGACACCAAAAAGTCATTAGAAATCTAAAAAGAGAAAAAAAAATTAAAATTATAGGATACAAGAATGAATAAAAACAATATCTCATATAAAAAAAAATTGTGAATGTCTCATATTTATAGCTATCAAACCTATGCTTATAAGATAAATAAATACAAATCTTAAATGTCATAAATCACCTACAATTAATATAAGATTACAATAGTGAATATGAAAACTAAATATAATCTAATATTATTTAAGAAAGAAAAATACAAAATTCCACAAAAAATAAGGATACAAAATTTTTTTTGTTTTATATTTTTTACGTTTTATATTCAAGAAAAAACAACATAATCGAATTGAATCTAAATGGATAAAAAAAAAGACGGGGAGGGGGCATTAAAATCACATAACAAAATATATTATAAAAAGTGATATTTAACTGTGAGTTATTAATGAAAAACAACATAATTTAAACTTTGTTTTTCATTATTAACTTAAAACAAAAATGATGATAACCAACAAACATCGTCAAATGATCCATTATAGGTGTTGATTGGGTCAATTACAAGGTTAATAAATAAAACAAATTAAAAAGATACTTAATGGGTTTATTTAGGATATTTGGGTCAAGTAAAGGTTCAAGACTAATTAATGTGATTCATGCAAAAGAAATAGATATTACAACAAGGAATAATCAAGCTTTAATTAATGTGATCTATGCAAAAGAAATAAATATTTTATTTGGCTTGAACATGCGGCAAAGCTTGGAAGCAAAAGGGGTAAGAAAAATAATTATTTCTGGAGATCCTAGAAGGCAAGGATTTTTTTATTAGGAATGGAAATTAGAGGCAGCAAATGCAAGTTTTCCTTATGAGTTATTAATTCCCTATAAATTTAGTAACTTGGACTGCATTAGAGTCGACAACTTTAATAATATTGGAATTCCTATTTTTGCAAGGAAACAAAGTTGGTAGCTTGGGAGTTTTGTTTCGGAAGGAATCTTTAATTTTGAAGGATACCAAGTGGCAACATTATTTTCTTTCTAGTGTTAGCAACGTTATTTTCCTTCCAAAGTTATCAACTAGTGCAATTATTTTACAAGGGTTTGACAACTATGTTCTTTATGAGGGAATATATGAAGCCATGTAATTAAGTTAGAATTAGGTTTTGTTATTTATTTTCCAAACTTTAAAGTATTTTTAATTGGGTTTTAATGTGAGTCTATTAATCCATTAAAGCTTATTTTATTTTGTAAACTATAAATATTATTTTGAAAGGGAAAATAAGTCAAACTTGGTCATTCAAATATAATATTGTGTATGTGTTAGATTTTGCTCATACTCTTGTTTCTTCATTGAACTCTCTAGAACATATCAAAGATTAATTGTTCTTGTGGTGTTCATCGTTATACTTCTAGTTTCCTATTCTTTATAATTAAATGGTTGGGGTCTTTCATCCAATAACTTTGGTTTCTTGGTTCAAGTAATCATTGGGTTGGGTTTTTATCAATCTGATTTTAGTTTTTTTCGGTTGTTTCTATTTTATTTATGGATTCTAGGTTTCTTACCCTTTGATTTCATATCAATTGACATCAGAGCATGATTTTAAAATCAAGTTTCATCTATCTATATTTTAATTTTAATGTTATTTGTTTTGATTTTCATCCTTAAATTTACAGCAACTATATATAAAAAAAATAGATGAAATTTTATGTTATAATATATTTACTATCGAACAAAATAAAAAAAAAAAAAGTAGAAATCACATCAGTTTAATTTATGTTGTAAATATAGAGTTTACACAATTTGAATTTAGATTTTTGCAAAATTGCAATTTGCTTTAGTTTTTCTTTGGTCAGTGGGTATTGTTTGCTTGAAAATTGATTTTGGGTTGCTGAAATGATAAAAATTTGATTTAGGATGTGAAAGAACATTACAAATCAGATTTTGTTGATTTAGTTTGTTATAACATTAGGTGATTTCAAATTATTTATTGAGTCCACAAAAGTTGCAGGGTTTAAATAGTCATTCTCGAGTTTTATTTTTATAGTCATTTTTGTTTTCATATTCGTTTCATTTTTGTTTTCGTATTCATTTTGTTTTGTTCTCGTTTTCGTATTCATTTTTTTATTGTTTTCTTGATTGTCATGTGTCTTGAAGTCTTTGGTTAGGTACTATGAACTAGATTTTTAATGTTAGAATACTAAAAAGACGTGATACCATACATGTGGATAAGTTGGTTGACAAGAATGAAGATGAAAAATCTAAAAAATCTAACCATGTATCATTTAGCAAAAAAAAAAAAAACAGATTTTAACAACAAAGAAATCATAGTGATGAAAGTTTTGACAACTGAGAATTTCAGCCATTGAGGAGTAGGAAGAGATTGGGGTTTCATGATGGCTTTGATAAAATCTAGGGAGCATTAAGATAAAAATCCTAGCCTTTCAAGAAGGAATGACCCCAATGCATTTTCAAAATGGGAGAATAAGATGAAGTTAATCTTCGATTGTCATAACTACTTAGAAGAGAAAAAGGTAGAACTTGTTATGGTTGAATTTACTAATTATTCTATTATTTGGTGGGATCAACTTGTTTTGAGTAAGAGGAGAAATCATGATAAACTTATTAATATATGGAATGAGATGAAAGCAATCATAAAGAGGAGATTTGTCCCAATTCATTATTATCAAGAATTATATGAAAAGTTGCAAAATCTAACTCAAGATTCTAAGAGTGTAAAACACCATCATAACAAGATGAAAGTAGTTATAATTTAGGTGAATGTACGTAGTGGAGGATAAAGAAGCTATTATGACTAGGTTTTTGAATAGTTTGAATCATAAGATAGCGAATGTGGTGGAATTGCAGCACTATGTGGAGTTAGAAGACATGGTGTACATGAATAGAAAAGTGAAAAGACGACTTAAGAGGAAAGGTAGTGTATGGTAAGTCTAAAATTTAGGTTTTTTTTTTTACTTGAAAGTTAAATTATAGGAGAGAGAATGTTGTCCGAATCAAGCCAATTAGAAATCTTAAACTAAACTATGTAATGGCAAGAAAAAAGTCTACAATGATATTAGAGGTAAATCTGATTCTCAAAGCACTTTGTAATCATGATATTAAATATTTTTTATGTTTAGGAATATGTCTCATAGCTTCTCAATGTCCAATAAAAAAGCTATGATCTCACATGATCATGGGGAGGTTGAAACCAAAAATGAAAGCAAAGATGAGGATATGACACCACTTGATGATGTTAGTGATAATGTCGTGGAGTGTACGTTTGAGGATGAATCGTTTGTGATTAGGTGAGCATTAAATATTCAAGTAAATGAGAATGATTTGAAGTAATAAAAGGAGAATATTATTTATATGAGATGCCACATCAATAATGAGGTATGTAGTATGATTATAGATGGTGAAAGTTGTGCTAATGTTGTTAGTACCACACTTGTTAAGAAGTTGAATTTCAATACTACAAAACATTATAAACCTTATAGCTTCAGTGATTGGATGAATGTGAAGAATCGAAGTTTAATAAGCAGGTTTTGGCTTCGTTTTTTATTAGGAGACATAGTGATGAAGTTTTATGTGATGTCATTCTTATGCAAGCAGGTCATTTGTTATTAGGGAGATCATGATAGTTTGATAGGAAGGTTATATATGATGGGTTTAGAAATAGGTATTCTTTTATAAAAGATGTAAAATTCATCACTCTTGTACTATTGTTACCAAATCAAGTTTACGAGGACGAATTAAAATTAAAAAGTGAGAAAGAGGCTAATAGGAGTGAAGATTTAGAAAATATCATGAGCTATGAGAGAAAAAAAAATGTCATGAGCTTTGATGAGAAAAGAAAGTAGGATTTGACTAAGAGAGAAAACAATAGAGAGCTAGTGAAGTGGAAAGAAAAATGGAGTAAAGAAAAAAAAATAAAGAAGAGGAATGAGAGTGTTGAAAGAATAATAAAGAAGTATGAGATATTTTATACAAGAAAAAAAATGTTCTTTATACTAACAATCATATGCAAAATAGTGTTGTTGTTTCTTTTTTACAAGATTATAAGGATGTAATGCCCATTATGGTGCTCCTAGTGATGATTGGGTTTGAGTGCTAATGAGAAAGGAAAGATTTCCAGTCTATAAGAGATATAATTTGCAGTCTAAAGGAAATAGTCCATTCCAAGGTATTGAATGAATAACAACAATGCATATAATGTGAAACTTAGAAATGAGTATTTAATGCTATTTTTAATATTTATGATATTTTTTTATTTGATGTAGGTGATGATTTGAGGTTGAATCTTTTTTAGAATAAAGGGACTGATAAGAACCAAGAAGCATCACCAAATGATCCATTAGAGATGTCAATTGGGCTAATTACAAAGTCAAAGTCCAAGAAGATTAAAAAAGCACTTAATGGGCTAATTTAGGATATTAGGGTCAAGTTGAGGTTCAAGACTATAACAAGGGATACTCAGGCTTTAAATAATATAATTCATTTAAAGGAATTACATCTTTTATTGGGCTTGAACATACGGCAAAGCGTGGCAGCAAAGGTGGAGAGGTGACAAGCATTGTTTCCTTATGTTTTTTGGTTTTCCTACAAGGCATGGATCCTTATTGGAAACGAAAATTAAAGTCAACAACATAATTTTTTCCTTATGAGTTAGCGTCTTTAGCAGCATTGGAATTTTTATTTTTTAAAGGAAACAAATTCAAGAGTTTTGCTTTACAAGGAATCCTTAATTTTAAAGGATACCAAGTTGGCAACATTATTTTCTTTCCAAATTCAACAACAAGTGCAATTATTTTATAAGGGTTCGGTAACTATGTTCTTTGTATATGAATATGTGGCGTCCATACAATTAAGTTAGAACTAGTTTTTTGTTATTTATTTTATAAACTTTGGAATATTTTTAATTGGGTTTTAATGTTAGTGCATTAGGGTTTATTTTATTTTATGAACTATAAATACCTTTTTGAAAGGAAAAACAAGGCAGACGTGGTTCTTCAGAAATTATATTGTGTAAGAGATATTTTGCTTATACTTTTAGTTTTTCATTAAACTCTCTAGGATTTATAAAAAAATTTAATTGTCTTTGAGATGGTCATTCTTATACTTCCAATTCTTGATTCTTTATAATCAAATGGTTGAGGTCTTTCTTCCAATAATTTTGGTTTCTTAGTTCAGGTAATCATTGAGTCTGATTTTTATAAATTTAATTTTGGTTTTTTAGATTGTTTCTATCTTGCTTGTGGGTTTCAGGGTCTTTACCCTTCGAGTTTGCATCAAGAAATAAGTTAATAATAATAATAATAAAAAAGTTACTTGAATCGATTTACAAAAATCATAGTAAATAGTCCAAAATATTTGAAAAGAGTTTTATTTCAATAGAGATCTTAAACCTCCTATTTCTCATTATTGGGATATATAATTAGTTTTTTTTGTAAATTATAAACGAGTTTCTATAATTTTGTACAAAAGATTAAATAGGCCATTTATTTTAAAAATAATTAATTAGCCTTTATTTTTTAAAATTTATGTGTAACGCGATCATGTTTCTCTAAGAAATAGAAAGGAAAAAGGAACATATGTTAGGGAAAGACTAATGAGAAAATAATATATTTTTTGAAAAAAACATTAAACATGGTAAAGAGTGGTCAAAAAATTAATTATTTATTTTTATTACAAGAGGGACTTTTCAACTTATTTTGCAAAGCTAGAAGGATTAATATATAATTTACTCTATTTTTTATTAGACAGGTGGCCCGCGCTTTGTTGCTAGCCATGTTGATTTTTTTGTAACGTAAAAAAGATGTTCGAGTGTTGCTAATGTATTCTAAATAAGGGAAAAAAAACTTTATTAATTCAATTATACAATATAATAGGCAACAACAATTAATGGATAGAATATTAATAGCAAAAGTGATAATGGTAACCAAAAGAAAAGGAACGCTTGTCAAAAAGAAGAAATAACAAAACTTAATTCTGAGATAACCCAACGAGGAAGGACAAAATTGATAAAAAAAAAAATGAAAAATAACAAAAACAAATGTCTCAAGTCAATCTAGTTAGCCTGCCAAATTCACAAACCATGTAGCAAGGCTAGGCCAACCTTATAGAAAGAAAATTAAAAAAAAATAATGATAGTCAATCCTCAACAATCTAAATGTAGAAGGATGAAATAAAAAAAAAACATCAATAAAAAAGCCCAAAAAAATTAAACACTTGTAAACTTGGGTAAGGCCATCAAATCTCGCGAGTCACATCATGTGAACGAGACTCTAGCGAAAATGCTTTCTTTTGTAAGTGTAATCCAGTCATTGAAATAAGCTTTTGAAATCGAAAAAAAAAAAAACAAGCAAACATAGACGAATCCCCTAAACTTGAGTTTATCTTCCAAACTCACAACCCGTGAAATCATAGACATAAGTGTGGTAAAGAAGCTCAATTTCAACAAATTTAATGTTGAATGATGAAACTGAAAAAAAAATATCAATCTAAAAAATCAACCAAATTAAAAAAAAAAGATAAAAAATGAATGAGGATTAGATTTAACAAGAAAAAAAATGAAGGATGATGAAATCATAAAAAATTCAATTTAAAAATTATCTCAAGTTAAGAAAAAATAGCAATTAAAAGAACAATGACCAAATCTAATAAATAAAAAAAATTAAAGGAGGATTAAATTGAAAAAAATTCAAATTTATAAATTATTTCAAAGAAAACAAAAACCATTCAAAAGGACAGAGACTGAATCTGAAAGGAAAAAAACTTGAAGGGCTGCTTTGAAACTTTAATGGGTCTGCATAGATTTCAAGAAGGAGAAAGGAAAGAAGAAAATAAAAAAGAAATGATCACCTATGTTGAACAAAAGGTGATTCAGCCACACGCGCCACCTTGATATGGAGGGGTGATACGAACCTCGTAATTATGTGGTCACGCAACTCACAATAAGATTGACAACAAGTCCTGGAAATCCAAAACAAGTCTGATAGGAGTATGACACAATAAGAACTTGTCCCAAGAAACCAACACTATTGAAATAAGAACCCTTACCCGACAAACACTAATTTATAAATAAGAAGTATAAGAAAAAAATCACGAAGTCAATTAATCTTCAATAAGTCAATGTAGCTCATTAGAGAATCAAAGAAAGTGAGAATCTCTCTCATACAAGCTAAATAAATTTGGTAGCAATCATATTATCAAGTTTACATATTTTTTTTCTTTACAAAAAGTATTTATACAATTGAAAATAAAAACCCTAATGGAACTATCCTTGTAGGCTAAATTGATCCACTTCCAATCTGACCCAAAATCTATACTAATAAATTTGAAAGTATAGACTCAAACAAGCCTTGGGTCATAGCTAAAAACTAATTAATAATTAAACTCAAACAAGCTTTGTGCCTTAGTTAATTAATCAAACCAAAAGACATAAATAAAGAATGGAAAATCAAGTGTTAAAATTCTCTTTAAGATACTAAAACTTAAAGAGAGACAAAACAAATAAAATACAACTGAAACTAAAGTACTAATAGAGCCTCTAGTCGCCAAATATATCTTAGGAAAGAAAGGACTCCAATTCATCAATGAATCCAAGCCATATTATGAACCTTTATAGCCTAAGACTATACACAAGTTTAGGGCCTAAATAAACTTAATTTAATCTTCTTTTATTGTCCAAAATTAACCCATTACAGGTCTAAATTGATTGGGTAGAAAATAGCCAAGAAAAAACATTTTGACGATGAATTTGCCAAAACAGTAACAACAAGTTCAACTAATTTCAATAATATATTCCCAAACTCCAATTGACATGAAATTTTATCACAGTTATAATTCATGTGTTTAGTATCTCTATAAAATCTTAGTTCAATATGATGTACTTTTTAATAGATATGTTCGATCTCACAAAACTTGTCAGCAAACATTTTAAGATAAAATTCAAACCTAACTTGGTTCGTATCAAGGGTTTGTCGAGATGATATGAACGTCATCTTGAAAGCCACCATTCGATGAGCAAACACAACCATTTGTGCTACCCGAGTGTTTTTAATTGGGTTTAAAATGTCATTTGACTATTAAAACAAAAAACAAAAAACCCTCTGACATATATACGTCATTACATTATTTTAAAACTATGTGTATAAACTAATTTGATCCAAATTATTTCAATAATGTCTAATACATCTCTCGAAAAAGATGATTTTACACTCAATTGCTTTCAAAAGGCAAAGACATCATTGTTTTATTACACAGTACAATAAATCTTATACCACATTGTTTCATTGATGCTTTTTATTTTTTGTTTTAATTCTTTTGAGGATGTATAGTGAGCGGGGTTTTGATTTCGGACTGGCTCGTATCATTCATTATAGTTTGTAGGCCTGGCCTGCTAATGTATCGGGCTTTGCTCGAACTTTTAATTTCAGCCATCGGGCCATGCTCTATTTATGATTTGATTGGAGTAGGTGATTTTGCACAAAAAAAAAAAAAAAAAAAACAAATAGCCCAAAGCAGTAACGAAGGCAGAAATTTTCTTATTAGTGCTAATTAGAATAGTAATTAGCCCAATTTTGAATAAGTCATTAGTTAGTTTCCACAAGCCTTATTATTTCAAAAAATAATTCATTTTAATTAAGCCCGAATCAACCTTTACATTAATCTGTATATAATATATATTATGACTAGGACTAGTGCTAGTGCTAGGTCCTAGCGTCCAGCCATAAAGATATACTGAGTATTATTTTTTGTTTTTTCTGTGTTGAAATCCAACTCAATTCATGGATGTTGTGAGTCAGTTGCAGAGACAGCTTGCCGATTTCCTAGCTCCTCTCTTCCGAGAGGTTAGTTTGTAATTATTATATGTAGTAAATATTCTGAAACTGAGAAAACTGTTTGATTTTGAATGATTAAGACAAATATACGATTTGTTTTCTGTTTGGGGAAACTAAGGAAAGATTTTGAGGTTGTCTGTATTTCTTTTTCTTGAATTAAGGGAAATCGTTTCTTGGTTAATATTTGGTTTCTTGATTTGGAATGGTTTTAGAGGTTTTTTTTGACGAAAGGGTTTTGTTGGTTTTGAGAAAGGGTTTTGTGGACGATCAGTTTACTCAGTTGCAAAAGCTACAAGATGAGAGCAGCCCTGATTTTGTGATGGAGGTTGTGTCTCTCTTCTTTGAAGATTGTGAAAAGCTTGTTAATAATATGGCCAAAGCCCTGTGAGTTTGTTTTTCATGCCTTCATTTTCTTGGATTTCATGTAGAGATACATAAAGTTTTCTAGTTGATTGTGCAGCTCTTTGCTTCTCGCTTTCTTGGCAGGCAGAAAGTACTTGTTCGCCTGGAAAATTGCCTTACTGGGTTTTTCTTTTTTTCAGAGAACAGCAGGTTGTGGACTTCCAACAGGTGGATTCTCACGTTCATCAACTGAAAGGTAGTAGTTCCAGGTATTCACTCACATCCTTATTTCATCATAGGTTATTTGATTGTCTCATTTGTGATTTAGTCGCTTCCGAGGAGACATGTTTAATGACTGCATCAAAAATCAGTAATACCATGCCAGGGATATTTTGGAACTCATAATCATAACATTGGAAATTTGATGATATTAATATTAAGTCATGTTGTGGGAATCACTTTACATATTTGTTAGTTTACTGGTTTTGTTTCATATTTTTTTTGGTTATATTATTGCTTTTTATGGCTAACAGCATAGGTGCAGCAAGAATTAAAAATGTCTGCATTGCCTTCAAAACTTTTTGTGAAGCCCAAAACCGTGAAGGGTGAGATTTCTTAACACACGCCTTTATTGCAATGTTTTATTTTTTTCCTTTCAATCAATATTATGTCATAATTTTTATCCAGTTGCTCTTGAAAGTTTATCTACAATAAGATTCTTGATTATTTATGTTTTGGTTTGTTAGAAGTCGCAAAAGAATTATATGTGTAGATTCAGGTTTTTCTTTGTTATAATATTTTACTCTTACAGCTGAGTTCCTATGGTCTCCTGCATTGTATAACTTATTTAAATGGTCGTGGATAAAAAGTTTGACAATTTTGAATACTATACCAGTTAAGCAATTAGTTTAATAGGTCTTCATGAGATGGCCATGTTTCAGGATTGGTCTGTCTGCTTTCCTTGACTGATTATAGAATTAGGATGAAGTCCTAAAAACTTCTGCCATGACATTGAAGCTGAAAGATCATTGACTGTTGAAGAATTGGAGCCTTGATTTGCTAATGTAATTGATATTAAGTGCCTTCATGTTGATCTTGCTGGGTATTTATTGGCCAGTTTTTTTTTTTTTTTTGGCTTTTTACCTTAAGTCTTATGGCAGTTGCAGAGGATTTTGATTGACCCCAGAATGTTTGTGCAGGTGTTTGAGATGTCTGCAACAAGTAAATCATGAGTACACGCAGTTGAAAGCCAATCTTCGAACTCTATTCACGGTGAGTAAAAAATGTGTAGTAAAAAGATTACTTCATCTGTTGAAACTCCATCATTGTTGTCCAACACATCATTTTAAAATCCCTAGTTTGATTTAGTTTCCGGTGTCTACCCATGTGCCATGTAGGAATCATGGGGAGTGTTTTTTTAGAAATTCCCTTCCTTTGGGTGATTAAAAATCACTCAAGCATCTTTCTTGTAAAAAATTAGAATTTGTTTTGACATTTCTGTATCAATTTCAATCTTAAGTTAACGGTTTTCATTCTTTTTTCTTCCTTTTTGGCTGCTGTAGCTGGAGCGACAGATTGTGGCAGCAGGGGGTTCAGTTCCAGCTATGCAATAAGTAATGTTGATGTAACTCTTCTATCAACACAAATAGAAAGGTGAAAGTTAGTGTTGCAGATACAGTTGTAAGTTCAAGCTTATTGGAGTTCTTCAAAATTCACATGATAGGAGAGTAAATGTGAATTGACTTTTATATATCTTCTGCCACAACGCCTACAATTTCGGACGCTTCTCAGTGGGTCCAAATTTGTTGTATCTAACTAGAATGCCAAAGTTATCTCTAGGCTCATCAAACTGTTTACAATAGCCTAATGTGAAACCCATTAAATGCATGAAGCAGATGAATTCCTGTAGATACATAGTAATTCATGGAAAAATTAAGCATTCCAGCATAGTACTGCACCATATTATCACTTCATGGTTGATTTGTGATGTTTGAAATGTTAATTATAATTGCATCATTGTTCAGATCAAATCATCAGATTGGAAATATTGTCATTACTGTGCATAGGTCATGATTTGTGAATATAATCAGTGCATGTGTTCATGTGATGTATGTTGTTTACATGACGATGTTAATGTTTAAATGCTTGATCAATGGCATTTACCACTTACCACTACCCCTCTAATAGATTTCCTTTTAGTTCGTAGGAATGCGCTCCTGAACAAAAGAAAAAATCCTCTCACCTGTCAGCAATCAATCCATCTTTTAGATCCTGAATGGATACTTGTGAAACTAACCAGAAAATTTCCCATTGGTTTCCATGCCCTGTTGGTGTAGAATGTATTTTTCCCATCTCCTGGTTTGAGGCCGCTCTCTCATTATTTTCCCAAGCTCTAATGCCAATTCTCACAAGCATAGCATATCTGCTTAATAACAGCAATGCAAATTAAGACATTGGGAAAGCATAAAACCTTTCCCACAAGTGCATTAAGTATAAAGGCAAGCAGGAAATACTTACTATGTATGCAAAACACATCGTTCTATGCTCAACTATAGGTTATGGGAGTACTCAAGTAGAGGAATGCTGTTAGGCATGAGAACTAATGAAGGTGTGAAAAAACTTCACACAAAAATCAAGTCTCCCATGGTCGTATCTTGAGCTGGTGGAGTGATGGGTTTTGAACGCTTATGGTTTGGGTTGTTCCTCAAAAAACAGTCTTGATGTTGGAAATGGGGACCCTCTGAGAAAATAATGTATAAAATGTAATTGAAGTTTCAGGGATGTGTATTTGTTGTGTGTAGATTGTGTTTCTAAACTTAAAATTTGTATGCTTATTCGACCTGGCCATGGTGAATAGCCCTAGCTTTCAATAGGGAGTAAGTCCAGGCTATGGTTAAGTTGACTTTGTATGGTTGTCTTGTATGTTGGACTTGTATTGCTAGGATCAAAATTACTCTCATTGGCCTGGTAATTGAGTGTATTTATATACTCTTTCCCTAGTGGACGAGAAGATTGAATCTTGTGCCATGTTTGTCTTGGTTCATGTGCCATGCTCTTTTGGGTTGCTGTACTATGCACTTTGGTTGGAGACGGTGGCTAACCGTTGTGGGCATGGAGAGTAGGAGAGCGTTTGTTACAAATGTGTACCAACTCTGTTTTTAAAAAATTGTTTTTTTTATATTTTTTTTATTAAAAATTAATTTTTTTTATATTTTAAATTTTTTTATTGCGCTGATTTTTTAAATAAATTTTAAAAAATAAAAAATATTATTTTTATATAAAAATCACTTTAAAAAATATCAGTATTGACACTTCGAAACACAGTTAGTAAATGGTGTAAAAATGTGGTACCGCATAGAAAAGTTTGTGGGAAAGCAAAATAATAATAATAATAATAATAATAATAATACAGGGGCATGCCAGGTCGGTGCAAGGTGTCGGGTGTTCTCGGGCTGAAATTCTAGCCCGTTAAGGCTGGATTCGGGCGGGTCTAAATGGCTGGAAATTTTTTTTTATTTTTTTTTATAGAAAATAGGGTGTTATCAAGAACTAAATGTGAAATGCTACTCGTTTCTGTTTCTCTGGCCAGGGGAAACTTAAGCTTGTATTGGTGTGAGTGAGAGAACCAGTCACGTGAGCAAAATTAACCACCAAACTCCTATCCTTGATTTTGCTGGTGATAGAAAACGGTGATCAAAGTGTGTTTTACATTGCTGTTAAACCTTACTTTCGAAAACTTTTAATTTTTTTTTAGTTTTAAATTATTGTGTGTTGGATTGTTTTAATTTGTTGACATTAAAAATAAATTTTAAAAAATAAAAATATACATATTATTTTGATGTATTTTCAAGAAAAATATTTTTTAAAAAACATTTATCACAATCTCGAATAGTCATCTGAACTCCGTCTTGAACAATTTAAATTGTGATTATCTTTAGATAAATCGGGCAATTAGCATGCAAAAACAAAAGAAATGGAGAATTAGCATAAAAGCAAAAGGTTTTGGTAAAAGAGTACACTTTTAGATGTTTTGGTTTAAAATTGCGACATTTAATTAATGTTGCAGTTTAGAAACGATATTTAACAAAATATTGTGGTTTTGAATCGCAACATTTGATTAAATTCATAGCAAGCCGGTCAACCATTTCATAATAGTCAGTTAAAGCAGCTGATCATTTAACACTAAAAAAACAAAGTTAAGCTACTGTGTAAACAATAAATTCTTGAGATTTTAATTGTAGTCTATTTTTTAGTCTATAAATTGGACAAAGATGTATATTTTAACTTAGAACATATTGGGAAGAAAAATATTCATAAAATCATAGTTTTTGTGTGAACCAATTGATAGATTTATACAACTAGATCAACTGACTGGCCAATTGAGCCAGAGAATTGGTAGCAGGGCTACTGCGCCATTAAATCTAACAAATGAAAGTCTTTTTTATGAAATTTATTATTTACTTTGTTAATCTAACATTTAATTTATTTAAAGATTTTATAATTTTAATAAAATTTGGGTAGTTTCCCTTACTTAGGAAATATACCGAAAATTTTATCCCGCTTAAAAACCTATAAAAAAACCACAATAACCAAACTTAACAAATGATCACCAGACTCAACAAATCCTCACATTTTATAATCACAAGTAACCTCAAGAATGCAGATCATAATATATACACACACACACACACATGCAAAATGAGTCTAAAATACTTAAATAATACAACATTTAAGTGATTAAAATCCTAAAATTTATAAACATAATTAATCTATCTACGTCTACGTCGTCTATTAGATAATTTGGGCTCATCAATAGCACGACTGGATTCAACTCTTACACCTACCTATATGGCCTCGTCCTCTGCCACAACATCATCAAAAGTTAACCTCTCTTCAAAAGTTTCAAGTCCAATATGGCAAACATTGAACCACCAAGACATGTGTAACTTTTGTTTTCTTCGTCAATATTACAAAGCACTAATATGGACTTTTAACCCTCTCGTAGCGTGAAGCCAACCTAATATTAACAAAACATTAATGTTAAATTAAAAGATCAATACACAAAATCCATTGTTTAACATATATTAATTATAAAAAATTAGATTACTTATGATATTTTGAATCCACTAGACATGTTGCTTGTACCGCATATATCCAGGTGAAGGAACTTGCTCAGGATTCAGAGTAATGACCTGACGTGTTATACTCATGTATCAAATCAAATACTTCTCATCTGTAATAACAAGATAACATGATGCATCTATGTAAATATCTCTTTCATTTGTGCATCCTATTGTGATACATAAGCTTCATGACGGCTTAATTAGTTGTAATCATTATGTTTACCCTAACAAGTTATGGCATGCAAAACATCACCCGTATCGATATCGACTTGAATGTGTTGTCTATAGCCGAACTGGCATATTACCCGATCTGGGCAATGTAGCTCGACCATCTCAAAAAATATCAACGTGACCAAGAATGGCAATATATCCATCCTAATAGTCCAAATAGCTAGAGCAACAACAAATTTTTCATTCATGTAAGGCATCCATCTGGCCTTTAAAATAAAACTTTATTAAATACTAAAAAGATACAATTCGACGAAGTAAAGTTTTTTATTTTACAAATTGCTCAAGAAATACCTAGATAGCATGTTGCCCCATCTAGCTCGCTTCGATAAAATGTCAATATATGTGTTGGTTTATTTTCAAATGCTCTACCAGCACAACACCTAGCTTTACAAATATGTTAGTTTAATTGTATTTTTTAAAGTTACAATGAGACAATATAAATTTGCATTAAAATTACAAAATAACCATACAATGCCTATATCATAGTGAGAGGTATCATAGACGCCAATTTGGGTATCTGGGGCTGGCCAACATGAAGATGCTCCCAGGATCTTAATTATTATTAAATAAAAACGAGTTAATTATTTATTGTTAACAACAAATATTTTAAATGTAAATAGTTATAATCTAATTTTTTGATCCATACTTGGAGAAGTAGCAAACATCCACCCAACTTGTTTGGCCATCTTCATGCATGCAGGACATAAATGTCTGTACAAGCATTTTGAGGTAGCAGATCCCCAACTATATGTGGGGGTAGCGTTAAAATCATCCAGGATCATAGATAAATTAATGGCATTTATCCTCCTTATGAGGTCTGTAAGTAATACACTACTAAACAGAAGCAATATATATACTCTAGCATATCTACATAACAGATTAAAATTATCATAATAACTCACTCAAACTTAACAAATAATGAACACATTAAAATGTCATTCAAATTATAATTTAATTTGTACCCCCACAAGACCTTGTCGTTAATATCATCTTATGGTATTGTAAATGTCTCATCAATCCATTTAAAACATATGCTGCCCCATTTAAATTTAGAAGGAGTGAGTATTAATCCAAATGATCACTCGCATAACGTAATTCGATTATAAACATCAGTAGATGTGATTAACCGTCCATCAATAGGCAGTCTAAATAAAACCATCATGTCATGTAGTGTCGGTATCATCTCCTCATGCCTTAGATGGAATGTGTGTCTCACATCTTCATAGCTCAATCAGTGCATGGATCAAGTCATGGTCAAGCTTGATATGGTCTAGACAACTAACATACAAAAAACCTGTCTGAAACACATATGGTTGAACCTGCTCATGCAGTATCATTCGTCTATGTGTATGATAATAAATAGTGGACTTATCTTGCATAATAATTTAACTTATAAGTACATACATATATAATACCTTTAATGATAAGTAAATTAAAAATATATTAAAACAAAATATACTTATAGTACTGGTAAATACATCATCCGATCGATGTTGATCTTGTAACCGTAAGGCAGAAGTGTCGGCGGGTTCAGTAGGCATGTATCATGAAAGATGCTCTTCATGATTATAGTCATACTCTCTCTACTTATAGTCATGCTATTCAGAAATATCATCATCCAAACATAGACGCTTAACATGAGTAAACGATATGCCACCTTGAGTGCATGACATCTTATATAATAGTATTTGTGATTGATGTGAAATTAGATATGTTTAATATGCTTAACTAAAATATAATAATATATCATACATAGTTTGCATACAATTGTATTGTCATACTTACATTGTCGATTATGACATGTTTTTCAATTATGACTTATATCATTGCATATGCCACACCTATAATGTGTATGATCTTCTCTTCCATTCATCTCATTGTGCAAACGACTAGACATTCTTCGACCACACCTAAATTTTCATCTACATAAGTCTACTTCAACTCGAGATCCAATGTAATTACTTCATTCTAACTCGTCTGGTAATGGGCAGAATGACATGCCATATGCTGATTTGTAGCTCTAAATCGTGTAATAATCATCAACAAACTATGTGAAGTCTAAGTGATTCTTGGCACAACATGCAAAAACATGTGAACATGGACGTTGGAATGTCTATCATTTACCATATATGCATGTTTTATCATTCAATCTGATTGGCCGTCTAACTTCTTTTACAACACCTAGTTTAATAGGGGTGTTGACCTAAACATATGTTACTTAGAGTCAAACAACATTACAGTATGATCTCTTGATCTATCCCAACTCATTGTTAATTCAATCTGAATTATTGGGGGCTAAATTTCTCACGTTGAATAAAATCATTAGTTTCATATCTCTACCTGACCCAATAAATATTACACCTGTAAAATGATAATTACACCAAAGCTGAAATAGACATTGCACGAGCACATTTCACAACATGATTAAATGATTATGAAAGATTAATTGTCATATTACAATACTGGTGACCGTCATCATAACATAAAGCCCATTTTTCTTTTGATTCTCGTTCAAGTCATTCTATTTATGTTGAGTTCAGCTTACATATTCTTTCATACCACAATTAAATTTGTGCTTTGAAGGTTCGTAAGGCATCCTCATCAAATCTTTTTTCGTAGTTGGGTCTTTGAATTTATGATTAAAGTTACTAATAAAATATCTAGCATAATACTAATGGTATTATATAGGTTCACGCCAAACTTTTGCTACTCCATTCTTGATGTCAACATATTTTTCTGATATTATACATATACATGTCCTATCACTAATAATGTATCTTTGTAAGCAAAGCAAAAGCTATCTCCATTTAGAATTATTTTCTTCATCAATAATTGCAAAAGCCAAAGGGAATAACTCATTATTTGCATCAAAAGCAATTGCAATCAATAACTTCTCATCATATCGCTTATATAAATATGTGTCATCACATTAATGGGTGATTTATAATACTTGAAACCTTTAATATAAGGACCAAATGACAAAAAAAAAAAAACTCTCTAAAAAACCACTATACTATCATCAAGATTTCATTTTGCGATAAAACAACTATTTTAGAGTTTAATTCTTTTATTGCCAATAACCTAGACAGTTTTTCAAAAGACTCCTCATATGAACCAAAAAGATGCTCAATCATCTTCTATTTTACAACTCATGCTTTGTCATATGAAATTTTATACTTGTAATGCAATTTTATTTTATTTTGTATGCTTGCAACCATCATTAAAAGCTTATTTATAACAAATGTTGATATAGCATTAACAATAAAATTTGCATCAAACTGGTAGTGGTATTTTTGGAAAAGGTCAAAACACACATGTGTAGTCCTTTTAACTTTGTTATCTTAAATAAATCCAACCTCTTATGATATTCATCATGCAAATACTAGTTGCATTCAGGTGCTTGCACACATTGCAATTAAACAAATACAGAATTTGATCGTTGGACTCGGTATTCAACCGAATGTGCAATATGCTACCGTTTAACTATATTAACCGATCCATTTTTACTACTGAATGTTTGTTCAACCTCCAAATCAGACCCTCATGAAATACATCTATGACTAAGTGTTCACTCATTAGAAATAACAAAACTAGATCCAGAAGCATCTCCAAATTCAGGAACATAAGGTATGATTCATCGTCAATATCATCATCAACATTATTATCAATATCATCATCAGTATTTACCATCATATTTGGGTCTAACGTATCATCATCTTTATTGTCATTAGGCTCAGAATAGTCAAATCTATGTTGATCAGGAAATGGATTATCAAACATACTATCATATATCTCTTGCAACAAATCATCCTACAATAAATTATTTTTACCTCTACTAACTAATTTTGAAGGACCAACAAAAGTTGGAAAAAACTCAGATCTTGATCAATTACTCATATACAATACCATCATGTTCAAACCACTTTGAATGAAAGAATCAATTATTGTCTTAAAACTACCATCACACATAATCGATACAAGATAATATTGATGTTCACTAATTTGCCACCTCCAAGTTATTTCAACATCAATATTATTATAATTCCACCCAAATTCATGATAAATAGTTGCTTTCATTTCTGTATATAAAATGTCTAAATTAACATTTAACAACAAACTACTCCTACCATTATATGTGAGACTACTATTCATATCAGGAACAATAGTGTCACTGTAATGAAATAACATAAATATGTTTGAAGATATTTTATGAAAAAAAAAAGCCAAATCAGATCCTGATCCATTGGATTTAAATTTAACTAAATTGCATTACCCCAATCTTAATTAGCAAAATTCATAGCAAATTCAATTAAATTCTCAAAATTTAATGTAAAAAAAAACTTGACAAAAAATAAACATAATTCATGATACCAAATCTAATTGATATTTTAATACTCAATTGCATTAAATTAAACCCAAATTCATAGCAAATTAAAATAATTCAAAGGAAATACCATATTCATCAACTTATGAATAATTCAATGCACTATGTAATTCATCATAATTATACTGCATCCATGCTTTATTACATGAAATCATCAAGGGTAGTTAATTACATTATTAGTTGATTCCAATAATACATAAAAGTCTCTAATTCAGCAACTTATCCAAAATTAAACGCTACATATAATTAATTCATAATTAATTTAACTTATTTTCATGTTCAACTATATCAAATCAACTTTAATTAATGGTATTCATAACTAATTTATTATTAATTTGACAAACCCTACATTCACCCTAAACTCTAAATTCAACCTAAACAATTATTTCATTTCAACTAAACCAAACACAAATTTATAGCAATGTAGTATGTTTACCTTAATTATAGAACTAGAAAAATGGTTGGGGCGGTAGCGTCAGCAAAGGCAATGATGGATTTTGAATACAAAAACATCAAAAGATGCTTAGAAAATATGATGCGTTCAATTTTTAGTTGTTTTAAGGGAAAAAATATGTTTAATGGGTATTTTAGAGAGATAAGTGGTGAGAGCGCATGTTGATCTGGAAAGAAAGAGGTAGATTTGTATCTATTCTGTGTGTTTTTTGACTTGGGAAAAACTTAAATTTTAATTGGTGACGCACTTCTGAAACGTGACAACTATCTTGACATACTTAGAAAGCGCGATATTTATTAAATGTCTCTAATAAAAAACGCGACAAAATAAAAATATGTTATTTTATCAAAAAAAAAAATTAAAAATATTATTTTACCAAAACTTTAAATTTACTAAGCTAATTTTTTTTTTAAAAAAATCCATTTTATTCAAGGAAACAAGTTCCATGTCACATACCACTGTTGAAGTAATGAATCTATGTTAAATGTGGGCGGCAGAAGTCGGTTGTCCATACTCTGTGAGCTTTAGGCAAGCATTTGCGGCTTATGATCACCTGGCCTTGTTTGAACCACATGCAGTTCCACTCAGGGCCTCCATCCTATTTTGTTTTTTTTGCAAGTCAACGACATTTGAACAAATTAACTTGAGTTCCTGCCTTGAAAGACTTTTGGTCCCATGGATTCATATAATTGATTTTTTTTTTCACTTGGTGCCGACACTCTCAGCCCACCCCCATTGTGCAATTATTATGTTTATTTGGAAAAATACTAAGGAATGCCAAGTAGATTATAATTCATTTCAGCCAGCTTTGGCACTAAGCCACCTACCATCGATTATTCCAATTATTATATGCTTTAGGGTTCACTCGTGTAATGGACTCCATATTGCACCATCAAACCAAACACCATATGTTATATGAGTAAAGATCATACAAAATTTAATTGGGTTCTTACTTCCATGACTTCGGTTAAGATTTAATTTCTTTTTTATAACTCAATTAAGCAAACATAAACACTTTCCTTAAGAAAAAATTGAAGTAACCAGTGATTTTGAAATCAATGTAGCCATCACCTTTTCCTTCGGATGCAAAACTACCTAGCCAAATTAGGCCAGCCCTCAATTTGTAATGGAAAAATAATGGCAACAGCTACTTTCTCATTCTTGAGTATGTGGTTCTGGATTGAGTATACGGCACCAAGAAAGGGTTGAGTAAAGAAATTTAAATTTTAATGTAATTGTGTCTAACTTTTAGTTTTACGATAATAATTTAATTCTCAATTTAATTGTTGGATCAAGCTAAAAATTTACCTAGAATTTTTTGAAATATTGTTCTATGTTTGGGTGAAATTTTAGATCAGTCGGAATTCAGAAAAGTTTTGCGATGTAGATCAGAAGATACTAAACAAATTTTATTATTTACTTCATTTTGACTCATGGACTTTCTAGGATATAACAGCTTGTTTTGAGAGTTTTCTAATCCTACAAGAAAGGTTAAATGAACAAAATAAGGGTTTTTATGTTTTGGAAGGATTCTTTAAAGTTACAATTAGTTATCATAGATAAACAAGGAAACTAAACAGGAGGCAACTTCAACAATCAACTTTCTAGCTTATTTTAGATATCTAAAGGTGACAACAAAGATCTTAGTGTTTCTAGGATGAGAATTTTGTTCATAACATTATTTAAACTCAGAAAATTATCTATCTTAGGTTATTTTATTTAATTAGATGCAACAACTTTAGTTTATATGTCAGATTTGTTATTTTTATTATTTTTTTCATGTTTGAGATTAATTAACATACTTTGAATTTATTATAAGTAAGTAAATATTAACCCACAAGTTTTGAGTCCATTAGGGTTACTAGTTAAACCATTATATAAGATTTTGTAAGCTAAAATTTTTAACAGCGATGAATTTATCTGCGTAATGCAACATATTTTATTTGCTAGGAAAAAAAATAAATTAACTTATCAAGATATAACTGGTTTTGTGGCGGCTTACTTATATTTTTTATTTGTGAATTGGTATGGGTTTTTTATTCTAATAGTAATAGCATTTTGGGACAAGTTTTTATCCTATTATATTTTTATCAAATCTGATTTTTTAGTTTTTTAAAAATTATATTATTTTTATTGTATATTGTTTGATCATATGATCAATACCTTCGTATAGAAGAATTAATTGTTGTAGAAACAAAATGAGAAATGTTTCAATTATGAGTATGTACAAAAGAAACGCAATTTCGGTATGTGCATTGATTTCTACCTTCTACCAAGAACTACCGCTATCGTTCCAAATCCATCAGTGGCTATTTCAATCGTAATGCTGTAGTCACTATCTTGAAAAAAAATGGTCCAAACTTTCATTAAAAGGTAAGAATGAGCTCATCAAGTTGTACGAGTAAAGTGAAAGTTACACATGGGAAAGAAATGACATCAAAATCTTCTCATGATCTTCCAGGCACAGCAAATTGTGGAGCTCCTTTTTCAAGGGTCGGTCACATGTGGAGAAATTGCAATGTACAGTTCATTTCCATCTCAATCAATGAGAAGACAACGACAAGAAATTTACCTACACCAGGCCAAACATCTGTCCCAAGCTCAAGCTACAAATACCCTACTTGCTCGCTACTCGTAACTCGTGAGTCTCTCAATTGATCCAAAACACTTGACTGAGAAAGGCCAGAAGAAATAGTAATAAAAGACGAGTGAGACCAAATTCTTTTTTCGAAACTGCGAAAGATATAGTGAAGATGGAGGGGAGAGAAGAAGATGTGCGGGTCGGAGCAAATAAGTATGGAGAGAGGCAACCTATAGGAACGGCTGCTCAAGCCCAAGATGTCAAGGACTACACAGAGCCACCTCCAGCGCCACTTTTTGAGCCTGGAGAGTTGTCATCATGGTCTTTTTACAGGGCAGGCATTGCTGAATTTGTTGCCACTTTCTTGTTCCTTTACATCACAGTCCTCACTGTCATGGGCGTGGCGAAATCCCCCACCAAGTGTTCCACGGTTGGCATTCAGGGCATTGCTTGGGCTTTTGGTGGGATGATTTTTGCTCTTGTCTATTGCACTGCTGGCATTTCAGGTATTGGCCTTGTAACCAAAGTTGTCATCATATGAGTAAGTTATAGATAACATGATGAAGTTAAAATCATTAATGTGGTTGGGACTAATGGCTTCTCGTTGGTGTGGTGGTGCAGGAGGTCACATCAACCCAGCTGTGACTTTTGGACTGCTGTTGGCAAGGAAGTTGTCATTGACAAGGGCGGTGTTTTACATGCTAATGCAGTGTCTAGGAGCAATATGCGGAGCCGCTGTTGTAAAAGCTTTTCAAAAGAGCCAGTACGAGATGCTTGGTGGTGGTGCTAACACTGTCAACACAGGTTACGCCAAGGGCAGTGGGCTTGGAGCTGAGATTGTTGGCACCTTTGTACTTGTTTACACTGTCTTCTCCGCCACCGATGCCAAGCGCAATGCCAGAGACTCCCATGTTCCTGTAAGCAAAAGAAGAGCGTTATTTCTTTTCATGATGTTTTTTTAATAATTGAAATTGATTTCCAAAGGGCTGAATTTGGATGGTCAGATCCTGGCACCACTGCCTATTGGATTTGCAGTGTTCTTGGTGCACCTGGCAACCATTCCTATTACAGGCACAGGCATTAACCCAGCCAGAAGTCTTGGTGCAGCCCTCATCTACAACAAGGACCAAGCTTGGGATGACCACGTAAGCCTTGCACATCTTTTCTTAGTTCCTATACTTCATCTTCGTAAGGTCTTAGGAAAACATTAGCAATGTCTAATTCTGTTTTTGTTGCAGTGGATCTTCTGGGTAGGACCATTCATTGGAGCAGCACTTGCATCCTTGTACCACCAGATCGTGATCAGGGCCATCCCTTTCAAATCGAAATGATTCATAACAGAAACAAGGCTCTTTATCGTTCCCAATCAATAGATGTTTGAAATAATCCTGTTTATCTGCTACCATGGGATCTAGCTATTTCCTTTCTGTCTCTTATTTTACCATGTACTTTGTGAAGAAAAGAAAATGTCATAGCTTAAGGTATTTGGTTATTCCCTCTCAGTGAATTCTTCACTCACCAGATTACCAGAACTATACATGTCGGAAATCATGAAATTTGGCTCTCAATTGCGTCTGGGAGCCAGCTCTGTTGAAGTGTCATATTTACACTATAAATTTTTTCTTGTAATGGATCTATACATATGTGACAAGATTTCGTAGTGGCTGTCGGGAAACTTCAGCTGGTTGTGAGGTGATGGCAGAAAAGTGAATGTTACAGTCATGCAAGCAATAAACATGCACTTTAAACGAAAATATTTAGAAAGAAATATTTAAGTACTATAGCTACAGGGCATGCCAAAGAACGAGAGAAGAATTTCAACAAGGAGAATTTCTAAGATGACAAGAAGGAAAAGAAATATTTACTCGGCCATAATAACTTCCGTAATTGCAATGGGGTAACAGTTGTTTTTTATTTAAAAATATATTAAAATAATTTTTATTTTATTTTTAAAAAATTATTTTTAATTTTAACTTGTCAAAACATCAAAATAAAATAAATGGGGTTTAGAAGCCTGTCATTTGCAGTTGCGCATTTCAGTATGGTTTTCATCTCCCGGGGGGTAAAGGTGCAAAATAACATACAAGAAAGTGCTGAAGCTATAGGTAAGTGTTTTTAAAAAGATTTGAAAATATTTTATTTTATTTTTATTTTAAATTAATATTTTTTTTTGTGTTTTTAGATTATTTTGATGTATTAATATTAAAAAAATAAAAAAATATTATTTTAATATATTTTTAAGTAAAAATATTTTAAAAAACAATCAAAATCACACTTCTAAACAGCTAGATATACACGATTGTGACTTGGATAACACTATAATGAGTTGGTGTGAATTGCATACCTCTGCCTCTCCAAATTCAATTGGAATATAAAAATAAATCTCAGTGTCTAAAGGGGCTCCTGGGAGTGTTTAGAAATATTATTCGATCTGCTTTTTAAGTGTTCTTGTACTGTTTTTTTTTTAATGAAAAAAACATCAAATTAATACTTAAAAATAAAAAATATAATTTTATTATGTTTTTAATTAAAAACACTTTAAATCTAAGATATGCTTGGTTTTTTTAATTAAAATATTTACTTTCTTTTTTTCTCCTCAACGTGTAGATTCCATCCTCTCATAAACACAAAGCTCATAATTGAAACTTCACTTTCTTTCATACTGAATTTGGCTTCATCATCTCCTTGTAGCATGTCGCGGATACAGTAATTAGTATGTACAGACACTAGATTTGTTGTCGTGTTTTGACGTAAAAAAAGTTACAGGGTAAAAGAAATTCAATTACGATCTATTGGTTCAATTAATAATTTAAATAATATTAAAAAAAACACAATAAAAAAAATAAATTAATAGAAAAACAACTAAAAAATTAAATCTGAATTTATCCGAATTATCAAATAATCTAATGCTATATAATGAAATTGTAAGACAAATAATTAAAAAAAAAACTTATTAAATTGGGTGAAATAAAAAATTCTGTAATTATGGATATGAAATTAAGATAATTTCATGAAAAAAATAAAATAAAAAATTTAATAACAAAATTGACTTCGAATGATTTTTAATTTTTAATCTAGAATACCTGCCCATTAATAAAGATAATTCCCTCTAATGATTTTCTCAGTTTGACCAGGGGACAAATTTATCTGCAACTTTTCACTAAACAGTGTCTCTGTAAGCTCTATCCTCTCCTTGCAACATCCGCTGATTAGGGGATTAGTACAGTAGGTTTTAAGCCTAGCTTCTTCATCGTTTCATATAGCTCAAGACATTTTTGTGAACTTCCTGCTTTTAAATATCCTGAGATCAAAGAGTTGTAAGTGATCACATCAGATTTGTGACCACTGCTAGTAATTTAGAGAAGCACCTCCTTAGCCTCTTTTAACTTTTTTTTTTTTTTTTTTAATGTTAGTATTCGGGCCAGCTTGCGTGTACTTCGACTAATTCCACGGGCCCTGAAATTAACGACTATATAAGCCTCCAGTGATCATTATATTAGCAACTACAGGACTCGAACCTGAAATCACAGGTAAAGTAAATTTTTTAATTTTAAATTCTTACTACTAGATTATCTATTGGATAATTAACTTTTTTATTTCTGAATAACCCATCGATCAACATATTATATATATCTTTGTTGCATTAGGCAAAACCCCTTTGACCACCATATTCCCAAGGACTATTTTGACCTGACGAATCTTTCCATTTTGCATTAACAATTCATGAGAGAACCATAGCTTATGGCATTTGACTTTACTCCATTTCCTCCATTTCTTCAAGAATCTGGAAACACCTATGAAAAGCACACAACCTTCCATGGCCATCAATAAGGGTATTATATGTCTCCACGCTTGGCAAAAACACTTTAGAAAATAGTAAAAATAATTAATTTATTACTCATAATTGTACTGAACTTGGATCATACGTAAAGAAAAAATAAATAAATGAAACACGAAAGAATATATTTTGATTTCTACGAGGATTTTTTAATCTCTAGAGAGGAGAAAAGAGATGATTAGATTTTAAAATCAATTTAAAAGGTATACAATTTTGGATGAGCTAATTCGAGTTCAAGCTATTTGTGTTATATTATATATGGAAATTATTTTTTTTTGTCTAAATTTAAAAATTATTGATGTACTTTGTAATTTTTAAAAGAATATAATTTTTTTAAAATCTTGGTAGTATTCTGAGTAAATTAAGTTTTACCATTTACTCATTTTTTTCAGTTGAATTTAAAACTTAGTAGAGTTAGATTCTGAATCAAGAATTTCTTAGTTAATTTATTAAATCAAGACAGGCTTATTTTATCAAGTAAAAAAATAAATAAATTCCATAACCGTTAAATAATTAAATAAAAAAAGAAATTCCAAGCCTCCATATGTTCCCAGCCAGCTGGTGAGATTCCAAATTTTGTTTCAGATCTGAGCCCATTTATGGCCCAAAAGAACACTCATATTCAGAGCCCCTCTGAGTAGTAAAAGATATTGGTAACCAAGTTGTTTCAGCCCATTATGGAAAGCAAAAAAAAAAAAAATCCTTTTCTCAAACAAGTGAGAAGTGAAGCAGGTGTTGAGAATCTGTTAATTTTTCTCTACTGTTCAGAGATCTGTTTCGTACGAACAACCCTCTCCTCTTCTCTCCATCAATGCAACCCTAATCCAACCAAAGCATCAAACACACATCAATTTGCAAGCGATATGGAATACAGGAAAATCAAAGACGAGGTAAAATCTCTACCTTTTTTTTTTTCCACCTGCATTTTCAAAACTCATATGCGACTTGCAGGAAGATCAAATTGGGGATGGTGTTGTTGGAGACGCAGTAACTTCAAGAGGAGGTAAATTAATCTCTTCTCTATTATTAGATTGAGTGTGTTTGCTTGCTATTGCGGTTGCAGAGTGCTTTTTTTTTTAGTGGTTTTTTGATGGTTGTGACATGAAATGCACTGCTTATTTGTACTGATTTCTATATGGATTTACTTTATTGCTGGCTGCCGTTGATTGATTTATGCAGTTTCTCCATCGAAGGTTACGAGTTTTCCGACCGGCTCAGTTGACCGGTTGCGCTGGAAGCGCAAGTAAGGCCTGCTGTTTTTATTTTTATGGATAGTTGTAATTCATAAATTTTGGATTTTTTTAATTATCTTTTTTTTGATTGGATTAGGATGGTTGTTACGCTTGCATTAACGATTCTTACAAGTTCACAAGCAATACTTATTGTTTGGTCTAAGCGAGCTGGCAAGTATGAGTATAGTGTTACTACAGCGAATTTCATGGTGAGGACATGGTTGCATTTGTCTAGGTTTTCTACTTGGTTATTATTTGTGTTGAAATTTTGTTTCTCTTTCTATAAATAGGTAGAAACTTTGAAATGTGCATTTTCACTCGCTGCGTTGGCAAGAACATGGAAGAAGGAAGGCGTTACAGAAGATAACAGGTTATTTTTCTAGGGTCTACTATTTTTTAATGATTTTCTTGTCTCTTTCTCCTTTTTAAAGATTAGGAATTTATAACTGTGTCAATAGGAGTTTTTTTGCTTGAGTTTCATGCTACATTAGGATTATTGACTTTTCCTCCCATTTTTTGATTGCCTTTATCTCTTCATACTGAAACTAATTTTTATTTTGTAATGTTTGGTAATTGCACTGCAAATTAGAATAACTAATTGTTGTTGAATGTCTTATGCTGTCTGAATCCTTCTATCGAACTAGGTTGAGTACAACATTCGATGAAGTTAAAGTTTACCCCATTCCTGCGGCACTTTACCTTGTCAAGAATTTGCTTCAGGTGAGTTTTCCTAGTTGTTTGTTAGTTAGAAGTACAAGCACTGAGGACAAGTTGCTTTCTGAGATCTTATTGTATGTATTTTGTGTTTTGTGTGGCAGTATTACATTTTTGCATATGTCAATGCCCCGGGCTATCAGATATTGAAGAATCTCAATATTATTAGCACTGGTGTCTTATATCGAATAATACTTAAGAGAAAGTAAGGTTTTTTTTTTTACTCCGTTTATGCCAGATTTAATTGGTATATACATTTAATAAGCACTAAAACTCAGTGAATGGATGGAACTAGTGATGGATATTTTAATCAACAAAGACTTGGCAAAACTAGGCATTCTTTCCTGACTAGTATATTTGTGTTTTTCTAATCTTTTCAGGTTAAGTGAGGTTCAGTGGGCTGGCTTCATACTTTTATGTGCTGGCTGTACCACAGCGCAACTAAACCCTACGTAAGTTGATAACCATACCATTTCCTATTGCTTCTTATGATAAAAATGTTCCAGAGACATCTCTTAGCATCACTGTTTCTCATCTTTTGGCATCCTGAACTCAAAATCTTCTCTGTGATTGTCATATATAGAGTTTCAGCTTGATTGACATCCATATTGCATCTGTGTTGTGATAAAAAAAAAAAAAAAAAACTGGCCTGTGGTCAAGTAATCAATCCTGGCTTGTGGTAGGTGGCCTTTTTTTTTTAACATTGCGTGTGTTCAGGTAATGTTCAATGTTGTATATCTATAGAAAAAGTTAATATATTTTTAGTTTTTAGAAACTGTCCTGTACTTTGGAAATATTGGTAAACATTTCAAACCATCAATCAATTTTGATATAGCCATGCATGAAAAGAAAGGGTTTCATATCCTTCATTCTTCACATCACAGTAAGTGTAATCCTATTGTGAAATTCAAATGTGTTTTAGTCTATTGAATTGCCATGCTAAAAATGATAATTTGTTTGCAGTTCAGACCATGTTCTTGAAACACCTTTACAAGGTTGGATGATGGCCATTGTGAGTTGTTTACATCTTTTATGCTCACAGTACAATGGAAGGCCTTCATTTATTTTTTCTTTTTGCTTGCGTAATAATAGTTGGTGATTCTTTTGTAGGTAATGGCACTTTTAAGTGGTTTTGCAGGAGTGTACACTGAGGTGAGTTTTCAAAGCACAGAGTTTATACCACTATCATTTGGAGATGCAGCTCGTGTTTTAAAAACGAATTCATATTTAGAGAGTTTGCAAAGCCAGCATTCCTTGAACAATAGTCAGACTGAATTCATGAGTTGATTATTTTCAGACTGATAATTATCTGGATTGAGGATGCACAGAGCTGAGTGCTGATTGAAATCCTCAATTGTATGGCCAAAAAGTTCTTATTACTGATCAGTTTTGCTTCTGTTCTGGCAGGCTATAATTAAAAAACGTCCTTCGAGGAACATAAATGTGCAGAACTTCTGGCTGTATGTCTTTGGGATGATCTTTAATGCTTTGGCTATAGTAACTCAAGATTTTGATGCAGTTGTGAACAAGTAAATTTGAGCTTTTCTTTGTTTCTGTTTTTATTGTACGATTCTTTGCCCTATCCCTGTCTTTTTTAGTGAAGAAATCTCATGCACTTTAGCAATGTTTTGTGTCTGAGCTTGTAATTATGCACAATTACCTGAATTGCTTGCTGTTTACAATTATATATTTGTTGTCCAGGGGGTTCTTCTATGGATACTCATTGATCACAACTCTCATGATACTCAATCACGCACTCAGGTTTGCTACATTTATCCTGGCTTAATCATGTTCATCGGTAGTTGTTTGCTGGTGTTATCTTCTTTATTGCCACAGACTCCTGTTTCTGATGACACTATGGAGGGATATCTGAGGACATTTCAGAATGTACTGGGATATATATACTGTGTAGCAAACTATTAACTATTGGTGTTGGAATTTTTTGTTATGCATAATTGGGTCCTCCCTGCAAGTTAAGTAGAAACAGACTTGCCAACAAAAGTGATATATTAATAGCAGTCCCCCAACTCTTCCAGTGCCCTTATCCTTGGTGTTTCTTTGATGACTCCATGCCTTGTTCTTAGGATCTCATCTGTTCTTTAAACCAATTGGAAGAGTTAGTTTTGGTAGATAAATATCACAAAAATATCTACACTTGAAATGGACATTTAATTGATATTTTTTTGCATTTCTTTGAAAGTCACTATTGTGCTTATAAAATATGTAATGTGCTAGAGATGCTAATTACTTTACTAACATTATCAATCAAGATATTGGACTGGCACATTAGTTCTTTTTCTTGAATTGATTGCAATGGGATGATAAATCTATTTTTTCGCATCTTTGCCAATAAATCAGAATTTGTTTGAGATGAACACGAAGTCATTAAGTAATTCGTCTGCTTTCACGTCAATTAAAAAATTCCTTGTCCAATGAGTGTGTAGGTAAAATTTTCTAGACCTGTCACTGCTTTCAAAGTTACATGTAACATTTTGTTTCTTGTGCAGTGGTATTGCTGTATCCATGGTAATGAAGTATGCAGACAACATTGTAAAGGTAAGATGCAAATTGTGATTTAACAGTTGCAGGAATTTACCATTTTCCATTTGCTTGCATATGACAGTGATAATCTTTTCCTTTGATATCTTCCAATGAGCACCAGTTTAATTCTACTACATTAATTGCTGTTAGCAACTACTGGAAAGATCTAGGGTTCTGGCCCTTGGTACTATTCACCAAGTTTCGAGAGTTTGCAATCATTTTGGAATTTTTACCTACACACTTCATTACCCCTTTTAGCCTCAGCATTAGATTCTCTAGTCTGGTTGGAGGAAAGACGGGTTGAGGCTCTAGTTGGTGGATTAATCAACGTGAAAACTTATTTTCAATTTTTCTCTTGCCTTAGTTTAATGTTGATATTTTGTGTTGAGTGTTTGAAAAGAAAAGAAATTGCACATTCCAATTTTATTGCATGTAAAAAAAAAAAAGAGGGGGTGGGGGGCGCAAAGAAGGAATAAAAGCATGAACACCATATTTTCTTATAATTTATTTGAAATTCCATCTTCACTTAGCTTTTCAATGTGTTGCAGGTGTATTCTACCTCGGTGGCAATGCTTCTTACTGCAGTTGTCTCTGTGTTTCTATTTGACTTTCACCTGTCCCTTGCATTTTTCCTTGGCTCAACGTAAGCTACCTTTGGCCTGCTGTATCTTCCACAGTTGTGTAGTCTATTTATCAACCACTTAATTGTCTTCTTGTAAGAATGGAATATGTGCGGTACTAGGACTCGCCAGACTGTAATATAAACATTTAAAATGATCCTAACTATAAAAATAACAAGTTTTTGGCATTATTTTGCTTTAAATACAGGCCAGATAAAATGCACTCAAGTTTTGTTTGCTGACTTTTTTTTGGTTCTTGCAGAGTTGTTTCTGTTTCGGTGTATTTACATTCTGTTGGGAAGATGCAAAGATAGGAACATCGTCCTCTTACACCATTCCTCACAATCATAATGTAAAGGCTTCTCTCAAGGCTTTCTATGATTACTTATTTTTTTTATTCGAAAGATAATCAAGAAATTACCAATTTAGAACATTAGGTTAGAAGAAAATTAGTGTGCTCTCAGATCAATATCATGGGATTGTAATTGTAGCCTCTATTCCATTCGATTTTATTTATCTTTTTTGATAAAACTTGCATTGATTTTATTTATGGCTTTTTGATGAATGGTCACTTGTAAATTTAAACGCTGCAGTCTATATTTTTCTGGTTTACTCGTGAGAATTGTGCTCTTTTAATGGTTTCTACTCCCTTCTCTCATGTAGACATGATGAGACTCATGGGAATCAGAAGCGAAACTGGGGTGCATGTGAGAGCCATGGCATCTTCGAAGTTCAAAACACCCGTAAATTTTAATGGTTGTTTCCTGAGTCTTGAGATGTATATATAAAGCTTTGAGTTTTGGGTTTCTTGACGTAACGTGCTTGGGAAAGCATGTCGAACAACTTGTGCGTATTTTTTCACCATCTTTTATTTTTCACCATCCTCTCAGGTCCAACGACCATGTTTCTAAAGTGAAGACTAGTCTTGCTTTTTAGGCCAATTTCTAAATCATTGTCTTATATCATGTTAGTGATTTACCTTTAATAACACATGCATATATCAATTTAGGCAAACACTTAGCATGAAAGCACAACAAGTACATCTATCATTAAAAACATATGTGAAGCAATTTATCTTAGATAATATAGGTATATAAATAGATGATATTTTTTTTCTCTTTTTATATATGGTTCGCCGCAGTGGCGGAGCTAGAATTTTTTAAATGAGTAAATTACTAACAAATACTATATTATATAGATATGTGTTAGAAATCAATTCAAAATATATATACTAATTCATATCAAGTAAAATTAATATGAATCTGAATTTTTTTATTATTATCATTAGTGTCTACATAATAATTAACACAATTATAGAATAATTTACTGTTAAACAAAATTCAGTTGAGTTACATAATAATTCTAAATCTTCCATGTAAAATTCATAGCAAGATACATATCAATTCATCAAAATCAAAACTTATTTCAATTCATATCTATATGCATATGATAAGTATGTTGATTAAATTATACTTAATTATTTCTAGACATTTAATTGAGGAACAATGCCTAATGTTTATGTAAGAGGAACAATGCTTGAAAAACATGATTTCTACTTGATATTTTACTTATAAACAAATCATGTGAAAATATTAAATTTCAATAAATTACTCTGTCCATGCAAGAGATGCCATGAATATTTAATTGATTTCTTTATAATAAGAAAAGAAACATTTAATTGATTAAATTAGCAGATTCAAACATTTATTTTGAACATATTCGTATTAAAACCCTTAAATTATCAAAAACCATAATATTTTTAATAAATAATTATAAAAGAATAAAATTAAAATTAGACAATGAAACAAATAGAAAAAATGAAGAAAATTTACAAAAAATAAAAAAGGTTAATTATTTAATTGTATTTGAAGAGAAATTTATATATTAGAGGCAGGAAACAACAACTCAAAAGAAAAAAAAACTCTCGGTTAGTAAAGAGAAAAGAAATAGGGTAAAAAGCTGGATATATATATATAAAAGTCAAGAATAACAACTTTCCTTCTATATATTAATCATTCACCAAACTATTATATTAATATTTTAATATACAAAAATATTAAAAAAAAATTAAAGGGGCAATTATCCCTTTTTATCTCTATATGACTCCGTCATTGGTTCGCCGAGATATCTCCTACTATATCTCTATTGGATTTAAAAACAATTTTGAGTTTTTTTTTTTTAAAAAAATCCTTATGCTCCGATTAAGTTACCTTTGATTGGTTGAAGATTTTGCTAGTTACGATCATGTTCAGTGAGTCGTATTGAAAGAGCTTTTGCTAATTTAGCCTGGTCTCTCTGGTTCACTGATTGTAAACTCCAATTCTTCCCAAAGGTAATTCATATCATTTCCTCGTTCTTAAGGGTTCTAAGAATGTTAATTAGGGATGGAAGCCATTCACATTTGTTGATTGTTGGTGGTCTCACTTGTTGTTTGCAAGAACTTTGGGGGACATATGGAAAGAAATTTGCCACTGAGTGGCATGACAATACAAAATCATTAAGAAGCTATGTCTATTGAGAGTAAAGTTGAAATATAATTTCTCAGGTTCGAGCCATGTGGTTGCTCATATGATGGCCACTGGAGGCTTACATGGTCATTAACTTCAGGGCCCGTGGGATTAGTCGAGGTGCGCGCAAGCTGGTCCGGACACCCACGTTAAACTTAAAAAAAAAAAATTGAAATAGAATTTGATTGTGTTTGAGAATTTGGACCAACAATATGTAGACCCGAAAAAATAAAGTATTCATCCCTTGAAATTGCTCAACAAATCTCGAGGCCTCACCATTTTAGAACTGCAGACCTTAGTGTTGGAAAGTTGTAATCATGGTTAATTGATATATTTCAAGTCAAATTAAAACTGAGATTTATTTACTTTTATGGTTAAAATTTTACCGATGCCTGGATTTTCATAAGTTTTTGGCTTATAAAGAATTATTTTTTGTTTGTTTATTTTAGACTTGAAATTGAGTTTATTGTAAAATAATTTTTTGATCTATAAAAAATTAAGTTTTTTTCGTTTATTTTTTTTTGTCTAGCCTATAAATAAAGAGTCTAAAAAGTCTTATTTCTTTAACATGAATAGTTTTTTATTATTATTATTTATACAAAAATTGTCATGTTAATTTAGTTTTTATAATGGGCAATCAACGCTTATAAATGGTGAAAATTAATTTTAGTAATTACTAGAATTAATTCTATATCAATTTCGGTTTCAAATTTCACTATAAAATAGGATTGAGGGATGAGTGTTTTACACAAATTTTCATGCTCTACATCTCAATTTTCCAAATTACCTTTCTTAGAGTTAAATTCTATTTCTTTTGTTTCTTTTACTCTAGAGCTTAAATTCTAATTTTTTTTGAGAGATTTTGAGTAATTTTTATTTAAGTTCATTAATCTTGTTTAAAAGTATAATTAAATAAGATGATTCTAAACGACTGATTGCAATCATTTTATTTGCATTATAAGATAAACAAAAAATCTTTAAGTATATGCTTCAAGCATATACCTCTGCCCTCGGCCTATACTTGAGTATGGATTTGCTGTCGTATAAAATTATTTTTAATCATTTAATTTTGGCTTGAGTTTACTATAAAATATTTTTTTAGCTCATATAAAAATATTGTTTTGCTATTTCATTTTTTTATTTGTGTAGCCTATGAATAAAAAGCTTAAACAATCTACTTCTTTAACATGAATAAATTTTTTTATATACAAAAATTGTCAAATTATAAAGCAAAAAACTATTATGTTAATTTTGTTTTTTATAATGGATAATTAAGGCTGATAAATGGTGGTAATTAATTATGGCAATCACTAAAATTAATTATATATCAATTTTGATTTCAAAATTTATTATAAAATAAATTTAAGAAAAAAGTTTTTTCCATTAATTTTCAAACTCTTCTTCATCTCAGTCTTATAGTTAAAATTTATTTTTCTATTTATTTTTTGTTCTACTCTGGATTTTACATTATGTTTTTGTAGAGATATTTTTTGAGTAATATTTTCTTGAGTTTATTGTGTTTTTTAGAAGTGCAACTAAATAAAATAATGTTGAAATTCTAAAAAATTAATTGCAATTATTTTGTTTATACTAAGAGATGAGAAATAAAGCCTAAAAGACACAACTTGGCTTGGCTCGATACAGGCACAAGCATGGACCTTGGATCTCGAGTCTTATGCCTAGGCTTAAGTTTGGTTGTGCTATAAAAATATTTTTTATCTTGTACAGGATAATTTTTTGTCAGCTTATTTTTTATTTATCTAGCTCATGAATAAAGAGTCTGAGCATTAATCTTTTTTAACTTAAATAATTATTTATTTATATAAAAAATTATATTTAAAAGCTAAAAACTATTGAGTTCATTTTATTTTTATTTAAAATTAATTTTTTTATATTTTAAAATTGTTTTGATATGTTAATATTAAAAATAATATTATTTTAATATATTTCTAAACAAAAATTACTGTAAAAAATAATCATAAACTTCTGAACATCCATACTTCGTTACCATGTAGAATGGGAATCGTGGTATAGAATTATGTGTTGTTGGGATGCTATCCGTGTATATTAGGTACGGTGGATGAGATTTTAAAATAATACGAGCTATCACTTGTCAAAAATTTAATTTTAAATCATTTAGGTGGTGGTCTAGTGGTAAGAGTTTGAGACCAAGAGATTTGCTCCCTCTGTGGTCTCAGGTTCGAACCCTGTAGTTGCTCATATGATGGCCACTGGAGACTTATATGGTCGTTAACTTCAGGGCCCGTGGGATTAGTCGAGGTACGCGCAAACTGGCCCGGACACCCACGTTAAACTAAAAAAAAAAATTAATTTTAAAAATTATATTTGAAAACTAAAATTTCTCATTTTTACTATCGGATTCTCACTAAGATTTGTTTGAAATATCTTACTGAAAAAAAAAAAACTGTAAAGGTGTTTTATGTTATTTTTTAAAATATTTTTGTTTAAAAATATATTAAAATAATAATTTTTTAATTTTTTAAAATTTATTTTTGATATAAATATATTTATGTATATGTCGAGAATTCTCAAACAGGAAGTTATTATTTTTATTAATGTAATTTTTTAAATATTATAAAATTAGAAACAAAATATATTAAAAAACATTTTAAATATATTTCATTAAGATAGATAGTGTCATTAATATAGTAAGATTTTTCAAAACTTGAATAATCCACGTTTAACACATATATGTATAAAAAGTAATCACATTAAATGCAATTATTGCAAATAAGTTACAAGAAGATTTAAAGATTACCTTGTCTCTTTGTAATAATTGAAGATTTTAAAAATATATGTGATTAGACTATTAACCGATTAAGCATTGCGGTAACCATAGTTTTAAGATTCAGCCCGATCCAAGCCCAGGATTCTAGATTTTAACCGGGTTAGCTGGGTTAATTTTTTTTTAAATCAAAACGATGTCTTTTTAATAAAAAAAATAAAACAAAATAAAAGTCAATGAATTTGCAACCGAGTCTTGACATGGTCTTGCCGGGTCAACTTGGTCACCTGGTCAATCTGCCGGGTCAACTGGGTCACATCGGGTTTTTTCTTTTCCTGTTTTTTCTTTAACCCGGCCCGGTTCCAGCCCTGGATCGATCTGCCGGGCCGGGCCGAGTTTCAAAACTATGGCGGTAATAATTTTTTTTAATAATATATTTTATTTGGAAATATATTAAAATAATATATTTTTTATATGAAAACTATCTAAATTTTTTTTTAAAAATAATTTCAAATAAAAAAATAAAATTTAAATTTTAACAAAAAAAAGAGAGAGAAGAAAAGGGGAAGGAAATTAACAAAAAGTTACTGTACCAACTGAGATACGGTGATTTATTATCCATAACAATGGCGATAAGACTGATACCCGTTCATGTGCGAGTACTGATGGAACTTGCATCTTTTTCACAATTTGATACATTTAATTTCGTTTCATCTTCTTCTGTGAAATGATAGTGCTGATCACTTGCGTAGCTGAAGGGCAAGTATCCATAATCTAGGATTCTAGGGCCATTTACGTGGTGTTTAGTGGGTTTTTTTTTTTTAATTTCATAAACTCAATTAATGTGTTGAATAGTAGGAGAAGCAAACCGTCTAATTAGGTGAGAATTTTGAGAGCAATGCATGTGCCCTTGATTAATTTTAGGCATGCCTTAGAACCATGAACGAGGGCTCATTCATGCTTAGAAGGTGACCTTCATACCTAACCAAAATTTGGCTTAGCAGCTATGCCCAAATATAAATTACAGGACCACATTTATATTAGTATTATCGGTGCTCCTGTATCTTGACCTAAAATCCAACCTCGAGCGTGATTCATGCCATGGAACAGTGCTTCCTAGGCTTTTTTATTTTTTATTTTTATATAGTTAAGATTTAATTACGAGGAGTGTAGATCAACTGATTAAATTTTAGATTTATTTTTTAGAGATTACCAGTTCGAGTTCCACAAACGTCAGGGTCACTAAAGATTTATATGATCGTTAACTTCAAGGCCTATAAAATTAATCGAGATACATGCAAACTGACCTGATCATCCACCACGTTAATAATAATAACAAAAAGATTTGACTAGCTAGCGTTTTTTTTTTCTTCAAGCAATTCCTAGATTCTTCCAGTCTGGTGGTTCAACTTAAATGGATCTGTCCTTGTATTAATTAAATCCTTCTTCTTCAAGCTCGATCCATGCCATGGAGTGATCATTCGTGTCTTGGAAATGTTTCACTAATCTCATCGTTTCCGGTCTGATGAGATTTGACTTTGTTTTCGTCTTAGTCGTAAAATTCTAAGACATTTAATTAAAACATACCTTGAAATCCAGGATTATATCAGACAACAAACATCTCCCCGGACAAAAAAATACCTATGAGCTTGCATGATCGTTTTATTTTCTCCTCAAAGTCCTCAACTATATTTAATAGAGACACCCCATTTCTAAATTCTATTTCTTCCCATGCATATAATTTTAAGTTCGTTTGTGGGAGTGGCATATAATGCACACCTAATTATCAATCATTTCATATAAAAAAACAATTGATATGCATTAGATATTCTCTATCACATTTTTTTAAAAGAAAAATTTGTTTGGATGTGAAACTTATATATATTTATATATTATTTTATATTTAATTTTTATTAATTAAAATAAGATGATGAGATTTGAATTCATAATTACTTAGTCAACTGAATTATTTGAATCTAAAAACTTAAATTATTAAATAAAATTTATATAATTATCTAATATTCACCACGATGAATGCTCACATTAAGCTTTTAGAAAAGCGTGTGGCAAGCCGCTTTATCGGCAAGCATGGGATAGGATGGCAGGCCACGTTATAGCCGCCGACTACTCCCATTTGGTACAAGTAGTTTAAATTAGGTCACTTAAGAATAGAAATAATATCGTTGAGAAAGACACAAACACAAAGAGAAGTAATCCCGAGGGAGCAGTTCATAACCTTAAAACCCTTTTTTTTTTTTTTTAAATCAAAGAAATCAAAGCTTAGAGACACGTTAAATGTAACAAAATGCCTGAATTTTATAAAGAGTAAACAATGATGTTTTATGTGCTCCCGTGAGTGGTTTCCGGCAACTTAACTGGTAGGGGAAGAATTCTTCCTAACCTCAACTACAAAAATCCACAGTTATTGCAATTAATTAACACTTTGTATATATTTTTCCTATATATCTTGTGGTTTCGATTGCTTTCAAGTAAACTGTTTCTTACCGAGCAAGAGAGAATTTCGGTTGGTGTCAATATCTACCAGTTGGAAACCCTTGCAAGAAGAAGAAGGCTGTTCCTAAAGTTGTTGATAGAAACTTCAACAACGATCGATAAAATCAAAACGGATCGAGAAGGATATTTTCTGTTTACTTTATTCTCCGAGTAATAAATAAAAAACACAAACCAAATTTATATTAAAGTAATTAAGCCCCCAGTTCGGTTCCTTTGTTTGAACTGTTCAAGTGAATAATAATCATGGTTGTCTTGTTTGGGAAAAAAAAAAGATTTTAAAACACTAAATTAACTCTAACATCATGGGTCAATCTGGTGGATCAACCACATATTATATTAAAAATAATTTCACATGCTAAATCAAAACGTACATGTTTCAATCTCAGCATAATTTATAATATTAATCTCAATGTATTTTTTAATTAATCCAAAAATAAATGATAATTTAAAATATATAAATAAAAAAATATTTTGAATCAAGTGCCATGGAATTATTCAACCAATGACTTCATCAAATTCTTTGAAAATATCATCATACGTACATACTTCTTCATAACCTCATCGATCATCACCAGATCTGTAATGAAAACAAAATTAATGAATAAATATTATACCGTTAAATAATAATTTATCTTAAAAGACCAATTATCCATTGACTCATTATGGGTTTCTTCCTAGCCTCCTTTTACGCTCAACTACTAAAGCTACATAGCTTTATGACTCTCTCTTTTTTCTTTTTCTTTATTTCTAGATATCTCTTTGGTGATTTTAATTAGAATGCCATAGCGCATTTAATTGTAGTAACTCTCTCTTATTTCTTCTCTTTTTGGTAGTACGTATAACTGCTAGATCTCTTATTATTTGTGACTGAACATTCCTATGCTTCTTCGTGGGAGTGGCAATTATAATAATGTTTAATTTAACCTGATAGGTGAGATTTCAAGATATAATTTATATTATTTTCTAATACATTCTCTCAAGTGAAAGTCTTTTAGACTTGAAACTTGCACAGACCAATATTATTTGTGCTTAATTTTTATCAAATAAATGAGGATGGTAAGATTCAAACTCGTGACCGCTTGATCATCAAAACTCTAACACTATATTAAAGAATCAATTCAACTAAAAAACTTAGCTGATTAGGTGAGTTTCAAAAATATAATTTATATTATTCTTTAATAAAAATATATTTTTAATTAAATACCACCCATTAATAAAAAGTCCAAACAATATCAATTTTATATGTGATCAAGTTTGACAGATTAAATAGAAATCACTTCGGCATTGAATAGGTCAAATTTAGTGTTGCAATTAATTATTTAATTAAGTTTTAAATATAATATCACCTCAGACTTAAACATACATGACTTGTTATTAATATCGGATCGTATTGCTCGATCAAAAGGGAAAATCCCACTCACGTAATTTATAAAGGATTCATCATAAAATTAATGATTTTGGAATGCACTATATACGTAAATATGAGTTCCAAATCCATGCAATAAATTTTCCACAATATATTTTATTTTATGTGTGATTTATTTTTTAATTAGAGGAGCGTGAGTCTTAGCATGCTTTTTTTTTCTTTTTTTTTTAACTGTCCATATCTAGCTAGCTCAACCTTAGAACCATATGAAATAAAGACCTAAAAGATTTTAGCTTGACCCATGAATTCTATAGTTTCTCCATTTAGCCAACCAAAAATATATTTTTTTTCATTTTTGTTTTTCACTTTTTAATTTTTTCTAATTTTAACTCATTTTGAGATTTATTTTAATAGATTTTTATTCTGGAATGCAGACTATGAAATCCTACGTTCCACATCTGGAAATTAAATAAGTATAACCTATGCTATGTCCCCCCCCCCCCCTAATCTCCTTTTATCGTTCACTCTGGAAAAGATCTAGGCTACAAGGGGTCGATCCGTTTGATGCCACTCATCTCTTGAATTTATTTATTGAATCTCTATATTAGGTAAGAAATTATGTTAGCTAGCTAAGTGCACTGCTGCAAGCCATTGAAATTTGCTGCGACTAGTGGTATAAAAAAGGATCAAGCTTAGCCAAATCAAAGAGAAAGGAAGCTGAGCTTTAATAAGGAGGCATATGGCCGGCGTCCAAAAACTAAAAAGTAGGCTAATTGAATGTCCTGTGGGTGGTGGTATCGACTGCCAACTACTCAGAGACCCCTCCTCACAACTGCCCTAATTTACACGTCAAAAAATTGACTTACAACCCTTAATCCCTACCTAAAATATTTTATTTTTTATTTTTTATTTTTTTGAGGGGAAAAAAACGAAATGTCAAGTGTAGTCTCTCGAGTCTCAACCACATATTATCTTCGTGCTCCTTGCTCAGACATTTAACTTCCTGTCCATGCAATCTTTTTCTTCTCTTCTTTTATAAACCCTTCTCCTCTCTCTTCTTAACACAACATAACTCACACTTCCTAAGAACTCTCAAAATAAACACTATCTATCCCTCTCCCTCTCCCTCTCCCTCTCTATCCCCCTCTGTGATGGTCATGGGGGCTCATCGCCATTTTGAACCAATAGCAAAATGTAGCACAGAGGGGCGATCGAGTCAGACCGTGGCTGCAGACCTAGATGGAACACTTCTTGTATCAAGAAGTGCTTTTCCTTACTTCTTGCTTGTTGCTATTGAAGCTGGGAGTCTCCTGAGAGGACTAATTCTTTTATCATCAGTCCCATTTGTGTACTTTACGTACTTAATTATATCAGAGGAAATGGCAATCAAGACCTTCATCTTCATTGCCTTCGCTGGACTTAAAATAAGAGACATTGAGCTTGTTTCAAGGTCTGTCTTGCCAAAGTTTTATGCTGATGATGTCCATCCAGAAACTTGGAGGGTGTTCAATTCTTTTGGAAAGAGATACATTGTCACAGCAAATCCTAGGATTATGGTAGAGCCATTTGCCAAGAACTTTTTAGGTGCTGACAAGGTTCTTGGCACTGAAATACAGGCTACAAAATCTGGAAGGGCAACTGGGTTTGTGAAGAAACCTGGAGTTCTTGTTGGAGATCATAAGAGGAATGCTCTCTTAAAGGAGTTTGGTACAAGTTTGCCTGATTTAGGCCTGGGAGACCGCGAAACTGACCATGACTTCATGTCCATCTGCAAGGTAAGATCTCAGAATTAATTAAACTGTAAAATTATTTCACTACTCTTTACTTTGCCCCTCTTTCTTTTTCAGTAAATTACTCTATATTGTCTTCGTTAAAATATGTCACATTGCATGCTCAAAGATTCAATATCTAAATGTTCAATTTAGGCCAGATGTTACATGCATGTAATATACTCCGTCTAAATTGAATCGGTTACGTTTAGCATAGATTTGAACACAACTTGATGCACAAATGCCCTCAATGCATGCACCTTTTAGCATGCTATTCAATTTTGACAACAATTGTGAGCGCTGTGTGAGCTGTTTCTAGCTCAATATGTACAGTACAGTCCAACTGTCAATATATCTTTAATATTTATTGTTGGTTTGGTGAGAAAGTTTATGGAAGCATTATTTTGTTCATGAATCTCTTTCTATTTTTCTCTGTCCATCAGATTTTAGGAGGGCTTTTATTCTAATAATTTACTACTGGTACAGGACCATCAGTGTAGAGAACACTTTGCTAACGGCTTCTATTCATAGCCCTTAATCTTATTGCTTTTCCTCCTCTCTTTTTTACTGCCCTTATCTGATAAATTTCAAATACCTAATTATGAAGCACGAAAAACATTTATAGCATATACTATCACAACAAATATCCACGCCATTCATTCTTCATGTCCAAAACCACTCTTCTATTCAAGTCAAATTGTAATCCATGCACATCATGTAAGAGCTATGATGACCAAATTATAGCTCTAGCAATATTTTCTCATCTTTGAATTCTGTTAGCACTTCGTTCGTGATTATATGGAGCATTTCCACTCTACAAAATTGGTTATGTACACGGATCTAGCTAGTTGATACTGGCCACAAACTGTTGTTGCAGTAGATCCCGATAATATAATTGATCTGGTACTAGATTCATGTAATAATTTATTGCTCCGTTTGTGGAGCCATTTCCTAACAAACAATACAGGACTTGAAAGCTAATTATGTCGTAATAGTATGAACTGGTCGGGTGGTCCAGTGGGTGATGTAGTCCCCTTGTATGTCGAAATATTTTTTTAATCTAGTCCCCTGTCGTTTTCAGAGATAGATAAAGTTCAGTTATTTCAACAACACAAGTGGATCCCCATTCCTTTAATTGATCTTGATTAATTTACCTTCGCTTTCATTAGTTTGATCAATTAATTAGCAAACAGATTTGACGCAAACATGCATGTGAAACATTGCTGAAAATAGTTCAATAGGCTGAATAATTAATTTTCTACAACTGAAGCAGAAGGACAAATCACGATCAATTTCTGACATGAATTTTTTGTTAAATTATACTGCAGGAAGGATATATGGTGCCAAGATCCAAGTGCGAGCCACTACCAAGAAACAAGCTTCTAAGCCCTGTCATATTCCATGAGGGCCGGCTGGTTCAAAGACCTACTCCCTTGGTTGCCCTTCTGACGTTCTTATGGATGCCAATTGGTATTATTCTCTCCGTCCTTAGGGTCTACCTTAACATCCCTTTGCCTGAGAGAATTGCCTGGTACAATTATAAGCTGCTAGGAATTAGAGTAGTTGTTAAGGGTAATCCTCCACCCCCTCCAAGAAAAGGCCAAAGTGGAGTCCTCTTTGTTTGCAATCACCGTACTGTCTTAGACCCTGTTGTCACTGCTGTCGCCCTAAGAAGAAAAATTAGCTGTGTCACATACAGCATAAGCAAGTTCACTGAGATTATTTCACCTATCAAGGCTGTTGCTTTATCAAGGGAGAGAGACAGAGATGCTGCAAATATAAAGCGTCTACTTGAAGAAGGTGACTTGGTAATTTGCCCGGAAGGAACCACTTGTAGAGAGCCATTTCTCTTGAGATTTAGTGCTCTTTTTGCAGAACTTACAGATAGGATTGTGCCAGTCGCTATCAATACAAAACAATCTGTCTTCAATGGCACGACGGTTCGAGGGCACAAACTGTTGGACCCTTATTTTGTGTTCATGAATCCAATGCCAACATATGAGATCACCTTCTTGAATCAGCTGCCCACAGAGCTTACTTGCAAAGGAGGCAAATCATCCATTGAAGTTGCAAATTACATACAAAGGGTGCTGGCTGGGACACTTGGATTTGAGTGCACTAATTTGACTAGGAAGGACAAGTACGCCATCCTTGCAGGAACAGACGGCCGTGTTGCAACTAAGAAGGAAAAGGCTTCAGAAAATTATTCTCTCCAAAAGGCGGCATAAAAGAAAATCCATGATTTAATTTCTCTATTGTTTTTTTATATATATTAAATATTGCTATAACAATAAAATTTGACAATCGCTATTGTGATTAATTACTATAAAATAACTTTAGTGTCTATTTGGTTTTTTTTTTTAAGTATGTATACCGATATCAAATTTCTCTAATGCAATGTTTATTTAATCTTCAACTTTTTATTATTATTTTCACCCTAAAAAAATATTTTCTTTAAATTTTCCAACAAGTGGTTTTTTTCTTTTTTTTTTTGTTATTTATTCATTTATAATTTCATCAACTTGATATTAATTTTTTTTAACATTCACAAGAATTTAAATGAATAATGAGAAAAAAAAAATTTAGCCAAAATATATTAATTCCAAAATACATCTTTAGAGGATCAAGTGGCTAACTTGACAAAACTTGTTGAAGGGCTTTTGATTTCACTCAAGGCAAAAAACTATGAAATAACAAAGTTGATGAACAAACTTGAGAGCATAAATGAAGGAGGCCAAAGCTCAGTTACCAAGGCTTTTCAAGTAGATCAATTTGATGTCATTAAGGATTCTATAATTGGAGCTATAAGGAATATATGCATTATTACGGATGTCTTCTTCACCATGAATCAACTAAAAGAACTCATTAAGGAAGCCATCACGGACCAAATAGAAAGCTTAGTTCAACTCTTGTATTCTTATGCGAAGCCATGCACCCAAAGAATCGACCTATTAAAGATGTCTCTAAGTTATCAACCACCAAAGTTTCAACAATTCAATGGCAAAGGAAATCCTAAGCAACATATAGCTCACTTTGTGGAGACTTGCAACAATGCCGGAACTAATAGTGATCTCATGGTCAAATAGCTCGTTCGTTCATTCCTTGAAAGGTAATGCATTCGACTGGTACACTAACTTAGAGTCTGGCTTAATTGATAGTTGGGAGCAATTGGAACACGAGTTTTTTAACTGCTTATACAAAACTCGTTGTATGGTTAGCATGATTGAACTCACCAATGCACGTTAGTAGAAGGAAGAGCCTGTCATCGACTACATTCAACGATGGAGAAACTTTAGCCTCAACTATAGAGATTAACTCACCAAAACTTCTGCGCTAGCCATGTGTATTCAAGGGATGCATTGAGGACTTTGCTATAGTTTACAAGGCATCAAACCAAAGTCTTTTGAAGAATTGGCTACTTGAGCACACGACATGGAATTTAGCATTGCGGCAGCTAAAAGCTCATTATTGCATATACAAAGGCCCAAGAGAAATAAGCCTGAAGGTCATAGATTCAGAAAGAGTGCTCTAAAGGTCAAAGGAAAACAATCTTTAGTAGTTAACTCTGCTGCCATAAAGGTACCAACTAGAGTTAAAATGAATGATCTTGCAACACCGACTACTTTTCAAAAGGGTGAAAGAAAAAAGCCATCCTTGAAAGAGCGACAAGAAAAAGTGTATCCATTCCTTGAATTAGACATATCTAGGATGATCTGCTCGAGGCAAATCTCATTGAATTTCCAGAGGTGAAGCGTCCCAAAGAAGCAAAGCAAATGGACAATTTGAACTATTGCAAATACCATCGCTTGATTAGCCATCCTGTAGAGAAGTGTTTTGTGTTGAAAGACAAGATCATGAGGCTACATGAGAATAAGGATATCGTTTTCAATGATGAAATAACAACCTTTAGTATCACAACCATGATCAATTTGGGTCCACACTATTCGTCCCCTACAATAAGTTTTGGCTCCTTTGAACCTATAAAATTTGGCATCATTTTGCCTACGAGCTTCACTATATCATCAAGTCAAACTTTATACATAATCCTTGCACCTTAAGTTAACAACTTTAAGCTTGATTCATCTAAAAATAACGATGACGAAGGATGGACTTTAATCATGTGTGGAAGAGGATGAAATAAGCGTATGCAGATGACAAAGCCATCTATAATGAGAATCTCGATGGTGAGGAAGCTAATTAATGAGCTGATACGCTGAAATATTCGATGAAAATCCCTACCAGTTAGAGAGGAGGTTTTTCCAGCTCAAACCTTAAGAAAGTCTGTTACACTGAATGAGTACATGCCAAGGGAGATGAGAAGGATGGAAAATGTATTTGTTGCTTGCTATCATGTTGATGAAGAGAAAACTCCTACTAAAAAGGTCATGATGGAAAGTCATGATGACTTTTCAAACTTGCCTCACAATGTATGCACCACAAAGATATCCTTCAATGATGAAAACCTGTTGTTTGGATCAAAACTCTATAGTAGACCTCTTTTTATTAAAGGATATGTCGATGAAAAGATGGTGAATTGTATCTTGGTGGATGATGGTTCGACTGTCAATATATTACATATTAAGACCATGAAAGAGCTCGAGATTCCTATACATGAACTCTTCCTAAGTTATCTGATGATTCAAGGCTTTAATCAATGAGGGTAAAACACAATGGGAAAGATAAAACTTGTGATACACATGGAAAAATGGAATCCAATGTATTTTTCCATGTCATTACAACATGCTACTTGGACAACCATGAATACATGAAAATGGCATCGTCTCCTTAACTCTCCACCAATGTATTAAGTAGTGTTAAGATGGACAAGTGAGAAAGATAATGACAAACACCAATCTCTTTACCATAGCTGAAACCTAATTTACCGATGCAAAGTTTTATTTTAAGTCAACTGTGATGAAAAACTATGATCCCCACCTAACCATCCAAGAAAGGAAAAAATTGACTCTAAAAGCTCAAAAGGGCATAAGTCATTTGCAAATGAATAAGTGAGTCATCCAATAAAGAATAAAGGAAAAGAAAAGGTAGTAGAAAACTTTGTAAATGATAAGGTATCACGTAAAGCCATGGTACTATAATATATCCTAGTATCAGTAAGAAAAATGGGTCAATTTTATTTTACTAAAGATGAAGAGAAGATCAACAAGGGGCTTGAAAACTTTACCTTACCATCTACCAATCTCGCATTGAATAATGTTTTAAAACCTTTATTAAAAGGGTTTGTTCATCAGACTGAGTTGGTGGTTACACATCTTGAAAGACTCCTTAATAAACAGTCGAACAACTTTGATCCCAATGCTTATAAGCTTTTAGCCAGGGCTGGTTATAGTCATGAGGACATCAATAAGTTAGCAAAGGATAGCAATATGACTCAGCTCGAAGGTAAACAAGTTTTTGTAAAGACTAGGTAGGTTTAGAGGGAAAAGAAAACTTCTATCAAAACTTTAAGGGTTAGTCGTGGATACAAGTCTTCCACATCGCTTCATTTTTAAATTAGTAAAGAAGCCTTATGATATATAAGTTTGGAAGAAGTGAAGGACAAACAACAAAGTCAGCCAACACCTCTTGAAGATTTAGTTTGGGATCATTTTGGTGTGACTACAGCTCATGCTTCTGTTTTTGTTAGGATTAAAACCTAAAAGAATGGAAGAGCACTAAAATATACATCAGTTTTCACAAGACTTGAATAATCCAAGTTAAAAGATGACAAACATATACTCGATCATCAACCAAATTTGATGGAGGGTTCAAAGGATTCTCGTAGCCAAATACCTTTACGTATGAAGAGACAATGCAAATGGGTGGTGAGTGCTAAGGCGATATAGAAAAGGAAAAAATATACAATAATGATCACAAACCCCTCTAATAAAGAGGAAGAAGATGAAATAATATATATCACTTTAAATCACATCACTATTGAAGAAGATGATAATGATGAGCTTATCATTAAAGAAGATGTTGAGGAGGCTCTGCCCACCTTTGAATTAGAAAATAAACCAACAATGGATGAGCTTAAAGAGATTAACTTAGGCATCGTTGAAAACCTGCTCCCAACTTTTATCAATGCAAACATATCACCCGAAGAGGAAATGAATTACATGGAACTTTTGATAGAGTATCGAGATATCTTCACTTATCCTATGATGAAATGCCAGGTTTAGACCCAAAGGTTGTTGTCCATCAATTAGTAGTAAAAAATAGGACAAAACTTGTAAAACAAACCCAACGCCACTTTCATCCTGTACTCATCTCACAAATTAAGGCTAAGTCAGCAAATTTATCCAAGCAGGTTTCACTCGTGAGGTTAAATATCCTACATGGATTTCAAATATCGTGCCGGTAAAAAAGAAGAATGGAAAAATCCATGTTTGAGTGGATTTTCGAGACCTTAACAATGTTTGTCCCAAATATGACTTTTCATTTCCAATTACCAAGATCATGATCGACGGTACCATAAGCCATGAGAGATTAACCTTCATGGATGGTTCATCTGGCTATAATCAAATTTGAATGGTATCCACAGATGAGGAAAAGATAGCATTTCAAACTCTTAAAGGGATATATTCTCATGAAGTCATACCTTTTAGCTTAAAGAACACATGTGCCACTTATCAAAGGGCGATGCAGAAGATTTTTGATGATATGCTTCACTAACAAGTTGAATGCTATATTGATGACCTCGTGGTGAAATCAAAAGAAAAGGAAAATCATTTGCAAAATCTTTGTTTGGTATTTGAACGGTTACGTTGATTCTAACTAAAAATAAACCCACTAAAATATGCATTTGGTGTGTCCTCGGGCAAATTCCTAGGATTTATAGTTTGAAACATCCACGAGTTGAAAAGTCTCAAAGGAGCCTATATACAGAGATTCATTTCTAACTTAGCGGGTTGATGTCAACCATTCACCCACTTAATGAAGAAGAATTCATCATTTTATTAAGATGAAACTTGTACTAATTCGTTCAACAAGATTAAAAAGTAGTTGAATCCACCTGTTTTACAAGCACTGATACCACGACGCCTATTTATCCTCTATATTGCGGCTCATATGTGTTCCTTGGGAGTGTTATTATCATAACAAAAAGATGAAGGTAAGGAAAGTGCTCTCTAATATCGTAGTCGGACGTTAAATAGGGTTGAACTGAATTATTCTCCGATAGAGAAGACATGTCTAGCATTAATGTTTGCGATAAAAAAGAGTTAAGGCATTACCTTTAAACACATTCAGTATGACTAATATCTAAAGCTGACCCTCTCAAGTATATCATCTCAAGGCCAATACTATCAGGAAAATTGGTAAAATAAGTTTTATTGCTTCAAGAATTTGAAATTATCTATGTCTCATAAAAGGCGATCAAGAGGCAAGCACTAGTTGATTTTCTCGTTGATCATCCTATTCTTGATGAATGAAAGTTCTCTGAAGATTTGCCTGATGAGAATATTTTGTTTATTGAAATGTTAGAACCATGAAAAATATTCTTTGATGGTGCAACATGACAAAATAAAGCCCAAGCTAGGGTAATATTTATAACACCAAAAAGAGAGGTCTTGTTTTTCTCCTTTTCACTTACCTTGTTCCAATAAGATGGCTGAATATCATGCTTTAATTCTTGGGTTGGAAATGGTGGTGAATATAAAGATGTCTCACCTTAAAGTTTTTAGAGATTCTCAATTAGTTATTAGATAACTCCTCTCACTTTATGAAGTCAATAAGCTAGAATATCCCATATCACAAGTATGCATTAAAACTAATGACATCACTTGATTGTGTCACTTTAAAACATGTACCATGAAAAGAGAATAAGAAAACCGATGCCTTAACAAATCTGACGTCAACATTAGCATCATGTAATGAGGAAATAAAAGTCCTTTTATGTCAAAGATGGGTCATTCCACCGATGACTTATGACATAAAAAAGAAAAAACATGTGAGTGCAATTTCTATCTATAAGATAGAAAAAAAAAGACTGGTGCTAGCTATTTTTCCACTATTTGAGACATGGTAAACTATCGAAAAACCTATGTTATATGACAGAGATGAGGCAAAGAGCTTCTCACTTCATATACTTTCAAGGCACTCTTTAGCGACACTCTTTTGATGGAGTCCTTTTGTGTTGTCTCAAAGAAGAAAAAGTTACAAAAGCATTACAAGAAACACACTCAGGTATTTATGAAGCACACCAATCAGGTCCTAAACTTCACTTTCAAATAAAAAAAAAGGGTATTACTGGCCTACAATGGTGAAAGAATGCATAAACTATGCTAAAAAATGCTAAAGTTGTCAATTGCATGCTAATTTGATCTACCAGCCACCTGAGCCTTTATACCCGACAATTGTTTCTTGACCTTTTGATGCTTGGGGCTTGATGTGGTAAAGCTATCGCTAAAAAGATTTGGGGTGCATCTCAAATTACTTCTCAAAGTGGGCAGAAGTTACAACATTAAAAGAGATCAAGAAAGAAATAGTTGTAAACTTCATTCAAACAAATATCATCTATTATTATAGGGTACCGAGATATATCATAACTGATAATGGAAAAGAGTTCTACAATACAACAATGAACAAGTTGTGTGCATAGTTTGGTTTCAAATAACATAACTCTTTTATGTACAGTGCTTTGACTAATGGCTTGACAGAAGCTTTTAACAAGACCTTATGCAATATTCTTAAAAAAGGTGGTGAATCGCTCAAAAAAGAACTAGCATGATATAATTGGAGAAGCGTTATGGGCTTGTTGTACTACATTCCGAACGCCAACTTAAACTACTCTATATTCCTTAGTATACAGGGTTGAAGTTGTTCTTCAACTAGAATGTCAAATTTCATCTCTAAGAATTGTGATCCAAGAAGGACTCTCCGATGAAGATAATGTTCGTCTATGCCTAAAAAAACTTGAAACTTTAGATTAAAAGCATCTTGAAGCAGAACAACGATTAAAATATTATCAAGCCCGAATTTGCAGAGCTTTCAACAAGAAGGTGTAACCGTGCTTATTCCAAGTAGGAAATGTTGTCCTGGTATTACGATGCCTAATAATCATGTCAAAACACATAGGCATCAAGTTCTTCTCCAAATGGGATGGTCCTTATATGGTTCAAAAAGTCTACACGAATGAAGCTTACAAAATCATCAATAAGAATAGAGTGAGGATTGGGCCTATCAATAGCAATTCTTAAAAAGATATTATGCTTGAAATCTGATATAATTTCTGGTCCATATGAGGTAAAACTACGAACTGCATAAAAAAAACAAAGAAAAAAATTGAACAACATTATAACTTGATCCTTTATTCATAAAGGTACGTAGGCAACTTGAAACTCGTTTTGAGTAAAGTCAAGCAAGAAAATATAATTGACAAAAAAAAATCTTTTGAACGACGTTATGACCTGATCCTTTATCCACAAAGACACGTAGGCAACTTAAGAATTATTCTAAATACAGTTATGCCATCCTTTAAAACTATTCGAACCCATTTGATTGTTCGCACAAAAAAAAAGGGTAAAAAAACCTGACAACACAATCATAACGTATAAACTCAAGTAACAAGATGCAAGCGTGGAAAAATATAGATTTTATTAATAGAAAGAAGAATTTTATTACATAAAGTGTGTATTCTCAATATAAAGTCATAAGCTTGTTTTACCAAAACTAAAAAGCATTCTAAAGCATGAGAAACTATCGATATATTATAGTTTCCAACTATGTCCTTTTAACCCTTTTTATTTGGTCTCCAATAATCCTCTTAATTTTTGAAGAATAATTGCGTTAATTGCACTTATCAAAGGGAAAGTGGATATTGTGGTGATCTCTGCTCAAATACCAAACGTGATTACTTTTATCTTAGAAAGCTTTCCATCATGCGCTTTGAGGGATGACTCTAACTCGGTCTTTCTACTCTGCAGCTCCATCATTATTTCCTATATTTTTGTTATCTCAGCATGAGTAATGGAAATAGATCTAGATGCCTCCTCCTCAAAAGCTTCATAATTTTTTAGCAATATTTCAAGCTTTTCACTATTTAAGGCTTGCTACACAAATGTCATTATAGTAGATAGTGAAGACTCTAAGTGGATAAGTTTTTTAGCATCTCTAATCACCTTAGTCACTATTCTTCTAATAAAGGAGCAATCAACCTTTATATCTTATATGGAGTGTGGATCTTCTCAACTTCATCAACTAAGTTAGGAATATAATGGACCAGTGTGCAAACAATCTTATTTCTGATGCTCTCCCAACACTTAACAGCAAATTCAGATCTTATATCACCTATTATGTCATTAACATAATACCTAGTAACTCCCGAAGGCTCAAAGGCAATAGTAAGTCCAGGAGTACGCAAGTTAGTCCTTATATTATTAAGGACTGGTGGAGGTGGTGATGTAGATTGATGATTAGACTGCTCATGTGGTAAACTAGATGAAAGATGAGAGTTTCCAATCCCAACAACTAAAATATTGAAGGGTTAGGGCTAGAAACAGAAGCAACACTCATTTCTAACCCAATATACATATCAAAGTCATTCCCCAAGTCCTATTAACCAAGCTAAAACAAAGAACAACAAAAAAGAGAAGGTTAATATAAGATAAGTAACATGAATTTAAGAACAATGAAAGTGTCAAACCAATTCATCAACATTATTTGGCATGATTGATGCACTAGGGACTTCATTAAAAAAACTCAGTTTGTAAGGATTGAACACCTTCTTGGTATGTTTTAAATGTTTCCAATGATGATTACTGTCTTCATGTTCACTATCCTCAATATTTAAAATTGCTTTAACATCATCTTATTTCTCCTCCTATAGACATATTATTGTGAGCATCTTAATAAAAAATAATGAGGCACATAAAAAAGGCAAGTGTTCATTTACCAATTGTGGAGAAAAGGATTATGCACTCCCTTTCTTTACCTCTAAGGAGTTAATGAATTTCTTCTTGAGATGTTCTTTTGCAGCATTCACTCCCTTCGTACTATGAATCATAATTTGTCTTTTTTATATGGGCACATGTTTGGGTACCTTTTTCCTTACCTAAATCAATATCAGTTGCCTTATTGTCTCTTTTATGGGTAGGAGAAATTCTTTTCTTTTTTATTAAGCTAGGGTCCTCTTTTTTTTCTTTTGCCCCCGGGAATACTGTAGCAACATCAGTAGGACTTTTGAAAATGACTTTCATCTCAAGAGGACAAACTTTGAACCACTCTAAAATCCATCAGTCCATGTAGAGTTTAGTCATCAAAGGAAGTCTAGTACTTGGAGACAACAAAAGCTTGCACGGAGAATGAGTGTTCAGTTTAGTAAAGTTAAGCCAAAGTTGACACACATCTTTTAAGGTTGGAATCCTAGTTCTCCTTCCAAAGTCATAGGGAATATGTTGGCAAAATCCAAATTGTCTGCTAAATCTATCAAGACAATAGGGCTTAATAATAGAAGTATCATCATAACAGAGAGTCAAATAGCCGAATCAAATACATATAAAGTAGTCACTCTTGAGGACCGATAAGTTATCATCATCATGCAAGACAACCACTTTAACCAGGGGAAGTAATGCACGATATATGATTCTCTTAGGATTTCTGAAAAGAGCATTAGCTTGAGATTCATTAAAATGTTTTGCTAACCCCTCGCTAGTGTTTTGTCATCCCAACTGACTTAACAGGGCTAATGGTTGTTTGATGAGTGCCAAATTTTTCTGTAAGCCAACTGCTGAGAAAATAAATAGGAAAAGGGATGTCTCGTGTAATCACACCTAATACATATTGGATCTTCTTTAAACTTTTGGAAATACTTGCTAGAATTGGTATCACGAGAGATTGCCTTTCAGTAGTCATCATAGATGCTACTTTGAAAGTACTAGGACGAATGAAACCAACATTTTTGCTAAGAAATATAAATTTACATAGCTAACATGAAAGAAAAGCCACTGAAGAAACTTCATCCTGAATATGAGAAGGGACTTTAAGCTTTTTGAGAAGATGTATGAAATTGCTAGAGCGAAAACGAGATTTGTTGATTGAGCCAGATGGATAAGTAATCTTAATAGATTCACTAGACTTACTCATAGAGAAAGACACCTTGTATCTAAAGTCATCTCGAAACCAAAAATCCACCCAATCTTGAAGAGTCATTACATAGTCACATTCTTTATGAAAGGCAATGAATAGATACTTGCAGCTTTTTGGAAGAAAATAACATCTTTTCTTATTAGCTTAATTAAGTTCATCATCACAAAGGATGACTTCATCATAAAAATTGCCAAAAATAAAAGGATTTCAATGATTGTAAAAAGAATGGATAACATTCATCTGCTAGTTATATGTAAGAAAAGATGCAAAAATGGTTTCTCGAATATGTGCCCTCTTAAGGATTGGCTCGTAGTGTTTCAAAATATGTTTTGTTCATTCCTAATGCTTGAGAGTATACTTAAGTGCATCAAAAATTGGGAAGTAATCCTTGTAAGTAGCGTCTCCAGCATGTTTGTGGTAGTCTAGTGGTGGCAGATCAACTGGAAAAGTTGTCGAACATAGAAAAGAGGACTGAAGTTGTAAAAATTCTTGAGGAAACCACCATGACTATAAAGTTCATAAGAAGTCTCCAATGACCATAAAGTTAAATGCTTGATTCTTTTGGAAGACCACTTCTTAGCGAATGGATTAATAACCGATTTGTATATGTGAAGGCTTGTCTAACTTCTCCTCAATTACTAAGAAATTTTTAGAGGAAGAAGAAGAATTCCTGAAAGTCACCATCTAAAAAAAATTATGTATTAGATGTATATTTAAAAGAAGGGATAAGGAACAAGATTACAAGTCCAATGATGCTTATAAATCCAAATATATATATATATATATATATATATATATATATATATATATATATATATATATATATATATATATATATATATATATATATATATATATATATAGTGCTACTAGTAAAGAAGAAAGATGACAGTTGATGATTTTGTACAGACTACCGTTCACTTAACGTCACCACTGTCAAAGATAGTTTTTCCATTCCAACAGTTGATGATATGTTGGAAAAATTATATAGTGTCACTTACTTTACCAAGTTAGATATTAGAGTCGGTTATCATCAAGTAAGAGTAAATCCTTTCGATGTTATTAAAACTACTTTCCATACTCATAACAGCCATTACAAATATCTCGTAATGCCTTTTGGCCTTTGTAATGCATCTTCGACATTTCAGGCCATCATGAACTCAATATTTCAGCCTTACCTTTGAAAGTTTTTTTTGTTTTTTTTAATGATATTTTGGTCTATAGTCCTACTTGGAATGAGCATTTGTTGCATGTTAGACAAATGTTGGAAACTTTACGACAACACCAATTCTTTGCCAAGACAAGCAAGTGCGAGTTTGGCCAAGAGGAACTGGAGTACTTGGGGGACATTGTCACACATTAGGGAGTGAAGGTTTATAATAGTAAAATTGCAATCATGGTCGCATGGCCACCCCCCACTATTATTTCTAAGTTTCATGGTTTTTTAAGCCTAACAGGGTATTACAGGAAATTCGTTTAAAACTACAGCATCATAGCACAACCCCTAAACAATCTGCTTAAGAAGGGAAAATTTGGCTGGAATGAAGAAGCCGACACAACCTTTCTAGTTCTCAAACAAGCAATGACAATTACGTCTACGTTAGCTATGCCTAATTTCAATGACTCTTTCACCATTAAAACCGATGCATCTGGGGACAGAATTGGCATAGTTTTGTCACAGCAAGGCAAACTGATAGTGTTCATGAGTCGAGCATTGGGGGTTACAAAAAAATCTTGGTCTACTTACGCCAAGGAGATGCTGGCCATTGTAGAGGCCTTACGCTTATGGCGTCCTTATCTCCTGGGAAAAACATTCTTCATTCTCTCACCGACCAGTGTAGCTTGAAATATTTCTTAGAGCAATGTGTGGGTGCGCTTGAACAGCAGAAGTTGGTAGTCAAGCTTTTGGACTACGATTACGAGATTCTTTATCACTTAGGTTGTGAGAATTCAGCAACGGACGCCCTTTTGACGCAGGTCTGGTAGTCCAGTTCTTCACCATCTGCATATGCCGACAGTGACCATATGGGATGAAATTCAAAAGGCTTATATGGGAAACTCTTACGTCCAATCTCTAACTCACCTGGCCAAGGATCAACAAGCTGGACCGTATGCATGGCATAATAGGTTGTTATTCTTTAAAGGAAGGGTGGTCATACCTTCTCAGGCAGCATTACAGTCACAATTACTTCATGAAATGTATGATACGGTAATTGAAGGACACTCTAGGGTCTTCCAAACGTTCAAGAAACTAGCCCAACAATTCTATTGGCCGAAAATGTACTAGGCGGTGCAAGAGTATATCAAAAAATATGGTTGTTGACTGTTTGAGTAAGTCTACTCATTTTCTATCCTTAACTCATCCTTTTACTGTTAAAGTCGTGGCTGAATAGTTTGTAAAAGGAGTCATTAAATTGCATGGCTTACGCAAGTCCATCATCAGCAATCGGGACCCTATTTTTATCAGCAAATTGTGGCAGGAGTTCTTTCACATGTCAAGAACCAAACTATAACTCAGTTCCACATATCATCTGCAAACGGACGAATAAACAGAAGTTGTTAATCGTTGTGTTGAGCAATACCTCTAGAGTATTGTTCATTAGTGGTTGTGCAAGTGGAGCAACTACCTTCCATGGGCTGAGCTATGGTACAATATAACTTATTATGCGTCCACGAGAATGACCCCTTTTCAGGCACTATATAGACGTTTACCTCCTGCAATTCCCATTTACCATAATGGGTGTTCTTCCGTGTAGGAAGTAGACCAAAGTTTAGAGGCTTGAGATGAGCTATTGCGACAACTCAAATGCAATTTGGAAACTTCCATTAATTGCATGAAGCAAATTACGGATAAAAAACTTTGGGATTTTCCTTTGAAATTGGGGATCTAGTGTTTCTTCAGTTGTACCCCTACAGGCAATAGACCACCTTCAAACGAGCCTACCAGAAGTTAGCTAGTCGCTTATATGAACCATATCTAGTGATACAAAAAATTAGGGTTGTTGTGTACAAACCTCAACTACCGGAAGGTGCCCGCGTTCATTATGTCTTCCACATATCACTTTTAAAAAAGTGCGTCAGTGAGTTTGCAACGCCTTCAAAGGAGCTGTCGCCCGTTACTTATGACGGGGCAGTTATACTTGAACCTTAACATATCCAGGACACTCGTTGGGTCAAATGAGGAAATAAATTTGAAGAAGAAACTTTGGTCCAGTGGAAGCATCTACCAATCGAGGATGTCACATAGGAGACCTATCAATCTTTACTTGAACGATTTTCTTCTCTGGACCTTAGGGACAAATGTCCATTTAATGGGGAGGGTATTGTTAGGCCATGTCGATCTGAGAGGGGCTTTAAGCCAAATCCCAAATATTTAGGATGAGCAAGGGATGTGCGGGGCCATTGCATGAGCATGCATGCATGCAACATGGAAAAGGGATGGATTGGGTCATGAAGGTTAACGTGCAGAAGTGCAGCAGGAAATGGTCTTCCATTGTTGCGAGTTTAACGCATCCAAAGTTGTGAGTTTTACATCATTTTATTTTCGTTGTGATTGTTCTATTTTACACTTTGTTAATTCTTTGTTTTACGTGGGTCGAGTCCATTTTGATTATTGTTAGTTTTCGTTGTAATTTGGTTTATTTGTTTGTTTTACGGGGTTTGCTTATTTAAGCAGCCAATGCTTTCATTAAGGAATTCAAGTATTTGCATTCAACTTGTGGTACATTTCTCACCCGAAGAGAAAACAAACTTTATTAGCACTTTACACTTTGCGTTGTTACATCAGGTATTGCAATATTTGATTTTATAACTCACCTATGAATAGCTCTTCTTTGATAGAGGAAGAAATCTAAGGGGAAACAAGAGATGGCATCGAAAACGAGAAGGCAAGAGAGTGTCTCGAGATGGTGCTTCGATGGAATTATCGATTTTACAATAGGAGCTCTTGGTCTAGTATCACACGGTTATCGGACTAGAAATTGAATCACTAACCACTGCTTGAGTCGTTGGTGTGAGGTAGACTACTATAGAATTAGAATAAGTTGTTGGCATAAATAAGCTCTTACAGAAGAATAGCTCCTGGTGCATAGGACGTTAATCAATAGTGAAAGAAAGTAGTCTTACTAGCCGATCAAAGTTATTGGTTATTATTCATGTATAAAGATAAATTTTATTTAGTCTCTAAATATGCAATTGTTTCAAATGAGGTACTGAACTTTGATTTTATTATTTGATTTGATAAATGTCAATCAAAATTGGTCCATAAATTTTCAATTTTGACTATTATATTTTTTTTCACAACAAGATATATCCATTTATTGTGAAAAATTAATCAATCAAAAATATATTTAAAGTATAAAACCCTCTCAACTATATTTTCAAGACATGTCCACTTATTTTTAAAAGTAAATAAACTTGTCTCGAGGGGGCATTTGTAGAAACCAAAATTTTCTACCAATCAAATTTCACCATGTGCTATTTTTATTTTATTTTTATATGAAATGATAAGATAAAATTGAAATAAATAAATGAGCCTTCCTATATCTCTTGGTCAATGAGAGGTTGACACATGGAATGAGAAATTCAAGATATCTTGTTATAAATGCAAGATCCCATCAATAAATATCAACTAATAAAATCATGTCATTCGACATTGAAAAAGAACCTGAGAGCCCCTACAAACCTATATAAATAGAGAGTCTCAACCTAATAAAGGAAAAAAAAAAAAGGAATTCTTGGAGATACAAATTCTCTTCAAGACAAGCTCTTTAAGCAAAAAAACTCTCTTGAAGCAAGAAAGTTCTCTCAAAAGTTCTCAAGCCTCCTTCATCTACGCTTGAAGACTACAAAAAATGAAACTCTATTGGTTCGAGCCTAAACGCTTCATAAGAATTCTTCAACAATATTTTGAAGACAAATCAAATGCACTCTGCAAAGCATTAAATCATCAAATCTCGCTTCGCAATACACAACAAAATTCGAGTTCTTGCAAAGCACAAATCTTGACTTCATTTCACAAATAAATCAAGTCACAATATATCAAATCCAATGGAAGAATCAGATGATTGTCTTATTCTTTTGAAAGAATATTTTAGATAAAGATTGTACCCAATCATATATTAATAAAATCATATATTTATACATGTATGCTTGTTTAATTTCAAGTGCTCAAAATTATATCTATAAAAACTTTAGAAAGAGAAATTTGTTTTTAAGGAACAATTATCCATATTCCATTGTATCTTTTGATGTTTTTACACTCTAGCTCCATTCGTTAAAAAATACAATTTACATCTTGGGTTAAAATAATCTTTATATTTAGAAAAAAAAAAATCAATCCTCATGTATAATATAACATAACAATCAAATTTTCTCTTAAAAAAAAACCCAAATTAATTTCAAAATCTAATGGATTTCTTCTCTCTTCTCCAAGAACACAAAATCTCAATAAAATAAAAACATCATCTTCGATATTTAATCTATTTATTTTAATTAAAACTTAATCACCAAACAACCAAAAACGTAATTGTAATTCAAATCTCATTATTTAAAATTATCACCCATTTGGTTTCAACAAAGTGTAATTGCCATTAGGAAAATGAGGATTAGGTGTGATGGTATTGTGAGTTTTGATAGCTTGGTTCGATTCTCTCATATTCTCTCTATATATAGAATTAACATAACTCTTTCACAATAGATTTGTTTTTCATTTTACATTAAATTTATTATATATTCAGAGGTTACTCATTAGAATTTTTATAATTCATATATATTAAATATTATTAAAGAAATATTGACAAGTGTGGATGACCCAATGCCATTAGATCGGTGCATGCAAAGTCATCAAGCCTTCAAACACTGCTTTCTAGGGTGGCATATAAAAGGTGTCGATGCCCTTACACAATAACGTTGTGAGTAGACCATATACGCCTTTAGTTTGGCACCAACCACCATTTTTTTTTCTTATTCTTCTCCTCCTCATATTTAGTGATAGCCCCTTTAAAATTTTAGACTAACCCTTTCAATGTTTTTTTCCCCTTCATATTTGGTCCCTTTTTATTACTATTTTTATTTTATTTTGAATAAGCAATAAAATTACAATTATTTTTCAATTTCTCCCCCCTTTTATTTTTTAATATTTCAAATTTAATCTTTATTATTTTTATTTTTATTTTTAATAAGCTATATATTTTTCAATTTCAACCCCATTCTAGTTTTTAATCTTTCGAATTTAGTCCTTATTTTTTTTTATTGTTATTTATTTTTTTTTGGGTTATTTTTTATATAATCTCATCCTTCATGGGTTTTTTTTTCTATCAACTTTGATTTCTATTCTTTTTATTGCTATCTTTTTTTCTTGGAATGTTTTTTAAACTTTTATTTTTTCATGATTTCCTCCTTCAAATTAAATTGGTTAAAATTAAGTTTTTTGATTAAACACATGTCAAGGATTTCATGGGTTGTGAATTTTAAAAATAAATTGGGTTTAGAAGGTTTGCTTGGGTGGGCTTGGTTTTTTTTTCTTTTTTAAAGCTGATTTTTTTTTAATTTCTTACCCTTTTTATAGAGTTTTGCTTCTTTTTTTTACAGTTTGTCTTCTATAGGATTAGTCTTAAATTTATTATCAAATTCATCAGTTTTAAAGGTTAACAAGGGTTGATTTTTTTAGATCTTTTTTCTAAATTGATTTATTCTAATTTTGTCATTCAACATTTAATTTATTTGAAATTGACTTCCTATATTTTTTTTATTGGGTTATCTCAATTATGTGCCCATGATGCGAAGTTTGCGAGTTAACCCATATTGACTTATATTTTTTGTTGTTGTTATGGGGTAAGTCATAGGCTCATGAACAGAGTCATCAATTTCAAAGGTTAACATGAATTGTTTTTTTAATTATTATTTTAGATTTTTTTATTTTAATTTTATTCTTTAACATTTGATTTATTAAAAATTAATCTTCATACTTTGTTTTCTTTCCTTTCTATTGGGTTATTTCAATCATGTGCCCATGATACGAAGTTTGCGAGTTAACCCATATTGACTTAGATTTTTTGTTGTTGTTGTTATGGGGTTAGTCATAGCCTAATCGACTTGGCAAATCTAAATGTAATTAAGATAATCAATAAAAATATAGTTTAGCTCTAAGAAAAAATTATGATGGCATCACCTTTTTCAAATATTAAGACGGTAACATATTAGATCAATTTAGATTAACTTGGTTTATCCCATTAAACCTACGATTTAGGCCATGGACTTCACCAAGTTTAATAACTTTGGTTAACTCATCAAGCTCATAATTCAAGTTATGGACTCAACTGAGTTTAATAATGTTATATTTTTTGAAACTATATTTATTTAATAATATAATAAAAAAAATAGACCTCGCAGAACCAAGAATCAACCCAATGCCAAGATGTTTTAGAAATTGCAAGCATTGTTTTCTAAACTAAATTCCATTATGGTTTTAAAAACAAATTTAAAATAAAACATTAAAATTAAATCTTAGTATTTTATATACGATTGAAGAAAAAAATATTAATAAACATGATAAAATTATAAAAAATATATTAAAAAATATTAATTCTATGTTAATTGAATAGTCATGTGTTTTTTTCATGTAAGAATTGGAGAAAATATTAACTTTCCCATAAAAATCTATGATATTATTTAAGAAAGGTAATTTTTTTTAATAATAATAGAAATAGATTGTTAAAAAAAAATTATAATGCATTTAAATCTAAATTTAAAAAATTAAAAACAAAAATAATATAAAGATATCAAGTTCAAGCAAGCTTGGGGATGCTTGAGAGTGTGGAAGTAGTTTTTTTTTAAAGTGTTTTTCGTTTAGAAATACATCAAAATAAATTTTTGATATTAATATATTAAAACATATAAAAATATTAATTTAAAGTAAATAAATAATAAAAAAATAATTAATTTTTTAATACTTTTGATATGACTTTGGATATGACTTAGCAGATCATGAGCATCTCTACAGGCATTAAATGGCATATCTGTGAAGACCAATCCAGAAACTAAAGAGAATAGATACCTACCTACCTACCAAAATAAATGAATTATTTGGAAAGGGCCTATTTGCTGGAAATAAAATTGTTGAAATTTGTAAACCGCGGTTGACTTACTGTGTGGTCGCCGATGCAGCCCTACAAAACTGAGCATATCCTCGCATAGCTCTCCACGTGACATGGACAAGTTTCTTGTTTTGTCTCTGTTAATCGACGTGTACTTCGGCAAAGATTATTAAAGGCACATGCTCACAGCTAGCTTTGAATTTATTATCACAAGTCACTGCTGCAGTCATAAATCATAGATAAGATTTCAGCCAATTTGTTTTCTTGGTTTTTTTTTTTATTAACTAATAATGCCACTATTCGAGACAAGAGCTTTATCACTTATAAACATACGTTTAACCCCTCTCTCTCTCTGTAGAAACATCAATTATATGTGTACGAATAATGCGACTATGCGAGTGTAGACATCTTATTATTAGTGTCGTCTGTAGAAACATCAATTATATGTGACTATCCAAGCCTGGTCTCTTAGTAACTCTGAATCGGATAATTAGGTGGCGACTTCTTAACCCTCACGCCCCGCGGCCATGTGTAACAATGATGATGTTATTATCCCATATTAGCTAAAAGACAAGGGCCTTGGTCACTTATAAACACAAGGTTTAACATTTGTTCCTAAAAGGTGTTTTTTTCAAGATAAAACTCACTATGTGGTTGCAGTGAGACAATATCTCTTAGGCAACATACAATGTACAGGTATGGATACACATCATCAGAAACAAAACTAAAAAATTTAACTATAATATCATTGATAAAGAAAACCAAATACATATAACTTACAAAGTACATGGGATAATTTAAATATATATTTTAATAGAAGAGCATAACATAAATATTTTTTTTTTGTAAGAAGGGTATAATGGCTAACTTGCACTTAATATAGACTAGGTAGTTAAATAATATGTTTAAACTATAGGGAATAATGGCAGATGAGAGGTAAAAATTTTTTTTTTGGCAACAATCAATCAAAACAAATGAGCCACTGATGTTATACCTAGAAAGAAAAGAAAAGGAAATTATTTGGAAACCCATCGTCACTCCATTATGGACATCACCCATCATAAAAGAGCTTGTTAAGACGATTCAAACCTGACTATAAAATTTTGGATGACAACATAAAAAGAAGTTGTATGGGTTGCTAGAGAAACGTCTCAAAAAAGTAAATTGAACAAAATAAAATAAAGTGAGCATTCATCTTTATTCAATAAATCAATACTATTTAATTTAAGAATAAAATTTATTTAAAAAAATAAATTTAAAAAAGAATAACAAATTAAAAAGACCTGAGATAACCTAATTAAATAAAAAAAATGATAAAACCAAAATTCATAGAAAGCTTAAAAAAAACACAAAGTTCAATATCTAATTAAATAATATTGAAGGATGAAATAAAAAAAACAACAACTTGAAAGAAAAAAAAATCAAAGCAATCCTATGCAAACATCATGAAGCTAGGTTAATTTCCAAAGCTTGCAACCCTGTGAAATCTTAGACATGAGCTTCATCAAGATACTCAAACCCAAACAAATTAAATGTTGAAGAATTCAATTGGGTAAAAGAAATACTAGTTTTGAAAATTTTACAAAGCAAAAAAAAAAAAAACAATCAAACGAATAAAGATAAAATCTATTAAGAAAAAAAATTATGACGGGTGGAATCACAAAAAAAAATGCAACTCTAAAACTTATCTTAGATTACAAAAAAAATAGCAATTAAAATAATAGGGATCAAATTCAATAAAGTAAAAATTAAATGAGGATGAAATTGAAATAAAAATCTAATTCAATGAATTATTTCAAAAAAAATATCATAACCAAAAGAACATGGACTGAATAAAAAAGAAATAGAAGTTTAGGGGTTGACTTGAAAAATCATGTGGTAGGGCACAAACATTGAGGAAAAGAGAGGGAAAAAAAAAAAGAAATGGTCATCGACGATAAACCGGAGTTCTTATCGATACACGCACCGCATATCCATGGAGAAGATATTGAGATAAAGGTGAAGCCATCTTGAAAATACCTTTTTAGCCTCTAGAATCAATATGTTTAACATACGTTAACGTATTTTTTATTTTTTTTATTGTTTAAAAGATCAAAATGCCTTTGCTCCACTCCAAAAACAACAACAAAAAAAAATTCGGTGATGAAATAACTAAAATACTCTATGACAATTATTGACTAATAATTTGTTCATTTTAGTGTCAAATCCACGAATTCAGAGCATATGGGGCGATTGACTAAATGGTGGTTTTGCCTTATACCATATAAAATAAAATGAAAAAGTTCAAGTTAGTAATACGTTTCAAGGAAGCAAGATGAATATGCAGCTGATTTTAAATTTATAGATAAAATATTTCAGATTTTATATTTATTTATTCATTTACTTCTCATCGCATTCTATCTGTATATTTCAATCATATGTACAAGTCTGAGTTTAATCTATTCGTAGGTTTATTAACTAATTTATTCATTTAGTCATTTCAATTTTTAATATATATATATATATATATATATATATATATATATATATATATATATCTTCCAAACATTATTGCTTTTTTGTTGTGTTTAAATAAATATTTGATATTATGATATCTGATATTTTTTTAAAAATATGTTTTATTTAAAAATATATTTAATTTTTTTTTTTAATATAAATATATTAAAATTATTAAAAAACACTAAAAATATAAATTTAATATTTTTTCAAACTAAATATATTTAAACACAATTATAAATTAACAACTTTTTATTATTATTATTTTCATGATGCTGCCCATAAACATATCATAATTCAGGAGTAGCACAGTATTTTGGGTACCTTACACATCATTTATTATTTGCAGCGCAGTACATCTCATTTATTATTTTCAGAATGAGGCACAGGGAGGGTTGTACTATCAAATTCAATTATACATAAGCCATATTATCCTTGCAATTTAAAACGTTTGGAAAAAACAGTGGTCTGGCTTTAAAGCCGGATCTAAAAATCTGTCTGGCTGTGAGTTTTAACCTGCGTTTTGTTAAATTTTGATTTTTTTTTTTACTAAAATTGAATGTGGTTTATACCTTTTGAATTGTTTTAATGTGCTGATATTAAAAATGATTTTTAAAAAATAAAAAAAACATCATTGACATGTATTTTGGCACGAAAAACTATTTAAAAAGCAACCACTACGACACTGCCAAACACACTCTAAATCACTTTTAATTTGTGTTTCATCAGGTGTATCAGTCAGATCTACAATTATTAAGTTTAAGTTTAGCTAGACTCTCAAATATTTTTAATTTTTAATTTTTAAAAATTTTTTTTATTTAATTTTTTTTATAAAATAAATTAATAAACTTTTATATTATATAAAAGGTGGGTGGTGATATATTTTTTTCCATTTAAAAATAGGTTGAATTTTTTTAATAAAATATGTTTGTTTTGCGTTTCAAAAATACTTTTAAAAAATTTTAATTTAAAAAAATATTATTTCTAAAAACAAGTCTTATCAGTATCTTCTATTTTGGATATACAAAAATTCACTTTAAAATTATCTTAAAAATAAATTTATTTTAATTTTTATATTTTAATTAAATATATTTTTATTCTCCGTTAACTCCATCTTTTCTATCACAGAATAGGAACCAAACACTATTTTATAGATTTTGAGCTTCCAAAGGTTGACCATTGCTGATAAGGCGGCTGTGTTTCTGGTTCATTTTGGTTGTTTCCTTTCCTGCACCAGTGCCCATCCCCTTCAGCCACAGCTCCATGTTCCTTAAGTCCCACTTTCCTGAGAGGTTGGGCAGAAACCAAGCCCATTTAAGATCAGTCTCGAACCCATGCGTCACATCCATTTCAGATTCGGGTGGTTCCTTAGATCTTTGGACTATGCATGATAGTTTAGTTGGACTGGGGTGTGGGCCTCAATTAACTTAAAATATTCTTAGCTTTAGGTTTTTCTGAAAACATTTTTCTATAAAAGTAAATTTTTTAAAAAATATTTTTTTATTTATAGTTTTTTAAGTGAGGATAATAAAATGAAAGAAACTATAATATTTATTATAAAAATAATGATAATAGTAATGATAATTATAACAAAAAATGTTAATAATAATTATGATTATAGTATTTATGATAATAATAATAATGGCAAGAATACTAATAATTATAAAATAATAGTTGTTACAGTGATAGTAATGAAAATAATAATAATAAAATGATGATTATTTTAATAATAAGATGATAATGGTAAAAATAATAATGGTGATGGTTATTATACCGGTAGTATTAATGTTTTCTTGTCAAATAACAATAAAATATTTTTAAAAAAAATTCGAGAAAGGAAATTGATGAACAAACTAATCAGAAACTAATTCGAGAAAACGCTTTAACTTTGTAATAAAAAAAGCAAAATACAAATATTGTTCTGAAGGCTTGTTGGTTTTACCTATTTCTTTTTCCCAACATTTTCTCTTCATTGAACTTATATATCCAAGTCCCATTAATTCCGTCTAAGAGGTGAATTTCAATTTCAATATAATGAAATATTTTCTATATTTTTTTTAAGAAACTTTCTTTTTTATTAAAAAAAATACTTGTATTGTATAATATAATTCTAATTCTTAATCATAAACTAATTCCTCGTTAGCTTGGTATTTCAAAACTTGATAAAGCTTCTTAATAGGTGTTTTACATAGTAAAAAGAATTTATTTATCTTGATGTGTCATATTCAAGTCTTGATACACCTCCACCCATCATAAACTTGATATAAATGTAATAAAATCCTTACATCAAAATAACTATTTTAACAAAAAAAAAAAAAACACTAAATCTCTTCGTGAAGCTAATGGTGACCTAAACTCAAAATATTATTCATTATAATAGTATAATAATGAGTTTTTCTTTCAACAATAAAACCTTTTAACCATCCATTGGAGCAATATAGTTTTTTTTATCATGATTTAATTATTATTTTCAAATTATACAAGGGCGAATTAATCTTTTTTATTTTTTTACAATAAAATGATTTAGTTACCCCTAAAAAAAAGTTTACATCCATGGGCTTTTTAGACTTTTCAATTTTTTTAGCATAGTGAAATGATTTAATTACCCTAAAAAGCAAAGTCTACAAAGCTATATTCCAGTGATTTTTTCATCATTTCATCTTGGTTTTTTGGTTAATATCAAGTTGGCTTAGAGGCATTTTTGTATTTTACTAAATATTAAATAATATTAAAAAAACTTGGTGGCGCATGCAACAAGTGGAGAGCCCTCGTGCCCTTCGAGCGATGCGTATGTGGATGTCCAGTGACCAATAATTGCCTTCCGCAATGACATTTGAATTGTCTTGGCATTGTCTTCGTGATGAGGCAATGTGTGTGGATAATGACCGATTGGTTTGACATCAATAACTTTTTTCTCTATTTTCCCTTCTTTTCTCTCTCATCATGTATTGTCATGTTGCCCCTTTTAAAATTTTAAAAGAGTCCTTTAATTTGTATTCTTTCATATTTGGTTTATATTCTTTTGATTACCTTTTGTTATATTTGAAATAATTTATAAAATTGAAATTTCTTTTCAATTTCACCCTTTTGATTTTTTTCATCTTTCAAAATTGATCTCCATTCTTTTGATTGCTATTTGTTTTAATTAACATAATTTTTTAGATTGATATTTTTATAATTTCATCCTCTTTAAGTTTTTGTTTCCTATCAAATTGATCTTCATTTTTTTTATTACTATTTTTTTTTATTTTGGTAAGTTTTATAAATTGAATTTTTTTTTCTGATTTCATTTTCTAACATTAAATTGGTTGGAACTAAGTTTTTTGATTGAGCCCGAGTCTTGGATTTCACGGGTTGTCAGTTTGAGAGATTAACTCAGGTTTATAAGGTTCGCCCGCGTTTGCTTGATTTTTTTAAAATGTTTTTTAAGCTCATGTTTTTGCAACTTCATCTTTTAGCATTTATTCAATTGGAGATGAGGCTATGTTATTTTTATTTATTTGCTTTCTATATAATTTTCCAATAATGTTTAAAATGACTTAGGTTATTTTGGTTCTTTTTATTTGTCATTTTTTGTTGAACTTACTTTGATAAATTTTTTAAATTGATATTTTTATTTTTACTTAGATTGATTGAGAATTAATTCTCTTTTTTAGTTTCATCCTTCAAGGTTGGAGGTTTTTTTTTTATATTGGGCTTAATGATTTTCTTCAATTTCCTTTCTATTCGTTTATCCTGGTCCATCACTTAAACAATAAGGTTAGCATGCTAGTCCGAGTTGGCTCAGGTTTTTTTAGAATTGTTTTTTTTTAATTTAATATTTGTTATGTTTTGTCCTTCAACATCAAGTTGTTTTTTAATTCAGATTTGTAATCCTTTTCGGTTTGCTTTCTATTAAGTTATCTTATTTGCATGATCTGAGTTGTAAGGTTTGGTTGGCTTTTCCCAATTTGCTGGTTGTTTTTTTTTTTTTTTGTCTTTTTGTTTTTTAATTTCATCATTCTACGTTGGATTTGTTTGGAATTGAACTTTGACTATATTTTTATTTTCTTTTATTTCTTATCCTGATCTCATGATCTTACTTGTATATTTAGTATGCTCACTAAGGTTGTCTCATGTCATTTTGTTTTTCTTTTAATTGTCTGGAATTTTAGCTTCATTGCCTTTTTCATTTCAGCAATCCTTCTTTTTTTTAGGTTCCTATGATTTTGTTTTTTGTTTAAATTGGTCCATTTACTATTGTTATCTATTCTTTTATTATTTGATTAAATTATACCATTTTTTTCTTAGTCAAGTCTATACCTTGAATCATGTCTCTCTCTTTCCTTTTTTTATTTTACTTTTTTAAACATTTTTTTAATTGATAAAAAGATATTTCGGCCCGTGGCCACAGTCCCACAAATCTAATGATTTCTGAAACATGATAAGTATATTCGTATAGTATTTTTTAAAAAATAATATAAAATATCTAAATGAGTTGATGCGAACCTCTTGATCATGTGGTCAAGATATCCCCAACAAAGTAGTTAACAACCTAGAAAGCTAAAAATCAGGTTTGATAAAATTTTGACCTAGAGGTAACCCTGTACTTAAAGACTAAAGGTACTGGAAAAAGTCTTGGACCCAAAGATAACCTTGTATCTAAGAACTCTAAGTATATGAATGAAACCACGAAACCAATTAATCTTTAATAAGTCAGTGTACAATTTTTGTCCCTGTAAAGAAAGATTGTTTTGCTACAAACAAACAAAAGAAAAACTCACGTTTATTCTTCAACTTGCTACTGAAAGTTTTAGCTCAAAAAAACATAATATAGTCTCCGCTAGCTAACCCTAATGAATCCTTTTTGGGTTGCAAGCTAATGAGATTAAACTAGTAATCAACTAACATAAGTTCAATAATGAAATAAACTCTTAAACAATATCTAATGTTCCAGAAGAAACCCAAATTAAAATTAATTATTAAACAATAAATAAATAAAACAAGGTAATACAATCAAACTCTTCATGTTAAAGTTCCTCCATGTAGCCCGAATCTCTAATTTTCACAAATTCTTGGTAGATTTCAGTCCTCACTTCTAACACATTGTTCTATCTCATTCGAGTGAATTATTGGGCCTACCATAAATGGTTGAAAAGATTGAGATGTCTAGTTTTTTTAAAAAAAAACTTTAATTGCACCACAATTCCACTTGTAGCTCCATATATGTCTCAAATAGTACATAAAAATCAAGTCTGATAGATTCATAAGATTCTTTTAGTAACTTCAATTCTCTAAAGTAATATGTTTCCAAAGTTCATTTGAATTCAAAAATTACCATGATTTGGTTGTATATGTCTAGTATCTTCTTGTAAAGTTTAAACTCGATTTGATGTACAGTTTGAGAGATATGTTTGATATTGCAAAACTGGTTAACATACATTTTAAGGCCAAACTAGAACATGACTTGGTTCGTATCATCCTCCCCTTCTTAAAAAAGATTCAACCTCGAATATGTATCATGGAAAACTTCTTTTAATATAAAAAAATTAGTATCAAGCTAAAGAATAGCATCAACATCAAAACAAATAAGAATCTTGTTAGCAAAGAAGATCTTTATGATATACAAGCTTTCCTTTCAGCCATCTTTCCTTTCTTCAATTTAAGTTGCTCCTCATATATTTGCTTAGGTGTCAAAGATACAAGAGTTATAGGTCTTCCATTCATCTTAAAGGAATAATTATTTGTCACTCCATCATGCATAACTCTCCTATCATACTATCATGGTATACCAACCAACAAATGACTAACTTGCATTGGCACAACATCACATAACACCTCATCATAATATTTACTAATAGAAAAAACAACCAAAACATGCTTATTCACTTTCACTTCACACCACTGTCATTCAAGCACTCTAATTTATAAGGTATGTGATGTTTGGTAGTGTGCAAACTCAACTTTTTCACCAATTTAGTACTAGCTACATTAGTGTAACTACCACCATTTATAATTACGCTAAATATCTTATTCTGAACATGACATCTCATGTGGAATATGTTCTCCCTTTGACCTTATAAATCATCAACTTTGACATGCACATTCAGTGCTCTCTTCACCATAAGTTTCTCACCTTCAACCGAAAACTCAACACAAACATCATCAGCATCCTCTAATGGTGACATCTTCTTCTCTTCATCCTCTCTATCGATCTCAACCTCATTATTATATTTCATAAATATAACTTTCTTGTTTGGGCACTAAAAAGCAACATGACCAAAACCCAAACACTAAAAACATTTAATGTCACGATTATGAAAAGTAAGAGTAACATTGTTACCTTTAACAACAATTAAGATGTCTTTCTTCTTTCTAGGGTATTCAACCTTACCCTTCTCATTCAATTGTGATAGACCACACCCGATATTAGCCTTCCAATTGGGTCTCCAAGATGTCGAATGGCCTAATAGTTGGCTTTATCGAATGGTACCCTTCTGTTTAAATTGTTTCTCCACCTTCACGGCCATATACACCATCTTCTTTAACTTTATATAATAATACAACTCCATAATATGAGCTCTATCACAATAAAGGTCATTCATGAATCTAGCCATAGTAGCCTCCCTATCTTTCTCAACATTAGCTTAAATCATAGTAAGTTTTATCTCATTGAAGTACTTATCAACACTTTTTATACCTTGACTCAAACTCTGCAACCTTTGATACAAGTCTCTATAATAGTGGCTAGGCACAAATCTCCTCCTCATAAAGAATTTTATCTCAACCCAAGTATCAACCCACCTCTTATAATTCCTCTTGTAGTTTGTCATTAACTGACCCCACTACATAATGGTATATTCAATTAAAGCATCACAGCAAGTTTGACTTTCTTAGGTTTCGGATAATTGTGACACTAAAAAATCTACTCTATCTTCTTCTTTCATTCTAAATGAACTTCTAGATCATTCTCCCCCTGAAAAGTTGGTATTTTCAGCTTAATTGTACCTAATCTCCACCAAACTCAACATTGTAATCCTGATACCTATAATTACCCCTTTAGCCAAAATTATCACCATATCTTTCCCCTCCAAACTGACAATTTTGTTGCTGTTCAAAATGCTCCCCATGTCCCATGAAAACATTTTCAAAATCAACATCACTCATGCCTACATTATCAGCCACAAACTCATCCACATCAGTGTTAACTCGCCTAACAACCATCCTAACATTAAGTTCTTTTTGCTTAGGCTTATTTTGAACCCCACCATGATTATTAGCATGTTGCCTCTCCAACCTATCCAATCTATCTCCAAATTCATTGGTCATCTGATCCATTCGTTGATTCATAATGCTTAACTAAGTTATAATTTCATTATCTCATCTTTGTGTTGCCATATTATTGCTTGACTACAATATCTTTGAATATAAAAATTATTTAGTTGAGAAGAAATATATATTCTTCACGCACTCTTTCACGTGTTTACATTCCTTTCATGTTTCACTCAAATACGCTCGCTTTGTCTTTTTCCTCTCATCTCACCTTTCTTCGGCCCTTGCAAACATGATTTCAACACCAAATGTAATAGACTTAGCAGTGTATTCAAATATGTGTATATGACTTAGAAAGAAAGAAAAATATGAAACAAGCAAAGACGAAACTACGATTATTATTTTAAGAGTAACAAACGAATTTGTACGAAAAAAAAGATGTTTTTGAAGATGGGAAAGAAAACAGATACAAAGGTTATAAAAAAAAATTAAATGACACCTAAATATATCAATTATGATGTCATTATACAGTCAAAATTGAAAAATAACATAAACGAAACAAGTTTGAATTGTTGACGTGAATTAGACTTGTTATGACAAGTTCTAATCCTAAATTTAGTTTTTATAGCAAAATAACTCCAAATGACCTTAAATTTTATATGGGATGCTATTAGTAGCTTAAAACCCAGTATATAAATTTTGAGAATTTTCTAAATTTATATGACTTAAATTCCCTTCTGATATGAATATGACCTGTTATAATAAATTTTAATCCTGACCTTGGTTACTATAGAAAATGATCTCTGAATGAGCTCAAGTTTGATATGGGATGATATTAGGACTCCTAGAACTAGTATATAAAATTTTAGAACTTTATGAATTGGCTTGATCTAAATTATCCAATGTTTGTGTACTGTGGCAGATTCAATAAAAGTGACTTTTGAAGGTTATTTTCTGTTTTTTACTCTTTATGATAATGATATATACTAAGACAGAAACAAACTAAAATAACACCTCTTTTTTTTTTAAGAACCCTGGTCGCAAACTACTAAGCTCTAGACACGAAATTATCAAAAACCGAATCAAAGATAACTACAGCTAAAGAAGCTAAAACTAACAATAAGAAAATAAAGGATATAACCTGATTTTAAAGCTTAGCTCTGATACTAATTGATGCAGACCTCTTGATCATGTGGTCAAGCAACTCTTAATAAAGTAGATAACAACTCGGAAAGCTAAAAATCAGATTTGATAGAACCCTGATCTAGAGGTAAACATATACTTAAGAACCATAAGTATTGAAAAAAGTATTGGATCCAGAGATAACCTTGTATATAATAACTCTAAGTATATGAATGATAACACGAAGCCAATTAATCTTTGATAAGTCAATGTATGATTTTTGTCCATGCAAAGAAAGATTATTTTGCCAAAAACAAATAAAATAAAAACTCACGTTTATTCTTCAACTTACTGTTGAAATTTACAGCTAAAAAAACATAATATTACCTAGAGGTAAGCATGTACCTAAGAACAATAAGTATTGAAAAAAGTTTTAGATCCAGAGACAACCTTGTATATTAATAACTCTAAGTATGTGAATGATACCGCGAAACTAGTTAATCTTCGATAAGTCAATGTATGATTTTTGTCCATGCAAAGAAAGATTATTTTGCCAAAAACAAACAAAACAAAAACTCACGTTTATTCTTTAACTTGCTGCTAAAATTTGTAGCTAAAAAAAACGTAATATAATCTCCTTTAACTAACCTTAATGAATCCATTTTGAGTTGCAAAGTAATGAACCTAAACTAACAATCAATTAACATAAATCCAATAATGAAATAAACACTTAAACAATATCTAATGGGTTTGAATAAACTCAAATTAAAAATAATTATTCAACATTAAATAAATAAATTAAATAGAATAATAAAAATAAAGTTTTCATGCTAAAATTCCTCCACATAGCCTAAATCTCCAATTTCCACTTATTATTGACATATTTCAGTCATGACTTCAAATACGTTATTCTTTCTTTTCTTGATAAATTAATAGGTCTACCATATATTTTTAGAAAGTGTGAGATGTCTAGTTTCTAGCCCAACTTGAATTGCAGTAAAATTTCTACTGTAACTCTAGATATGTTTCAAACAGTACATAAAGGTATAATTTGACAAATTTAACAAGATTTGTTTAATAATTTTGACTATTTGAAATAATATGTTTCTAAACTCTATTTGACATGAAAACTTATCAAAATATAATTTCATGTGTCTAATATCTTCCTATAAATTTTCAGTTTAATCTAATATTATACAATACTCTAAATGGTGTGGGGGAATCACTGTTCCCCCACACCAAAATCACTGTGGATTACAACAGTAATCCACAGTGCATTTCTCTTTTTCCTTTTTTTTTCTTGCACTTTTTTTTCCCTTTTTTCATTTTTTTCACTTTTTTTTCACTATTTTTTTTCACTATTTTCCCCCCTTTTTGTTTGTTTTTTTTCCTAAAATTATCTTTGTCAATTTTAGTTTTTTAATATTGAGCTGATTAAAAATTTTTCTTTGTAATTTTTTTCCTTTAAAATACTGTGGATTGCTACGGTGTTTTTCCATATGATTTTTCTATTTTATTATTTTATTTTTCAAAATTATTTTATCGATTTTATTTTTTCAATATTAAGTTGATTGATAATTTAGTTTTGTAATTTTTTTATTTAAAACATTGTTGATTCCTACAATTTTTCTCCACACGGTTTTTTTTTCGTTTGTTTTTTTTATGATTTTCTCCAAGATTATCCTTTTCAATTTTATTTTTTAATATTGAGCTGGTTAAAAATTACAATTACAATATGTGAGGGAAGCATTGTAGCTTTCCTCGCAAATTACTGTGGATTGCTACAGTGTTTTTTTCCACATAGTTTTTTTTTGTTTTTTTTCTAAAATTGTCTTTGTCAATTTTATTTTTTTGATATTAAGCTGGTTAGGAATTACAATTAAGTAATAAGTTAAAGGGTTGAGGAATTCACTGTTCACCCACACCCAATGCATTATGGATTACAATAGTAATCCACCGTGCATTCCTCTTTTTTTTTTCTTTTTTTTTCATCTTTTTTTTTCTTCCAAATTTCCCCCTTTTTTTTTCCAAAATTACTTTTTTTTTCCCAACTTTCCCTTTTTTTTTTGTTTATTTTTGTTTTCAAAATTATCTTTGTCGATTTTATTTTTTTAATATTGAGCTGGTTAAAAATTTCGCTTTGTAATTTTTTTTCCTTTAAAGTACTGTGAATTTCTACGGCGTTTTCCCACATGGTTTTTCTTTTTTATTTTTTGATTTTCAAAATTATATTTGTTGATTTTATTTTTTTAATATTGAGCTGATTGAAAATTTAGTTTGTAATTTTTTTTCTTTAAAACATTGTTGATTGCTTATAGTGTTTCTCCGTATGGTTTTTGTTGTTTTGTTTTTTAATGATTTTCTCTGAAATTAACTTTTTCGATCTTATTTTTTAATATTGAGCTATTGAAAAATTACAGTTACAATATGTGAGACAAACACTGTAACTTTTCTTGCAAATTACTGTGAATTGTCATAGTGTTTTTTCCCATATGATTTTTTTCCAGTTTCTTTTGTGTTTTTTTTTTTTGTAATATTTTTTCCCAAAATTATTTTTGTTAATGTTTTTTTTTAATATTGAGCTTGTTAGAATTTAACTTTGTAATAAAGCTTAATCATGTGGAGAAAACATTGTAGCTTTCCTCACAAAACACTATGGATTGCTAGAGTGTCTCTCAACATGATTTTTTTTTCTTATGATTTTTTCAAAATTATCTTTGTCAATTTTATTTTTTTTAATATTGAGCTGGTTGAAAATTACAATTACAAGTCATTACAAATAAGGCTAAATCATGTGGTGAAGCACTGTAGCTTTCATCACAAAACATTGTGAATTGTTACAATGTTTCCAACATGGTTTTTTTCCCCTGTTTTTTGTTGTTATTTTTTTTTTCTAAAATTGTATCTGTCGATTTTATTTTTTAATATTATGGATTGCTAGAGTGTCTCTCAACATAGTTTTTTTTTTCTTATGATTTTTTCAAAATTATCTTTGTCAATTTTATTTTTTTAATATTGAGCTGGTTGAGAATTACAATTACAAGTTATTACAAATAAGGCTAAATCATGTGGGGAAGCATTGTAGCTTTCATCACAAAACATTGTGAATTGCTACAATGTTTCCAACATGGTTTTTTTTCCCTGTTTTTTTTTGTTATTTTTCTTCTAAAATTGTATCTATCAATTTTATTTTTTTAATATTGAGCTTATTGAGAATTTATCTTTGTAATGTTTTTTCTTTAAAACACTGTGAATTATTGTAGTGTTTTTCCATATGATTTTTTTCCAAAATTATCTTTGTCAATTTAATTTTTTTTGAATATTGAGTTGGTTAAGAATTATAATTACAATAAAGCTAAATTATATGGGGAAAGCGTTGTAGCTTTTCTCACAAAACACTGTGAATTGCTACAATATTTCTCTAAATGGTTTTTTTATGATTTTTTCTAAAATTGTCTTTGTCGATTTTATCGGAGAAAGCACTGTAGTTTTCCTCACAAAATATTGTCAATTGCTACAATGTTTTTTCTCATGAGTTTTTTTCCTTCCAAGATTATCTTTGTTGGTTTTTTTTTAATGTTAAGTTGATAGAGAATTTAGCTTTGTAATTTTTAAAAAATATGGCGAAAACAATCATTTTGTTCAGTCTCTAAGTTTTTTTATCACCAACACAATTTTTTTTCCATTATGAAATATTGGCTCCATCATACTTTTAGTTTTTATTACTTATCTAGCGCAGGTTTATATTTATAACACTATCAAATATATTTATTTTATAAACCCGCAGCAGCGCGCGGATATGCCAACTTATATTATTTAAAATGTATGTTTGATCTAAAAAAAAAAAACTAATAAGTAAATGTTTTAAAATTAAATTCGGGCATGACTTGTTATGGATAATTAGCTGTTGAGGACACACCATCATAGTAATTAACCCTTTTACAAGTTCTTTTCGCCTACATATGTTCTCATTTTTGTACTTTATCTGGTTTATCAAAATATGTTATAAAACTCCAATAAACCATCCATTTACCACTTCATTATTCCTTACAGACAACAGAACCGTCAGCAAGGGCATTTCAGTCAATTCCTACTCAGCCCTCCATCTCTTCCCTTCCCAGACCCGCCCTCCTCCTCCTCCTCCTCCTCCTCTACTGTTGTCAACCTCTCTCATATATGGAAAACGAAATTTCCAATTCTACCGCTAACACCCTCCCCAGCGATCGTATCAAGCTCAACGTCGGAGGCAAGCTTTTTGAAACCACAATATCCACACTCCAATCGGGTGGTCCGGATTCACTCTTATCCACTCTCTCGACCCGACCTGGCCATGACCCGATTTTCATTGACCGAGACCCGGAGATTTTCTCCGTCCTCCTTTCTCTACTCCGCTCCAACCGTCTCCCCTCCACTGCACGCCGTTTCTCTAAGCAAGAACTCGCCGACGAGGCTCTCTACTACGGCATTGATTCGCACATCCGCGACGCCATCTCTCCTCCTCCTCTCTCTGGAATTGATGCATCAATCGTCTCCACCATCTGCCCCGCCTCTGACGGCCTCGTATCCTCATTCACCGCGGCCGCAGACGACGGCTCTGTCTGCACTGCTCACGGCGGCCAAATCTCCTTCTACGATCACAACCTAACCCACCTCTCCACAGTCCGTACGCACCTCGAAGATATCACCTCTATCCGCCACGTATGGCCCGATGTCGCCGCCGTCGGTTCAGAATCCGCCGCGGGGATCCATTTCTACAATTTCTCCACCGCGCGTTACATCGAGTCAATTCACTGGACTGACTCGACCGATCCGAGAATCTACAAAGCGCGAGTCAGCTCAATCGCTGACTCATCAAGTCAAATCTTTGCCTCCTTTGACTGTCCACACAGAGAGAACTGCATACTATCAATAGACAAATCAACGCTTCAGATCTCATCAGAGATCACGAGACAATCGGGGGGCGCTTCCAAGAACACGGTCCCCGGGAAGCTGACGTGGCTTCCGGAGACCGGCGCATTAATCGGATCGGCGGTTACATGTGGGGCGTTTGGTTATTCAGGATATATTAGAATGTGGGACCCACGGAATGGGGAGGTGATTTGGGAGACGAGTGAGCCAGGTTCGGGACGAAGCAGCAGGTTCGGAGATTCGTTTGCGGACGTGGACGTTGACGTGGGTGGGTTGACGTTGTTTAAAGTCTGCTCGAAGTCTGGTGATTTAGCAGTGGCAGATTTGCGCAAGTTAGGGGATGATCCGTGGGTCTATATTAACGAGAAGAACCCTAGCATGAGATTTATTGGTGGTGCAAGTAATAGTGTGCTACATTGTTACAAGAGCCAGGTTTTTGTAGGAAGAGATGGGAGTTTAGAGGTTTGGTCAGAAGAGAATAACGGAGTTGGAGAGGGGTTGTATAGGAGAAATTTTGTGGATAAAGTGGAGGATTCAAACAGAGGGGTGATAAGGAAAATTGAAGGTGGCGGAGATAGGTTGTTTGTTAGTAGGGAAAATGTTGAGGGTATTGAAGTGTGGGAAAGTTCTTATTTTTCTGGTGCAATTTTGGTTTAGTATGTGCTAGTTTAGTATTATTAAAGTTAAAATGGCACTGGGTTTTCTCAGATACTAAAGAATCCGATGATCTGCAGCTGCTGTAATTGGTGTCTTTCAGGATATCTCACTGGTATGTGTTGGCCTTTGTGTTCATTTTTTGCCCTTGAATTTTACAATGATACGTATTTCTTAGGACTGGCAGCATTAGAATGGAGAAAGAATTGTCTTTTGCAATAATATCTGATTACGGCCCATGGAATATGTATTTGGTCTATTCATGCTCATAGGGAAACCTTTTTGTTGGCGACTTGAAATGGGCAATTGCTGACATTTTCTTGTTGCTCTATTTAACTCATCTTTTCGTGTACTAGCAATTTGAACTTTTGATCTCAGATTGTGGGACTGTATATATAATAATTATAGAATTTAAAGACACCATTTTTGTTCCCAAGAACTCAAATTTCCCCTCTCTCGGCTCCCATGCTCTTGACCCAGTAGAAGATGTTAGTGGTAAGAAAGATCTTTTCTTGAAAGCCAATTGAGAATGTATTCAATGAAAAGTTAAACAAATCTCGATTTGTAGTTGCTAATATGTGATTATCGTTTGGTTGGTTGTCTGTTGAGTATGATAATTTGGTTAAGAACTGATCCTATTCACCCCGAGATATCTCTGACTATGTAACTATCCCGAACTAAAAATTTGCATCCGATTTTAGTCTTTCTGAAGTTCTCCGCAAGAAACTCTGGCATGAGACAAGATACAAAACATGCAAGGAGTTGTTGAAGATGCCTGACCTTTGTGAGCAACATGAGTAGGACAGCTTGTTTTTGAGATCATGGTGTTTGACGACTTGAAACCTCGGCATTTTTCTCCTGATCGTGTTATGGAGAGAATCAGACTTTGACTGTGAACTTGATGCATATATGCACAAACCTGATGATATATAATAGTTGAGAAAATGTAGGCGTGAAATTGAATACAACAGTGATGATAAAGTTGGAGATGTTGGCGTTATCTGCGACATTTTTTTTAATAAATAATGCAATTTGTGAGTTTTCTTTCAATGCCTCTGAGAGATGATATTTTAGGCAAATTCAGGGGGGAAATAGCGTCCTTCTTGGCTGTGAAACCAAGCCCTTCATTAGTTATTGCTAGTTTGCTGGTCTCGATTTGCTGTGGATTTGATATAAAAAAAAATGTGTAACCAATGTCAATGTAAGAAAAATTCTATTGTAAATTCAAAATTTGAAGCATGATCGATGTTTCCATGTGCAAATAAATTTTAAAAAGAGATTAATATTAACAAAAGACTAGATCAAGACAACTGACCATGTTCTACAGTGAGCTTTTAAAGTTTTGTTTATTTATTTATATAGCGACATTTTTTATATATAAAAGGAGTAATAATTTGGATTTTCTTGAAAAAAAATAAATTGCTAGTATACCTTTTATTTTTTTATTAATATTTGTTACCTCTATTTTGTTTTATTCTTCTATGTCATTCATTTAATAATAAAAAAAAAACAATAAGAACAAACATTAAAAACAATTGTGCTAAGTAAAACCTCTTTATCTATTAACGTGATCAATTGTTTTTGGTAATTTTGTATTAGAGATTTTGTATTTTTGGACAACATCTTAACATAATATAAAAGCAAGATTAAAAAAAATAAAATAATTTGGATGTAAATATATTAAAAAAATATAAGAATATTGCTAGTGTGTTGTTATAAGAAACTCTTTGGCAACATTAGGTTAACACATGACCTAGGTCCTTGAATACCATGGAGATAGTTGAAAAATCAGAATCCAAGTTTTTGGAGGTTAAAAACCCATTTTCCAACTCTTTTCACCTGAAAATACCCCCAACAACCTTGATAAACCATTTTCAAATCCAAAACACCCAAAAATCACTTAAAATAGTAAAAACAACCAAATTTAAAAACTCTATAAGAGCTCAATCTACTTTTTCAAGCATGTTTACCAAGAAACATGGTCACTGAACTCCTCTAAAAAAGATGAAGTTATTGACTCTAAGAATGATCTTTTTTATTGTTGGATTGTGGTCAACAAAATTGTTTATTTGTCCTATGTTGTTTTCCCATGGATTGATATGTAAAGAAAATTAAGTTTTGGACTAAGATGCATAATTGTCAAAACTAATTATTTGATTTGTGTTTCGGCACAAGTCGAGTAATTTCTTTTTTCAGTAAAAAAATAAATATACAAACTTTTCTAACGTGTTTTTTTTATATAAAAAAAATTCCAATCATAAATCAAAATACCTATACACACATTTAATTAAATAAATCGATATTTGATCAAAACATAATTAAGATTAAAATATTTGATCTTGTAACATGAGCTATGTACTTGCGTTTAATAATTTTGTTTCTTAGAATAAATTTTTTATTTAATCAAACAATTATCTTTGCCAATAAAGATAAAACAAATCATTAAAAAAAAACAAATTGAATAAAACTAAGAAACTTAACTATCAAACAATTCAATGTTGAATGACGAAAATAAAAAAAAAAGCAATGAAAAAAAGATATGGGTTAACCCGCTAACCCCGCGACCATGAAAACAGGGTTAGGATAGCTCTATATAAAGGAAAATAAAAACAAAAGCATGAAAATCAATTCTAAAAAAAATCAAATGTTGAAGGATGAAGTTGAAAAAAAAAACCTAGAAAAGACCAAAGTTAACTCATGTTAACATTCAAAACTTGTGATCATGATCATGAGGCCGAGATTAACTGTATAGAAGGCATACCTAAAAAAACAACAAAGAAAAAATCGCAATTAAAATATATTGAATGATGAAATTGAAAAAAAAATTAATTTAGAAAAAAAAGAAAAAATAGATATGAGTTAACCCGCTAACTCTGTGATCATGAGCATAGGATTGGGATAACCCCACAAAAAAATTTGAAAAAAAAAGCATGAAGACCAATTCTAAAAAATAAAATGTTGAAGGATGAAACTGAAAAATAAATCAATTTTACAAAGGAACCTATAAAAACCAATGATTATGGAAAAAATTGAAAACAAAATCTATAAAAATAAAATAAAAGAATGAGGACCAAATTGAATATAAAAAATAAATGATATGACACCTTCATACTTCGACAAAAAAAAAGAGAGATAAAAGAGGGAGGAGAAGGAAAAAAGCCCACCAGAGCTAAACATTGTGCCACATTACATACGCACCATATCACAAGAAAGATGATGTCAACATGCTTTCAACACCACGAAGAAGGCAGTGTTTGACTATTGAATGATGCAACATGCGATGTCCATATGACGTGACCAACGTCCTACTCATTGACGTGTGAGTGACACACACTAGCCACATTTTTTTATATATAATATTTCATATTTTAAAAGATCAAATTATCCCCTAATCAACACAAGTATAACAAAAAAAAAACAAGTGTAAAAGACAAAAACCCCTTACAAGAAAGCTTTAAATTTTTTGATCTCGATGATAGTTAAGTCATTTCATTAAACATAAAAGCCACTCTTTTCTTTTTATTAATATTATATATTTATATAAAGACAAAATTACCTCTTAGTTAACATGAATATAACAAAAAAAAAAAAAAACAAGAGTAAAAGACAAAAAAACTCGTGCATTATTTTTTGCTTCAAAGGTTATTTTAGTCATTGCATGGTTCTTAAATAATGTAAAAAAATTAATTTAATCCCATTGAATTTGACAATGATTAATGTATCCTTATAAAAAAACTATTTTACCCCAAAATAACTAGTTAATTTGATGGTTTTTAAAAGGATAAAATGAGATTTTCAATGTAAGTTACTATAGTGAAAACCCATACTTTTTAGAGTTTCTTTATAATAAAGGAATAAAAAGAAATTGTAAGGAATCCAAGGCAATTTGTTGTTAATAAAAGGTGCTGACTTGCATGTTTGTTCAATTGTCTTATTTGATCCCTAGTCTCTCACGTTGAAAGGACTTGGTTTGAACGCTACCTGTCACCTCTTTGGCATGAAAACTTGCATTACGACAATTTTTTGGAAGGTAATATTTGTTTACTAAGTTTGCTTTGACATTAACTTTCTTGGTTCAAGTCTTTTGTGAGAGTAATTTCTTGGAAAAGTACCATTCGGAGCTTTATAAATGGATATCATGTTAAATATGCAACTTGTTTGTGATGCTAAGATAATCCGTTAAAAACAAACTGAATTTAATTATTGAGCTTAATTACCAAATAATTTAATATTAAAAGGTAAAATTAAAAAAAATTAATTTAAAAAAGCAACAAAAAAAAAATCCAAGTTAACCCGGGTTAACTCACTAATCTAAAAACCATGGTATAGGATTGGGATAAACTAATAAAAATGAAAGTGAAAAAAAGAAGCATGAAAGACAATTTCTAATAAATTAAATGTTGAATGATAAAAATAAAAAATAAATAAAAAGGATCTAAAAAAGACTAAAATCAACTCGTGTTAACTTTCAAAACTCGCGACTTAGAACATGAGTCTAAAAAAATAATGAAGCAAAATCCTCAATTAACAAAATATTGAGTAATGAAATTGAGAACAAAATCTAATTAGAAAAAGGCTAAAAAAAATAATCAAAAAAATGAGGAATAAGTTTAATTTATAAACTATATGAAATCAAATGACGATGGATAAAATTGAAGAAAAAAAAATAAAAAACCAAATAAAAAACAAAACAAATATAAATAAAAAAATAGGGATCAAATTGGATACAAAAAAACAAATTATCAAACACCTTTGTATTTTGACAAGGATATTAGAGATAAAAGAGAGAGGAGAATAAAAAAGTTCAACGGAGCGCAACGCCATGACCACAATGAAGACCACGTCGGGATGCTTCCAACGCCGCTATGAAAGACGGTGTATAACTACTGAACGATGCCGCACGTGGTGATCGAAAGGCGTGGGAGTCATCCATGCTTCTTTTAATAATATTTATTTTAAATAAATTACCAATTCACCTCTAAGTGTACTTGATTATAACAAAAATAATACCAAACTGAAAAGACAAAAACACCTAAAAAGAGAAAAAAAAAATACTAAAAAGCCTCTAAAAATTAGTTTAGTTTTTTCTTTTTTTGCTTTGAAGAGCATTTAAATCATTTTAATATACTAAAAAAATGAAAAAAATAAATTTATTTAAATTAATATAATAATAATCAAGGAGTTAAGAGAAAAAAACCGTGTTACCTCCATAAGCAAGGTAATTGGTTTTTTTGTTGAGAAGTGCGAAAACCTTCTTACACAGTACTCATCTCATTTAGGTTTTTGGATTTTTGTTAATGTGACATGGAAGGAAGGAGAGGCTTGCCATTTTCACGTAATCAAAACAGGCAAGACAAACATATATAGACTCCATAACAGCCCCTGGCAATATTTATAGGTGGTTTTTGGCAAAGGTTCTTCCTATCACAGTCCTGAGAAACAGCCTCTGGCAATATTTATAGGTGCAAAAGATTAATCCGTCAACTTCTAAGTAAGGATTGCAGATGAAATGAAGATAATATGGGCAAGAAAGTAGAGCAAATATCAAGAAATAGTGAGAAAGCAAAATTCGCATCTTCGAATGGAACTCTGACAAGAAAAAAAGCCCAATTTATTATGCAAAATCCTCACTAATACATCTTTAGCTCTACATCCTTTTATGCTTAGACATGACATCTATTTTTTCACACTTTTTTTCACCCGCCTTGAATAAATACAAATAAAACAGGAAAAACTTTAACAGCCACAGTTATTGTTACAAGACTGCACCGCTGTTTCAGAAAAGAGAGGAGAAATAAAACGAATTGAGTCAAAGGCCTTAATCTTTCAAGAATGTCTGCTAAAAACTGTTGGAGGCACCATTTCCCTACTAAACCATTCCATACCTCTTCCTATGCAGCCAGGCAATGCACAGTCATGGATAAAAACCAATTTAACTCATTTATAGTTTCCTAAACTTCTAATCACACATTTACTTGTCCCCACCTCCAAACATGCCCATCATGTCCTTGGCAGAACCCATTTGCTTCATCAAATTTTGCAAGGCACCCATACCACCAATCTGCTTCAACATCTGTGGTGGGAGAACTTTGCTCATGTGTTGTGCATTCATGTTTCTAGAAAGGGCACTCATTTCACCCTTCTTTGGAATCTTAAGTCCCTTCATTTTGCTCCAGATCTTAGCAAGTCGTTTGTACTCTTCCAACATTTCCATTACATCTCTAACTGAACGGCCTGAACCCCGTGCTATCCTCATAATACGTGACTCATTCATAAGCTTTGGATTTGAACTATCCAACTCTGTAAAAGATCAGCAGTAATAGATATTAGATAAGAAACCCCATAGCTTCAATCAACAATTATGTTTTCAATGTCCAAGAGACAACATGCTTGACATAAATATATCAATTGCATTACTTGCCTTCATTAGTCATTGAATCCATCATGGTCATGTAGCGCTTAATCTTTGCCTGGCTTTCCTTTTCACGACCTTTTGGCATTAATTCAGAACTAAATCCAGGAAGCATTGAAAATACCTACACAAGGATACCAAAGGAATAATAAGCTGAAAGTCGCTACTCAAATAAATGGAAGAAGGGGAGAAAGGGTTGAGGGAGAGAGAAGCATTTCAGTCAGCATGGACAGTAACATCACTATACTCAAGCCTTTATTACCTTGAATGGTACTATTGTTTATTGCTCCGCCCAACTCATTTAATTGGATGGTTCAACTTAGTGTGTCATGAATTGTTCATGCAAAAAAATGGAGTTCATGCAACTGTATAAAACTAATTCGGGACAGATTAAAAGCTCTCTCTCTCTCTCTCTCTCTCTCTGTTTTCTTTTCAGTTTTTTCTGCACCATTTGCCTCCCTCTCACTAGCTTCTCTCATTTTCATTCTTTGAGGTATAGTAGTCAAACAAGTTAAAGTGTGGATAGCAACAAATCAAATCAGACCTGTATCTAAAGCAACAATCAAATTGGATAAGAAATGCATAAGAGATATCACTTCCCCTTTTTTTTTGTTAAAAGTTTTCCCATGTGAGAAAAAATAGGGAAGGCCTAAATGTATTGCTATCGAAGCTACCTCCAGTTTCCAGTGTCAGATTCTTGTATCTAACTTGGGTATAACTTGTATCATTTTAAGAACATGATGCAAGAGCATTTTCTTGTAGAAAAAAGCTCATCCATTAATTGCATATTGGGTTAATCTTATTGATTTCCTGTGAATATCAGAGATTAGAAGATAAAAAGTCCAGGACATATCTCTACACAAGTATATTTCTGCCAAAACAAAATTCAGAGGCTCTGCTAAAGTTCACAGGAACTGGTGACTTGTGAGAGATTGGACTACAGCACTGAGAGAAGTGACAAGAAGAAAAAGTTGGGAGTTCAATCTGATAGTAGTTAACAAGTTATCTAATAAAGAATTTCTGATCCACAAAAGTTTAATTGTGGAACTAAATGAATTGGACAATATCCTAGGCAATAAATACCTAATGCTTTCAAACATTTCAGTCTACTACTTGACAAAAGAGCAGGCAATTACAAACTGTAATTCATATTAGAATCAAGCCAGAATGAGAAATAACAAAATAGAAACTCTCCTAAGATGGTAGATTTTTTCTGAACATGTGAAGGGGAAAATGTTATTCAACTATCCACAAACTAGCACTTACATGAGATATGATGGCAGTCACAAAGAAGTTATTGATAAGAAAACATTTTTTCCCCTTACCATAGACACGACTGATAAAAATAATCAAAATAGAACACCACATAACAAAGATTAACAGGGGAGTTAAATGAGAACCTGCCCAATGGGACCCATTTTTAGTAGATTCTGGAATTGTTCATACATAATCCTCAAGGTAAAGTTCCCTTCAGAAAGTTTTTGCAGAAGCTCTGGTTGTTGATCCATAGGAACAACCTCATGGATTTTGTCCATGAAACCAGACCAATCACCCATACCTAGTAGGAAAAGCATTTTTATGGAAGGACTTTAAGCATCATGAGCATCCAAACAAATTTCAAATGCAGAATAACATCATCAGAGCAAAGGTGTCAAACTGAAAGAAGGGAGGTGCATACCTAAAAGCCGACTAACAAAAGGTTTAACATCAAAGACTTCAAACTCATCCATATGCTCTCCTGTGCCAATAAAAATGACAGGACTCTTTGTTGCTGCAACACTGCACACATTGTACTAAAACAATTAGTATAAATATTTAAACAAAAGGAAGCTTAGTATGAATCAAGAAATATATGTTGGTGATCCAAAAGCAAAGTCTTTTTTTGTGCTTCTGTTAAATACAGCCAAACATGAAGGAAAGATAATTTAGACCAACATTGACATGATTATTTTATCGGGAAATGGCTATATTGTAAGCATTCCATTAGTTAGGTATCAATGTCCCAACAAAAATACCTATATTTCATTCCAACAACTGGAAAGGACATGACATAGACACATGAAAGAAATACATGCAAAAGAAAATAAAAAATCCCAAATGCAGCAACTTCAGAATATCAACTTAAAGGTATATGGAAGTTAATCCTGTATAGAACGAAGGTGATAAGATATCTTCATTATCAAAAAAATAAAAATAAATGCCAGCTTTATTGGTGTAAGATCTTTCCTCAACACACTTAATCAAACCATGAATATAGAGTGAGTGAGTACAAAACTGCAAGAAATACTCACGCACTAAGTGCACCACCACCCTTAGCATGACCATCCATTTTGGTAACAATCACAGCTCCAACTGCAACACTTTGCTTAAATGCTTGAGCCTGATCAAATGCAGCTTGACCAATACTACTATCCATGACAAATATAACAAGATCCGGTTTCTGGAAGTGTCAAAACAGAAAAGAAACATTTTTTTTAGTGCCAATGACATTCAGTGACTACTAGCGCAGTAACCAGATCATGTAAAACCACCAACAAAAAAAGAAAAATACCGTTGCTTCAGCAACTTGTCGCATTTCTTCAAAAAGCGCAACTTCCTGTTTATGCCGCCCACTAGTGTCAACAATTATAAGATCACAATTTTCCTTCTTGAATCTCTCCACACCTTCCACAGCAATTTTAACAGGATCCGATTCCATATAGCTGTACACACCAACAAAACAATAATTTGCATTCCAACCATTTTCAATTCAAAACAACAAGGCATTGAATTCACTAACTTACAATTATTAACTATCACTACCTACCTACCTACCTTCCATAGAATGGAATCTTAGCTTTAGTAGCATTCTGTTTCAGCTGATCAAAAGCACCAGCTCTGAAAGTATCAGCGCAAACTAGCGCTGGTTTCCACCCTTTCTTCTGGTGATAATACGCATATTTCGTACATGTTGTTGTTTTCCCCGACCCTAAATTATACATATAAAAAAACTTCATTACTCCTGTTTTATTTTTATAAATAAATAAAAAACTATAAAAATCAGTCCAAGAAAATAGAAATACCTTGTAAACCAACAAACATAACAACACTAGTTTTTCCTTTCTTTGGAGTAAAAGATGGCTTTCCTGGGTCCAACATTTTGCACAGCTCGTTGAATATTGCCTGAATTATTATTATTATTATTATTATTATTAATTAAATTGAATTAATTCGGGATTAAAAAAAAAAAAAGGAAAAGAAAGATTGAACATTGAAAAAATTTGTAAGAAAAAAGGTGGTGGTTACTTGCTGGATGATTTTGCGCTTGTTGTGACCGGCGGCGAGATCGTCAAGATTGACGATTTTCTTGATATTGGTTTGCATATCACGAACAAGCTTGAATTGAACATCGGATTGAAGAAGAGCGCGAGTGATCTCGTTCAAGCAATCGTTTAATGCTTTCTCGTCGATGATTGTAGCATTGCTCATCTGCTGGATTGCTCGGGATATACTCCCTCCTAACTCTGCCAACACCATTTTTTTGTTGATTTGATTTGACTGAGTTTTGAGAAATCAAATCAGATGATTATTTGGGGATTAGGTTTTCGCCTGAAAGAGGAGTAACGAAGACCTCTTCTATTCTCTAGTCTGTTGTCGTTTTATATTTTGAGGAAAGCCAAATGATGTCGTCAGTCCCTTTCTTATTTATATATTTTTGGAATTTCGTTTCAAAAAATATTTTATAAAAAAAATATTTTATTTATATTTTTAAATTATTTTAACATAGTAATCTTATAAATAATGTTTTTTTTTAAATATTATCTAATTATATTTTCAAACAAAAATATTTTGAAAAGTAACCGCTATCATATTTTTAAACATATTTTTATTATATTAAAAAAATATCATTATTATTTTTTGTTTTAATTTAGAACTTTTCAATTATTGTTTTTAGTGAGTATTATTATCATTATTATTACAAAAAACTTAAAACATCTTTTAAAATTGTTAAAAATACATTTTTAACATACATGAAAAATACAATGTATATATAAATTCTAAACTTAACTATTTAATTTCCAATTTCAACTTCCATCAAATCATCATAATCCAAAAAATATTAACATTATTCACTCTTTAATAATATCTTTTATCATTCATTATCTTGAAATCAAAATCACATAACAAAATCTAAACAATACTAACAATTTTTAACTTCATCGACCCATTTTCACTTCATTTAATTATTAATTTCAAATTTACCAATTCTCACCAATTATTTTTTAATCAATTCAACATATAAACAAAAAAATAATAATTAACAATTTATTCTACAAGAATCAACCACATTTCAAGAAAGAAATTTCACCTTATTTGACATCAATCATTTTACCTCAGAACATGAAATCCTCTTTAGACCTGCTCCTCAGCACATCCCTAATCTTACATTTGCCAAATCACATTCATTATATCATGTTTATTTCTTCAACAATAAGAACAAAAACAAATTTCATTAAAATCACAACACACACTCAAATAATTATTTTTTTTTATCTAATTCACAAACTAAAACTTTCACTAACATCGCAAATTTAGAAAAATAAACCCAAAGTTTATTCACACATAAAACTATCAAGAACACAAAATTTATTTTCTTTAAATAAATAAACATCAAGTTTATAAAACTTATTATAGGCTGACTTCTTACATTTGCCACATCACATTCATTATATCATGTTTATTTCTTAACAATAAGAACAAAAACAAATTTCATTAAAATCACAACACACACTCAAATAAATTTTTTTTTTATCTAATTCACAAACTAAAACTTTCACTAACATCGCAAATTTAGGAAAATAAACCCAAAGTTTATTCACACATAAAACTATCAAGAACACAAAATTTATTTTCTTTAAATAAATAAACATCAAGTTTATAAAACTTACTATAGGTTGACTTCTTACCAGCTTAATATACATTAGCAAAATTACTATCATTGGCATACAAATCTTTAACATAGTCAAAGCCTAATAATTTCACATTTAAAGTAGATAGAAAGACGTACCTCCTAGATAATGTAAGAACCACTATATTATCCTCACTTTAGTTATATGTAATAACATATGGAAGGGTTTTGATGAACTCTACCCACCTAGCATGCCTCTTATTGAATTTACATTATCCATTTAAGTGCTTCAGTGACTTATAATCTGAGTGAATAACAAATTCTTCAAGCTACAAGTAATGTTGTCAAGTTTTCAAAATCCTTACCAATGCATAAAGCTCCTTGTTATAAATTAGGGAATTCGATACCACTCTATTAAACTTTTCACTGAAATAGACAATTAGTCACTTTTTTATTATATTAAAACAACTTCAATATCTCTTTTTAGGCATCACACTCGATCTCAAAATTTTTAGAAAAGTTAGGTAATTTTAATAAAGATTCGAACATAGCCTTTCTTTAATAAAATAAAATGCATCCTGTTATTCAATACCTTATTTAAACCAAATAGATTTCTTAACAACTTTGGTGAGGCTAATGTGCTAAAATCCTTAACAAATCTCTTATAAAACTAGTCAAACTATAAAAGCATCTTACCTTAGTAATAGATTTAAGTGTGGGCCATTATTGGATAGTCTTCACATTTTTCTCACCCATCTCTATACCTTTTGCACTAACATATCTAAGAAACATAATTTTTACTTGAAAAAAAAGTACACTTTCTTAAATTAGAATATAGTTTTTCATTTCTTAAAGCATTAAACACATAAAACAATTTTTTAATATGCTCATCTATATTTTTACTATATACTAAGATATCATCAAAATAAACAACAAACTTGCTTATAAATACATGAAAAACATGATTCATCAATCTTATAAATGTACTAGGAACATTAGTAAGACCAAACAATATGATTAACTATTCATACAAATCATATTTAGTCTTAAAAGCAATTTTTCATTTATCTTTTTTTTTCCACTCTAATATGATAATATCCACTTTTCAAATTATTCTTATTAAAAAACTATGAACCATGCAATTCATCTAACATATCATCTAGCCTAGAAATAAGATGTTTATACTTTATTGTAATGTTGTTGATAGTACAACAATCAACATACATCCTCTAACATCCATTATTTTTAGGAAGAAGTACTACGATAATTACTTATGAACTTATATTGTTCCTTATATACCCTTTAGACATCATCTCCTTAACTTTTCCTAGAAGATCTTTTGTTTCATCGGGATTACTTCTATAGACTGGTTGATTAGAAATCGCAGCTTAGGGTACAAGATCAATTTGATATTCTATTCCCCTTAGTAGTGGCAAACCACTAGGAACATCGTCAAAAAACACATCCTTAAAATCCTATACAAAATAAATAACAACACTAGGAATAAAAAGATCAAGTTCTTTGTTAGGTTCAGTTCTTTTAAAATTGTTAAACCTTAGTTCTTGTGTCTTGAATTTCAGTTTGTTCTTTAGTTTAGCTCAGTGTTGCATTTTATTAATTATATATAAAAAACAAGATGAAAAGAAAAAAAAATGATAAATTTGGTTTCAACCATAAATAGAAATTACAAAGAAATCTTAATTATGGGTTCTAAGGTTCTTACCCTCCGAGTTTGTATAAGTTGGTATCAAAGCTTGGCTCTAAAATCAAGTTTTATATATCTATATATCTTTAAATTCATTTTTTTCATGTTTTGAATCATGTATCCTTTGTTAGTTTCAACTTTATCGTAGTTTTTCAGTTTGCGATTTTATTAATAAAAATAAAAAAGTTATATATCAATTTAGTATTATGCAATATATATATATATATATATATATATATATATATATATATATATATATATATAGAGAGAGAGAGAGAGAGAGAGAAGGACGATCAAATCACAAAATCAGGTTGATTCAATTCTTGCCTTGTTGCATTAATTGATTAAACTACATAAGGTGACTTTTTTTGATAGATTTTTGTTTAGTTCAATAAAAAAACTAAATAGGGTAGTTAAGAGTGATAAAAGCAAGAGGGTGTGAGAATAAAATTGAAAAAAGCCAAGTTAAAAGTGGAACATGAGTGAAGTGACATATCTTTAGGTGCAAATACATAAGAGAGTATGTGGTTTTTATTACTAATATATTTTATAGCTTTCAAATATGTTTTCCAAAAACGAGTCAACATCAAAGACAGGTGATGATTTGTGACCGAATCCTTTTGAGGAGAGAAAAAATGATGAGAATCATCAAGTAACACCACAAGATTCATTACATGTGTCATTTGGGTTTATTACAAGGTTAGGAGCTATGAAGATTAAAGAGGCATCCAATGGGCTAATTCAAGGTATTTAGGTCTTATTTCCTACAAGAATTGTGGATTCAACTTGTTTTCCTACTTACATGTGGATTGAGCTTATTTTTTTAATGTATAGTTTTATGTTAATGGGCATAACTTTTGATTCAATCATTAGATCAAGCTAGTATTTTTCTAGAGGATTAAAAGGCTTTGTTTCATATAAGTTTGAAATTTAGTAGAGATTAGACATTGAGAAGGCCTTACGATATAGCCTAAAAATTACTATTTGGGATTTGCAATATTTTCCTAGTTTATTTAGGATTATTTTTCTTATTTTATTTAGAACTATTTTGTTAATTTTTCAGCCTTGTTTAAGATGTTTTACCTATTATAAATAAGGTTATTTATCTTGTATTTAGGGAGATGGATTGATTATTCAAAAATAAAAATTGTGTCGGAGAGTCTCTTTTTACTCTTAGTTCTTCATATAACCTTTAGAACTTATCAAAGATTAGTTCTTTATGGCATTAATCCTTATACCTTTATTTATTGGTTCATTATAATCAACACGTCTAGTTTTTAACCTTATACCTTTGGTTATTAGTTTGTTATAATCAACAAATCGGGGTTTTTTCATCCAATAAGTACGGTTATTTGGTTCAAGTAATTATTAGGTCAAATTCTTTTCAACTTGATTTTTTTTTTAATCATGTTCTATCTTGATTGTAGATTTTAGGGTTCTTGCCCTTTAAGTTCGCATCATAATCACTCATAGAATGACATAAAACTATTGTGGTCCAATGACCAAGTCTATATGGATGTACATATCACTTGTCATGGTGAACCATCATATTGCTTGGACACATATCTAATGCTCAACTGGTAAATGGTCCAAAATGTTCTTTGAATGCATATTAAAAGTTGAACCATCATCTATCAAAACCTTTGCTATAATATAATCCTTGCATTTAACCATGATATGCAATGAATTATTATGCTAGTACCTTCTAGACCCAGTTCATCATCAAAGACATACATGTAGTTGGTGGATTGGATTCTTCTCACTAGATGATTAATAGAATCAGATATGATATATTCAAGAACTTATGCCTTATTTATAATCTCTTGATATGGTTTTAAACTCAAGATAAAAGAGATTAAGGATATCTAAGCTAAGGTTTTCTTTAGTTAGTCAACCACACTATAATCACTATGTCTCATCAATTTGAGAAAACTAGTGGCTTTATAATCCCTTATTAGCTTATTTATTTCATCATCATTGGCAAACTCTTGTTCTACTTTTTCTTTTACCTTTATTTGCCTTTCTAACTCTCCTAAAGTAAAAAAACATTGCACTTGTTATCAAACTCCCAATCTTAGTCTGTATGATAGTGTATGGCTCTTTATTATGATAGATGTACTCATAATTATAAGGCAAATCATAATAGTTACTAGTGATTGTGTAGGTTGGTATAGAAAGAATCATTCTTGGAGGACCATTCTTATTTGGCTGGTTCCTATATACCTTCACTTTGTTAACATTTACTCATTGGAAAGATAGCCTTCTAACCTTTTTCTCAACCTCGTTATTATTAAATCATAGCATGCTTAGGATCATCATGGTCTCAACATCATGATGAAATTCATCATAGTTATCGATATTATTCCCTGACTCATGATAAGAATTACAATACTTATTAGGATTACAAACAACTTATGTTTTGGAGGGTACCCTGGGATAACATTTCAAACAAATTATTCATTGTTATTTTCAAGGTGGCTCATTTTCTATCATACCTAAAGTTAGTGGAAATCATGCTTACACCTCTCTTCCTTGTAATAATATGGTTTAGCAAGGGGTTTGTGTTTAAATTTAGATATATAAAATCCCATAAAATATTATCTAACTTGCCTTAATAAGATGAAGGAGCTTGCATTTAAAGGTATTACAATCATCAATGTTATGCTTGATGTCACTAGTATGGGATTCATATTTGTGGATAGGTTTGTTGTAACATCTCTAATTTTTAAATTGATTCCTTACATCATGCTAAGTTATAGTTAATGCAATACCAGGGTATTGTTTTTTCTAGTAATAGTTCACTGTCAGTTAGAACGATCAACTGATTCATATTGACACAACCAATCGGTTAACCAGATGCTACTAAATTTCACCAGTGCCTTTAATGGTCGAACAAACAGTTAACCGGTTTGATCGTTTGAATTAAATAATAGTCAATTTTACTGCTTCTCATATCAATCAGTCAATCGAACATTTGGTAATCCTAAATGGTCCCCCAGTTTGTGCAGTATATTAAATATTAGTTTTATTTTAAGATTAATCATATATTTACAACAAACATATATAAATTAACACAAAATCGATCCAATCATTTTGGACCAATACTCAACTTGAATAAGCCCTAACTCATTCATTCACCTATCCTTATATCATCTCTCATTTTTCATTGATTTCATGTTAACAACAAATACAAATAGCATAAATTAATAAATGAGATGTATTGAACTAATTGAAAATTATATATAGAACATTCAAAGTGAGTTTCTTCTTTACATACCATTACTAATGTAATATTTGAAACTTACATATTTTAGCTATATAACACAAAATGTATACAAGAGTTGACAACACAGAAGCTTGACTGCACATAATTAGTAGAAATTCCCACCTTTCAACTACAACAAAAGAATAATGACTGAAAATCCCTCTACTGATCCAGTAAAGAACCTGAAATAAAGATCAATATTTCATTACCAAAAATCTTTATTATTATAAATTACTTTAAAACTCCTCATGAACTACATTATTTTATGCAATTTTCCTTCAACTTCAATCCCATTCTTATTGATTGAATAAAAATCCCATAAGACCCTCAATGATCTATCACTCTAGCATTTCTATTTGAAAGCCACTAAATTCGATAATCTCAGTTGGATACCAAACAATCCGACTAATCCTCATGGCTGCCAATCCTTTAAACATTCCCATTCGAAAGCCATTCAATCCAGTAATCTCAACTGGATACTAAATAATTTGGCTAACCCTCATGGTTGCTAATCATTCTAGCATTCCTACTCGAAAGCCATTCAATCCAGTAATCCTAACTGGATACCAATCAATCTAGATAATTCTTATGGTTACCAATCATTCTGGCATTCCTATTCAGAAGCCAATACATTGGTTTCATAACTCAATTCCACATTTCCATATTCATATTTTTAATTATTACAACTAAATCTTGCATTTAAAGAAAATTGCAGTCCATATTAACTTATAGTAAATTCTTTAACTATAAAGGTGTTAAACACCCATCTGGAGTCTATTGTCATATAACTAGATTTGAATCTTGTGTCGCTACTACAACCTCTCCTATATCATCATAATAAAAAAATGATTTTAAACTTAATATTCTCATCATAAGAGTTTCATTTTAAATTTCCATTCAATCCACATCTTATACTTAAAGAAGTCACAATTCTCATATTCTTGTCAAATGATCAAATCTTTTCACCAATTCAAGCTATATTCAAATATTCTCAATTAATTCAAAATTTTATTTACTTGTAGGAATTAACCATAACTACCAATTCTTCTTTCTTTTTTTATCCCTATGCCGAAAATCCTCTCTGTTTTTTTACTCATCACCCACTCCCATTTCATACATTTGAACATACTTTAACATTAATTTAAATTAATTCAACTCATCCCTCTCATTCACTCCTTAGCCAAAAGCCCTAGAGAAAATATCATGTTGTTTTCATCATCAACCCATTCAATTTACACTTGACCCAATAATTTTTTTATGCTTATAAACAAGATTTTAGCATAACATTACAATTTAAATCAACAAATTTCTCAAGTTTAAAATTCCATAATTATACATAACATCATTCAAGCTCTCATTCATGGAATTATCAAAATTAAGCACAATATAAGCAATGCTTACATTGAAATGACAAAGATTCAAAAGAAATGTAAGATGGAAATCAATCCTTTATCCTTCTCTTTCTTCATTCCCTCTTTAACCATTGTTCTCACTCTTAAACTCATAGAACTCTCTTAAACAACTCAATTACTTTGACCTCTATTAATCATCATAAGCCAACCCTTTCCATGTAATTTTCTAAGGAATTATAAGAAAATTTGAAGAAGTTTCAAAAAAACCTTCACTCTTTTCTTTCTTTCCAAAGCTGTCGGCCACCTTTAAGAAAAAAAAAAGGATATCTATTGTTACAATTTCATGTATTTTCACTTTGACCCCACTTGTTTCTTATTTGAAATCTAGTCTCTTTTTAATCTTTTCTTTTGACTATTTAATACCTTCTTTTCATTTAATTTCTTTTACTTTTAAAAAATGTATCCCATTCCTCTTTATATTTTTTTTTTCGGGTTTTACATATGCAATAATAAGGGTGAGGTGGTGTGGGGTAATAGCAATTTATCCAATGCTAATGAGCTTTTTGAACATTTATCTCATAGGTAAAAAAAGAGGTGGTAATGTCTTTTTTTATTAGGCTGTTTGGGTGAACTTGGTTGTCTAATGTTGATTAGTTAAACAATGGTTGATTTTATAAGAAATTGTTTGGTTAGTAAGTAAAAAAATTATGAATATGAGTTTAGATTGGTGATGGATATAGCGTTTGATGATGTTTAAGTGAATGGTTAAAGATAGATGTTACTGGTATTAACTTGTTGGTTGGACCTTTATTGATAATTTCAATAACCTTTAGTTTAAAAGTGATTGGTTTCCACCTGGTGCACCTTGTCTTTTCTTTACTTCCAAACCCTTTTTTTTTGTTAATTTCAGAAGGGTCCGAGATTTGTCCTACCCTTACTGCCTACTCAATTTTATCGACCACAATAACAATATCTATAAAATACCACATCAAACCACCTACTTAATATTCAAAGTACGAAGCTTAAAATGTATTTAAGAAGTGTGTTATCTTTTCCTTTTCAATTAGTGGAGGATGGGTTTGTGCAAACACTTTGCGTAATCTTTGGGCGCACTCTCTAATGGATTTTTAAGCTTTTTTTCCATGTTTTACAAATTAAAGTAGTTTGGAGCCACATCTATATTAAACTTATACTACTTTATAAAAGGCATTTATCAAATCCCTCTACCTCTTGATCTTGGTATTATCTTGATATATGTATCAACTTAGCACTGTACCACTTAAACTCTCATAGAAAAAAGTAGATTATAAGCTTCTTGTTATGAACTACCTCATCCATTTTGTTGCAATATACCCATAGATGCATAATGGGATACTATGTGCCACTGCATTTATAAATTCATGCACATTAGATGTCTTAGGTATTACGATGTTGGGCACAAGACATATTTCAATTGCCTTTACTAGGTTATAAAAGTCTAGAGCTTCTATTACTCAAAGCTTTTTTTTTTTTTTTTTATTGCAGATAACTTTTTAGAATCAAGCTTTTCTGCCATCTTGACCCTCTAGGTTTTTTCAATGGTAAGGTCAATAATTGGAGTAACCTATGCTTACAATACTTGTGGCGTACTTACATATGAAAAATATTTTATGAATTAGAACTCAAGAGAAGTGCTTAATACCGCTTAGTTTGGTAGGCAAAAGCATATTGCCTTGACATTATTTATGACATTGAGTGGACATTAGGGTATTGTGGCATTTCTATCTGAGTTTGCTTTTAGTTGTAGGTCCCTTCCCCTGATGGTATGGCTAATAGTGCTTGCTCAATAAGGCTAATGAGCTTAACATATTCTTTTAGACTTCTATCTCCATTTAGTTGCTTTGTTCTAGCTGTGATCTTTCTTTATTTTCCATATTTCTCCACTTAAATCTAGTGTTGTGGATTCTAAGGGAAGTTGAGCTTTCACCAGGTGACCTATATTTCTTTCTAGCAATTTTTTATTGCATATGTATATAAGAGGATGACGGCTATCACTTGTTGAAGCCTCTTATTATACTTAGTGTTGTAACCCAATTTTGGATTCACCAAGATTTTCTCGAATGTTATATTATTTCTATTATTATTTATAAAAATCCAAAAAAAATAAGAAAAAAGTTTAAAATTCAAAAATATATATTTCTCGAGTCAACCGCATCTGTCCATCAAAATCGAGTCCACTGAATCAATACGGGTCAAACCATGTCGACCAGGGTAAAAAATGAGTTTCGGGCCGTTTCGGGTCAAAACTGTCATTTTCGACCAAAACCAAGTTCACCGGGTCAATACGGGTCAAACCATGTCGACCAGGGTAAAAAATGAGTTTCGGGCTGTTTCGGGTCAAAACTGTCATTTTCGACCAAAACCAAGTTCACCGGGTCAATACGGGTCAAACCATGTCGACCAGGGTAAAAAATGAGTTTTCGGGCCGTTTCGGGTCAAAACCGAGTCCACCGGGTCAATACGGGTCCAACCATGTCGACCGGGATGAAAAATGAGTTCCAGGCCATTTTTGGTCAAAACTGTTATTTTTGGTCAAAACCCGATCCACCAGGTTGATACCCATTGAAAGTTTTTTTAATGTTTCAACATAATTTTCGGTAATTAAAATTAATTTTTAGCGGTTGAAACAAGGTTTTTCTTATACTAATTTGAGTTTTTAGTTTTACCTATATAAATATTTATTATTATATATAATAAAACAAAATCAATAATACAGAATTTTCATATTAGGCGGGGCAGTTACACTGATTGTAGGCGGAACAGTTGTGTCGATACAATTTTTCTTTAAAGCAGATCCGTGTTGTCCGAAGAAAAGAAAAGCGGATACTATTCAAGTTTTTTTTAGTTTTTCTTCGGGAGAGTAAGATATTGATTTTTATTAAAAATAAATTGAAAAATACCAAAAATATCCTAACCGTTAGATCTAATAGTATTTAGTTCTGGACCATTGATTTAATAGTATACAATAGGGCTTACCACACTAGATTAAAACTCAAATCCATCTCAGCCCTTAAAACAATTTGCCCTTAGATCCTGTTGCACCACGTCACCCGGTGTACCAAGCTCTCGGTACACCGCGCCACACCCCTTCAGCCCATCCGGACCGTCCGATCAACTTGCAGATCAAGCCAATCACAGCCGCAGGATCAGTTCATCCGAGATCCAACGGTTCAAAGACTTCAGCTGCACCGGTGAACCATGCGTGTGTTCACACCGTAGCAAATCTCAGAGTCTCTCTCTCCTCTCGCCAGCGATTCTCTCTCTCTCTCATCCAATCTCCCATTTCCGGTCGTGTGAAGCTTCCGAACCACCACAGAAAAGTTGCTAGCCTCCTATAAAGAAAAACCCCGGCCGTGTTCAGCGTTTTCTCCTCCCCATCTGGCCGGAAAAAGGGTGCGATTTTCGTCGGCCACCGAAGCTTCAAACCGACGATTCTCCCTCGTCAGCCATCAACAGCCATCGAGACCACCTCCATCAGAATCCTCGCCCTCAGATCTACCAGAATCAACCATTTTTTGGCCGGAAATCTGGCCAAAAAATTTCACCGCTCCAACAGTAACCGCGCGTGGGCCACACGCGCCGCCAGTGGCATTTTCGTAAATTTCAGAGAAATTCAAGGGTATTTCAGTATTTTGCCTATACAGTGGCACTCAGGTAATTTTTTGGGGTTCCTGATGGTATTTTTGATATTTTGTATATATAAATGCTTGTAAATTTTCTCGCATGCTAAAAAACAACAAAAAAAAACCAAAAAATAAATATAAACGAAATAACGACGCGGGTCCAACACCCATCTTATCATGTCATTGTTTGTGGGTCCAAAGCCCGATTCTCAAGTATGGTTATACTTATTTCTCAACAATATCAAAATAATTTTGTTTTATAAATAAATATTGTTTGTCGACACGTCTCTTTTTTAGAAAAGAACCGATGTCAAAAATTTAAAATACCAAATATGGATTATGTCCATTATTATTTCTTTTGGTAACTCAGACGTAACTCTCCTTTTTAGGGACAAACGCCAATATTTTAGACGAGTCTCCTAATTTTTAGGGACTAATGTCATTTTTAAAGTGTCTCCTATTTTTAGGGACCAACGTTAACCATTTTTTAAGAAAAACAAATTGCAAATAAGCCCAAAATATAATAGCATTTGAATCAAATAAAAAACACACAAGTAAGGGTAACCTTTCTCTTGAAAGGATGTTTTAAGGGTGGTGTCTACCTTCCCTTAATCATAACTAACCTCGTACCCGAATCTCTGGGACCAGTGTCTAATTTGGGATTTCTAGTTTCCCTCAAATTACTAGATGGCGACTCCAATAAAATCTTCATTTCCCCCAATCAAGAAAAAAACCCTTTTTGTTAAATAAACAAAAAAGTGGGAGCCGTCGCCCAATGTCGTGTATCGACACTTAGAAAACCATATCTCTTATAGTTCCTAACTTGGTATTAGAGCACAATCTTAGCATAATTATTTGTGGATCCTAATCATAATCAAATCATGACTTCTCCTAATCTTTCTATTGTGATCCCCCTCTATAATGCCCATCAAGTTATATTTTTAAAGTTGATCAATAATAATTTTTTATATTGAAGAATGTAAATGAAGTCGTACTTATTGGGTTAAGGCGTGTATACTTTCATTGATGGTTTTTACTTATGCTCTTCCTCACAAATTATTATCACCAAAAGAACAAATCTAATGATTAACCTCTCTTTTCTATAATAAAAACAACAAGATCAATTAATTATGAGTGCTCTCATCTCCTTCTTATCAATTGAAGTTTGGTTGATTGTGGGACATCGTACAACATATGAAGGACTTTAAAAAGCTTTTGCTTTCTTGTCAAATTCCAAGACCATATAGCTATATGTTAGAAGGTGCATTTTCCTAGTTAGCCTTTATGTTATCTTCGAGTTTTCTATAATATCTTTTCCTCAAGCCTTCTTATCAACATGTGTGTTTACCTCTCATGATATTGGACATCGTCAGCTTGAGTATCCTAGTTTATGAATTTTGAGTCTTTAGTGTCTAATAAAAAAGTGTCTTGCACGTCAATTTTTTTTTTTAATTTTAATTATCCAACATGTCTTTTATGAAAATCATCGTGTTTGGCTTTAAGACCTACAGGTTACAAAACTTTTGCTCCTCTTGAACTGATATTTGTGATGATTCGAGACCTTCCACTATGTTCTCATTTGATGGTTTTTGTTATTTTATGACTTTTTAGGATGCTTACACTAAATAAATATGGTTCTTTTCTTTGGTTGCAAAATCTGATGTCTTTGTTGTATTTCAAACTTCCAAGCTCATATTAAATGAAAATTATTTATAAAAATTAAATCTACTCAAACAAAATTAGGTGGTGAATATATAAAATTAAATACATATTTTAAAACCGTTGGTATTCAATATCAAATAATTCATCCTCATACTTATGAACAAAATAACACTGTTAAAAGTCACCATCGATATATTGTGAAAACTAATCTCACTTCTTGTTTAATGAAAAACACCTTAGAATTTTAGAGTTATGCATTTGAAACATTTGTTTATCTAATTAATTGTCTGCCAATTGTTGTGTTGGAAATTATAATATACCATTTGAAACCCTTTTTCAGTCTTCCAAGGGTTATAGTTTTCTTCGTACTCTCAAGTGTATATGTTTTCTATTCTTTCATCCATATAATGCTCATAAGTTAGATTTTTTTTTTATCTATTTCTTGTGTGTTTCTTGGGTTATTGATGCCATGATTTGCCATTAAAATGAATATACATTTCTCGACATTTTAGATTTCATGAAAATATGTTCCTATTTGAGAATTCTTAATAGATAATATCATTACCTACATTATCCATAAGTAAATCTCTACCATATTTGACATTTTTTCCATCTCAATATCCTAAACCGTTCTCTACACATACTCCTTCTCCTCGATCCATTTCAATAAGCAATATCGTGATAATCTACCTCTACATGGTTCTTCCTCTATTGATCGCTGCTCAAGTATAGTTTCTGTTTCTCAAATTACAAACTCTATTTCTTTATGTCATCAAGTTTCACATGCTTCATCACCTCTTGCACGGTCTAGCTTAACTTTAAGTTTTCCTTCATAATTATCACCTTCCAGGTTAAATATGGTAGTTAATATCTCTAAATGTTCTCGTAAGTAGGTTATAAATGTTAACCCAATATCTCTAATTCAAATCCCATGGTAGCATTCCATGGTCATTTGCCTAAAAAAACCAAGATTGTTAATCTTTGTATAACTCTCTCTTGAGTCTCATGGATCACTTCTCCTCATGAATATGAATCAATGACCTTTTAGGACGATGCTAAATATTCATCATGGCATCATGCCATGCAAGAGAGGATTAATGTTCTGCACTCAAATGGTACATGGACTCTAGTTTCCTTCATTCTTCTATGAATGTTATTAGTAGTCATTGGGTGTATAAGATTAAGAGGTGAGATGATGGTAGCATTAAAAGATGCAAATCTTGTTTAGTTTCTAGAGGGCTTACTCTATAGTAGGGAATTAATTATTTAGGAACCGTTAGTCCTATAGTTAAGCCTGTTACTATATGATTAGTTCTTACATTGTCGTATCTCACGGTTATTTGATTAATCAGCTTGATGATCATAATGTTTTCTTGAATGAGATACTTTAAGAAGAGGTGTATTTGAAACAACCATCTGGTTTTATTCATCCTACTATTTCCTTTCATATATGTCACTTTTATAAGTCTTTGTATGGGTTGAAACAAGCTTATTGGGTAAGGTTCAATCACTTAAGTGATTATCTTCTCTTTATTGGCTTTCATGCTTGTAAAATGGGTACCTTTCTATTCACTTTATTTGTAGGAGATGATATATTTTTTCTTACATGTGTATACTGGTGATTTTTTGCTTACCTGAAGCACTTTAGTTATGCTCAAACATTTGATTGATTTATTAAGCTCAGAGTTTAAGTTGCGAGACTTTGGTTCTATGCATTACTTCTTAGGAATTGAAGTTAAACCTACCTTTATAGGACTTATGCTCATATAACACAAGTATACTTTTGATATCCTTCACAAAGCATATATATCTTCTTATAAACATATTGACATATATATCCTTTTCTTTTAAGCTGGTCATGATGTTCAGTGCTCTATACTCTAATCATACACGTTATAGACATATCATGGGTTCTCTTTAATATCTCACATTTACCAAACCTTATATCTCTTATGTTATCTATAAGGCATGTCATTTTATACATGCTCATTTTAATGCTCATTAAGCTAGGGTCAAACGCATCATGAATTATTGAAAGGCTACAACCTCCTATGATTTACACATCACTCATGGATATTTATTTTCTTTGCATGGTTTCACTAATACCGATTAGGGTGGCGGTGTTGATGATCAAAATTCCACTAAAACTATCTTGTGTATCTCAACAATACACCTATATCGTGGAAGTCTAGGAAATAAAGAACAATTGCTCGCTCTTTGATGGAAATCGAATACAAGGCTTTAGCTGATAATATACTAAACTTTTATAGACTTGTTCTTTGTTTTCAGAACTTTAGCTTCCTTCTACTCCTATGACTACATTATAGTGTGATAATTTGAGTGTTATATATCTATCTATGAATCTTATTTTTCATTGTTATACTAAGCATATTGAGGTTGACTATCATTTTATTTATGATAGAGTTGCTAAAAAAGAGATTCAAGTTTGATTTATCTCTTATTAAGATCAATTACGTGATGTTTTAAAAAAACCTTTTCCTCATGCTTTCTTTGCCTATTTACTGTCATAGCTTTGTGTGGAGTCCTCACCTTCAACTTAAGGGGGTGTATTATGAGATTTTGGAATTTCCTTTATATTTAATCTGTTTTAAAAATATCATATTTAGATTTTTGATAAATCTGAGTTTGAGAGATTTTTGGAATTTGTATTTGGTTGATACCATATATATTTTTACCTTGTATAGGATTATGATTATGTGTAGTGCATTGTATGTTTGTTATTATATATAACCCTATATATATATATAGGGTTATATATAATAACAAACATACAATGCACTACACATAATCATAATCCTATACAAGGTAAAAATATATATGGTATCAACCAAATACAAATTCCAAAAATCTCTCAAACTCAGATTTATCAAAAATCTAAATATGATATTTTTAAAACAGATTTTATTATCAAAACTGAAGAACGAGATATTCAGCTTACAAAACCTTTTGAAACCATTCAACTCCTCTATCAAAAATCCCTACAAAAACATCTAGCCCGAAACTATAAATATATTCATGTTGGCCTTGTCCAAGTCGGGATAAAACCCTTTACAAAAGAAGGCTTAAACACCTCCATTCTAGCTGTCCTCCGGGATGCTAGATTTCAAAACTTCCAAGACTCTCTCCTCAGTTCTATTGAGTCTAGCCTTTGCAGTGGTCCGGTATCATTTGACTGTTATCCAAACATAACGATATCCCTCAAAGACAAAAATATTTTACAAAGTATGCTACTACAAATAAAGACCCATAATTATGATATGCTCGAAGGATCCATCCTTGTTGCTCTCATATTCAAAATTCACTACAAAGCCATGTTTTCAGCCTTTGCTAGCAAACACAAATTCCAATCTCAAAAAGGAGAAACACTCCTTCTACAAACAGATCTATCCCGCTCAAACACTGTTGTCCCCAAAGCAATCCAATGGAAAAATATATCCCTTCCTGAAGATTGGATCCTCGAAGGTGCAGCACCACCAGAGTTACCTCAACCACCTCAACCCAATGTCCAAATTAAAAATATTACCCAGTACACATATGACAAAGTCAAATTGTCTTTCCACCGACACTCTACAAGTTCCAGATTTTCATAAGCCTCTTCCTCTTCTAGTACAATAGACCTAGGAAGAATTTCCAAAATCCCTTTTGTTATCAATATCCCTTATCATGCCAACCCTCCTAAAAAATCTACATCTGATATTCCTTCTACTAGTTTCCAAAATGCAGACTACATTACAAATATACCAAAACCTGTTTATACAGACCTTGAGCAACCATCTCCTCCAACTTTACCAACCTTTTCAGCTGTTACTGAAAACATCCAAAATGAGCTGAATGTTTTGACTTCAGAAAAGCATTTTGTCATAAACAAAACTTTTCTCAAAAGTGATTTTTATGGTGATCATAATATGAAAAAACGCTCTTGGTTTTTTCAACACTTCCTCCAATAGAGGAATGATATTCAAAAACAATTTTATGCTTACATTGAGACCCATAACGTGCAAATTTTATTCTTTGATTGGTTTGAATTCTATTATGTTTCAGCACAACATATTGTATATCCATTTGCATCCATTAAACATGCATGTCCTATTACAACCCATTCAAAAACTCCTACATGGACCCTCACTAGTGGACCAACAGTTGAGTCTGATCATCCACCTTTACGCAACATAGAACTTACCCACAAAGACCAAACAGTTAATGCAGCCCCATATAAATTACCTGGCGAAGATACCCTCACAAATACCAAACATATCATCCAACAAAACAACTTTACAAACACCAACCTCCATACCATCGGTAAACAACTTACCAGATTGGAAAAGCAAATACAAAAAAACCCAGTCCACCTTATACCTGATAAAAACCCCATATCACCTACATATTCTAAACTCTGTACAAACCTATGAAGACCAAACACATATCCTTGACCCTTCAGGAAATACCATCCAAGATGCTGTGTCCACCCTTATCCTTACCATCTCCTTACATTTTATCGGAGATCCTTCCCATCTGAAAGACAAAAATGTTGACCTTCTCTCCAACCTCCAGTGCAAGAAACTCAATGATTTTCAGTGGTACAAAAATACCTTCCTTACTCATGTCATGCTTCGAGAAGATTCAAACCAGCCTTTTTGGAAAGAAAAATTCCTCGCGGGTTTACCGATTCTCTTAGGAGAAAAGGTTCGAAACAAAATCAAGGATACCTTCATAACCAAAACCATACCATATGACCAACTTACATACGGTGAACTTGTGAGTTTCACACAAAAAGAAGGTCTTAAGATCTGCTAGGATCTCAAACTCCAAAAGCACATAAAGTGGGAAATGAAACGTACCAAACAAGAACTTGGTAGTTTCTGTCACCAGTTTGACCTTTCCACCAAAAAACCCTCCTGCAATGGAGCCTATTCACAACCCAAAAAAATATTCAAGCAAAAAGCCTCCTTATAAACGATCGGCCTATAAATACCGACAACAGTTTTATCCCAAACCAGATCAACCTTACTACAAAAAGCCCAACAAATTTAACAGACCCCATAGACCTTTCCAGTCAAAACCTAAACAAAAATTTGACCCCAAAAACATTACCTGTTACAAATGTAACCAGAAAGGACATACATCTCGTTTCTGTAGAGTCAATACCAAACTTCATAAGCTCCAAATAGATGAAGTAACCATCAACCAAATACAAAATCTTTATATTGAAGCCACAGACACTGACCACTCTCCTTAAGACACCTCGAAGAAGAATTTTAAATTGATGAAATAGTAACTACCAGTGCTACTTCCGATGCCTCTACAAATTCCAAACAAATTAACGTCTTAACCCAAGACCAAGAATTCATTCTTGAGGCTATCAAAAGACTTGATGATCCTCATCTCCAAAAAACCTACTTGGATAAACTGTTGAAAGATTTCAACCAACCACAGCTCCCTCCATATAACCCTCCAAACCGCTCTATATTACCTTCTACCAGCACTAATACCTATGACCTTACAAAGATTCTTAACAAAAAGAAATCCAAAACCACAGTCACCATTTCAGAACTACATTCTGAGATCAAAACCCTTAAATCCGAATTACAAACCTTAAAACAAGCCCAACAGAAAGACTCTGCCATATTGCAACATCTTCTGTCTAAAATTGAAAGTCAGTCTGACACCGAGTCTGAACCAGAAGATCAAGCCATTGAATCTCATGCATTGCCCCATACACTTACAAACATTGAGCATATTTCAGATGGTTTTCTAAATGTATTAACACAGATATCTTCAAAAAAATATTTGATTAAAATTACTCTTGTTTTTTCGGAAGATTTCAAGCTTGACACTATAGCCTTATTTGACACAGATGCAGATTTAAACTACATCAAAGAAGGTGTAGTTCCAAAATGATTTTTACAAGATACGTCAGAAAAACTCTCTGCTGCTAATAATTCAAAATTGCATATTGCAGGAAAAACCCAAGCCTCTGTTTTCAACAACGGCATTTCTCTTAAAACATTTTTTGTTGTTACAAAAGATATAAATCATACCATCATTATTGGCACTCCATTCATTGACATGATCACTCCATATTAAGCACATCATGATTGTATTACTTCCAAGATCAATAACATCAAACTTGTTTTTCCATTCTTAGAGAAATCTAAGACTAGAAATTTAAATTTGATTAAAGCATGCTCCATACATACCTATCATATCAATGTACTGATTCATGGAAAACAATTCCATCTACATGACTTGCAAAACCATGTTTCCTTTTGTCGTATAAACAAACAATTACAAAACTCTGATTTACAATAAAAAAATCATTGATTTACAAAATAAGATTGAACAACAGATATGTTCAGACTTACCTAATGCTTTCTGGAACAGGAAACAACACATTGTTGATCTTCCATATGAAGATACTTTTTTAGAAAAACTTATACCCACAAAAGCAAGGCCTATACAAATGAATGCTGATTTAGAATAGCATTGCAGACTTGAGATCCACGATCTCGAGTCTAAAGGACTTATCCAAAAGTCTCGATCACCCTGGTCGTGTGTAGCCTTTTATATGAATAAAAACTCTGAAATTGAAAGAGGCACACCAAGACTTGATCAACTACAAACCTTTAAATTCTGCTTTAAAATGGATCAGATACCCAATCCCCAACAAAAAAGATTTGTTGCAAAAATTGCACTCTGCATTCATATTTTCTAAATTTGATATGAAATCCAGATTTTGGCAAATCCAGATTTTGGCAAATCCAGATTGATCCCAAAGATCGATACAAAACTGCTTCTACAGTTCCTTTTGGCCAATACGAATGGAATGTCATGCCTTTTGGTCTAAAAAATGCACCGTATGAATTTCAACGCATCATGAATGACATCTTCAATGCACATTCAAAATTTTGCATTGTTTACATTGACGATGTGCTTATTTTTTCACAATCCATAGATCAACATTTCAAACATCTACATGCATTCTTTCATACTGCAAAACAAAATGGTTTAGTTATTTCTAAAACAAAAATTTCTCTTTTCCAAACCCGTGTCCGTTGCCTAGGCCATTATATCTGTCAAGGTATTGTCACACCAATAGAAAGATCTTTAACCTTTACAAGTAAATTCCCTGATAAAACCCAATTATAGAGGTTCTTAGGCGTCCACATTATGTTCTGGACTACTATCCCAATATTAGTCGTCTAGCCAAACCTCTACATGACAGGTTAAAAACCAACCACATTCCTTGGTCTGACCTCCATACCGATCTAGTCAAATAGATTAAGAAACAGGTTCAAAACATTCCTCTCCTCCATTTAGCTAATCCATTAGCTCCTAAGATAGTCGAGACCGATGCCTCTGACATAGGATATGGTGGTATTCTTAAACAAGTACAAGATAACAAAGAACAAATACTTCAGTATACATCTGCCCACTGGAATGACTGTCAGAAAAATTACTCTACTATAAAAAAGGAGATCCTTTCAATTGTTCTTTGTATTACAAAATTCCAAAGCGATTTATTAAATCAAAAATTTCTTTTACGTGTTGACTGCAAATCTGCAAAAGAAATTTTACAAAAAGATGTTCAAAATCTAGCTTCAAAACAGATTTTTGCCCACTGGCAAGCTATTTTAAGCATTTTTTATTTTGATATTGTCTACATTAAAGGAGATTCAAATTCCATCCCTGATTTCCTAACCCGAGAATTCCTCCAAAATAGGTCCCGATGCCTCCTAAAGCAAAAGCTAAAGACAAGGGAAAAGCCCCCCAAACCCAGCCTACAAAACCAGAGACCCCCAAGCCTTCTGCCAAACTCTTGTCTTCCGCCATCCTAGCTGCCAAACCTGTCAAATCCTGGTATGAGGCAGTTATTGAAGAAGAAGAACCTACAAAACCACCATAGGCCCAACCAGACGCAGTTCAACATTGGGTTGACACTATATCCAAATCACCAGAATTACTCCTGGCATTACAAAAAGTGTCCCAACAAGCCTTTAACAACTCCGTATCTCCAACAGGTAGTATTTCTAAAACTCTTTCAAAACCCCAAGGAGGCTTTTCTGCTTCAAAACCCCTCCTTTCTTTACAATAAACTAGTTTTCAAAAAACCAAATCCAAATATATTTTCAAAACTACTTTCCAAAATATTTTAACTATGGAAGAAGGATTCTATCATGAAAACCCCTCCATTGCTGCTTCAAAAATTTTCCCTCCAAATTGGTACTACAAACCCTGGAATTTAGCCAAACCACAATCCTACTATGCAACCATCCTTGAGATTACCAATTCCGTCAAGTTCAAATACTTCAAACTACATTCTGATCACATTGAACCCGCTTATTCTACATGCATCATTCACAAAGTCATCCACCCTAAAGATTGGGGACAACCCTTACATCAACCTATCTCCTTCCCCATACACTTCCGTACAAATCCTCAGGACTTCAATACCACCTATACATATTGGGATTACCAATAAGCATGGTTCAATGCCTTTCTCCTACAAAATCAAAACCATAGCCATTCTTGGCTTTTCTACTTCCATAATACCATGAATACTACAAACCCCCCCTCTGGTTCCTCCAATGGTGAGACTATTATGGTTGTCATGTTGACTACCTCAAGGAACATCCTCTGGTTGAAAATGGTTACCTCCATTTCAAAAATAATTTTCAACCAGCCCCTTATGAACGAAAGTTTTCTTCCCTTCTCATTTTTTGTACAAAATTTTTTGTTCCGTGGGTATGTTCTTGGTTCTATGATTATAATCTACAAAACGGACATCCAGTACTTGTTCGAAAATTCAAAATCAAATGGTGGGATTTCTTTGCAACTGAGTCCAAAAGTTCCAAATTAGCTGTTACGGAATGGTTACAAAAACATCAAATTGCTCCCATCATTGATCACCATCCTCAGTCAAAGTTTCTAGCCCGAAAGGCTCAAATGGCAGCTCTCCTTGCCTCTACTAGAAATGAGGAAGAATGCCTACAAATAGTTCAAGGCATTATACAAAGCCAAGATCTGAAAACAGTCTTGTCCCACTCCAACTCATCTAGCTCGATATCTCCTGCCATTTCCCTTGGAGATGATAATGAAGATGACTGCTTTGGTATCTTGCCACCTATCAAACGACATTAAAAAAAAAAGAGTATTTCAAACTTTCTCAGGCTCATCTGTTTAGAGCCCATATCTTTTCGACTCTATTGTTTTGAGTCCATTAGTTTAAAGCCTACTTGTTTTAGGCCTTTTCTACAAATATTACCGGCTACAACAAACATCCAAATCAAGTGTCGGTCGCAAGAAGACAACAAATGAAAGTCCCACAAAAAACATGGGCATCTTCCATTTTATCATCACCAAATCATGGCAGGCAAACCCACATGGGTTCACATTGGTTCTGAAGGAAGCTCCAAACTTTTCAACAAAGACGTCCTGGCCTCTTTTAAGACAACTCGTTTATAAAAGGAGTCTCCTAAAACTTCAGAAGGGAGACGAATTTTTCCCCAAGAAAATTTTACTTTCCCCTATAACTCATATCTGTAACCCATCTCCATTCTCCTCTGTAACCAATATCTCCTATATTGATTTACGTTACAAATTTAAGTAAGATTCTATTATTGTTATTTATATTCTTGTTATATTCTTGTTATTTATATATTTTATGTACATTTAAGTATGCTTTGTGTTTGATCAAGGATCCTAACATTGTTGCTCTTGCCTTGTTCATTCGCATCAGAAATCTGTTTAACTTTATTTCTTTGTTCTTTTATAAAATCAGTATATAGGCTGGAAACCTATATACTATAGGTATGCAACTGAATAAAAAGGCCTAAACAGATGAAGAAAATCTTCAATGTTTTTTGTTCTTTTATATATATATATATATATATATATATATATATATATATATATATATATATTGTAACGGCCTGGCCCAACATGCTGTATATTGTCCGCTTTGGGCCTCCCAGTCCACCCATTTCCAGGGCTTCTACCCAGGTCCCACTCACGATTTCGTTCTTGGTAGTCATGCATGGCCCCAAAATACGTACAACATGTTAGCAACCAGCACCACTAATAAGATCCTGGCTCTGGATGCTCGCTTCCGATGTGGGATATCACAATCCCCCCACCTTAAGACAAGCCATCCTCGGCTCTGATACCAAATGTAACGGCCTAGCCCAACATGCTGTATATTGTCCATTTTAGGCCTCCTAGTCCACCCATTTCCAGGGCTTCTACCTAGGTCTTCCTCACGGTTTTGTTCTTGGTAGCCACGCATGGCCCAAAAACACGTGCAACATCTTAGCAACCAGCACCACTAATAAGGCCCTGGCTCTGGACGCTCGCTTCCAATGTGGGATATATATATATATATATATATATATATATATATATATATATATATATATATATATATATATATATATATATGGCTACTATCTCTTATTGAATCCTCTAATTATACTTAAAACCCTATCTCTTATATTTCCTAACTCTAACTCAGGAGAGAATTTTCCAACAAGTTATCACCGATGATTTTTATCATATGAACTTATTTAAGCATAAACCAACCATCAGATACCAAACAAATCATTCGATGTTTAGAAAATATGTTAAAACATCTTTTTATTAATCCAAAATAATAATTTATAAAGCTTGTATAATACAACTTTGTTCTAAAAAATATTGTCCTAAACAAAGCTACTTCATTCATTCCTTCTATACTTTTAAACCCAGATATGGTATGACTTTATTGATGCAATCTTGAAGCTAACCAAAGTAGTATATGAGTGTATCTCTTAAAGCTCATTAATCATCTGCTAAATATGCCCTTCAATCTTATGACATAATTCTTGGCATGTTTAGATTGAATGTGATAATGTATAGTTTTGGAAGCCCAATGGTGTGCTTTCTTTTTTTTTGCATCATCTCTCTTATTTGTCAGAGTTTGCCTAGTTGAGATAAATTCATCCTACTAGCTAACTAACTCTCATAGATGGTCATCCAACTATGTGATCAACTCTGCTTGCTAGTGACATTGTTCTTGAAGCATCTTTTTTGTTTTCTCCAATCCTTTAATCTCATTTTGGGCATTTTTTAGCTTGATTTCTAGCCTTTCCTTTTTTTTAAGCTTTCTAGTTAATTACCAATGTTGTATGCACCATTTCTTTACCTTGTGGTCTTGCTCCCTTTAAACTTATAATATCCTTTTTAATTATGCTTGAAATTCCTTGAAAGCATATTGTTGTTGCTATATTTAAGTCAATAAGTCATCTATTTCTCTTTCCATGATGAAAAGCACATGCTCGAGTTGTAAAATTGGCTTATAATTTTATTCTTTGGCATCCATCCCCCCTAAATTTGAGTTTAGGCCAAGATTGTAAGACTCTTACTATGCTTGGATCTCCTTCTAAATATCTTTCATGGTCTAAGCCATCAATCTCCTTGGACCCTAAAAAGATGGAACCTAGTACCCTTTTTCTTTTATTTGTTTCCACATTAGATGCCCAAGAGTAACCTTACCATCGACTTTTCTAGTAGTAATGACCATTCTAGGGTGCTTCTAAGCTTGTTTTACTAATTCTAGTAAGTTTATCAAAACTTTAAATTCTTTATAAAAACTAAGCTAAACCAGTGGTTCTCAAAATGAATTGCTCAAATCGCAACTATCATATGACCATGTTAAGGAAATAACTAATGCAACATTGAGCGCCCACCAACATGACCTATAAGTAATCACCATAGCATGTAAGATAAGATTGAAAATAAACATATCATATCATCCAATGAAATGAAGATTTTCACAAGCTTAAAACCATCAGCTCCTATGTAGTCTTTCCCTACTCTTTTAATGTGTGTGCTCAATAAATTTTCTAACATTAAACATAAATGACATGGTGTTCCAAATAAACCTGATATATTCTTATCTACCATAAGGCTCATTGTCTAAATAGATAACTACCATCAACATCTCAAGTGGCCCTTTCTTTTCTTTCTATAACAATTAAAAGATGAAAAGGTCTCGACTAATACTGCTGCTACTAGATTAATCTTAAAGGAGACCTAACTTTTGAATTTATTGGTAGCCTTAAAGTCAATCACTTCTTCTATTGACGAGAAAATGATTAAACCCTAAATGCCTAAAGCTAAATTCTTCAAATTAGTTTCATTTTCTTTATCTGGGAATCTCATTTTAAATATGGGTTTCAATATGTTTTATAACCAACCTTGATTGAAACCTTGCTTGGTTATATGCTCTTCCATTGTCATATGGTATGCTTTGGTCAACTAGGCATAATTTGATGGAGCTTGTTCTCTTAGCGTATAGAATTACACCAAGTATAATTTTGGACAACCCAAAAGATAATTATACTCCTCGAGAATATGAGTCATGTCTACAATATCAAAAGTAAGACATTTGTATTTTAGGTCCCATAACCTTATCATAACCTAGAAATATGAGGGTTGTAGTCGAATCTTGAGTAGTTAAGCTATATCTCCATACTTTTTTTGGAAGTTAATCTGGTCTTGTAGAGATAACATCTCCCAACAATCCAATAGTTGATTGATATTAGGCATCATGTCTTTGAGCTTCAGTCACTCTAGTAATCTAGATTTAAACATCATCGATAAGAAATCTCCCTCATCATATTTGCCTTTTTTTTACCTAATCTATATTTTCAGTGGTAATCTTAATATGTCCGAACATCTTACATTTTTTATAAGGGTCAGTGGATAAATGGTAATATCACTCTAAGCACTAATGAATATGATTTATCATGATATAATTCATGTCTTATCGAGAGTCAACCTTAGCGAATATGATCTAGCTCATATAAAGGTTGGCTCAACTGGTCTATCCTTAAAGATTTTTTAGGTTCCTAGATTATCCAAATTATACAACATGAGTTAAGGAATAACTTCACAATACCCAAATGTATATGATGAGTTCCAATCTAAGTAGAAGTTTAAGTGACATTGATAGATATAAGTCACATTCAGCACTTAAATTTCCCTATCTAATCCTAAAAGGGATGAACTTGGGTCTAGAATCTTTATTAGGTTTTTGTGAAGTGTATGAAAATTTGAAAAATAATATGCATGCACATTCAATTTAGTAGATTAAATAAACACAACAACAAACAACATAAATAAATATATAAAATTAAACAAAATAAATAAAATAAATGCTTAACAATAAATGACAATAAAGGCATTAAAAGAGATAACACACACACACACACACACACACACACACACACACACACACACACATAGACCTAACCCTAACATTCCCAATGAGGTCGTCATACTGTCACACTCAACATGAAAAAAAAAAGATTTAAAAAATTAAAGGAAGACATGGAAACTAAAGTCTCTACTTAGTTTTTTAAGGAAAGAATCCTAAAATATAAATTGGTTTCAAAAATTCAAGTAAGGGGTTACTTGTGTTTAAGGAAAGATATACATCACCCTTACTATATTATTTCAAAGAAAGGTTATCTTTTCCATATGTTTTCTCCTAAATTTAGTTTACTATTTCATCACATGTCTAAATTATCTTATGAGCTTATTCATAAATTATTTATTGTTGGTGGATGTTCATTAAGTTAGCATTGGGCCCTGAATCAAGAGTCTCCCAACTTGATTTTTTTTAGTTTTATTTATAAATATTTCTTAACATTTTTATCATTATTTATTTATTTCTTACAAAAAAATTTAAAAAAAAAAAGTTGAAAAGAAAACTACGCTCATCCCATATCACTACCTACTTAAAAGAGATTCATGAACTTATTATTGATCTTATTTTTTATTTAAGAATATCACATTACGCCTATATTGATCCTTAAAAATAGGATATGTGTTGACCTAACCAATGAAATTCAAGTTTTCAAAATGTCTCTAGCTTAAAAAAATTTGCAACTCATTATTAAAATCATTTCAATGTTAAAAACATCACGTTAGCCTTCATCATTCCCTACAAACTAGGAGATATATCTACCTAACCGTTAAAAACAAAGGTCAGCAAAAAAACTTGACACTAAGTTGATGAAAAACTCGTTGAGATAATTTTTGTTCCTTTTTTAAAATGAATATTTACACACAGATACATACATAAAAAGAAAAATGTGTAATTTTACAAAATAATGATAACATTAATGCGAAGCTAATAAAATAAAATAAAAATGCATGAATGAATAGTGTCTATGTATGAACAATAACATGTTCGTTATTTTTTTATTTGAATACTAAACTTGAATGCAAAACTTTCATGAAAAAAGAAAAGAGAGGGAAGAAGACTCGGGCTTAACTTAGGGGTAGTTCCAAATATGGGAGGATTTGAAGTGGTGGTTACTGGTGGTGTAGACCGTAACTTGCTGGAAGTGCTAGGGTTTTTAAGTGGTTTTGTCTCTTTACCTTTGGCTTTCTTTCTCTCTTTGGTTTTTTATTCTTTCCTCTTTTTTCTTTCATTATATTTCCCTCTTATTCTTCTTCACCCTTTTAATATTAGTTGGCTTAGAACACATATGTTTTTAGCTCAAAAACCCACACTCACTCTTTAGGCTTTTCTTTACATTCAGGGTTCCTTTTCTTTCTATCTTTCTTCTTCTTTCTCGTATGTTTCTTTCTAGATCAAACCCACACTTTTCTCAACTCATAACTCTTTTTCTCTCTCTCTTTCTCTTGGCATTTTTCTCTCTCTAGTTTGGTTCCCTTTATTTCTTGTTTTGCCTCTTATTTATAGAAAATGATGAAACTACTAAAACCTTTCTTATTTGAATGATCATAGCCATTAGTTTCCTTCGATCAATCTCAATCCTCTACCATGGTTGTATACTTTGGGCAAGCATGTTAGGGCTATTCTTTTTACAATTTTTCAATGGTTTTAGAGGGTTAAAGCACATATGCAAGGGAGCTAATCTGTCTTGGGTCCATGTAGTACATATGCAAAGCCATATTAATATTTTAGATGATGTCGAAACCATGGCTAATAAAAATAAAAAGTTGTTTTCTTAGGCTAATATAAAGGCAGGACTTGAAAACATAACCTGCATTAACATGCACAAGTTTTACCACCATACATACTGTCTTGGGTCGTACTGGAATGTTAATCTGGCTATGCATGGAAAGTGCAGGTTGTCCCTACTCTCCTATTAATTTGTCTTACCATAAAAAGTTTCTTTCATTGTTAGTTCTAGGGAATGCTATCTATTCATCTAAAAAAAAAAAATACGCATGTTGTTTATTTGGAAGAATGAAAGAACTAATTTGCTTAAACCTTTTGTAATTTTCAGCTAAAAATTCTTATTTACCTTAGCTTCTATTCTTCAACCCATTGGTAAAGAGTACTGGGCAACAGTAGGCGAATTACTACTTCAACTAGTGACTTGTCAAGTTCCTCTTTTCTCCATTAGATCGTAGTTGTAGCAAAAAAAATTACAGTAATGATCATTCTGATTAAGTTATTTATCTTATTTTTTCAAAAAGTACACATGTCGTTTATTTGGAGGAATGAAAGAATTAATTTGCTCAAACCTTTTGCAATTTTCTGCTAAAAATTCTTATTTACCTTAGCCTCTATTCTTCGACCCATTGGCAAAAAATATTGGGCAATAGTAGGCGAATTACTAGCTCAATTGGTGACTTATCAATTTCCCATTTTCTCTATTAGATCGTAGTTGTAGCAAAAAAGATTGCGGTAATGATCATTTAATGGACCAATTAAGTTATTTATCTCATTTTTAGCTCGTAGGGACCTCATTAGGTATGATGCTAGCTGACCATATTTGGTGCCAAAAGTGTTGGCAAATATCACTCAGATGAATTATATAACACTCCTAAGAAACTTTCGTTAACAGACACATATTTTTAGTGGAGTACAAGGCATTAAATATTAGTACTCTCACACTTTTTATTATAAGAATTCCATATAATACACACACACACACACACACATTTAAGAATGTCTTTAACAAAATTCAAAGATTTTAAATGAAAATTTGACTAATTAAACAAACATTAATTCCATAACATTACTACTTTAATGTCACTTTATTTTAATATTGACTTAATGTACTTTGTTTTTAACAAACAAGTTTAATCACTGACATTCTCCCCTTTTAAATTTGTTCCACTCATCTCTATAACTCCAAGCTTACAAACTTCAAAGATTTTAAATGAAAATTTGACTAATTAAACTAACACAAATTCATACTGACTTTAATGTACTTGGTTTTTAACAAACAAGTTTAATCACCAACATTCTCCCCTCTTAAACTTGTTCCATTCCTCTTTATAACTCCAAGCTTATTCTGTAAGCAACAAAACATATTTGTCTTCAATGATTTTGTAACAGTATCAGCAACTTGTTCATAAGTTCCGAAATGAACCAACTTCACATCTTCTTCTTTTACATGCTCCCTTATAAAATGAAAACATGTATCAATATACTTTGAACATTCATGATGAACTGGATCTTTTGCTAGAGCAATAGCAAACTTGTTAACAATTAAAATTTTGTTAGCTTCATTCTGCTTTTGTTGTAAATCTTCTAATAGCTTTCTTAACCATATTTCATGACATACACAAGAGGTTGTAACAATGTATTCTACTTGATATGTTGACAAAGCAACAATTGATTGTTTTTTGGATGACCATGTAAAGGTTGCATTTTCCATATAAAACACAAAACCAGTTGTGTTCTTCCTATCTTCAAGATTTCCAACCCAATCACTATCATTGTAACCTGTGATCTTAAGATTTTATGAAAATGAGTAAAATAAACTATAGCTTAATGATCCTTTAATAAAACACAAAATCCTCTTTGTTGCCTTTAGATGTGAGCTTCTTGGTCTTTCTATATACCACCTAATCAAACAAAATCCAAATAAAATATCTAGCCTGGCACATGTTAAATATCACAGACATCCCGTAATACTCTTATAGTATGTTGGATTCACTAAAGCTCATTCCCTTTCTTTAGTTAATTTGATTCCATGCTCGGTTGGATTATCTATAAATTGATAGTCTTCCATAGCAAACTTCTTCAACACCTCTGCTGCATACTTGATTTATGAAATAAAAACTCCATTACTGCACCACTTCACTTTTATTCCTAGAAAATAAGTCATGAGACCTAAGTCTATCATTTCAAATTCCTTCATCATAGATTGCTTGAAATCCTGAATCATAATGAAATCGTCATGTGTAAAACTTAGATCATCAATATACAACAAACAAACATCACTTTGCCTTGTAAGTTTATTTTCACATATAAGGAATGTTCATAAGGACATCTAACAAATTCATTCTCTGTAAGATAGCCATCAATTATGGAATTCCATGCTCTTGGTGCTTCTTTAAGCCTATAAAGAGATTTCTTTAATCTGCAAACCTTTTCTTCTTTTTTAACCACAAAGCTAGGTGGTTGGTCTACATATACTTCCTCTTCAAGGGTGCCATTTAGAAAGGCTAATTTGACATTCATCGGGTACAACTTCTATTTTTTTTTAGCTATCAAAAAAATCATCAATCTTACTATTCATATCCTTGCAACTGGAGAAAAAAAAATATTTATAGTCAACTCCATATTATTGCTTACAGCCATTTGCTAGTAATTTGGCTTTATATTTCTCAACTTCTCCTTTTGCATACCTTTTAGTTTTGAAGATCCATTGTACTTCTATTGTATTGTATCTTTCTGGAAGTGTTGTCAACTCCCATATATTTTTCTTTTTGATAGAATTGATTTTCTCCTTCGTTACCTTATTCCTTTTAGCTTATTGGTAAGATTCTTTAAAGGTAACAGGATCATTACTTGAAAATAAGCAAAACATACTAACATCATCAAGGTTGATTCTTTTTGTTACATCATATATTTCCTATATGCCCTTTGTGTTTTTTAAAGCTAGACTTTAAAGACTAGCAAGAGTATCAACCTAAGTAAGTGGAGATGGTGCAGACTAGATTTCTTCTTTGTCATTTTGAACTTGTTCTTCTTCTACTGTTAGTCTCCATGGTTGATTTTCAATATTCCAATCGCATAGTTTCTCTTCATCAAACTTCACATCTGTTGACATAATAACCTTCTTGGTTATTAGATTATACAATTTATAACCATACAAATTTTCTCCATATCCCAGCAATATATATTTTTGACTTTTATCTTTAAGGTTAGCTCTTTTTTCTTTTCAGATTTTGGCATATGAAATACTGCAAAAAATTCTCAAATGCTTAACTCTTGGTTTCTTCAAACTCCATACTTCTTCTGGTGTAATATTCTAAAGTCTCTTTATAGGAAACCTATTTAATAGATGCACAACGCACACTATTACATCTCCAAAAAATTCTTTTAGACAATTTCTTTTTTTCAACATGCATCTAACCATATTCATAATGCTTCCATTCTTCCTTTCAGACACCTCATTATGTTGTAGGGTTTGAGGCATAGTAAGCTGGTGCATAATACTATTTTCTTTACAATAAACATCAAAATCATGTAAAATATACTTTCTACCCTTATCTATTCTTAGACACTTCAGTTTGCATTCACTTTGATTTTCTACTAAGTTTTTGAACTCTTTAAATTTGTTTAACACTTTCTTCTTTTATTTTAATACATACATTCATGTCGTACCACTAAAATCATCTTTGAAAGTAAGAAAGTACCTGTTACCACCAATTAAAATAGGTTTGGTAGGGCCACACATGTTTGAATACACTAGATCAAGAGGCTGAGATGCTTTTAAACTTTTTCTTAGAAATGGCTTCGTGTTCTGATTTTCCATTACATAAACTTCAAACATTCTGTTTGTGTGATCTATCTTTAGTATTTCAAGAACCATTTAGTTCTTCTCTAATAATATAAATGATCCATAATTTAAATGACCATAACGCAAATGTCGAAGATTTGACATATTGATTGTTTCTGCCTTAAAATAGTTTGACTGATATATATTCAAATCTAGAGGAAACATTTTATTCTTTTTCATTCTTACAGAAGCAATTATAACTCTAGATTTATAAAAAATTCTCAGATTCTTATCTTTCATCTGCACTGCAAAACCTTTCTCCAGAAATTGTCCCAAACTTAGAATATTGCTCTTCATATCTGGAACTTAAAACACTTTTGAAATGAACTTTTTGCTTACCATTCTTAAGCTCAACTAGAATTCTGCCTCTTCCTTCAACAAGTCTTTATGAAAGATCTTCAAAAGTAATATTGTCTGTATAATTCTCATCTAGATCAAAAAATACTTCCTTCATTCCACACATATAATTAGATGCTCCTATATCTAAATACCATGTGTTGGAGTTACTGCCATCAAATTTTCCACAAGCCAACAGCAAAGCAGGTCTTCAGAATCAGGGCCCTTCTCGGCAAAGTTAACACTTTTATCTTCAAATTTATATTGTGAACAATCTGAAGCGAAATGATCATACTCCTTACAATTATAACATTGAACATTTGCATTATTATTCCTTTAATTTGAATATCCACCGCGACTTCTTCCTCTTCTTCTACCACATCTTCTGAAGTTGAAACTTTGATTTCTTATTCCATAAGTTTATTGATTTCTAGATGATCTTCCTCCTCTTTCTATTCTGTAGAAGAATCTTCCTATTTGAAATGATCCTCTACTAGATCTAGCAACATTCTTTATAGTTAAATTTTTATGTAATACTTTCTCAATAGATCTTCCTTCTCTTTTATCAATTTTCTGTTTATGGGCTTGCAAAGATCCCATAAGTTCTTCTATTGTCAAATCTTCAAAATCCTTTAATTCTTCAATTGCTACTACCACATAAATCCAAAGACCTCAAGATCTTCTCCATCACACGAACATCATAAATATTTTCACCATTCCTTCTCATTTGATGTACTAAAGAGATTACTTTTGTGAAGTAATATGAAATTGTTTCATTGCTTTCTTTATTTAGCTTCTCAAAATCTTCTCTCAATGTTTGCAATCGTACCCTTTCTACCCTTTCAACTTCACTATAAGTCTTATTAAGAATTATGTTTCCTTTGAAATCTTTGCAAGTGCCACCATCTCAAGAGTTGCTTCATCAAGCCCTTGATAAAAGGTGAATAGAGCTTTATTATTCTTCTTTCTTGATTCTCTCAAATCTTTTTTTTTTTTGTATTGCTCATTGCTTCTTCTTTTTTTTGTATTGCTCATTGCTTCTTATTCTCTTGTTGATTCTGGTTCATTATAATCATCTTTAACTAACTCCTATAATTTTTGTGATCTCAATGATGCCTTGTACTAAATACATCATAAATCATAAGTTTCTTTTGTAAGATGAGGAATATGAATTTGAGTAATGTTATTACTAGAAACCATGGTTACTCTCAAGCTCTAGTACCAAATTTGTTAGAAAATATCACTTAGAAGTGGAGGAGGAATTGTATAACACTCATAAGAAGCTTTTGATACACACACATTTTTTTTTTGTGGAATACAAGACACTCATTACCAGAAAACCGGCGAAAACTAACAGAATTACCGATGAAAAAATTCCGTCTCAAAATCTGTCGGTATATACCGACGGCATAACTCCATCGGAGATACGGTCGGTATATACCGATGGAAATATTCCATCGGTATATACCGACCGGATCGCCGACGGCTTATACAGTTTGTTTGGAAAGATGCAACTGTGTGGTGACGTGGAGTTTTTTCAGATGATTTTACCGATGGAATGACCGAGGAATTCAAACCGAGATAGCCGTACAGTGACATGGCACGTTCACCGGTGGAATCACCGATGGAATCACCGATGGATACATTCCGTCGGTGATTCCATCGGTAAAAGCCATTATATACTTACCCCCTCTGTCGACACTCTCTTCCTCTGTTTCTCCTTCTTCTTCTTTCCCATCCCACCTCTCCCCTCCCAAACTGCAGCCAACCACCCATCCTAACTCTCCACTCTTCTCAACACAAGCACTCAATTTTCTTGTGGATTTTATCATTTTTTTTAAGTAAATCTATCCTTTTTAGTTTTAACATTTAAATGTGAAGAATGTATAATTTTGTAGTTGTTATAGTTTGTTTTAGATTTTGTCAAATTATATTTGTTTGTAAATTGTTGAAATTTTGTTTGAATTACATCGAATTAAATATGTTGTTATGAAATAAATAATTAATAGCTTGTTTAATAGGTCTTTTTTAATTGTTATCAATTCTATTATGAAGTTGTGATTTCTGTAAATTTATATGTGTATAAATTTGTATGTATGAATGTTGATAGTTGATAATTGATAATTAATATTTAACATAAATGTTTTTTTAGTTTGTTAGATAATGTCGGGGAAAACCAATATTTTTGTTATGTTTTATAAAGGTTCAATAGAAGTCATGGATGATCATTCATGGATGTATCGGGACTCACCCCAAGGATTGTGGAGGATGGATTATTGTAACGGTGTTCAGGGTTTTATTAATTTCGCAACATCTATTCCAAGGAATTTTACTGATGGCGGTATTAGGTGTCCATGCAGGAAGTGTACAAATTTAAAGTTTCTGCATCAAGATGTTGTAACGATGCATCTCTAACCAAAGGGTTCATGGAGGATTACATGTGTTGGTATGCACACGGAGAACTATTTGTTCCTGATGAGAGCATGGAAGAACAGGTGGTTGGGTCAACTTCTAATGCTAGCAACATGCATGAAGTTGGAAATGAGAACAGTAATCCTTACAGGAATATGGTTATGGATGTAATGAGAATGAGTGAAGGTAATGTCAGGGAATGTCCAATCGTAGAAGAAGAACCTAATGCAGATGCAGCAAGGTTTTTTGATCTGTTAAAAGATTCTGACGAACCATTATGGGATGGCTGCATGAACCACAGTAAATTATCAGCCGTAGCACAGGTGTTCACCATCAAGTCAGATCACGGGTTGAGTGGGGTCGGTTATGACAAGATTATTGAATGGGCGAGAAGCATTTTACCTAAAGGGAATAGGCTGAAAGAGAACTTCTATGCTGCCAAGTCCATGATGAAACCCCTCAGTTTAGGATACCAGAAAATTGACATTTGCCCAAACTTCTGCATGTTATACTACCTTGAAAATACTGAGATGACCGAGTGCATGACATGCGGGCATTCCCGTTACAAACCCAAAACTGGTAGAGGGAAGACTCTCGTGGCATATAAAAAACTTAGATACTTCCCAATCACACCTAGATTGTAGAGGTTATTCATGTCACTAAGGACTGCTGAGCACATGATATGGCACCAATCACACCATGCGGTTGATGGAGTGATGATGCATCCTTTTGACGGTGAAACCTGGGAACACTTTAACAGTGTGCATCCTCACTTTTTAGCTGAATCAAGAAACGTGCATCTTGGGTTGTGTACAGACGGATTCAACCGATTCGGGTTATTTGCTGCTCCTTATTCTTGTTGGCCGGTCATACTGACGGTTTATAACTTGCCACCGGGGATGTGTATGAGGTTGGAGTTCATATTTTTATCTATGGTCATACCAGGTCCGAGCAGTCCGGGGCAGAATATAGATGTTTGTCTTCGTCCGTTGATTGATGAGTTGATACAGTTGTGGTCCTCTGGAGCTTTGACTTATGACATCTCGAGGAAACAGAATTTTGTTATGAGAGCGGCTTTATGTGGACTATCAATGATTTCCCAGCTTATGGAATGGTTTCTGGTTGGAGCACACATGGAAAGCTAGCATGTCCATACTGTATGGAGAACAACAAGGCATTCATGCTAACAAAACGGGGGTAAAGCTTCTTTTTTTGACTGTCACCGTCATTTCTTGCCGCCGAATCACAGGTATAGAAAGAACAAAAATGATTTCTTTGTTGGCAGAGTTGAAAGGATGTTGCACCCCCGCGTCTTTCCGGTGAAGAATTGTTTAATGTTATGTCAGAGTACGATGACATTGTGTTTGGTCTCCAATCAGGTAAGCAGAAGTTTCCTGGTTTTGGTTTGACCCATAATTGGGTGAAGCGAAGTATCTTTTAGGAGCTTCCTTATTGGAAGAACAATCTTTTCTGCCAAAACCTTGACGTCATGCACATTGAAAAGAACGTGTTTGAGAACATTTTCAACACCGTCATGGATGTGAAGGGGAAGACAAAGGACAACATCAAGGCTAGATTGGATGTAGCGTTGTTCTGTAACCGTAAAAATATGGAGTTGGTTTGTGATGGGTCACGGGTCACAAAACCAAGAGCAAGCTTCGTGTTAGAGAAAAACGCACAACTACTAGTCTATAAATGGCTTAAGAGTCTACGTTTCCCCGATGGACATGCCTCGAACATATCAAGGCTGGTTAATATGGAGGAATGCAAATTATATGAAATGAAGAGTCATGACTGCCATGTGTTTATGCAAACACTCATCCCATTAGCTTTTCGTGATTTGTTGCCAAAGGGGATATGGGATGCACTAACGGAGATCAGTCATTTCTTCAGAGATATATGCTCCAGCAAGTTGAATGTTGATCACATTGAAAGGCTTGAAAAGAATATCGTTCGAGACAATATGCAAACTTGAGATGATATTCCCTCCATCATTTTTTGACTTAATGGAGCATCTACCCGTACATTTACCGTTTGAGGTAAAAGTTGGAGGACCGGTCCAGTACAGATGGATGTATCCATTCGAGAGGTTAGATATTACAGGAGCTATGTAATTCATAATTAAATGTTTTTATTTTTATTTTTTTTAATTGATAATTTTTTATTAATTCTATATATATATGCAGGTACCTATTCAATCTTAAAAAAAAAGGTTAAGAACAAGGCGCATGTTGAGGCGTCAATATGTGAGGCCTATATTGTTGAGGAGATCTCAACATTTATCTCATACTATTTCGAACCTCATTTGAGAACGAGGATCAACCGTGTTCCACGGCATGATGATTGTGGTGAAGTGCCTTTAAGTGGGAACTTGTCAATATTCTCCAATCCTGGACGACCTACACCTAAAAATACCGTGAGGGGAAGATATTTGTCTGAAATAGAGTTCAGACAAGCACACAATTATGTCCTATTTAACTGTGATGAGCAGAGACCTTTTATTAAGTAAGTAGATGTTCGACTTAAACTTTGTCAAGAGTGTATTATTTATGTTTTGTGATACCATAAACTCATATAATTTGGAACAACCTTGCAGGCAACACTGTTCAATAACTCACAGCTGATCGAATCCCAGATCTTTCAATTACAAGATGAACAATTTGCCACATGGTTTAGAACACATGTAAGTCCTATCACAAACTCATTATCTCTTGCAATGTAATTAATTGTAGTCAATATTACATAATATCCGTTTATTGATTATTGTTGTATTTAATTTACAAGGTTTATCAAATGGGAGGTAATGCTGCTATTTCACTGTCTTTACAGGCCTGGGCCCTAAAAGAAAATTCAAGTGCTATAACAGGTATTTTGTCAATGGTTATGTCTTTCATACTGAAGAATATGGGCATGGAAGAAAGACATACAACAGTGGTGTTTGTATTAAGGGATCGACTTCTAGTGAGTTTGAAGTTGACTACTACGGTAGATTGGAAGAGGTCAATATTGAACTGCAATATCATAGCGAGCAAAATAGAGTGTTTTTATTCAAATGTTATTGGTATGACACAACTGACAGAGGAATCAGAGTAGATCCTCACTATGGTCTCGTTGAAATCAACTCAAAAGCTAGACACCGCAACGTAAACGACGTCTTTGTTTTCGCAAAGCAATGCCAACAAGTTTATTACACATACACCCCTTCCTTTAGAAAGGACCGATCAAGAGTTGATTGGTTATCCGTTTTAAAAACAAACCCAAGGGTCGTGTCAAGGTTGTTCAGGATGAGAACGAAGATACAAGTGTGATATATGAACTCTTTCAAGCTAGTGAGTTAGTTGAACCATACCGAGTTGCTCCTTCGATTGACTTAGAAGAAAATTTGAATTTTCGTGTTTTCAACGATAATCTTGTTGATGTTGACGTAGAGGAGTTGAATGTTGTTCTGAGCTCTACTAGTGGAAAAAAGAATGTTGTTGAAGAAGATGATAACGAAATTGAAGAGTGCGATGAAGCTGATGATAACAATTCAATTGAGGACGAATATGAGAATTTTATGACTAACTAAACATGTTATAAAACCTTATTTTTATAATGTAATATTTTGGAACATGAAATATTTATTCTTCTTTAATGGTCAGCTTTGTTATTGTGTTGTGTGTACTGTAAGATTGCAATTCAAGATTTTGTGAAGGGGATACACAAAAAAAAAAAAATATTGACGGTTTCACCGACGGGCACACCGACAGAATATAACCCGTCGGTATTTCATAGAGAGTTGAAAAAAATTTACAGGATTGTGCCACTATCACCGACGGAATCACCGATGGGAATATCCCGTCGGCATTTCACAGAGTTGAAAAACATTTATGGGATTGTGCCACAATCACCGACGGACTCACCGACGGACTCACCGACGGCTTTACCGACGTACATTACCGACGGGGTCACCGACGGATTACGCACATCCCGAAGCGCACGCATGTCAGACGCGTGTCCGTCAGCACAAGTACCAACGGATTTTCCGACGGATCGAAAAAGTTTGGCGGGATTTTTTATTCCTAAATTTATTTTGAATTGATATAGTGTTTTTTAGTTTTGTGTATTTTGTTTTGTGTTTAGGTTGTTTTGTATAGTGTTTTTTAGTTTTTTCATTTTATTTATTAATTTTATGATATTATTGTTTGTATTGCTATAATTGTTATTGTTGAATTTATTTTTAAAATGTTAATTCATATATAGAATTACATTTAATTAGTTTATCTTAATTTAGGATATTATTGTTTGTATTGCTATAATTGTTATTGTTGAATATATGTTTTAAATGTTAATTGAAATATAGAATTAAATTTAATTAGTTTATCTTAATTTTAGGATATTATTGTTTACCTGTCATTGTTATTGCTTGTTATTACATTTTTATATTTATGTGTACACGTTAATTTCTATTTTGAGGTCCATTAGGGTCGTGTCAGGAATGATATTGATTTAGTTACCTTTTGCTTTTGACCATGTAATTATTTATAAATTAAGAGTTTTGTCTCCTAAAACTTGAAATGTAATATTAATCCGTAAATTTGAATGTATGACTTTAATTTAATGTTTGTAACTCGAAGTACCAATTCAACAATGAATGTTCATAGTTGAAATTGATTCTTTTACTTGAATTTAATTATATGATGTTATTGAATAAGATGTTTTGTATTGATGATGATGAGTTGGGTTGAGATCCAGGATGATTGGATCGGGATGTGAAATAAAATTGGAAGTGTAATATGATTTTGTCGATAACTTGGAACCTCCCAGTATAGGGGAGACTCTATCGATTTTATTTTAAATAATCGAAGTTAATTATGTAATTATTCATATAAATTTTTTTAGATGCGTAGAATGAAATCTACAGCACGTCATCAGCAGACGGTTGCAGCTAGTTCTTCTAACAGCAAGGAAGACGTATCCTTATGTGCTGATCACGGCGAGGAATCTACGCCAACTTGTGATGTTGCCTCTTCTAGCGCGGTTTCACAGCGCAGAAGCGGTGTGCCTTCACAGCGGGATCAATTCACCCGCAAGTACCAGGCACAATAGAAGGATGACCTCTCAATGTAAGTTTATTTAGGTTTTAGTTTTTTTATATATACTTATAACATAATTTATGAACAACTAATTAATATTATTACTTTTACTTAATTTCAGGTTCACAAACTTGAGGCTGCAAGGGCTATAACATTGGCGTTTAAATCGTCGATGGAGATTCCATTGGTTCAATGGAGTCAAGTTTCCAGACATCCTGAGTGGAAACCTAATATCGATGCATGGTTTAAGCGATTTCAAGTCGGTGTTAATTTTTAATTTCCAGCTTATTTTTAATAAATGATTTTTATAATTTTATATCTTGTACTATTTTTATTTTATATGAATTATTTATATACACAGAACAAATTTGAGTGGGATAGGGCGAACAACAATGTTGTGAGGAGGGTATGGGAGAATCACGCGGCAACTAGGTAACATCAAAAATAATATATATTTTTATATAATTTTATGTTTTAAATTCTAATTTGTTACTATGGAAGTAGGTTGCGTGATTTTTGGTATGACACCCAAAAAAAATAAAAAAGACATGCGAGGGATAACGGTCTTGAAGGATGGAATGAGGTGGCGGTTTGGCGGGAATTCAAACCGCCATTCATCTCGAGGGAAATATGGACGGCATACATTGAGCACGTGACCTCAGAGCGGTTCTCACAGTCCAGCGCCAACAACCGGAACCAGCAAATTCATGGTTCGGTGACCACACACACTGGCGGATCCGTCCCATTCAACGCACATGCAAAGCGGATGGTAAGATTAATTTTAATGAAATATATCATTAATTAATTTGTCGTTCCTTATCATATATTTAACTTTCAACCTATTTTTTCCTTACAGGCTACGTCTCTTGGACGTGAGCCGAATCCAATGGAGCTGTTTGTAGAGACGCATGTGCGGAGTCAAGACCGCCAAAAGGGGGTGCAGCAGTTCGTGGACAATCGTGCTCAGCACTTCGTGGTATGTTCGTTCATTCATTTTATTTTGTAAGCTATTATTTTCTTGAATTGCATCTTGAATTGCATATGATGATTTTTTAAAAAATTTTCAGGAGACCTATAATAGCCGGTTGAGGGAGAGATATGGGGACAATCCTTCGACCCATCCAGATTTCGATCCAGATTTGTGGATGGAGGTGGGATCGTCTGGTAGACCCGATAAAAATCGGGTCTACGGGCTCTCCAACACTACGACTGAAAACTTGCGTTCGACCCGTAGTGTCTCAACCGTTGAGAGCTCTCCATCAGTATCGAGCACCCAGTCTGAGGAGTTCATTGCCTTGAAACAACAATATCAACAACTCTCGACGAATTATGATGAGCTCCGTCAAATAGTCATGGAGATGAGATCAAAGATGGGTGATGATACTTGTGCAGCTCCTTTTTAGCCATACGGTCCCGGGAACAACCAGCCTCCTCCTTCTCCTCCGCCGCTATTCTAGTTTAATTATTTTTTTTAAAACACATTAAATTTGTAATGAATATTTGGATGAATATTATTTAATATTATTTTTATATTTTTAATGTTTAATCCAATTTTATTTGTTTATTAAGCTTTTTTACTATTAATAAATTATTTTTTATATATTTTAAATACATACCGATGGCTTTACAGACAGAAATAGTCCGTCGGTATTTTACAGAGAGTTGCAAAACAATTACCAACTATGCCATAATTACCAACGGACATATTCCGTCGGTGTTTAAATACAGACGGCTTTACCGACGTATAATTTCCGTTGGTATTTCACAGAGAGTTGCCACACAATTACCACCGATGCCATAGTTACCGAGGAATTATCCGTCGGTAATTACCGTTGAAAATTCAGACGGATTTAGTCCGTCGGTAATGTTCTAGCGGGAAATTTTTTTTTGGCGCGCGTATCCGTCTGTAAGACCGTTGGTGGGTGATTTTTTTTATTTGCGATAGAATTAGTGATGAAAAGGGGAGTTACCGACGACTATTATACCGACGGACGTATTCCGTCAGTGAGACCCTCGATAATAATTTCACCGAAGGAGTTCATTTTATATATATATATACTTACTTTTACAAACTTGAAAGATTTTAAATGAATATTTGACTCATTAAATTGACTTTCATGTCAGTTTATTAATACTGACTTTAATGCTCTTGGTTTTCAAGAAACAAGTTTAATCACCAACAGAAAGTGCGAAGGACTCAGCACTTTCTGGAGCTTGGATTCCATATGATCCCAAATTGCCCTTCCCTGTAAGAGAGCTTTTGAAATTATAAAATTTCAAGTTATTGCATCTGAGAACTTTCGAAAGCTCTCAGTCAATTGTTAAATGTGTCATTTCATGCTATTCCTTGCACATGAGGAAACAAATCTGGAATTGTTAGTTTTCTTTTTACTAGCTAGCGTGCTATTTCTGGACATTCAATGATTAGTGATAAGTGCTCTCTCTCATAGTGCTACTTTTTTCTATCAAATTCTCTGCGGATGATGTTCAGACAAATTAGTGTCAAGAACAATGCTTGGACATGATTACGGGAAAATTATTGAACCGTTCCCATTATTGAAAGCATTGTCTGCACTGTGCGTCCATGACTCAAGCACTGTGATAGAGTGTATTGAGCTAGCTGGCTAATTTAAATTTATTCGCAAGAAAACAATGAAAAAGTGAATCCACATGGGATATTTGATCAGCAATTGCCATGATAGTGATTCAGCCTTTTAGTGCTAGATAGGCTCGACCCTCTAGGTTGGCCCACCCTTGGAATGGTCATGTTTCCATTAGTTGTATGCTGTCGAAGTGTCATACATGAAACTTATTGTCTTGTTCGGCTTCAAAGGTGTATCCTATGCCGTGAGAGAATTAGACTGAAGACGTGACCCCGTATATATGCAAAAGATTCTTGATACTCGAACTCTATGCATAAACATATCAGTGGCTGTTGCTACTTGTACCGATTCCTCTTGTGTATTTGCCTACTTCTCTATTAGAAACTAAGAAACTACTAATGATCAATGAAATATTATGAACTTTTTGTTCATTTCATATACATATTTTTCTCTTGACCGCAAAGTCTAATAAGAATTTGTAGAAACTGAGTTTGACCTCTGCAAAGAGGATGAAGAATTTAGGAACTCAATGCAATCTTCAATAGCTTCAGCTCGTTGAGAGTCTACTGCCTCAGCAAGTGATCTTGATCTTGGCAAACTTGATGAAGTAACCTTACGTGAAGATTTCCTTCCCATGGACACAAAACGTAGAACTCTTGCTACCTTAGCTCCGAGGCGCCTTAGTAGTCTTGCTGGTGAAAATTTTGAGGTTCTAGGAAGCCTAAAAGAGAAAATTCCAGCAATCTTCTTCCTGTTTCCACCTACCCTTGTTCCACTTCCATGTTTAAGAAAGATTGTTGGCTTATCATTTTCATCAGGACTGAAACTTAATCGCTTGCTTGCTTTGCGTGACATTTTGGACTAGTAGTGGAGAGTTCCAATGAGAAAAACACCCTTGCTTGTTTTGAGATAGAGAAAGAAACAGTGCATGGAGGGAGGGGAGGGAGGGAGGGAGGGAGAGTTGTGAACAAGAAGGGGCAGTTGGTAAGTTTGTGGGGGGTATTTATTGATGAAAATTAATGTGACAGAAAGAGAAGGTAAAGAAGATACTGGTCAGGTCAAATATTGGATTAATAAGGCTTCTCATCGAAAGGAGGAAAAGACAGTTGTATTTGTGAAAATTTGTGAAAATTTATACTTGTTATGAGGTGTATGAAAGAGTAATTGATATGTTGTTTTTTAAAGTATTTTTTACTTATAAATATGTTAAAATAATTTTTTTATTTTTAAATTTTTTTTTTAATATTAACACATCAAAACAATTCAAAAACATAAAAAATTAATTTTAAAAAAATATATCTTTTTGAATTTTTGCAAACTTCCATTTGAACTACACTTTCATAAAGAGACCAAATAAAAACTATGTTTAGGTGTGTTTTAAAAATATATTTAGTATGAAAAAACATTAAATTAATATTATTTTTAGTATTTTTTAATTACATTGATGTATTAATGCCAAAAATAAAATATAAATATAAAATAAATTATTTTTTAAATATTTTTCAAATAAAAAATACTTTTAAAAACCACATTACACCACAATTATAATCACATTCTAATAACCAGCCAGCCAGCCGTTTGGTTCAACTTCTCACCACTTCGTAAGGGAATACGTGTAGCCATGCATGAGACATGTACATGGCATGTTCACCGTATTCTACATATTGTACATACCCGTATTCTACATATTGTACATACCCATCGACAATATACTCCCCCCCCGACTTATGCCTTATGATTAGATACTATTTAGGATGCTCATTTTCAAAATATGGAGAAAGTGCGTGGTAGCATCTGATCCATGTGAATCAAAATTGTCTGATTATCAGTGATCCCTGTAACATGATCGGTTTGGTTTATATGATCTAGTTGTGTGTGATTATTTGATTTGTATTTGCGTCAGGATGCTCATTTTAGCATGTATGAACTTTTTATTTAATAGCCAACACTAAGAATTCAATGTTTCGCTCTTATAGTCAAGGAAACCATTACAGCTACGTTACATAATTCAAGGTCTCCATGTGCTCGCCAGGCTAAATAATTTAAAAACCCGTTTTCTGAAGCAAGTATGAACAATAGGCTTGCTGTGCATCCACGAATTCAACACAACCAAGAAGAAATAGGTTTGGTCAAAAGCAAGAGGAGGTGGTGGAGCCTTCAACAGGGTAAGAGTGAGTGAAATGAGGTAAAAAAGAAGAGAGAACCAAGGACAGAAGAGGGGCAGAATTTGATACTCTTCTCGTCAGCGTTGCTTTTTAGGCTTCCTGTGGCCCTACCTACCCTTTGCTTTGCCTTTTGTTGGCCATCATGATTCCAAAAGGATCAGGAATTCTAGTAATGATGTCCCCCTTTCAAGAGGGAATCTATTTGAATGTGGAAGCGTGGGCATGGCTTGAACATTATGGAACCCATCTTTTCCTTTCCCTCTGTCCCTCTGTCATTTTGACAGAAGAAAATTCCTGATGAACAGATCTGTTTGCTGGTGATTTTTTTATTTATTTTTTATTTTTTTGACTGGGGAGATAAAAGGTCCCAGTTTTATGTCCCATTTCTCTCAGTCTTGGACGAGCAATTAATCAGCCGACCATCTTGAAGACAGAAGAGAAAACAGCAAAGGCGTGAAAGCAAATGGCTAAGGTATCGTACACATATAGCTTTGGTTGAATTGAAAGTGCTGCTTATAGATTTTTGGACAACAAAATTTTGACCCCTTGTTTTAGGATGGCATAGAAGGAGAAATCGTGAATTCAAATTACAACCGCCTCACTAATTCATAAGTGTATTTGTGAACATGCTCGGACTCGAAACCTTATCTTCTTATTAATGAATAAGTTTATTTAACATTAAATTAAAAAAAGTGGAGTCTACTTTAAGATTAAAACTTTATTTAAAATTATTCTTCAACAAAAATACATAACATGAAATATTAACATAATCAAAACAAATTATAGTTAAATAAAAATTAATTTCAAATAATCATTAGTTGACATGTTTTATGAAATGCAAAATGTTCTATCTAACTTTTTATAATCTAATTTTGGATCCTTCAAAAAAATATTTTAAATACATTTTATTTTTTATTTAAAAATAAAAAAATCCAAAAATATTTGTAAGACACGAGGAGATTAGTCATCGAGCTTCAACAGATCAAAATAATTAGATTGGAATATTTTGACATCATGGGATGAATAAAAACTTAACATAAAAAGAGTGGAGGTTGAAATCCAACTTGACCAAAATTAAAGACTTAATTGAAGAAAAGTTAGTTTAAAAGTCAATTTGGTCAAAATTGAAAGAATTAATTAAGTTCAAGGACTTAATTTAACTTCTAATAGGTTTTATAGATTCAATTGAGAACTCAATTGAAGAAAAATCAAGTTTTAAGGCTTAATTTAGATCAATTCACAAAGATTGGAAGATTAGGGATCCAATTGAAACTTGGAAATGCTAAATTGGTGTAATCAAGGGTTCAATTGAAAGAAATTTAAAGATTAAATGCTTATTCAGGGTCAAATTGAAGAACTTCAAAACCAAGGATTAAAATGCATAAGACACGTGAGTTCAAAGACTGAAACTAATCAAATCAGTGGTCTACTTGAAAGAATTTAAATGAACGACGCATCACTCGAACTTTAATGAAGAAATGTGTGACATGTTGTCTGACCCTCTTATCATCTCCTTCAGTCAAGACGGCTAATCGAGTTGCCATATTCAGGCGAATGAACATAGCATCTCCGACCACCTCACAGGATCCGACCACCACCACTCAACTTAGAAACATCTGCTCTACAAGGATCAATTATCCCCATCACACATTTATGCCTCATTCAGCTCAATAAACTCAATAACATCTTATCCCTGATCAGCCACCTCTGCATTAACAGATTCAAGCTAATTAAGAGTTCACTTTCCAATCAATGAATATGGAGTTTTAAACCTCTAAATCTAGTATGGTTTGTTCCTAATGATATATCTACATTCCCCTCACAAGGTTTAGGTAATGATACATTTATGGCTTAATCTCCACAATGATCTTGAGAAAGTACCTAACCCAATCATCTATGACTGGAGAAGAATTCACTGTAACAAAAAAAGACTCTTAGGGTGTTCTCTCATGTGATTTTGGTTTACAAGAGGATGAAAAGGGACCATACATCACCTATTTTAGAGAGGAAGGTTTTGTAAGAGAAAGAATAAGAATCTTCCCTAATAACCTTTTGGAAAAAACCATCATGGTTTTGAAATTTCTGTTATTAGCTTGCTTACAAAAGGGCATCTGCTTTTGAGTAGTGAAGGAGGGATTTTTTAGAGGAAAATCACGAAGAAAAAAAAAAGGAAACTCAAAAAGATTGAGAGTAGGAACCCTAAAACTTATTAAAAAAAGCTACAATAATTGTGTACTAAGTTAAGAAAGAACAAAAGAAGAGAATCAAGGTCAATCTCGGATCGAAAAGAAGCTAAAAATCAACAATAAATAAACAAATAATCCATAGTAGGAATCAACATTTCCTTTACAAGGTATACCTTTAAACTTTAATGGGGGGTGTAGCTGAATGAGCACACCCTCTCCTTGTATTTTATTTTTAAAATTCATGTTTAAAATGTTTATTATGCGTCCATTATAGTCATATCTTAGTTTAAATGTCATGAATGTTTGTTTAAAGTAATTTAATCATATCTTAGAAGTTAGTTTATGCATGCTCAAGTTTGTTTGATGCCTTGTTTAATGTTTAAGAGATGAGAATGGAGTGATAAATGTTTGTATAAAATGTTGTTTTGCATACTTTAATGTTTAGTTAATCAATAATGTAGATATGAATATGTTGAAGTATGATGTTGTTATTGATTAGGCTGTTTTAAGTAGCTTGTTAGGTTTGTTTGAAGTTGCAAGCATAATGTTTGAGTTTAGAAACAAATGGAATGCTGATAGAAAAAATATTTATACTTAAGAGAATGCATTTGTGACTTGCTGTAGATAATAGGTTTTGATTGTTGTTCTTGAAGTTTCTTGTTGTTTCTATTCTTTCAAGTAAGTTGTGTGTAACGTCTCTAAGCTATAGTTACAATGCTTAAGTCCTTTTTTCTAGTTTTATGCTTTTTTTTCTAGGTTCAGGTAGTTTTGGGCAATTTTTGGGTTTCTTCCTTTGAATGTTCTTAAGTTACAAATTCTGATTTCTCACAAATCAGTGTTTTGGCTTGCCTTATGTACCTAGATTCAAATTGGGATCTATGTATGATTATTCTTTGCCATCAATATGTTCATTAGAAGCTTGATTTTTACTAATCGATCCTTTTTAATTTTGAATATCCAAGTTTGTGTTCATAAATGTCAGGTTCAATTAATTTTAAGCCATTCTTAGTTTGTTTTTCTTGCATGATGCACCTTATGTTTCATTGTTCCATACTCAATATTTCTATGCCTTTTATTTGACAAGATTTGGTTGAAATTTTCAACTTGATTTCTAGGTTCTTTTTCTTGTTCACCGTGTTCTTAGTAGAATTTCAAACAAAAATCTTATTTGATCTTTTTTCTTTTTTTATTTTTGTATGGGCTTTGTTTTGGAGCTTTAAGGCTTTGGGTTGGGAAGCTCAGCTCTCATGGCTAGGCTGAGTCTATTATGAGCCTAAAGCAGTGTTTGGTTGTGCAAAATTTTACAAAGAAAAAAATTCATTTTTTAATCATTAGGACATGTTTGACAAACATGTCCTAACAAATTTTCTTTGCTGAATTTTTTTTCTTGTTTTGCTAAACAAACCCCAAATGATTTTCAAAAATTCTAAAATTATTTGTGGATCCCTCGCATGTTTTTCAACCATTTCATTTAATATTTGGGTTGTAAACTTAACTATAAGATACTGACCCGATATTATATATATATATATATATATATATATATATATATATATATATATATATGTTTTTCTTCAAAATTTCAGAAAAATACAAAAAAAAATCTCTTATTTAAAAATATAAAAACATGTTTTTATTTGTGTATATACTTCCAAATTCTAAAACTTTTCATGCATATTTTATATATATAAAAAAAACAAGTTGTGTTTTTATCCTACTTTAAAAAATATAAAAATCAATTAATGGGTATCATAATAAGTTTGTGATTATCCATTAGTATTTGATCTAAATTTCAAAAACACCACATAAATTAATTTGTTTAATTAATACATAGGGTGCGAATTTTACATTGTAATGTATATTCCATATATTAAATTGAATGAATTGACAAAAATAAATGTTAGAAACTAATTGTAGACTTTAATATTTAAAGTATAAAATTACACTTTGAAGTATATCCTCAAGTGTTAAAGATACAAAATAGAAATAAATACAATATTAAAATTTAGATCTTAAAATGATTAGTTTTTAGTATGAAAAAGTAGAAATATCCTTACTAAGGGATTTGTCTTGAGTTTCTAAAGACAAAGATCTCCTCATTGAAAAGGATCTACCTCAAATCAATAAAAAGAGAATGTGTCGTCTGGTCCTCTTTATATATATATATATATATATATTCAAAACGGCGCCGTTTTGGATTGAATTAGGGATTTTTGTTGATTTTCAATTTAGTCTTCCAGCTTTTGATTGGTTTCAATTGAACCCTTAATTGACCCTAAACTTTTGATTTAATGCAATTAGGCCCCTGCGGAACTTCAACGTCAGCCTCGGATTTACGCGCCTTTTGCAATTTGGTCTTTAGTCTCGGATTTATGCAATTTAACCCCTAATTGACCATTAAACTTTCAATTTCTTCAATTTCACCCCTGGTTTTGTCAATTGAGCCTCCATAGTCTGGCACCTTTTGCAGATCGATTATTGGTTGTGAATTTCTTCATTTTAGCCCCTAATTGACCCCAAAACTTCAATTTTCTTGTAATTTTGCCCCTGATTTCAATTAATTAACTTGGTAAAAATTAAATGTGGTCTCTTAAATTTCCAATCTTCTCAATTAAGCCTAAATTGGCTTCCAAACTTAATGTTTCACCAATTAATCCCCAAATAAAATTAATTTGACCCATTTAAAGTGTAATTAAGTCATTGCACTCAATTAAATCCTTCAATTGGATCCAAATTAATTCTTAAACATAATTAAAATTTAATTTGGCCCATGATTAAATCAAATTGGCCTATTAAAAAATTAATTATGTCCTTGGACTTAATATTTATGCAAATTCATCCAATAATCATTTAATTTGACCTTGAACTTGCATTTTCACTCTATTTTGGGGCATAATGGGGTACAATTAGGCCTTAAAATTTCCTTCAAAATTGCAGCTTGATTTCCTGGTTTGCTTTCTCCACGTTGCCAGCTTTTATTATTATTTTTTGATTTTTTATTTTGAAAAAAAAATTGATTTTTGGGGAATAACCCAGAATTGAGTTATGACATCCCCTATGCCAGGAAGACCTTTGATCCTATACATGATAGTGATGAAAACAACTATAAGGTATGTGTTAGGCCAGCATAATCAATATGGGAGGAGAGAACAAACAATTTATTACTTGAGCAAAAATTTGAATGATCGTGCTTTAGTTTGAAGTGCAAAAAGGCTAGTGTTATTGGTAGAATATGATATCATCTATATGACAAGGAAGGCCATAAAGGGTAGCGCAATTGTTGATCATTTAGAAAATAATTATGTAAAAGATATGAGCCATTAAATTTTTTATCTTCCTGATGAAGAAGTGTTAGCAGTTAAGAATGATGGCAGAATGGATGATTGGTGGACCATGTATTTTGATGGAGTTGTGAACGTATTAGGGAATGGGGATAGAGTAGTAATAATTTTCTTAGAAAAGAAGTAGTATCTTGTTTTAGTGAGATTGTAGTTTGAATGCACCAACACCATCGAATATGAAGCTTGTATCATCCATTTATAATTTACTTTAGAGGTGGATGTTGAAAAGCTTGATGTTTATAGAGATTCAATGTTAATTATCTACCAGGTAAAAGGAGAATGGTAAGCTAATGATGATAATTTAAAACTATACCAAGATTATCTCTCAAAGTTGGCTAGTGAGTTCGAAGAGATAAAATTCACTAATATGGGTAGAGACAAGAATCAGTTTGTTGATGTCTTGGCTACCATAGCCTCAATGAAACGAATCAATAATGGGAGTAGAATTCAACCAATAAATATTGAAGTTAGAAATTTTCAAGCTCATTGTTGCTCACTTGAAGAGATAATAGATGAAAAACCATAGTATAGTGACATTAAAAAGTTTATCCAACACCAAGAAGATCCTCATAGAGTCTCCAAAATGGATGCAATTGAGGAAAATGGCAATGGATTATTATTTAGATGGTGAAATCTTGTATAAAATGTTATTCGATGGAACTTTTCTAAGGTGTTTGAATGAAAAAAGAAGCTAAATAAGCATTACAAGAAATCCATGAGGGAATCTATACAGCTCATACTAATGGGCATATAATGGTAAAACAAATGCAACAATCTAGATACTTTTGGTTGATTATGGAAATAGACTATATTAACTATGTCAAAAAGTGTCACAAATGTCTGATATATGGCGACAAAATAAATGCACATTTGGCTCCTCTGTTTAATATGACCTTACCTAGTTTGCAAACTCCATAAATCTATTTATGGCTTAAAGCAAAGTCCTCAGGCTTGGCATGTAAAATTAAGTGTTGCTCTTAAAGTTCTTGGTTTTACAAGAAGCTCTACAAATTCTTCCTTGTTTATTTAGCTTGGTTCAACTCTTAAGTTAGTTGTGCTCATCTATATGGATGATCTTATTATAACTAGGAATAATGGTGATTCAATAACTCATCTTAAGAAGCTTTTCAATAACAATTCCTTATTAAAGATCTTGACTTTTTGAAGTATTTTTTAGGCATTGAAATGACAACTTCCAGTAAAGAACTCTTTCTAAATCAACGCAAATATGTTGTTAATCTATTGCAGGATGCTAAGTTACTGTATATCTTTTGTAACTCTTTTAGACATCAAATTAACACTGGATTCTTCTAGTGAACCTCTTGCTTCTTACAACCACTATCAGAAGATTGTTGGTAAGCTAATTTACTTAACAATCACGCGACCAGATATTACATTTGTTGTTAACCTCATTAGTCAATATATATATATATGCTCCCACTATTCAACATCTTGGTATGGTTAATTGTATCTTACAGTAACTCAAAGGGGCAATTGACCGTGGAACTGTTATGACTTGCAATGGCCACACTAACATCATGGGCTACTTTGATTCTAATTGGGCAAGAAATTCTCTCGATCATCGATCTACCACAAGATATTTAATGTTTGTTGGTGGTAATTTGGTATCTTGGAAAAGGAAAAAAAAACAACTTGTAGTAGCTCGCTCAAATTCTGAAGCAGAATATCATGCTATGACCTTCGCTGTTTGTGAACTGTTTTGACTTAAAAACTTCCTTGCAGATTTGGGATTTCCTCATGTTACTCCTATGCAATTGTTTTGTGATAATCAAGCTACTAAGCATATTGCGTCTAACTCGGTGTTTCAACGCACCAAGTATATTATGGATTGTCATTACATTCGTCAACAAGTTCAAGCTAAATTCATCCAACCTCAGCATGTATGTTCTCATGATCAACTAGTTGATGTACTCATCAAAGTTTTACCATCTACTCAATTTCATCGATTATTAAGCAAACTTAGATCTACCAATCCGCTTGATCCAGCTTGAGGGGGAGTATTGAAGATATTAAAGATATTCTGAAGATCTCTACCATTATGTCATTACCTAGAATAAATTATGTGTTCCCTTATTTAGATATGATTGTGTCTTTATTATTAGTATATAGTCATGAAAATGATCATAAAAGAAATTATGGGCAAGATATGCTTTCCTTGCTGCATAATTTCTCTTCTGTATATATTTGTACAGTTTCTAAGTTTTATACATAAGATAAGATTGCTATCTCTTAAAATTCTACAAAATATAGTAAGATATATTTATAGGTTTCTCCTTTAAAAAAACTAGAATTGATAAGTGCTCAAATTTCAAGACATAATAATCTTAGTGTATTGATAGTATTGTGCTTTAAAAACATTAAAATAGTGTTAAAAATATATCGAAATAATATTTTTCAAAATATTTTTTATTTGAAAATACATTGAAATAATATTTTTTAAAATAATTAATTTTAATATCAGTATATCAAAATGATTTAAAAACATAAAAAAATAATAATACAAAGAAAAAAAATTAAAATTTTTATAAAAATAAGGGTTAGCCGCATAGCCAAACCGGGTCTAAGTTTCATTTTGATTACTTTGAAACCAAGACACATGATACTTTCAAAGAAAATCGGTTTGCTTATAAAACAAAGGAAAGTAACCTTAATTTTAATCAAAAGCAAAATAGTTTATTGTAAAGGTCACCATTTTTATAATTAACGTAGTACAAGTTCTTACAAATATAACTACGAGTTACTCTAGACACCACTTTTACTAATGTTACGTTCATTTAACAATGCAACATATCACAAATACAATAATATCAAACAAGCCATTATATTTTAACAAAATTCTATTAACATCATGAACAATTTCACTTATCCAAACTTAGAAATATAGTTTTGAAACTTGGCCCAGCCTGACAGGTCGACCGGGAACACTGCTGACCCGGGGTTGGAACTGGGCCGGGTTGAAGAAAAAATAGAAGAAAGAAAAACCTGGTGTGACCTGGTTGACCCGGAAAGACCTAGTCAAAAATCCAGTTGCAACCCGTTGATTTTTTTTTATATATACTAAAATGATGTCGTTTTGATTTTAAAAAAATTTAACCCGAACGACCTGGTAACCCGATCAAAATTCAAAATCCTGACCTTAAACTTGGCCAATTTTGAGAACTATGATTAGAAATTGGAGTTCAAACTTTATTTCAATTAGTGAAAACCAAAATCACATGGATTGCCAGCCTAACAAAAGGATTTCATATGAAACATCGGTGAGAGAATACATCAAATTATTAAAAAAGATGAAAACCAAATACATCCTTAATATCAATTTTGTCCTAAACTATTTTTTATATTAATTTTACCTTAAACTATTTTGATTCCTCAATTAGGATTTCCATTAAAATCATTTATTTAAAAACATTAAATTTTCTATAAAATGATTTTTTAAGTACAATTTGGATTAAAAAAGTTTAAAAATAGATGGAGTCCTTAATTGAGATTTTTTAAAAATAATTAAGGGTAAAAATGATATAAGAAAATGTTTGGTGGCAAAATTAAGATTGTCTATAGTTGAGATTAACATTAAGGTTTGCCCTTAAAAAAAATTCCCAGGCTAGCCCTTTGTATTCTTTTCCCCCAAATCAGTCAAGCACAAGTAAAGTTAGGGTTAGAAAAAAAAACTTATTAAACCAAGAAAAATATAATTAAAAAAATCAAATTATAAATTTTTTTATTAAATTAATTAGAAATTTTTTTAAAAAAATTCAATTCAGTTCGATTTTATAAAATTAAAATTAAATAAACCAAATCAAATTGAACCGATTCGAACTGAACTAAATAAAGTTAAAAAAAGAAAAAACCAGGATATACCCCCAGGCTCTATTTATCTTTCTCTCACTCCCAGCATCTCAATCTCTCTCTCTTTCTCTCTTGTTTTTCCTATTTTTATCTAGCATATATCTCAAAGACAAAACATCCCCCATTCTTTGCTTTTAGCCTCAATTTTCATTTCCACGTTTCTAAGACCTGAAATCCAACTGGTAACATGAAAACTTTTAATTTATCAAACTGATCAATCAGACCATGAGTGTGAAGAGTTTTGTTGAAGAAGGTATTGCATCAGTAGTTATTGGGTGCTCCGCTCCACTCACCCTTTGGATCTAATCAAGGTCTGCAGGCAACTCCAAGACGAGTGGAGCACCCATCAGTGTTTTTGGATTTATCAATAATAACCAATAATATTATTGATAAGTCCAACCCACAAGCTCACAGGCTCAATAATATGTGTTTTTTTTGTTTGTCTCAAGGTTAAATATTGGATTTTTATGATTTTTTTGTGGGGTTTTTGTGAAAATCAGGAAAAAAAGATGATGCTGCCATTAACTGCAAGATTATTTTCAACGCAAGATCATTTATGTGTTATTTTGGCTTTTTAATAATATAAACCGGACCGAACCGGATCAAATCAAAATTATTTATTTAAACTGATTTTAAGATTCGAAACAATTATTTTTTTCAATTTAAAATTGAATCTAACTGAAAATACTCAATCCAAGTGAAGCAAGCAAACTAAAACTCAATTTGAAGTTCCTTTCAAGGAAAACCACCCATGTCCCATGAGATTATTCAAACTTTTGCGCCAGCAAATCTCCATTAGTTAATTAAACACGCATCAGTGAGAAAACCAACCTGGGTCATGAACCTATATAAAGTTCTCTTTAGCTATTGGATCAGTATAATAATAGGGTTTTTTTTTAACATTAATTACTAGCTAGTGCATGATCCCCCTGTTGAGTACAAAAATAACATTAAGAGTATATCCAGTAGCATTTACAATGATCCTCAGATTTTGATGCAAGTTGGATATAAAAACTGATGGGTAACAGCCCTTTTACTATTTCAATTAATGGTTTATAAGCGCTTGACATTTTATTGTAATTTACTATATGGTTGTTATTGTTTTTCATGCTGAAATGTATTAAAATAATATATATATATATATATATATTTTTTTAATTATTTTTAAGATATTAAAAAACATTAAAACAAAAATTAAACTTTTATGAAACATGATTTGTCATTCTTATGAATATAAAAACAGACTCTTTTCTTGAAGGTCACATCAACTTAAAATGTTCAAAGATCCTTGTCCAGAAGCAAGAGATTCCGTAAAGATGTGAAATAAAATGGATGATGAAAGAGCAGCTTTCCCTTCTTTTTTCTTTGTCTTAAAAATGAAAGAGACGACTTGTTACGAAGCCCCCACCTGGAAATCTATATTCTATCTAAATTCTTATAAAATGGTATATTTACATTGGATTACTAAACCTATCAATCACCTCCACAAGACAAAAGTGAGACTGTTTTGAGATATGCATGGGTTAAAAGGCAGTTTTTGTTAGTAATTTGTTGGGCATGAAATCAAATAAAAAGTAAAATTAATTGATTTAGAGACGTGAGAATATTGTTTTTAAAATGTTATTTATTTTACACATAGACAATACCTTTAAAATAAAATCAAGTTCTCTGTACCTCTAAAAAAATAAAAAGATAAAAGATAAAAGGAATAAAAACGTATGTTTTTTTGTATATTATTTTTCTATATGTAATAACATTTTTATATATTTAGTTTTATCACAACACAACATTTCTCCAAATACAACTAAACTCTCTAAACTTCTAAAAAATAAATAGAAAAGAAAAAAGAAAGAAATTTTTTTTTTATCGTTTCTCTATATGTAATAACATGTTTATATAAACTTGAAACGTTTTAATAAAACTATATGATTGTTAATAAGATAATTATATTTTGAATCAAATTGAATAGTTATTATTTAGTTTTATCCCAATAGTTATAAATATCAAAATTAATTAAAAAAGTTAAAAGAAATTAACTTAATAAAAAATTAATCTTACTGATAAATTAAATTCTAAATTACGGATAGTTAAGTGATAAATATCATCTTTTAATCTTATAAATATCTATATAATAAAATTAAAAATTTATTTATTATAATTTTCACTTAGTTTACTGTAGAGTAAAAACTCATACTTGTAATCAAATATTTCTTTCCAAATTTCTTCTTTATTCGACATTTCTCCATGAGAAATCCATTTGAACAACATTTTTAGTAAAAGAGAGAGAGAAAAGGAATGATATTGTACGTTCATGTCCAAGCTGTAAAAGAAGCATTATTTTAATCACGAGAAAGCACTGTAAACGCCAACTCTTGAAAACATATTAGCTGTCTGAAATCGAAGTGGATGATCACGTTGTCCACTCCTTGGCCCTCCCTGCCTTACCAAATAACCATGTATTTGTCGAATGAAACGACAAACAATTTTATGTTGACATTTATTACTCCTGTATCCACGTGGCCACACAAATCCAACTGGAAGCACAGTGGACAATCAAGTAGGTCATGCATGAATTATATGTCCGGTTTGAAATTGTTATAATTTAATAATATTTTTTTATTATTTTTTAAAAATTATTTTTGATATTAACATGTGAAAACAATCTGAAAAATTAAATTTTAAAATTTTTAACAAAAAAATATTTTAAAATTTAAAGGAACATGATTTACACCACGATCCCAAACTTAAACAAAAATGCGATGGCATTGTTGCATAGATGATAAATTTTGCATTATTAGCACAAGTAAAGAAACCGAGTAGAGGATCATGTTAACTTTTTTTAATTTTTTTAGTTTAACATGGGTGTTCGAGTCAGCTTACGCGTACCTCGACTAATCCCACGGGCCCTAAAGTTAACGACCATGTAAGCCTTTAGTGGCCATTATATGAGCAATCACAGGGTTCGAACCTGAAACCACAGAGGAAGCAAACATTTTGATCCCAAACTCTTATTACTAAGCCACCATAATATTTATTTTATATTAGAGTAGGGTTGTCTACACAAAGAGATAGAGAAAGTGAAACATTCTGATTATAATTAGATTTTGGGCACAACTACAAACACAAAAGTGAAATCTTGTTTTTTAAGATTTCTTTTCTGTATGTGGTTTGTGGTTTTGTTCTAAATGTGAAGGAATAATGATGGTGATGTAATGTTTTCGGACCACACAAGTTTTCTTTTTTATTTGATGGTGATATGTATTTTTTTGTATAGTTTATGTTTTAACACAGATTTTTTAGATATATATTTTTATATTAACATGATGTATTTGAGACCTTCAATAAATTCTACTAGGAACAATAGGTTTAAATTCAAAAAATCAAGGAAATTAACATATCTCCTTAATTGTTAGAACAACTAGAGAGCACTAGTCAATATTACCATTATACTTTTTTATTCAATTAATTTAATCTCTTATGTATTCACCTTTACATTTCTAGAGATAGCTTAGCTTAGCTTAGTGTGTGTGTGATGAAATATATTAATAAAATTAAGGGTGTATTTGTTATTGTGGTTCAGGTTGTTATAAAAGTGTTTTTTAAATCTTTTTTATTTTAATATATATATATATTATTAACATGGATGTTCCGGGTCAGCTTGCGCGTATCTTGACTAATCCTACGGGTCCTGAAGTTAAACGCCATGTAAGTCTCTAGTGGCTACTATATTAGCAATCACATGGCTCGAACTTGAGACCATAGAGAGAGCAAACTTCTTAATTTGACTCTTACCATTGGACCACCTACTAGACGATTGAATTAATATATTTTAAGTGCTCTTGAATGCTTTTAATGTATTAAAGTAAAAAATAAAAATAAAAATAAAAATAAAAATAAAAATATGAAAAATCATTATTTTTATATATTTCCAATTCAAAAACACTTTCAATATAAACAATCTATACCAAATTACTAAACACACGTGAATATTACATTAAAAAAAAAAATGGCATGTCTCAAACTTTAAATGTTAGTTCAAAGGAGTCTTGTCCTTTGTCATACCGAACTAATCCTTTTCAAGAACTCACTACCTCTGGTTAATTCTCCCTTTAATCTCGTAAAGAGATTCTCCTAAGCTAAGAAGATTCGATTCGGATTCCTTTCAGATAATCTTAACAGTTAAGCTATTAATTTGATGACATAAACAAATTGGGAATAAAACATTTTCTTCTTCCCTCTCTTAAAAATAGAAATATATAAAAAAGGGCTTGTGCATATCCTTCTTTGGGCAGGCAAGAAGTGAAAAATCTACAATAATAGCAAAGAAAGAGGGGCAAAAACCATAGCCATCACAGATAAGCATCTGTTCTCAATTAGCTGAAAGCATATGCCTTTACATATGCTTCCATTGATACCTCAATGACGAGGGAGTGTCCCTCCTGTGATAGAGAATATTCATTGATAATGTGCTATTGTTATTTCCCTCATAGTCATGCCCCTTCAAGATTCCTTTCGAGAATGAAAATTATTCCTTCTCTAATTCACTGTATTAATCAATCTACAAAATCCAACTCGCTACTCCACCAGCTAAATTACTCCCTCATCGTCACACTTTCTACTTCTCTCTCTATAAATCATACTCTCTCTCCTCATTTTTTATGTACCACCACTTATTCTTCTTCTCCTTCTGCGTCATCCTCTTCTTTCTTGTACCCACTTGTTGTTTCTCTTGAAGTTTCAAAAGTTTCTTCTTTTAAACCAAAACCTACTAGTCTTTCTTGCAAATAAAGTATTTTTACTGAGTTTAGGAGGCTAAAAAAGGTGAAAGACATAAAGGGTGTTTCTTGTTAGAGCTAAAAGCGACAACAATATGACTCGCGGTGAAGTTAGAGAAGATGAGGAGAATCCTCCTTTCCTTGATTATGAGACCATTTCGAGGCCAAGACGTATTGCCCTTTTTGTTGAGCCTTCTCCATTTGCGTGAGTCTTGACTACTTTGTTGATTTCAATTTCTTGAAAAATCATGGGCTTAGTGCTAGTTTCTTGCATTGTTTGATTAATTTTTGATGTTCGAAGCTGACGTTGACTTTGAGTTTCTTTGATTGCTTTGTGTTTGATGAAACGACTGTGACAATTTCACGTTATGATTTTCATTTTGTTTTCCTGTTTACATCTGCTCTTTTTTTTTGGTTTCAAGTCATGCTGTTTGATTACTAAAAATAGTTAGCTCTAGTTGCCATTGCGATTTTTATGATTATGTCATAGGTTCTGCTAACTGCCAATGTTGTGAAGTTTGAATCTAGTTAGGTGATTGTTCCATTGTTCCATTACCTCGGTTGATTAAACATATGCATCTGTGTTTTATGGCTTCTCTTTAGCGGTCTTTTGTTTTCTTGTGAATATAATTACTTCACATGTCGTAATTGGTTGGCTTTGTCATATGTCTACTTTTATTTTGAAGAATTTATTGTTGTAACTTCCCGTGGCCTGTGGTTTATTTAGCTCAATGCACATCGTGGAGTTCATATAGTATTCTGCTCTATAGAAACTCACTAGCTATAATTGCATACTTGGACTTTAACGGGTCACCTAGTAGACGTCTGCCTTTTATATTTTATTCTGTTATTTAGTGTCTAAGAAACTAATCGTTTCTGGGAAGTGCTTGCTTGACTGGCGTATTTCACCATATGGAGCATTTTGTCACTGATTGCAATCGTCACTACTTCTTTTCTGGTTAAATGTTACTCGATCACACATTCCAGATTTTCATTACCGAAGCCTTTTACGGTATAAGATATAAATTGTTAACCCCTTTGTTTTAGAACTTGTTTTGCCAAATCTAAGTTGGGAGGGTAGAAGGTTTCTGGGAAGTGCTTGCTTGACTGGCGTATTTCACCATATGGAGCATTTTGTCACTGATTGCAATCGTCACTACTTCTTTTCTGGTTAAATGTTACTCGATCACACATTCCAGATTTTCATTACCGAAGCCTTTTACGGTATAAGATATAAATTGTTAACCCCTTTGTTTTAGAACTTGTTTTGCCAAATCTAAGTTGGGAGGGTAGAAGCTAAATATTAGAGGTGGTAAATATAACTACTTGTAACAAATTGACGAAGTAGGGCCTTTCCATGACTGGTGCAACGGGTTTTGGCGGAATTTTTTTTAGTTAGTCTTGTGGCTTACGAACTCCTGCAAACAAGTCCCCTATTGGAATAGGGACCCTTCAACGCTTAGGTTGATAAAAGTAGGAGAAAAATAATATACAGCGAAGAACGAGAATACAGAAGGGTATGTGTTATGATTGTTGTGTTAGGTATTGTATCATGACTTGCTGTTACCTTGCGATCTAAGGTTTTTATGTACCTCAATCACATGAATTTGTCTTGTGGAGAGTGTAGTTGTAGATATATCGTGTTAGGATAATTATGAAAAATAATTACCTTTATTACCACATAGGTAACCTATAAAACAAGTTGTTCATGTAGGTGTCATACTGATCATTAATGAAACAGGTAGGCGTGTATTGACAAGAAAGGTACGTCCTGCCCTAATAACACTGCCATGAAGAATTAGGTATGCGTGGCGTAACGCTAGTAGGCAATTGTGCAGCCCCGCACTAACAATGAGTGTGTCAGGGAATTAGATGTGCATTGCATAACACTGGTAGATGTTATTGTGCAACACCATTCTGGCAATGCTAGAGCATAAAAATACTCCCTTCCTGCCTTGCATGCTGTCCGGTCAAGTAAACTTAGGGACTGAAGTGGAGAGTTGTAGAAGAATTAGGGATTAAATTGGAGAAAAGAGAGAAAAATTAGCTGGCACCTATATTATATGTGCCAACATGTGAACAAGTCTCGCTACGTGAGCTTGTTTTGGCTCTGGTTTTGATGATGTTTTTTGTGTCGTTGAATTTGTGTTGGTGAGATCTTCCTTTTGGTTTGATGCGTGTTGTCATCAAAGCCACAGCAGCGCTTCAGTGACTTTTCCTTCCTTTCTCTTTTTTCTCTCTCCTCTCTCAATAATTGAGCTTGCCTTCCGTAGCTATTCAGTAAGTTTTGCTTAGCTGTCCTGGAGAGATTTTCTTTTGTTGTTCAGGCTTGATTTGTCATCAAGGCTTCTTGTGAGTCGAACAGCTAGACTGATGTTCAGTCTTTTCAAAAATTTTTAATGTAGAGCCTTTTGCCCAACCAATTTGTCTGGATAGGTGGTTGTTTGGTCTTGTTTGTTGGGCCTTTGGCTGAACAGCTTGACTAAATATGTCTTTTTTTCTTTTCTTTTTTCTTTTCTTTCTATGAGCCAATGGGCTTTGAGCCTTTTTTTTTTTCCCATTGGTGTGATGTGTGTAGTCATCACAGCCATGGTGGCACTCCGGTGACTTGTCCTTCCTTTCTCCTATTTTCTCTCTTCTGTATCAGTAAGTGAGCCTGCCTTCCTTAGTTGTTCAGTCTTCTTTGCTTAGTTGTCCTGTAGGAGCGGATGTCATCATAGAAATGTTTCATTTATTGACGTGTTTTAGCACTATATTTAGTTTTTTTTTCATTAATGGGGATTCTGTTTTGTTTTTGGTATCTTCAATTTATGCTTGTTAGTTGAGACTGAATAATGGGCACTTTTTGAATACCAACTATTTCCTTTTGTTTTACAGGTATGTGTCAGGGTATAAAAACCGGTTCCAGAATTTCATCAAATTTTTACGCGAAATGGGGGATGAGGTGATTTATAATACTTTGATTTGAGTGCTACATGACTATGGTTTTATTTTGTTTTTTATTGTCTATGCATACTGATGTGGCTTAATAACTTGGGCAACATGAATAGAGACTGGATCGCTTGTTCACTGATTTTATATCAGAAAACCTAATTCTCAAATATTCATTTTTACTTAGGTTGGGAATGGTACTTTAAATTTTTGAAACCCCTGAACACAATGATTCAAAAGAAATTAGAGTTGAACCGGCAAAGATTTTGATATAGCTTGTCATTATCTTTCTACTTGTTAATTCCGGCCTAATCAGCTTGGCATGTTTAAGCTACAAAGACATCGATTTTGAAATTTTTTTTATTTTTTATTTGGTAAAAATTCTATCACTTCACAATATCAACAAGTTCCCTTAGTAATGTGCAGGTGATGGTTGTGACAACACATGAAGGAGTGCCCCAGGAATTTTATGGAGCCAAACTGATAGGATCACGGAGGTTGCTACAACAACCTTTATCTAGTGTGCATTTTACCTGTGGCTTGTACATTATCATATCCTAATATATTGACGAGTTGAAGGGGGCTTATTGTTTTAGCCCATCAGAATTGTGGTTATGCAATATTGATCATTAAACAATTTTAGTGTCAATTAGTGTTGCAGCCAGTGTTGTCAAGAGACGTTGAGGCGCTTAAGGCAAGGCGAGGCCCCAACGCCTTTATTAGCCTTGGGCGTTGGATTTCAATGAAGCGCCGTCTAGGCAAGCGCCTTGTGAGTGGGTGCAAGGCGTTAAGGCTAGCGCTTGCTTGAAGGTCTTCCTTTTTTGTTGGATTTTTCCTTTTTCTTTAATTGATTTATGTTTTGACCTATTTGTCTATTTTTTTTTTAATTTACCACAAGAAACAACTTAGGAATATTTTTTGTAAAAATCAAAGATTAGGGTAAAAAAGTTAAAAAAAATGATTAAAGTGGGAGACAAATAGACAATGAAGGACAATTAGAAGAGAAACACCAGCCACACTTTCTTTTTTCAATAGTGGGAGTCAAAGAACAACACATCTATACAAGTGTAGTATGGTTTGAGAGATGAGGATTTAGATTATAATCATGAAATGGAGGATTCAAGTGAAGGAGAGGAAAGCATGGATGAAGATGTTTTTGAAGATTAATGAATAATGATGATATTTAATTTTGCTTTTTAATTTATTTGGTTACTCACTACTTTAAATTATCTTCTTTTGTTTTAAAGGTGAAAAATATAACTTTATATGACTATGTTATGGTATTTTATATTTTCTTTTGATTTTCTATTGATCCAATATATATATAGCATGTTGCCCTGGGTCATTTGGGTAGGCGCCTAGGCATGCGTCTAGTGCCTTGGGCATTTTACAGGCTTGATGTCTTTTAGTGCCTTTCACCTTTGACAACACTGATTGCAACCATCCTTACGGTTCTTTTATGGTTACATGTATGATTGTCAAGTTATGGTAGTCATTATTTCCCATCATTTTTTTCTTCTAAATTCTTTGTTATATTTTCTGTTTGCCTATCTTGGTTTGCTTTAATTATATTCTTGGTTGAGCTGCATAATCTAGAAACTTGGGCATTATTCCAACTTGATCAATAGCATTGACATTTTAACTCTCCCCTTATGGTTCTTAAACTTTTCCCTCTTTACAGCTTCCCCTTCCCCTGGTATCAGAAGGTGCCCCTTTCTCTAGCACTTAGTCCAAGAATAATTTCAGAGGTTGCATGGTTTAAGCCTGACATAATACATGCATCGTCACCTGGGATAATGGTGAGGTTTGCCTTTGAAGCAAACAAATCTTTATTATTTATTGGATAAGCATGGCTGACATTCACAATCTTGTATTGCAGGTTTTTGGTGCCCTTGCCATTGCAAAACTATTGAGTGTCCCCATCGTGATGTCCTATCACACTCATGTCCCCGTGTGAGTTTGCCTTTCTGGCTTTGTGCTACACATGTTTATGCTGTTGCTTCAAATTCTTATGCCAGATTTCCCTTGATGTGTCAAGTGGTTATTTACCGAGTTTAATTCTTATTTTCATTTGCAGATACATCCCAAGGTACACTTTTAGCTGGCTGGTGAAACCCATGTGGATGATCATAAGTATGTATTATGCATTTTGTACTCATAGTTCTGGAAATTCTGCAGGCTGCTGATTACTTTATCAATAATGACATGTATTCCCTTTCCATCAGAATTTCTTCACAGAGCAGCCGATCTCACACTAGTGCCATCAGCTGCTATTGGGAGGGATCTTGAAGCAGCTAGGGTGACAGCAGGTGTACATAAACATCCAATTCCTGATTACTTAGCTTTTAACTTTTCCCAGTGTCAATTTTTGTGCGTAATGCGCTTTATTCCTGAAATCTCTTAAATGAAATTTTGCTTCTGTGTCCATACTGCTGTGTTTTAAATTGATTGTTATACCTTGTTTACAGCTAACAAGATTCGTGTTTGGAATAAGGGTGTTGATTCTGAGAGCTTCCACCCCCATTTCCGCTCTCATGAAATGCGAATGAGATTAAGGTAAGGCCATCCTCTCATCCTTGACCACCAGTTCATTAGACAAGGAATCTCAAATGTATCAGAGCATCATATATTTTTGGTCTAAACAGCAATGGTGAACCTGAAAAACCATTGATAGTCCATGTTGGACGACTTGGAGTCGAGAAGAGTTTGGATTTTCTCAAAAGGTATCATATGATCCTTTCTCACTTTTTTTATATTTTCTTTTTGATGAATGAAAATTTGTTTTCCTAGATCACTAGATGCAAAACTTAATACATTTTTCAAATTTAGACCCACCATTTCTTAAAAAGTTCAAATATCAAAGCACTGGTAGAGCCGACTCAGTATGCTTTGATCTCATTGACTGTGGTTAATTGTCAACTGAAGTGTCTGAAAGCTTTTGCTATCAGATGCTCTCAAGGACATTTTCCTATAAACAAGAATTTTCTTTCTTTTTTCCCCTTTAATCCTACCTATTACATCTTCCTTAAAGTTAAAGGGCATCCAATAAGGATTTTGTGGCCAGACTGTGGTACTTTTTATTGTTATTAGCAGTATTTTGAGATGGAATTCCTTCACTAAGGTATCATAATTCTTTCTGTCTTTTTGTCCTTCTAGTTTATTTCTTTCCTTAAGTACTCCCCTCTCCCCATTTTGCACAGAGAGTCATATTTCTTCTCTCTATTCTTCCTAATTGATGACTACTATTTTTTGCATCTTTGCAATTTGATGAATTTGGTTTAACAGGGTTATGGATAGGCTTCCAGGAGCAAGAATTGCCATTATTGGAGATGGGCCATACAGGTACTGCATTTTAAAACTTAGGTTAGTTTAAGGGAAGTAAATACTTTGTGATGATTTATGACCCATACCAGCTTCAAATATTTGATTTTTATGAACTGAATTGCCACTGAAGTTATTTCTCAAATTGATCTTTTAAGCCATATCTAAACTTTCCCATTACAATTAGACAATGAAATTCGTATTTACTGCTGTAAAAAGATTGTTTTGACAATTCCAAGCATCTTATTTTAGGAAACATGGATTCTTTCTTTTCAGGGAGGAGTTGGAAAAGATGTTTACTGGCATGCCTGCTGTATTTACTGGGATGTTGGGAGGAGAAGAGCTCTCTCAGGCATACGCTAGTGGGGATGTTTTCGTTATGCCTTCAGAGTCCGAGACACTTGGTCTTGTTGTTTTGGAGGCCATGTCTTCAGGAATTCCTGTAGTGGGTGCTCGTGCTGGGGGAATCCCAGATATAATTCCTCCAGAACTGGATGGCAAAACTGGGTTTCTCTTTAATCCAGGAGATCTTGATGACTGCTTGAGCAAGTTAGAGCCTTTGTTGGATAACCAAGAACTAAGAGAAACCATTGGTAAGGCAGCACGTCAAGATACGGAGAAGTATGATTGGAAGGCAGCCACAAAGAAAATACGCAATGAACAATACAGTGCAGCCATTTGGTTCTGGCGCGAGAATAGAGCCCAGCTATTTAGACCAATTCAGTGGCTAGTAAAACGTCTTTTTCCAATCCCAGAAGTTTAAATGCAGGTTATGAACATTCTTCTGAAGAGGCTTTCTTTCTGAAGGTAAACGAAAGAAAGAGATTTGTTGTGGTAATAGACTCCCAGTGCTTCAAGAAAACCCTCAAAAGTTGTGGTAGATTGATTGTGTAATATATTCATGATTCATTTGTATAATATGGACTATGCAGTTATGGCCATTTGTGCAATTAAATGATTTGGTTAGTTTTTAGTCTAATGAAATCTCTCCATGGAATTCAAAACATTGTAATAAATTAATAATAACAACTCAAGGCAGATGCCATGGTAGCCATAACTTTGTTATTAATAGTCACTGGAATCTGATAAAAAAACAGAGGATAACATCTCATACGGCTTGGCCTTGACTTTGTCAAAGAAGATCTTTTGAATGAGAGATGAGAGAGAGGGTGAGATGAGGACGGGGGCAATTCAAGTTACAATCAAATAAAGTGGGCGTGTGTTGTGGACATTTACAAGATTTCTACTGTCTTAGGTAAGTTAAAGAAAATTTTAAGAGGCTAATGGGATCTTAATTTCTCATTGGCAAGACATTGTAGGCGCCATCAAATGCTGTGTTCTTTAAGGCAAAGGAAGTAGACATTTTTTTAGGATGTTTTTTTTTTTAAAAGCAAAGTAAATTAAAAATAATAGTAGAATAACCCAATTTTAAAAAAGTTTTGATGAAATATTAAAGTTTATACATGGCATGATTCACAATCATGACTTATAAAAATATCATGATTCTAAATTATAACAACTTACAATTTAAATGTCATGATTATAAATTACAACAAAATATGAAATTTAACTTGGCTTCCTTTTCCTCCTTCTTATAGCTACTCCCTCCCCCTTTTCTCTCTCGCAAAACTCGTGTCCACACTGTTTTTCTCAATAAAAAAATCAATCGAAACCATCACTCTTAACCTTAAAACACACCAAACAATCACTCTTCCTATCTTTAACCTCCACTCATCAATTTTAGCGTCAAATTCATTTTCCATAATACTGCCACCACTCCCTAAGGTGCAACTACCAAACTGCCACCACTCCCCAGTTGAAAACACAAGGTAAACAACCTATATTTCTATTAATTTAGTGTAATTCTTAGTTAATTTATGCTTGCTTGAAATTAGGGTTAGTTTAAAAATTAGGTTTATTTGAAATTAAGGTTTGATTGAATTGCGTTGAAATAGATATTAATTTTTGAAATTAGGATTGATTTCATGCAATTGAACATAAAAATAACATGAATTAGGTTGAATTATGATCAATTATGTTTTGTGTTGATTGTTTTGGCTAAGTTGCTGAAATTGAGGTTGTGATTGAATTGTATTAAATTAGCTATGATTTTATGCAATTAGGGTTGATTTCATTCAATTGAAAGTTAAAATAACATGAATTAGGTTAAATCGTGATCCATATCCATTAAGTTTAAAATAACATATGATGCTCTATACTAATATTGGCAGATGGATAAACATTCAGTAGTAAAAGTGATTTAGTTAATGTAGTTAAGTGATGATATATTGAACATTCACTATAATATCGAGTTCAATAGTCAACCTTCACATTTGCTTAATCACAATGTGTGCAAGCACTAGAATGTTAATAATATCTATGTATAGAGTACTATAAAAGATTATTTGAAATAGTAAAGTTAAAAAGGCCTCACACTTGTACTGCTATATTTGTCTTAAAAATCACTATTAATATCATGCAAAATTTTATTGCTAATGTTGTTTCAATATTTGTGATAAATAACCTTTTTATGATGGTGAAACAAACTAAAATTGCATTACAAGTATAAAATTTACTACGACAAGGCATGGGTTGCAAAATAGAAGGTGTTTGAGCGTCTTTTTGGTTCACATGAGGAGTCGTTTGAAATGTTGTCAAGATTGTTGTTGGCAACAAAAGAATCAAATCTTGGAATGATTGTTGAGTGGGGTCATAAAGGAGATTTTGATGATAGCACATTGGTTTTTGGAAAAGATTTTCTGGTCATTTGGACTTTTAATTGAAGGTCTTAAGTGTTATAGGTTACTTACAGTATTGATGGTACACATCTGTATGGGTGATATAATGAAAAATTATTGATTGCAATTGTTTTTTATGTAGATAATAGGATATTCCCTTTAGATTTTGCAATTTTGCAGTGGTTGAAAAAATAATAATTACAACTAGAGATGGTTCATAATTTGTTTGCAGTGATACATTACCATTGAATGAACTAACATCTATATAATATCAAATACACATGCAGAAATTAATAATGGAATGGCACAAATATTGCAAGAACCTTTAGGATATCATCAATATCATGCTCAACATTTCATCAACAACTTCAATCATAAATTTAAAGATTTGATGAAGACGAGTTATGAACCTTTAAGATGTAAGTTTGATGTGTGGTTCTTGAGAATATGCAAGCTAGACCTAACATATCAAGAATGGTTTGAGCGTGAACCAAAAGAAAAATAAGAACTTTTTTATGAAGTGGTTACGGGTATGGCAATATGAAACCAATCTATTAGAAACCTTTAATCATGTCCTAAAAAGTGCTCATGTAATGCCTGTTTTTGCTCTAGTTCAATTGATAATCTATAAGTGTAATAGTTATTAGGCTAGGAGGTAAGGTCAAGCAATTGATTTCATTTAAAATGAAATAATATGGCCTCTAGTGTTACAAGTCAAATTAACAGTTAGCAGGGATAGATCGAGAGATCACACTTTAATGTTGTTTGATTTTGAATGTTAAGTTTTCCAGGTTAAATACACCCATAAAAATCGAGTGTAGTCAAATAAGTTAGGCAAACAATTAGATTAAGGGATAAAACTTGCATTTATGGTAAATGTCAAATATTCCATCAACCATGTTCAAATATTCTTACATGTTGCACTAAGAATCATCTAACTACACCCAATTTATTAATGGTTATTATGTTGTTTGAAGATATAGATCGACATATGGCATTGCATTATATCCATTACCTGATGAACTAAAATGAAGTGATTACATTAGAACTCGAGTAAAAGCATGTCTATCCAGATGAAAACTCGAGTATGGTCAACGAGTATAATATTTTACTTATCTAATATTACATTATGTCTTATAGGTACACTTACTTAGGATATCGCGCATGCAAGGTGGTGGGTCATCTTCTCATAGAGGCATTTATAAGCCGAGGTTGACTTGCCTAGTTCATCTGATTTAGACCTTTCATTTGGATAGGTAAGGTCATAATGCATGTCTATTGAGCTCATTGATACTTTTATCCCACGGTTGCAGGATAGGCAAAGATAAGATGTTTTAGTTGTCATTGTAAGCCTATTTTACTTGTATAAATTGCAAATAATATGATTAATAGCTTTAATTAACACTTTTATTTTTTATATAGTGATTAATTTAACTTAAATGTAATTATGTTTTAAATTGTTGAATATGATATGTTATATTGTTGATGAAATTACATGACTGGGTTAAATCATTCATGTTCCTAAGTGGGGTTCTTATACATTAGTTATCTAGAACACATAAAGCTTGATCACATTTTGTTACATTCATTATTCAGATATGATGACATGAGACACACATGTTCCACCTCAAGAATGAGGAGATGACACCCACATTATAGAATGTAGTAGTTCTGCTTGGTATGCCCATTAATGGACGAAAAATCATATTAGAAGGGTACATGATCATATTGAGTTGTGTAAGCATGTATTTAGAGTGGCACCCCTCTTAATGAATTTAGAGGGAATACCATACGCCTTAAATGACTTACAACAACATTCGCCACAACATCAAAGGATGCTGATGACGAGATCTTGTACAAGTATGCATTAAATTATAATTTTTTTATATGTCAATTATTTGTAAATCTTTGTTTGATAATGTGAAGCTATTATAGGTATGTTAGAGCATATATATTGTATATGTTTGCCAGTATTATGTTCACATATTTATCCAAGAGATATGTGTCACTTATTTATCCAATGTTTCTTGAGGATTTTGATTTGATTCCCATATATAGCTAGGGTTCTGCTATATTGGCATGCCTATTAAAATATCTATGCGTTGCATGCATGAATGAGGCAAAATAGGCTGGGGATGCATGCTACTTTTATTGGTATGAATGAAATAAATTTTCATTTTCATTTAAAATATTTATAATAAATTTTAAAAATCACTCAATGGTTTTTTTGACATAGCTATAGTCCTGAGAGCATCTCTATATGGGTCATTCCTAGATTCTGAAAAAGCCAATTATGATAGTCACATACTATAAAGGTTACGCTTAAGCTTCTATTAGAATACAAGTAATGTTATGTTCAAAATTATATGCAACTATATTGTGTTTGTGTAAATGTGACTAAAATAATTGTTAATAAGCTTATGATTTGTAATGTTAGGTGGTACATGATTAGGGTGTTTGATAATAATTCCACAAATGTGTTGTTATTTTATCAAAGTGGGATAGATAGGCAGCAACCTTTCCAGGTACATGTTGAACAACTTATTTTGTAATTCAGTTTAACTTTTACCCATTACTGTCATTTTATTGTTTTGACATTTGTGTTGTAGGTAATGTGGGCTCCATATAAAGATGATAAATTAGTAGTTTTTCCTGCAGTTTGTATTAGCAAGACAGACACCTAGACAAAAGTAGTTTCACTGGTTTTTTAAGATGGTTGAGTTACGTTGCCTTAATCAGGTGATACGATGTTTGACTACAGATAACACATTCTAGTTGACATCAATACAAGTTATGTGCTACACACCATAAGTTGTCGGGGTAAAACCGATGATTATGACTCTAGTTAATCTACCATGCAAGCTTTATATTACATTGGGCACATAAAAACCTGAGCAGGTTCCTCCATTGAAAGACTTGCAATACAAGTAACATGTGTATTAGATTTAAAATATCGTAAGTAATCTTAACTTTTTAGAATTAATATATATTGAAAGATGTGTTTTATTTATGGAAATTTAATGTTTGCATTTTATGTACATTACATTGACTTGTTGTTATGGGAGAATCAAGAGTCTGCCTATATGCTTCGTAATCTTGATGAAGAAAATAAAATATACATTTATGTATCTTATTGGTTCACTGTTTATCGCACTGCACTTACAAACTTTGGAGAGACATTAACTCTTGATGATGTTGTAGCCAATGACGAGGCCACTAAACACAAGAGGCAATTATATTATTGATGAGCTTATCCCATTTAATAGACGATACATACATAGATAAATAGATTTGCTTATATGCTATGAGTTTGATTTTATGTTATTTTGTTAAATATGAGCTTGCAATTCATTTTAATATGCTTTAGTTTATTTATAATATTGTATTTTTTTGTAAATTTTTTGCGTTCGTTAAATTGAAATTCATATAGTTTTTGGATATAATTTAGAATACTATAATTTAAAATAAAAAATCTTACAGGTCGTCATGTGAACAAAGATAATAGGATTGTTTGTTGAGTTTAGTTTTAATTCAAGTATTGTTCAATTCTTGCATGTACAAGTGTCATGAACCAAAATGATTGTTTTACTGGGTATTGGACTTCATAATTTATTTTAATTTGTTTTATATGAAGTTATTCCGATCTTATGATCCGGGTCACGTGTTTTGCAGGTTAGCCATGTTGACTTGGATAAGGCTGGTTGACTTGGGTATTTTTGTTCCTTTTTAGTTGATTTTTTTTTCAATTTGATCTTTCAATATTGAGTTGATTAAGAATTAAGCTTCATAATCTTTTTCAGTCAGCGTTCTACGAGGTTATCTTGGTCTTATAACCCCGATCATGAGCTTGTTCGGTTGGCTTGAGTGGTTTTTTGTGTTTTTTAATTGATTTTTTTTTAAAATTTTATTATTCAATATTGAGTTGATTGTAAATTGATCTTCATAATTTATTTCGACTTGTTTTTTATGGGGTTATCCTGGTCTCATGACTTAGGATAACAAGTTATTCTGGGTTGACTCGACTTATTTTTTAATGAAATTTTATTTTTAATTTCAACATTTAATATTGGGTTAATTAAGAATTGAGTTTAAGTATCGAAATGACAATATATTAGATCGACTCGGATCAACTCAAGTTAAGCTACCAAATTTTCTACCCAGATCTTGAGACCCTGACAATATATATATTGTCATTTCAATACTTAAAAAAAATATTGTCTTGATTTTTTGTTAATCAAACTAAATTCTTATCGGTCATTTTTGAACTTGTTAAGTTAACCAGGTTATATTAAGTCAACTTCAATGTAATTTAATTTCTTATATTAAAAAACATATTAACAATATCTAAATTTGTTTTACATTAAAAAAATAAAATAATTTGACCTCTAGTACAGCATGAGCAATGATCTAGTTATTACTAACAGAAGATAAAGGCAGAGCCAAAGGAGGGCTGGAGGGGGCATTCTCCATCCCAAAAATATTTATTCTTATAGAATATAGAATACAGTAACAAGCACCCCACCTTTGATGAAAATCATAATTATATATATATAAAAAACTATTAGTTTGATTGTGTTTTTATTTATCCTCTATATTTCATGAAATTACATATAATATGGGATTTATATATTAAATAATTGTTTAAATCCTTAACCCCAAGCGCTAAAAAATATATAAAAAAAATATTTGAATATTTATAGATTTGCTATTATATTTATTTTAATAACTAAAAGTCCAATATTAATATTAAATCTTTGTCATCAAACTAATATTATAACTTTATATATAAAAAAAAACTAAAACTTGTATTTCATCCAACACTTTATGTGCAAGACAATTCATCCGTCTATATTGTTTTGATGGCTTCCCAAGTATATACCTGAAGATACTGAGAAAGAAAAAATAGTCATCAAGATCAGGAGAAAATAATATTATTAACGTAACTATTTAGTGGTGCTTCAATGATAAGAGCTTGGGATTAAAAGGTTTGTTCCCTTGTGGTTTCAGATTCGAGCCCTGTGGTTGCTCATATGATGACCACTAGAGGCTTACATGGTCGTTAACTTCAGAGCCCGTGGGATTAGTCGAGGTACACGCAAGCTGATCCGGACACCCATGTTAAACTAAAAAAAAATATATATATTTTTAACGTGCGACACAAATCTTCGTGCCCATTTAAGCTTGAGTTCTGCTTCTCCTCCCTTTTATTCTTCCGGTTCTTCAAATAAAGACATCACTTTAAGTCTTTAAAAATATGATATACACTACATGATTACCTGCTGCACTGCGGTTGGATTTTTTTTTTTACATGAATATTTTGGAGTTGATAATATTTTTTTAAAAGAAAAAAATTATGCTAGAATTGATTTAATATGATTTAATTATTTTTGCAGGTTTAAATACAATTTAAATAACTAGTAAAATATAATTTGAATCAAAATAAATATTTAAGATGATAATTATTTTAATAAAAATTGAGACAATAATATATGAGACCGATTCGAGTCAACTTGGGTTAATTTATCAATCCACATATCAAGTCATGAGATCATGATAGCCTCACAAAAAAGCAAATTAAAATAAATTGCAGAGCTCAATTTTCAATAAACTTGATGGTGAATGATTAAATTAAAAAAAATCAATTAAAAAAATTGACCTAAATCAACGTAATTTAACCAACTAAACTCGTTATTTATGTCATGAGATTGAAAAAACTCAATAGATAGAAAAATATTAATATAAAACTCAGTTCTCAATCAATTCAGTGTTGAAAAGATGAAATTAAATTATTATTTTTTTTTGTAAAAAAGGCATACAAAAACGACTTGCCAAGCTTGTGATCCAAATCATGAGATGATGATAACTTCATAGAAAGCAGACCGAAATAAATTAAGAAGCTTAATTCTTGATCAACTAAATATTAAAAAATAAAACTAAAAAAAAATCAATTGCCAAAAAAAAAAATCGAATCAACAAAGTTAATCAAAGCTAAATTAATAAAAAAATATATAAAACTCTATCCCTAATAAAGCTAATACTAAATATTGAATAGAAAAAAACAACTGAAGAAAAAAAAATATTAAAAAATAAAATAAAAATAAAAATAAAATATTATTAGTATTATATAAAAAATTTATTTTTTATATATAATAAATTTATTTATTTATTTATTTTTATTTTTTTTGGTTGGTGGTAGAGATGAAAGCACAAATAGTGCATTGGTACGGGGGGAAGAATATACCCAACTCTGTTGCAATTGACAAGCTTTATGTTGATGATGTCGTACTCCTCCGGCAGAGGCTTCTGCGGAATCAAGTAATCCAGAACTGCATTGGTTGAAAAGGGAAAAGACATAATTCAAGGAGATAGAAGAGGATCTGTTCTTTATGGTGGGAAACAGGCTATAGGAGCCACAGGGAATATGGGTGTTGGGCATGATGATCAAAACTTCACAGGAACACCATACTTTTTGCCAGGTACAATTTTTTGTTATCAGTAGCTTTAAAGATTAGCAGTAGCCTTTCACAGTCTGCTATCATCATAAGGTTGATTGAACGATTTCAGCTTTTGGAATAAAGATCTAGTCCTAGAAACAAGATCTGAAGGGGTTTGTCCACCATTTTCTTTTCCCAGACTGAAATTAAACTTTCCCAGTACACCACCACAAGCATTTTCCTCTCACAACAACAAATCTGCATTTGCCAAAATCACTTCAAACAATTCATTCACACACACCCTTTTTATTATTTCCATGAATATAAACTTTACAAACACTTCTAATAATTCCCGTTAAGTGTTCAATAAAATTCCTCCTGAACAAGAATATCAAGAACACCCCATTCAAGCACTACAAGTTCTCTAGAATGGATCTGGTACAAAACCCAAAATGGAAATTGCATAATTAACAAAAAAAAAAATGCATCTATGCAATAACAGATGGGTTCAACAAAGAAATCCCAGTGTTGATTTTGTTACCAACAAATATTTTTGGTTTTTCCACAATTTTCTCAACTTTTTCTGTGGATATTTTCATAACCACAACACCAAAAAAAGAAAACAAAATTGTTACCGAATTGGTGATTTGTATTTAGAAACAAAGAGAAAAGATGTGTGAAAGAGAGAAAGAGTTGAGTGTTGCTACGATCAGTTCGTTTCATGTATGTTATATATCAGAGCAATTTTATCTTTTAATTTTTTTTTGAAATTATTTTTAATTTATGATGTAAAGTGTACGTTTTTAAAATATAACAAAAAAGTGAAAACATAATTAAACTATAAAAGGTTTTTATTGTGCTTCTGAATATTATACACGCAGTAAAAATAATAAAATAAAATTATTTAAGAATTTCTAAAATCCAGTTAGATAGATTTAGAGCTGTTTGAAGATTTATTATCTAAAAATATGATCTTCTCAAACATTGAATAATTTTTTAAATGATAGGTTGTCGCAAACCACAAGTTATTCAATTGTCTAGTCCCCAACAATAATCCACATGAATTACTATTGAGAAATCTATTAAATTCATATTTAGAAGAGATGAATTGCTTTGTTTAGAGTGACAACTTTTTATTTTGTGACTTAAGTAGTTTTTCTGTCTAACAAATAAGTTTTTTCTAAAGAATAAGAGGTATGATTTTATATTTATAGGAATCCTAAAAACCCTATAAATGAAAAAAAATAATCTATTTGTCCTTTAAATAATATCTATATATTATGTAAGGATAATTTTAGAAATTTAATCAATCAAATCCCTACTTGATTATTTTAGAACTAAAATTATAATCTCTGAATTAAATACATGGTAGCACTTAATTTCTAAAATTATTTCAATCAAGTCACTCCTAATTAATTATCTTAGTTTAATTTCTAACTAATGATTCGTAATGTGTGTGACCCATCAGGTTTGACCCAAATATAAATTATAATTCTAAATAAATAGAATTAAATAAATCAAACAAATTAATTAATTTCTTATCAATTCAAAAATTAATTAATTTATATTTGAAGATCAAGTGCACTGTTTAATAACATGTCATGATTTTCTAAATATTAGAAAAGTCATAAGTGGTTTGATTTAACATTTTAGTAACTAGTTTCTTATTGTAATTATTATCTTTTCATTAATAATATTATGATATAGACATTTTAGCATGGAGTGTGTCTGCCATGTCAAATCATATTTGTTCGTAACATTATAGTCATTGATCATTTGAATAAAATTTAAAACTCTTTTCAAATCTCATTTCTCATTGCGCAAAGATTTAACAATCAATATTATTTGAGAACATGTGGAATATTTTTTTCTAATTCACATAGGGTGATGAATCATCTCTTGATCACTCAAATACCTTTATATAGTTTATATTATATTCAATGTTTGTTCATTTTTTATCTTTACCAAGATAACGTGTAACAAGATCAAAACATAACAATCTCTATATAAGATAACTTAGTGATCTCAAGTTTAATGATCAATTATACAACAGTCACATGAGCCTACCATAGACACATGTGATATCTTTATATAGAATTCTCATGTGAGTCAGTTTAGTGCACATGTCTTATTACAAGCATCTACATATTAGTTCTAGGTATCCCTTATACCTTAACTTATGAGAACAATTGTTTCATATAATAAAAAAAAGAACATAATATATACCAGTTTCTATGATTCTAATGAATGTCTAGTATTTAAGAGAGTATCAACCAAGAACATTTTAAGAACAATTCTTTGATACAATAGAAATCTCATAATTATAACAACTTTATAATTTTTTTGGTAAATCATTTTTGTTTCGTGAACTTTATCTTTATTCTAGATTCATAAATCAAATATTACATGAATATTAAAGATAAATTAAGCCTTTATTAATAATGAATATGTATTTACATGAATATAATAATGTCACATATAATCAATCGATTGATTACAAAGCATATTAAATTAATAGTTTTTTTTTATAATTAACCTTTATATATATATATATATATATATATATATATATATATATATATATATTTTGTACAATAACATTTTTATGAAGAATATTCATGATTCTTGTAAGCTGGCAAATAAATTCTCACTACATGTATTTATTAGTGGTTCTTAAAAAAACAATATTGATAATACTTGCAAGTTTACAAATAAATTTTATACATAAATCTTTTAAAGCAAGAAAGTATGTACTTGAAATGTGAATTAGAGTGTTTTAAATTTGACACTATCATGATTGCAAAAGGTGTCAATAATTTTAAAATATTCCAATAATTTGAATAATCAAGTCATACAGTTATCCTTTTCTTTTTATAATTTGATAAGTGTAAATTTTATCGATAACTCAGGTAATCCGGATCGATTCAACATGCTATTTAATTTTCATGGAGAATAAACTATAATTAGCAATTGAATTCTAAGTAGGGTAGATAAAAGCCTTGCAACTCAATTATAATTATCTACTAGTTTTTTTTTCTTGAGCAACATAATCAATAAAGTTGTAGATATCAATATATTTGGTTTCAACAAACATCTTTCTAATATTCCATTGCATCCCCTCTAGAATTAACTTGATACATTCCTACTATGTTATAACTATGGTGTTGTTGTTTTTTAGAGTTCTAAGTGAAGTGCACAACTTTTTATGGATTCTCCTACATCTTAAAAAATCTTGGTCAAATAGTGATACCTCTAGTTCTATTTTGTAAAAGGAATCATGAAAATAAGTCTTTATTTCCCTGGAATTGGATTACAATAAAGAGAAGCAATGGAAGGCATTTTGATAAATGAAAAACCAAATAGCCTTAGTTTTATTAAGGGATTGGCAACACCATCACCATATTAATAAGTGAATTTGATGATATGTTCCCTTGTTGGCTCATTATCTTTTCAAGAGAGCTATTTGAAATAAATAATGTTAATTTCTCTAGGAATTGGATGGAGTAGATCAACATATTCAGGGTATGAATTTGGGTTGATCATTTTTTGTTCGGTTTGGTTTTCACTTGAAAAAAATAATCAAATCAAAATTATTATTTTTTAAAATTCAAAACCAAAACTAAATCAAAACCGGTTCAAATTGAATGATTTTGGTTTGGTTCGGTTTATGTTGTTCAAAAACTGGTAAAACCAAGAAGAAACTTATAAGTATAAGCCTAGGAGAAGTTCATCAATCAAACCGAATTCTATAGATTGAATCATCAGTTTCCAAACGTGTAAAACAATACTTTATCCAATTTTTCCAACAAAGTGATCGAGATCAATACCACTTACAATTATTCACTCCTCTTCAGAACCTTATGATTTTTACAGTTCGTATGAACAAAAGCAAAAAATATATATATATAACCATGAAGAAAAGAAAAAATGGCAAGAAAAACAAAATTCAGGAACTTATTCCAGTTTACATAGTCTAAAACCTGATTGAATTCAATTTAACATACAAGCAAAACTAGAGTTACAAATTACAATATAATGGAAAAAGCAAAAACAAATCCTATAATGCCCCACAAAGTGTCAAGGAAAATAGAAGCTGAAAATCGGTCGAAATTGGAAGGAAAACATATTTACCCAGCCAGCTACTTTAAAAGCGAAAGGAAGTACCCCGAGATCAACTCAACAACGATCTTTTAGGTTAAGAGAGAGAAGACAGTATGAAGAAGAAAAGATATAGGGATGGATTTGAGAGAGATGAGAGGTTGAGAGAAAAGGGGGCTACTTTGGTTTAGGTTAGGGTTAGATTATTTATACTCTCTTTTATTTGTTCATAGTGCTGGTTGAACCGGTTCGGTTCAATCAGTTTCAAGCATTTGAAACCAAAATCAAACCGAACCAGATTTGTTTTAGGATTTTCTAATCGGTTAATTTAATTTTTTTTCTTAATTCAGTTTTCTCGATTAATTTTTTTTTCTGATTTTCTTGGTTTAATTGATTTTTTAGGTTTTTTGCTCACCCCTAGTATGAATGATGGTATGCAAGTCTTATTATACACCTGATTTCTAGCTCCATCTCTCGTAAGTGTTACACTGGTTCAATCTTATCAATTTTTTTTTGGTTCATATCCAACAATGGGTTCTTAAGGTATACAAGGATTGATATTGCCTTGCTTAAAGGCAGCCTATAGGGTATTGTCTTACCTAAGCACAAGTTAAATTGTCTACCAGTAAGCCTATTGGGCCATGTAATTGACATGAGGCTACTTGTACACTTGTATAGTAGCTGACACCTTTTGTGGGATCATGCTCAAATTTTGTTAGGGTTGCAACTATATTTGCTATGCAAATAGGTGAATACCATGGATGTAGTTAAAAACTTCCATATGTTTGTATTAAAGAGTTTGTTGTTGAAAAATAACCTTATACTTGTCCATTAGGTGTTTGCATGAGAGATTAATTTTATCTCATATTCTAAATCTAATTGAGTTGATCATGTTGGCTTTCTTAAAACACAGACACGCAGAAAAAAATTAAATTTAAAAATTCTCAATAGTCCTAAGATCTCATTAGACAGATCTAGAGTTATTTAAGGTTTATACAAAGATTACCTAAAGATAAGATGTTCTTTTTAGATTTAAATAATTGCTTCAAGGTTGGGTTATCGCAAATTACATGTCTTTTAAGTGTCCGGTCTCTAACAGTAATTCACACAAACCATTAGTGAGAAGTCTTCTAAATCTTTTAGAAGAGAGGTATTGTTATACCTTTGAGTGCTAACTGTTTTCTTTTGTGTTTTTTAGGTATTCTATATTGTACTACATACTATTTATTATATAGAGAATAAGAGATATAACATTCTATTTATAGAAAAACCTGAAAACACTATAAATAGCAAAATATAAATTTGTCACCTGAATAATATCACATATATTATTTTAGGATAAATTTTTAAAATTTATTAAATCAAGTCCCTAAATGATTTTTTCAAGGTCTAGAATTGTAATTCCTTGTATAAATTAAATTCAAGTCCTTCATTTTTAAAAGTTATTTACAATCAAGTCACACTTGATTAATCATTACAGTTTAATTTTTAACTAACGGTTCTTATGTGTGTGACCTATTAGGTTCCTTAATAGGTTGACTTAAATATAAATCACAATCTTAAATAAAATAAAATAAAATAAATTAATTTATTATCGATTCAATAATTAATTGATTTATATTTGAAGATCAAATATAATTTCTAGCAACCTCTTTAAATTTTAGAAAAGTCATAAATAGTTTGATTTAACCTTTTAATGATCAATTTCTTACTGTAATTATTATCTCTTTATCAACAATGGATGTTATAGCATAAAGTGTGTCTATTTTGTCAAATCATGTTTATTCTTAACATCATAGTCATTGATTCTTTAAATAAGATTTGAAAATCTTTTCAATTATCATTCCACCTTGCTCAATGATTTATAATGAATACTATTTGAGAATAGATAGAACATTTTTCTTAATTCATCTAGGGTGATGAATCCTATATTAATTACTTAAATGTCTTCATCTAGTTCATGTTATACTCAATATCTTCCTGTTTGTTACCTTTGATTAGGACAACATATAACATGATTAAAATATAACATTTTCTATATAAATAACTTAGTGATCTCAAGTTTAAGCATCCCTTACACAAGAGCCTTTTCATATATATAAATGATCTTTTTATATGGAATTTTCATACGGGTTAGTTTAGTGTACATATGATATGACAAGAACCTACATATTAGTTCTAGGTATACTTCATATCTTAGCTTATGAGAATAATTATTTTATTTTACAAAAGGAAATAACATAATATGTACAATCCCAATGACTCTAATTATGTCTAGTCTTAATATAACATTAACCAGAAACATTTAGGAATAATGATTTGATGCAATAGAAATCTCATAATTATAAAAACTTTATAATTTCCTTTGTAAAGCATTTTTATCCCTAGAACTTTATCTTTACTTTAGATTTATTAATTAAATATTAGATTTATAAATCAAATATTTGATGAATGTTAAAGATAAATTAGCCTTTGTTAATAATTAAATAAGTTTACATTGAACAAATTCAATGTTATAGGGCATATATACTAATAGGCCAACCATGACCTGCATGGTTTTATTAACTACTAAAGTGTTATTATGGCGCATCATATTTGTTGTGTTTTCAATCTCCAACTAGATGGCTCTTAAATCAATATTAGATAAGTTTATTTGCTGATAAAAAAAATCTTTCAGGAGTAGTTGTTGGTGGCTAACTAGAGTTTGGTGAGTTGTTGTAACAAACTAAATTATTAGAGTCCAAACAATCCAAAAATTATAAACAATAAAGTATTTTATCTCAAATTTAACAACATTATAACAATTTGTCCAAAAAATAATTTGAGATTAGGTTGAAAAGTGTTTACTAGAGTTGTAAGCGTTTGTTGGAGCTGTTGTAATTCATAGTGGCTGAGGAAGAATAAGAGAAGGCAACATGGGAAACGGAGGAAGAGAAGCTGCTAGTCGTGGTTATGGTTTAGGCCGAGATGGGTGGTTGAGGGTCATAGTTGTGTGTGTGTTTTCTTTGGGAAGAGAAATCACGATTGATGATGGAACTAAAGAAAAGGCTACGGTCTATAATTAGGTATAACAGTCGGTGATGCTGGGCTTGTATGATTGATAGTACATGGTTGGGTCTCAATAAAGAGAAGCTAGTGACTAGCGTTGTGGTCGCTGATGTAGGGACTGTTGGTGGGGAGGAGAGATTGAACTCTCGACTGAGGTGGTGGTTCTTTGATTTTGATGGTTGGTATGGTGGAGCTCAAGAAAAATTTGGGGAAGATAGTTGTTTTTGGCTTATGCTTAAGGTGATAGTATTCATCTCGACTGAAAATGGAGGAGTTGTTGAGTGAGCTTAATAGTGAAGAAGAGGGGTTGTGTTGATATTGTAGAGAGAATGAGAGAAAGTTGTGGGAGGATGCTGGAAAATGAGAAGAAAATGGGCCTTTGTGGAGAGCTGAGATTGTGAGATGATTGACGTGGATTTGGGGAGGGGAAAATATGCTATTGTGCTAGTGGCTATTGAGCTTATTTTTTTTATGTTGGTTATTCCTGGAGAGAAGGTAGGACAGTGGTTGGCAACTGGGTTTAGAAATAATAAGTTTAGGGTTTTTTTATGTATTATTTTTTAGAGAGTATGTGAGTTGGAGAGAGTAATTTTTTTGTATTTTCTTTGAGTTTTTTTTTTTATTATTATTTTTTTATCAATGGCCTCCCTAAAATTCCTCATTTTCTTGTGTGTGGTACAACCACTTATTTATAGGCAAAATAATTTATTATTTTCTTCCTAATTGTTTGGTCCTCAAGTAACTCAAAAAATTCACTTTGGTCCCTTATTTTTTTTTTTCCTTTGCATTTTTGGTCTCCCTGTCCAAATATTTTTTTTTTTGTGATATTTTTGAAAATAGACAACATCAACTTAATAAATAATAATTTTGAAATAAGTGCATTAAAAATTAAATGCATCAAAAGTAAATTTTTTAATTTTTAATTTTTTTGAAAAGACGCGAAAAATGCCAAAAACAAATGTTGCACGCACACTATGGGTTCCTCATCCAACATTTTGAGGAACTTATTGAATGCAGATAGAATGGTCCACCCATTAGGGTGTAGTTGAGCTGGACTCAGATTGTAATATGTGAACACTTCCTTTATAAAACCTTGTAAAGGAAAAGAGTACCCAAATTCATACATGCAAATGAGAGTTATAATTAAAAATTTTCCTCCACTGTGCTTATTGGTGACCTTTGAAACACAGTCACCATGTTTTGGTAACGATACCACATAATCTCCTAGTTGTTGGAGATTGGCCTTATCCATTTTATCGCACCCTCGCGGCGGAGCGCGACGACCCACGATTTATTTCAGGGTTTTTGTTTATTTGAATAAGGGAGTCGCCACCTAGTATTTTGATCACTAGGAACCCCTAACTGGTCTTTCAGAGATTCTAAGGCAAGGGACTGGATGTGTAAAGGGAAGGTATTAGCACTCCTAGCACGCCCTACCTAAGGTAAGCTGCTTGGTGTTTGGTTTGCCTTATAATTGCTATGGTGTTGGTGTTTTCTAATCCCATCAGTTTTCCTAAGTTTGATTCAAACTAAATTTATTAAGATAGAAATCCAAGGAGATTTTATGGGCTTTAAAAGCTCATTTTTCCCTTAGTATTTCAAGAGTTTACGACTCACGGAAAAAATCGCAAGGAGAAGGGACAAAAATCTAAGGAAATTCAGGGTACTTTAAAAGCCTATTTTTACCTTAGTATTTCATATTCTCACGGCTTGTAAAACGTGGAGTAAAAAATTGAAATGTCTTTGATTATAATCAATGCTTCTTTCAAGGATGTGTAATGATTTATTTTCTTTGTCAAAAACACAAACATCACATTTAATCATAATTAAAGTCAACAAACCATATATTAGTCAAATTCATAAGGCTTTAATAAATCAGTTATTAAATCCCAAAAAATATATAGAAATATGTTCTACATTTTCACAGGAAATACAACATGATTTTATTTGTCCTCGAGATATTTGATTATATACAAATTAAAACACATTTTTTTTTCTTTCTTTTTTTTTAATATTTACAAAAAAACACACACACACATTCTTTTTTATTATGTTTTTCTCGTACATCTACATTTACATGTTACCAATCACCAAAATTCAAAATAAACCAAACAACAGATCACACAAATTAAAAATTACAAAATAGCCCCTAAAAATCTGGGGAAACTACTGGGAAGTCTTCTGAACCGCTAGAACAGTGGCGGCGCGTCTTCTCCACGAGAACAATAATGACCAAACAGTAGCCCAAAGCCACCCAACCGCCGAATCGGCTACCTGCAGAAGAAAAACCAATGAACCAAGAGAAAGAGAGAAAGCAGAAGAGAATAGATTTAAAAGGGGAGGAAGAATCGAAACTTTGGGTGTGTTTTTTTCTTCTTTTATAGGTGACGGTGCTTATCACCACCGATGCAGAAAGGGATAGGAGGAGAAAACGTACCAGATCCATCGATCTCTGGGCTTTGCTTGCGGCGGTGCGTGAGGAAGACGTGCCGTCACTGTTCCGCCGGTGTTCTGCCAAGCACCGGCTGGGCCATCACCCTCCTCTGGTATCCTCAACAGTAATGACCAAATGGTATCCTCAACAACTTGGCAGGGAAGGAGACGATGCTACATAGTGAGGTCGAGAGAAAACTGGAAAGAAAGACAGTGGGGGCTGCCGCCATGTTTGATATGAGGAAGAAAGGAACGGCTATGGGGCTGGTCTCCAGTGTCAGTGGGCGGCGGTGTTGTCTTGGCCACGAAGGAGAGCGACGGCCAGAGGAGGGGCATGAGCAGGAGTGTTGTAACCCATTTTTGGGTCCCCGCACGAAAAAGAAAAAGAATATAAATATATAGTCGGAAGAAATTGGAAAAAATAATAATAGCAGTAGGATGCTAGAGCGCACAGAAAATGGTCAAAACAATTGATTAAGGAGGTTAAAAAATACAAAGATTGAAATTTTGACATTATATACTTGAATGATGAGAGCCCTGTTGGAAAAGAAAATTCAATTTGAGGAGAAAAGTCCAAAATTGGATGTTTATGGACTTAATTGGATTTTATTGAAGGTTTAATTGAATTTATAAAGGGTTTGATTGCAAGAAAAATTGATTTTTAAGTCAATTTTGGCTTTAATTGGAAAAAAATTAAAGTTCTGGGGTCAAATTATAAATTTTGAGAGTTGATTTGGTCAAATCAAGGGCTTAATTGCATAAATATTAAAGTTTAGTGGCCAATTAGGGACTTCATAGCACAAATCCAAAATCAAGGATCAAATTGGAAAAGACGCATAAATATAGGGACTGAAATTAATCGAATCAGGGACCAAATTGAATAAATCTGAAGTTTATTAATCAATTGAGGGTTAAAATGCATAAATTCAAAACCAAAGACTAAAGTGAAAAAGACGACCGACTATAGGAGCGGTGATTGAAGTTGGCACTTGGCAGGGATGCAATTGAATTGATTCTTAAAATCAAAACTACATTTGAGGACTTAAATGAACAAAGGATAAATTGAAGACTGATTTGGAAGTTGATGTGTTTTGGCGCCATATTTTATTTAAATGAAACGGTGCGTTTTGTCCAAAACGACGCCGTTTCATGTTTTTTATAAAAAAAAGAGCGAACAAAACAATGTTGTTTTGAGCGACACTATTCCTCCTTTTTCTTCCCCTGAACGTGCAGCAGGGGAAAATATAACTTTTGTTTCTTCTTCTTTAATTCTTCCTGCCTCTCTCCCTCCTCGCATGCTATGCTGCTGCCCTGTCATAATGAAAAACCAGCGAGGACATGCCCTGCAAACCACACCTGTTGGTCACCTCACCCGACGTCGTGCCTACCCCGCTCCCTATGCGCAGCAATAGGGGGGCGATAGGGACACCCCCGCTCCTTTTGCCCTATACATACCACCCAACGCCAGCACAAAGAGGGGGGAAAACACAGAAACGAAAAAGGAGGAGGAGACGGAGAGAAAAGAAAAGAAAAAAAAAAGGAAACGAAATAGAGAGAGGAAGGAAAGAAAACATGGAAGTTTGAAACAGGGGAGAGGGACTGTGAGAGCTAAGTGAGAAGGACGATATTGAAACAGGAAGAGGAATGAGAGGTGAAAAAACAAACAGACAGAGAGGAACAAAAAGAAAGGGAAATGTACCAGAAGAAGAGGAAAGAAAACAAAAGAGAAGGGAAGAGCAGTAACCTCTCTTTCCGTCGTTTGTAACAGCAGCACCGCCACTCGGAGCTTCTGTCCGTGAGTCACTTTCTCAGCCAGACCAGCAACGCACCACCCTCCACTTTTACTTCATTTTCGGTATAAGTTTCCCTTGCATGCAGAACGATATTCATTCTGCATGCAGGAGGATGGGAGGGGGAAATAATTCCCCTCCTCGTTTTTACTTTCTGGCCCAAGCCTGATGTCTAGGCCGGGTCCAACCCAGACCAATAATTAGAAATATAATAACACCTTGGATTTTTATCAGACAATCAAACAATGAAGCTTACCTTAGGTAAGACGTTTTTTGGGTGCTAATACCTTCTCTTTATGCAATCAGTCCCCGTACCCGATCTCTGAGACTAGTTAGGGTTCCTAGTGCCAAAATACTAAGTGGCGACTCTCATTCCCTTTTTTCATCGATAAAAGACAAGAATTTCTTGTCTCTCTATATTTGCCAGATAGATACATTTAGATTGAAGCGGAAGATTCGCCGTGACGCCGCACACGTGCAACAAGGAGCATGAGCAAAAACAGAAGGGAAGGTGGGGAGAGACCGCCAGGAGAGAGAAAGGTCTGCTGAGGAAATGGGAAGGTCTGCGGTGTTGAGGCGGAGGAAAGGACAAATCGGTGGGTGTTGGTGTGGCGGCTGGAAGTGGGAAGTCGGGTTTGCTCGAGTTTCAGCGAAAGATGAGGGGCTATCTTGTGAAATAAAAATGGAGATCCGGGAAACAAAGGAGATGGGAGGCTTATGTGTAGAGGGAAGGTCTTGGCCGAGTCTTTGGCTCTCTCTGGTTTTGGTCAAGGGAGAGGGGGGCGGCTTCAAAAGGGAAAGAGAGGGAGAACAATAACTGGTAGGAGATAAAGGGTTTAAGTTTCTAGGGTTTTTTTTTTGTTTGCTTTAGGGTTTTTCTTGTGGTTTAGGGTTTTTTGTGGTTCTCCTTAATTGTGCAAAATTGCCCCTTTGTAAATTTTCTCCCCCTTTAGTGCATATGACTGGAGGTTCACTTATATAGAAAACCTCTACACGTGCTATTTAAGGAAATATTGCAATAATTATTGCAGAGATTGTCTTCTATAACCAGCACCAACAAATCCTATATATATGGTATTTTATATTGCATTGATTTTTTTTCATAACCAGCACGAATCAAATCATGTATCTATGATATTTTATATTGCAGTGATTATATATGATTCAGTAATTATCTCTTTGACATATTGCTTCCTTAATATTAGCCTTGATGCTCTATGTTATCGCCACATATAAACCTTTATTTTTTAAAATTTATTTTTTATTTTTGAAAATTTATCTAAACATGGGTCAAAAATTAGGTAGCAACACATTTGGTTTAGAGTTACCAAGCTCCGAACATTATCAGTGGGAGTCTTGGGCACATGTTATTTCCCTTTAGGGCTTGCAACCTCTTGAGGACATCTGTCTTCCATCCTTCTAGAAGGGGAAGGTGGAGAAGCATCGATTTTAAATTGTTGGCTAATCCTAATGGCCGATGAGCTCTGGCGAGCACTGTTATTTTCTAACGTTAAGGTAAAATCCCCCTTAGGGGATACTTCCTTTTTCTTTTTTCTAGAAGTCATTCTGAATCTTTTAAAGAAAAAAAGAAAAACCAAAACAAAAATCATACAAGAATAGAAGATGGAGATTTGGTTTACCTAAACAAGAAAAATTCATATATGATGAAAATATCTTGTTCTTATGTCTTGAACCTTCTAAGTTAAGGAAACAGAGAAATTTTTTAGCAGAAGTGAAAATCACAATTTAAAGTCAATGAAGGTTTTTATATATGAGCAACCTTCCTTCTCCAACAATAAATAAAGGACAAATGACATCTCATCATAACTATAGAAAGGTTAAAAGCTAATAAACATTCATTGCACACCGTCAAGTGATATTCCTAAGATGTTAGCTTCTTCTTCCCTTTGAAATCATTTCAAATCACCAAAGGCTTAAATGTCTCTTCCCAAAGGAAGACAAGATGTATCCTGACTTATAGTCTCCTAAAACACCTCTTAAGCCTTTATGTATGATACACATTAAAGGCTTGGGGGGCAACTGATAAGGTAATTATTTTTTATGTATCTTTTTTAGACTTGAAAAAGTCTATAACAAGGTGGGTTTGATGATATGCAAGACCGCAAGACCCCCAAACAATTAGGTTCAATAATCAACTGAATGCAATGTAAATTAGGTTTGACGACGTATTGCATCTAAAACAATATAGGCCTGGCAAAATGACAAACCCAATACATTTGAGACTAGGACGATATCTAATCATCTTTGAGCCCCCAACTTTCGTTCTTGATTAATGAAAACATCCTTAGCAAATGCTTTCGCAGTTGTTCGTCTTTCATAAATCCAAGAATTTCACCTCTGACTATGAAATATGAATGCCCCTGACTGTCCCTGTTAATCATTACTCCGATCCCGAAGGCCAACACAATAGGATCGAAATCCTATGATGATATCCCATACTGATGTATCCAGAGCGTAGGCTTGATTTAAGCACTCTAATTTCTTCAAAGTAACAGCACCGGAGGCACGACCCGACTAGTTAAGGCTAGGAGTGCATCGCCAGTAGAAGGGACGAGGCGACCGGTGCACACCTGAGGCAGACCGGCCGACCTAATCCAAAGTCCAACTACGAGCTGGCAAAATGACAAACCCAATACATTTGAGACTAGGACGATATCTGATCATCTTCGAGCCCCCAACTTTTGTTCTTGATTAATGAAAACATCCTTGGCAAATGCTTTCGCAGTTGTTCGTCTTTCATAAATCTAAGAATTTCACCTCTAACTATAAAATATGAATGCCCCCGACTGTCCCTATTAATCATTACTTCGATCCTGAAGGCCAACACAATAGGATCGAAATCTTATGATGATATCCTATGTTGGTGTATCCAGAGCGTAGGCTTGCTTTGAGCACTCTAATTTCTTCAAAGTAACAGCACTGGAGGCACGACCCGACCAATTAAGGCTAGGAGTGCATCGCCGGTAGAAGGGACGAGGCAACCGGTGCACACTTGAAGCAGATCGGCCGACCCAATCCAAAGTCCAACTACGAGCTTTTTAACTGCAACAACTTAAATATACGCTATTGGAGCTGGAATTACTGGGGCTGCTGGCACTAGACTTGCCCTTCAATGGATCCTCGTTAAGGGATTTAGATTGTACTCATTCCAATTACCAGACTCGAAGAGCTCGGTATTGTTATTTATTGTCACTACCTCCTCGTGTTAGAATTGGATAATTTGCGCGCCTGCGGCCTTCCTTGGATGTGGTAGCCGTTTCTCAGGCTCCCTCTCCGGAATCGAACCCTAATTTTCCGTCACCCGTCACCACTATGGTAAGCCTCTATCCTACTATCGAAAGTTGATAGGGTAGAAATTTGAATGATGCATCGCCAGCACGATGGCCGTGCGATCCGTCGAGTTATCATGAATCATTAGAGCAATAGGCAGAGCCCACGTCGATCTTTTATCTAATAAATACGTCCCTTCCAGAACTCAAGATTTGTTGCACGTATTAGCTTTAGAATTACTACGGTTATCCGATTAACAAATACCATCAAACAAACTATAACTAATTTAATGAGCCATTCACAGTTTCATAGTCTGAATTAGTTCATACTTACACATGCATGACTAAATCTTTGAGACAAGCATTTGACTACTGGCAGGATCAACCAGGTAGCATTTATTGGCGACATAACGACCCGCACGATCCCCGACATCGATGAGACGAGAGGCTGAGACGGGTGAGGAGGTTGTTCTTATCAAGCACGAGCGGCTCGAACAGGGCGATCGCAGGGGCGGAGGCCCCCATGCCAACATCGCATTCTGCATCCAAAAGCACAAGTGATCACGCATGGGCTAGTTCGGCGGGAGTCCACTCGACTGGAACACGGGCGCCAATGCTAGGTTCGCCCTGTGCCCCCGAGGAAGCCCGCAGTGGAGAGGGACAACTTTTCATTTGAATTCCACTGAAGTGGGTACGCAGCACAGGAACCCCACCTCGCCACAAGGCATCCAGGGCCTTGGGCTGAGAGTGATGGGGGTAGCGGGCCGACAGTTCGGTGCACCAGTATGGAGCCTGCTGACAAAGACAGCCTGATTACCGCTCATGCGACACCGCGTACACACGACAACAATCCCGAGAAGCGAACCACGACCACAAGAGCAAGTGGAAACACCCGAGCGAGATCGTGCCCGCACCGTTGGACGCGAAGGATCTCAAAGGGACAAGCAATAAGCCAAACGTGAAGGATTTCGAAGGGACAAGCAACAAGCCACGGGGGGACATGACAGGGAAAATCATGCGGGGGGCCGTATGCCTCAGCTCGGAAGACGGAGGCCAGGCCTCGACAGCGGGCACGTCACGCCACGAGGTCAAGGATGGCGAGGAAAGCCAACACATAGGTGCGAGCACGGTAATTTAATGCCATGACCACGCCAGAGTAGAGCTCTCCTTGTAATGCCCGAGCTCGGCGGTCCGCACTAGACACATCGGTCAGGCCTCCAACTTGCGAGCACGGGCAGCGACCGCCGCCACCATGACGTCGCGGCAAGCAGACGGGCATGTAGCAGCTGCCAACACCTTGGCACAAGCACAATAAATGAATGCCACGCCCACGCCGTGGATAAGTAGCTCCAATGCGCCTAACGACTTGAAGCGGGTCCCGAAGACGGTGGGTCTGATGTTATGATAGACCCAAAACACTTGGGTTCAATGATTAGCCAAACCTAATAAAACATGTGCCTGGCAAAATGCCAGACCCAACATACTTGGGTTCAACTATCATCTGAACTCAAGGAAACATAGGTCTGGCGAGATGTTGGGCCCATCATACTTGGGTTCAGCTGTTAGTTGCCCAAGAAAACATGGGTCTAGCAAGATACTAGACTCAACATACTTGGATTCAATCGTCAGTTGAACCCAAGAAAATATGGATATGATAAAATATCAAATCCAATATTCTTGAGTTTATCAATTAACTAAATCCAATGCAATATACCAAGTCCTTTGTGAATACCTAGACTGAAAGGGTTGTGAATTTGATAAACTGTCATGTCTTTTAACCCAGGTTGGGTTACATCTCAAGTCTTGAGTATCTAAGACTAAGGAATCCTACTTTTAGAACAATTACATAAATTATTTATATATGAGGCAATGATCTCCTTACACTTATAGATGTACAAAAGATATCTTAAGGGACCTACCATACTTACTATCTCAATAATAATATGTAAATGATATTTGTTTCTTATTAATGCCATCGAGAGCAAGGGGCTTTTAAGTCCTTACCTTCTCTAAAAAAGATAAGGTTCAAGGGGTATAAATACTCGCTGAACCATCTAGGTAAGAGGTTCAAAACCTTATTATTTCTTAATAGCTTGCATATATTTTAGAGTATTAACTACTCTAAAATACAAAAACAAACATCACTTGTTCTTGGAATTTAAGACTTTAAAGTTATTTATTGTTTTTCTTCTAAAGTTACTCATTTTATTATTGAAGGTTCTTTAAGCCTTTTTTATTGAGATTGTTTTTGCGGGTATTTAAAATTTTTATTATTAATTTGGTGTTTTCTAAACTTAAAAGAAAAAAATATATCCAATATCTTTATTAACCATTATCCATGAAGAACTGAATAACTTAAAACATTGAAATGAATTAAGTTGCTACTTTTAAAGTCTAAAAAATTACATACTCGTTGCCCAGACGGCCAAAACATCGTTGTTTGGCCTCCTATCTTCTACTTAAAATGCTAATTATTAAAGGAAAAAAAAGGAAGAATAAATCTCAACCGTCCGAATCAATCAAATTTTCTTGTAGTCAATCATGACTCTGAAACTTGGCCCTCAACTTTTTGGCCGGATAATATACCCCAAAACGATTGTGATTTTTATTTCTTCATTTCTTTTCTTCAAGCAATGAACCAAAGCTTTCACTATAGTGTAAACCACTCACACAATTTCTGAAACATATTGCATAAACTCATCATCGTTTTCAAGACCAGTCATTGTGTCAGGTGACAAAACAACCTCAAGATCAACGCTCCCATTTCCATCTCTCCCAGGAAAAGCTGATATCTTCCCATCAAATTTATTGGCCCTACCACTCCTCACAGCCAAAGGTCGGCCCCACCCAAAATCGTTATCATACATAGGGAATCTTGGAGAACTTCCCATGGTGATTGATGCACCATCAAGATTCCCCAACGGAAATAACCGCGGCTCCTTTTCCCAATTTGCTATACCTTTCCGCACCGTACCATCACCATGGGCGACGACGTTTTTGTGCAGCAAATCAGCTCCAAAGCTCAGATCCTTAGATAAAAGCTTTCCAGCCAAAGCAACGGTTGGGATGCTCTGAATCGCGTTGCCAAAGTAATACGGGTCCAACCGCGGCTCCAGCCGGTGGCGGCAATTCACAGCCATACGAAACGTCGTCATTTTGGAGGGCGATAATTTCCTCGCACGTGTCACGGATCTCCACAGCTGCGCGCAAAGGGACTGAAACGATGAAATCTCTGCCGTTTCGTTGTTCTTTAAGAAAAGTGGATCTACTTTGCCATTACTTAAACCGTTATTCCCGTTACTTTCTCCGTTAACGATTTTCCAACAGTCGTTACTTTGCTTTCCGAAAATCTCTGCCGAATTGGACCTAAAGTTGTTAGCTCTCAACTTGAGCTTGAGAATTGCATCTCTGCTAAAATGGAAAATTCTCTCCCGCAATGGCTCGTCGCCAGAAAATGTCACCTTAGGTCCACCGGGGGGGAATTTAAGCACCGCCGGTGAGTTAAGCATGGTGTTGCGGGAAAAGTCTGGAGATTTAGAGATTTTTTTAGATCCTTTGCAGATTTCAGCGAAGGTATTGAAGAAGTTCCAGAATGAAGTGCCATCAGTGACAGCATGATTTACAGTGCACCCAATGAATATGCCGTCTTTCAGTTCAGTGACCTGAACTGCCACCAGAGGTTTAGAATGACCCGAATAACTAAGGGTCTTGTCCATTGCGAAGAACCCTTTGAAGCATTCAGGGACGTGGGTTGGAGAAAGAATGGTGTGGATGGAGAGGTGTCTTGCTTTGGCTTGGATGAAATCAACGCCTGCATCGTTGCATACAATATGGACATGGCCAGTAGGGTCAGTTTGGAGGCGGCCAGCAAGAGCAGGGAAGTGAGAAAGAGCGACGGAGAGGGAGTGTTTGAGGAATGTGATGAGGTCATTAATGGAGTATGGTGGATACGTGAGGAGGACACCCTTCTGGATGTATTGACATGAGAGCATGGGGAGGTCTGAGACTGAGAGCTTTAGGGCTTTGATGGTTGAGGATTTTTGGTCTGGGTAGATAGTACATCTTGAGACGATAGTGGTGTTGGAAGAAGAAGGCATTTTCTTCCTTTTTCCCTTTAAGGTTAATGATAGTGGACTGGACAGCTGAGTAGTGCGCGTGAGAGTATGAATGTGAGGAGATGTGGAGGGGTTTATATAGGGAGAGTGTAGGAGGAAGGATTCATGAACTTGAGGGTAGTTTCGTGGTGCTTGTTAATACGCTTGCTTCACCGCATATCCATTTGTTTATGGCCTTTTTATCAACAGGAGGTGTATGGGTGGGTGAGAGGAAAGAGAGGAGACATGGTGGGGCATGTGTTGGATTAGTACAAGAAGGCTTGCTATTTAAGAGGTTCAAAATTACTACCGAATTTGAAGTAAACTATATACATAATATCAATAAAAAAAACTCACTATTATCACATTTACTGGTTTGGCATTATGTTGATACTTAATTAAAAACATCATTGCTGTAACAATTGCCTTTTAAACTTCGACAACAAAACTGTATAAATCAAGTAAAATAACTAGGACAAATGACCTAATTTTAATCTGACTATAGAATTAAATTTGTTATTCTTGATATGGATATATATGGACTTCGCGATAGAAATAAAAATGAGATTCAATGTCAAGTGATGAAGTTAGTGAAAATTTCAAACAAGAATGGGCTTTCTAGGTCGTGTTTGGGACTATAGTGATTGAGCTTGAATGTAAACTTTACTCTTCGGGCTCAATATTTCCTGTAAAATAGGTTTTTATTTTAGAACATGAAACATTCTAATGTTTCAGTTAGAAATTGTAGAAGAAGAAAATAATGTACATGAAGAGAAAATAGAATGAAATTGTAGGGAGTGTATTTAATTGAACGTTATGTGTTTCTGTATGTGAAGCTTGTTGAATTATTCAATGGTTGTTTGTGGTTTCTAAAACTATTGAATGATTGTTTGTGGTTACTGAAATTATTGAATAGTTATTTATGGTTCCTTGAAATGTTGAATGGTTATTTATGTTTCCTGAAATTGTTGAATAATTATTTGTGGTTCTTGGAATTGTTGAATGGTTTCTACTCATGTATGAAATTGTATGGCCTAACCTTTTTACATGGTGACTAAGATGTTTATAGACCTCGATCACATCAACTTATATCGAGAAACATGAGAGGCACTGTTACAGTTATAGGTACCTTTATGGGTGAAGAATGGAGTCTATCATTGATATAGAGGTTGGTGCTTGGTTGTGATGCATGCATAGTGGAGAGGTTGGTTCTTGGTTGTGGTGCTTGATAGACCAAAGTTAGTCAGAATTAGGTGAGGGGGATTCTAGCCATTCAGACTTGGCACATATGGCTAGTAATTGTTTTGCAGTAATTGTTTTGTTTTAATATTAGTTTTTTCATGCATCATCACTTAGGAATCAATAAAGCTAATTTTTTCAAGAATCAAATCCTCTTAGATAGTCATCTGCTTATTCCTTGACTTTCATTATTTTTAGTCATATATCAAGATTTATGGATTTAGATCTGCTTCAGATCAATCAGTATAGATTATCAATTATTAATTTTCTTACTGTAATAATGAATGCTACTAAAAAATATTTGGCCAGGAGTCTAAGCAATTCATGTTATATATAAAGTCAGAAATTGGATGTTGTAAATGTCAAAATAATTGGCTTTGATTAATGAAGAATTATTTGCATTAATGAAGATTGATTATTTTAGATTGTTAGTTTATCCAAATTAGATAAAGAATGAGTCAGGTTATCTTATAGGATATAACATGATTATTTCTGTAAATAAATAGTTTGTTTGGATAAATTATATAAGAAGTTCAAATAAATTTTATCAAATAAGATAAATACAAGTTATTCGAATATAACTATTAGAGAAGTGTTTTTGAGAAATACGTTAGTAGTTTGTTAACTAAAAAGCTTGAAGATAATGTTTATTAAAGGTTCTTATTGTTATCACATGGATATGAGGAATGACAATTAGGAGCATTTAGGGAGAGCATCACTTACAGGAGATCAAGAGTACTCAATCAGCTAAGAAGTTATACAGAGTTTCACAACATATACTCTTAACACATATGTGGAGTGTGAAAAAATTCTCAAAGATAATTGTTCACTGTAGAGTTGCTGAGCCTGCAGACTCCTAAAGGGAGTTCCTATATTAATTGCTAACAACTAGATGTTCCAGTTAGGATGGCAACAATTTGAAGATCATCAGATGTTCTGACAAGCTACTATAATAGAAGACAAAATGGAATATTTGTCTTGACAAGTAAGGTAATATAGAAACAAAGGATTCTAGGTGAAAAATACTCCTATTGTAATCTTCTAAACTGTGAAAGTTATTTATCTTGGGTTTGGCTGCCTTAGAGGGTTTTTTTTTTTTTAATCTTTTGAAAAGTTTGTAACCAAATAACTTATTCATTTAAGTTTTTTTTCACTTATATTTATTTAGCTACTGATAAGTTTTTGCAAAGTGTTAGCAAATTGCTTCTTAATATATAGAGAACAAAAATGAGATTATGAAGTGGTATCAGAGCAAGTACACTCATTCTAGAGTGAGATCTATTTTCCCTTATGAACATGTCAATTCTAATTTTACCACCGCCATTAAATGGTGAGAACTATGCCTATTGGAAGATGGGGATGAAAGTTTTCCTCGAATTACTAGAAGAGAAAGTCTAGCACTCAATTGAGCATGAATGGATCAAGCCTGAAACTCTTTTCAGCTACTGGACCAGAGATGAATTCACTTATTGTAATTGAAATAATAAAGGCCTGAATGTTATATTTATAGTAGTGTCTCGTGATAGATTTAAAAGAATCTCCATGTGTGAGATAACTAAAAAAGCTTGGGATATTCTTGAAGTTACTCACGAGGGAACCAAGATGGTGAAAAATTCCTAATTACAAATACTAACCTTAAGATTTGAGGAGATAAGAATTCCAGAAGATGAATCTTTTAATGAGTTTTATGCAAAACTTAATGATATTATAAATTTCAGGTTCAATTTAGGAGAAAAAATGGAGGACTCACGAACCATGATAAATATTTAAAGATCCCAACATGAAAGAGTTCAACCAAAGGTTATAACTATATAAAAAAATAAGGGTCTGGACACTATACATATTGAAGAATTGGTAGGTTTCTTACAAACTTATGAATCTAAATTGCCTTATCAAAAGAAAGGTAAGTCCATTGCACTTAAATCTGTTATGATAGAACAAGATAATTCTTCTGATGATGATCTTACTAGTGAACATATTGCTCTTGTAGCTAGGAAATTTTGAAAATTCATGTTTTAAAAAAGAACAATGGTAAAAATAAAAAAAAAAAGCAAAGATTGTTCCAAAAGAAACGAGTTAGAAAATTATAGTAAAGATAAAATTGAATCTATGAAAAGAGTTAAGTGTTTTGAATGCTCATTATATGATCACTTAAGAAATGAATGTTCTAGTTTCAAAAGAAATAAAAAGAAAAGCCCTTAATGTTACCTTAAATGATGAATCTAATTCTAGAAATTCTATTTCATCATCATCTGATAATGAATTTGCTTTTGTTGTTTATTTTGGTTTTGTTGATGTATGTACTGACATGTATTAAACTATCAATATATTAAGTGATTCTAACAAATACTAAATTGTTAACAGATTTAGTAGTTATGATATAAATTAAACTGTTAGTTACTTTAGTGATTCAGATATTACATGTATTATTCTTGATCATGAATTAAGCTTCCAGAAAGCTTATGGTGACATATGTAAAGAAGCCATGAAAATCAAGAAATTAAACTAGAAGTTGTTCAACAAATTGACAATTATAGAGAACGAGAAAAACAATTTGGATGAGGCTCTAAAGTTTTTAGAAGTAGAGATATCTAGACCTCTCATTAAGCTCAAAATACTTGAGAACAAGCTGACAGTGTACAAACAGACAAAGGAACAATCAATAACACAAAAACTTGATGGACTATTAAAAGCTCAAAGGATCAACACTGATCGTAAAGGTTTAGGATACATGACGCATGGAAATTCGATCAACAATATATATTAGTAGTCTCCTCTTCCAAAGTAATTATTTTTATAAAAGGTAAAATAGAAGAGATTGTCATGCCTAGAGACGAGTTAAACAAAGTCCAAACAAGTAAGTTAAAAGGTAAGTTTATTCTTACTTGTCAGCAATGTAGAATTATAGGATATGTAAAAATGAATTGTTTCAATCTATGAGATATATTTTCTAATAAGAGTCAAGATCTAGAGTATAAAATTAACTTAGTATTAAATCAATTATGTATTATAGAAAGGAAACTTAGTAAGTTAGTAGGTTGTAAGAAATATCAAGAGTTTAAAAATGCTAACAAAACAAAATAAAAAATTAGTGGGCAGTTAAGAAAAAAAGTAATATATCTAGTAGCACATACAACACTAAAAACAATGAATAATAATTCGTGGTACTTAGATAGTGATTATTTTAGACATATGTTAGGAGATAAAAGTCAATTTAAAAAATTTGAATCCTTGAGTGGAGGATCAGTGACATTTGGAGATATAAACATAATTACTATAAAAGGAAAGATAAATATTGATATTCCTAATTTACCTACTTTTCATAATATTTTGATTGTAAATAATCTTAAAGCTAATCTACTAAGCATAAGTCAATTTTATTATAAGAATCATAGTGTGTAATTTTCTAAAGATGAATGCAACATCTAAAGTTTCAACCTTAACCATCTTGGGTTGTCATAAGGTAACACTGGATGATAATAATATTTGGCATCAACGCCTTGGTCATATCAATTTTAGAGCTTGTTAGAGATCTCTAAAAGGAAAGTAGTATATGGTCTACCAAATTTATAAATAGTTAGGAAGATGGTGTGTTAAGCATGTGAGGAAGGAAAACAAACTAAGTTCAACATAAAAAAACTACTGATATTTTAACCTCAAGACCTTTTGAATTGTTACATATGGACCTAATGGGTCCAACTCAAACTGAGAGTCTAAATGGAAATAAGTATATCATGGTCATTAAGGATGTATACTTGGACTATTATATTAAAACAAATTCTGAATCATTTGGTCTTGTAAAAAAACTGTTCAAAAGATTGCAAATAGAAAAGAATCTTTTCATCTTTAAAATTCATAATGACCACGAAAAAGATTTTGAAAATACTAACTTTTTATTTTTTTTATGATGAACAAGGTATATACATCAAGAATTCTCCGCTATTATCACTCCCCAATAAAATGGTATAATCGAGAGGAAAAATAAAGTTATACAAGAAATGACTTAAACTATGCTAAATAGTAAAAAAGTCGCATTGTATATCTAGAGGGAAACTATCAACATTGTTGTACACATTTTAAACTATGTTGTGTTTAGACCTAGAACAAAACTCTCTCCTTATAAGTTCAGGAACAACAATAATTCCACAATCAAATACTTCAGAGTATTGGAAGTTCTTGCTATATCTTGAGAGATTGAGAAAACTTATATAAGTTTGATAGCAATAGTGATAAATGAGTCTTTCTTAGATACTCATCACACAACAAGCCTACAAAGTCTACAACCTACAAAATCAAACTATCATAGAATCAATCAAGAAAGATCTCGATAACAACATTGAGATAACTAAATAAACCTCATCAAAATAGGATGAAAAAGACCAGAAAGAGAGTTCTACGTATGTTTCTAAATAGGTATAAGAGAAAAAACTTTCATCGAGGATAAAACACAATCATCCTAAGAAGAATATTATTGAAAACTTAGATGAAGATATGTGGTTAAGAAAAAAGGGTTATAAATCATATCTCATATATATGTTATTTATCACATATTGAACTTATGAATGTTGAAGATGTTATACAAGATGAAAGGTGGATTAATGCCATGTATGAGAAACTAAGTTAGTTTACAAGAAATGATGTGTGAGAACTAGTTCCACATCTTGATTGTCACAACATAATTAGAATCAAGTGGATATTTAAGAACAAATCAGATGAGCATGTAACAATTATAAGAAACAAAGTAAGACTAGTGGCATAAGGATACACTCAAAGTGAAGGGATCGATTTTTATGAAATATTTGCACCAATAGCTCATTTAGAATCTATTCATATATTGTTTTCAATTTCCTATCACTTGAATTTTCAAACTATATCAGATGGATATGAATAATACATTTCTAAATGGAGTTCTATAAGAAGAGGTTTGTATAGAACAACTCAAAGGTTTCACTAATCATTTACCTCTTAATCATGTGTACAAGTTAAAGAAAGCCTTTTATGGTCTAAAACAAGCACCGTGAGCATGGTATGGACAATTAATAAAATATATGTTAGATAACAGTTTCAAAAGAAAACAAGTTGACATGACTCTTTTCGTAAAAAAGACAGGTAGACATCTACTCATTGCTTAGATTTATATTGATAACATTGTGTTTAGAGATACTTGTGATTCATTTTCTTATGAGTTTGCTAAAGAAATGAAATCTGAATTTGTAATGAGTATGATCGGTGAGTTAAACTTCTTTTTTGACATACAAACTAAGCAGAGTGAAAATAAAATTTTTATTTCTTAATTTAAATATGCTAGAGATATGGTGAAAAAGTTTAGCATAGAAAGAAATAGTCATGCTTGTACACTCTGTCAAAATCATCTTAGATCTTATAAGTAAATGTGTTGATTCTACACTTTATAGAAGCCTGATAAAGAGTCTACTTTACATTATTGCTAGTAGACTTGGCATTGCTTTTAGTGTGGGTGTTTGTGCTAGATCCCAATCTAGTCCTAAAAAATCTCATCTTATAGCAATGAAAAGAATCATAAAATACCTTAATGCTATAATTGACTATGATGTATGGTATTCAAAAGATTCAAACTTAAGTTTAGTTGGCTTTTCAAATGCCGATGATAGAAAAAAGCATTATTAGAGGATGTTTTTATGTTGGTGGAAACTTGGTAAGATGGATGAGAAAGAAAGAAAATCCAATATTATTGTCCACTGCAGAATCTGAGTATATTGCAGCAAGTTATTACACACAACTTCTTTGGATGAAGAAGATGTTAAAGGATTATGATTTTTCTCAAAATATATAACTATTTATTATGATAATTCCAGTGCACTTTGTATCTTCAAAAAACATATACAACATTCATGAACTAAGCATATAGATATAAGACATCATTTTATTATAGACTTGGTTAAATCAAAGATTGTGTCATAAGAACATGGAAACACCGAACATTAATTGCTGACTTATTCACGCACCCTTTAGATGATCTAAGATTTAAATTTCTTAAAAAAGCCAATGGTTTATGTGACATGCCTAATTCTTAAAAAATATAAAATTTGAAAATAATAATAATAATAATAATAAAATGTATGTGTACAAAGTTTTGTTTGTGCTTGTATATGTTTTTCACATGTGACATGTTGTTAAAACAGAACCATGAAAGCAAACCTTGTAAGTATACCTAATCTATACCTTTAAATCTCACAAATTTCTTTTTGTTGGGATCAATGCAAATCTTATTTGGTATAGTCTTCACTTTTGAACACTATTTTTTGAAAGATCAAATAAAGGTATTATCTTAAGCACTATGAGAAATTCTTGTTGTTTTACTATCTATTAGGAAAAGTAAAATTAAATTAAATGTAGGTATGCTAACAATTAAGGGGAAGTAATAAGTCTTGAATTGACTAAATCTAGTTGAACCTAGTACATAAATTGTTAAGATACTCCTCTTGACATATCTTTAAGAAAAATTCAAGTGTTCACATCATTGTGGAAATAGACGAACACTTCAGTATGCATCCATTCTACTCTCTAATTTCTTGAAGAAAAAGCCAATTGCTCAATGTGAAAATAGATGAACAATTACATAATGGAAATGATAAAGTTAATCAAATATTATATTAGGAGTGAAAATCTTCTATATCAAAGCCCTAATATATAGTTTAACTTTTAAGGTATGCTCACACTTTGCTAGCATATATTTGATGGAAGAGAAAAAGATGAAGAATTTTTTTTTTTAATCAGAACTATTGTCTTTCTCACTAACACACTCACATCTTAATTTTGTCAACTAAAAAAACATGCGTTCATGAATGAAGATTGACTGATAAGCTAAATATCTCCTTTTAAAATGTCAATTATGAGTATTTCTAGGCTAGAAAATTGAGTTACTTTTTGTAGGTCTATATCTTTGCCTAAGTGTACAATTAGATACACTTGTGAGATAAACATGTGAAAATGACGTGGCCTAACTGATTTATAAAACAAAAAGAGAAATGGTTAGTCTAAGAAGTCAATCTTTTTCATAATACTGATGTGTCATCTTAAAAGAGGCTATAAGTGCATATCACGAAGCTTGATGTGAGCATGAACAAGAGAAAACAACTTTTTCAGAGCTAAATTAATGGTTTTGTTTATCAAAACACACAATAATCATTATCTCCCTCTATGTTTCTTTTTAAGGCACTCATCTCATATTTTTTCAAGAAAATCTCTTCATTTTTACTTGAAATCTTATGATAAATACAAAAGAAATTTCTAATACAAAACATATGTTTATCCTCTTCATCTTGCATTTAACCTTTCTAAAAAAAATGGTAAGGATATCCTATCTTGATCTGAAATTTATTAAGAAGTTTATTAAAAAGAATGATTATTTATTATCATCTATGCATTATATTTACATAACATATTCCTTTTCATTTATTGTTTTTTAAAATAACTAATGCATTTTCTTCATAAAGAGATGATATAAAGTAAAATCTAAAAAAACATGGAGCCTCTATTTCAAGATCTTCTAATAAGAACAAGAGACCTCATCCCCTAAAAAGACTCTAATCCAGCCCTCCAAGATTCAAAGGACAAAAGAAAGAGGCAAAGTGATTGTTAGTTCCTCTAAATCTGAAGCATAGTTTGGAAACATTGACCGCTTCACTTTCCCTGGTGTAAAGATGGCGTACCAAAACAACTTTTCCAAGAAAAACATACTAGGTGAAAGAGATGTTTTGGTAAGTGATCTTCTCGACCCTACATCTACGTTTATAGAAGACATATTTATGAAAAAAAAAACAATGGGGTAAATTGACTGAAGGAGCATCTGCTCTATATGTTGAAGAAGTTATGAAGTTTTATGTTAATTGTGAGCCTTTCAATCTTAATGACCACTCCATTACTTTCACTATTAGTTGTCTCCTGCTATCATTAAAAAGTTATATAAGCTACCTGGAATCATAAATCCTGACTTTTCCTATAAAGGAATATATAAGCCCCTTCAAAGGCTCAGATGAGAGATCTATTTGTTGGCCCTAAAGGACTAAAATGGTCAGCTAAAGCACATAGACTGCTTATGAACATTATGCTACCTCCTTACTGATTGTTAGCAAAAATTATGCTAATAAACCTCTGGATTACTCGAAGACATACTGAACTTACAATTTAGAAAGCTTAATTTATGTATGTTATTACTATTAATGTTCCTATCAACCTAGCCACTCACTTATTGATATCATACAAAAAAGCTATAACTGATAAGGACGTGAGTCTGCCTTTTGGTGGGTTGATATCAAGGGTAACAATCATGGCTAAAGTACTATTTTATGATAGTGAGCCGGAAACTCCTCAAACCAACCCCCTACTCCCTCTTTTAGTTGAATAATTGCAAGTACTATCAAACATGTTTGAAAGTTTTACTGGTAAGTGGGAACAAAATATTGATGATATTGAAAAGTTGCTAACAAATATGCAACAAGATATTATGCATGTTAATGATAGAATTGTTCACCTTGATCTAGATATCAAACAACTGCATCAGTTTATTATTAGTGAAGACGAGGACTAGGATTGGAGCCAAAATAAAAAGGAGACAAGGATGCATACAAAGAAAAGGAAGCAAAGCAACCAGCTAACCATCATAATATTTATTTTGCTTTTATGGAATTTTACTCATTGTTAATTATTAATGAATATCAAATATCGAATATTCTAGTCTATAATAACTAGGATATGTTTTGTAGCATAAAAACTTCTATGTTGAATACGTAATGAACTTTGAACTTGATGCATGTAGTTGTATAACAATATCTGATGGATGATTGTTTTTGAACATATTATGAACTATTAGGATGCAACATGCTGCATGAAGTATTCTTTGAATATGTTATGAATTGTTTACATGAAACATGTTAGGAATTATTAGAATGTTGTTGCATAAATATTATTAAATTTTCTCATGCTATATAACATTGGTTCAATTATGCTCTTAGGTATACTTTAATGAAGTATTTATTTATGATTGAACTATCTGAACGACTGTCATGCTAATTCATCCTTATGATGTTTTGTCATAAATCAACCAATTGGGGAGATTTTAGATGTCAAAATGATTGACTTTGATTAGTGAATGATTATTTGCGTTGATCAAGATGAATTTGTTTAGATTATTAGTTTATCCAAATTAAATAAAGAATTAGTCAAGTTTATCATATATGATATAGCGTGATTATTTTTGTAATTATCTAGTTTGTTTAGGTAAATTATATAGGAAGTCCAAATAAGTTTTATCTAAAGAAGATAAATATAGTATGTTAAGAACGTAACAGACTAGGAAGCTTTGAGATAATTTTTTATCAAAGGTTCTGATTTTTATCTCATGAATGTGTATATAAGGAAGGATAATTAGAGGCATTTGGAAAGAGCAGCACTTGTAGTGGAGCAAGAATACCCAACAAGTTAAGGAGTTACACAGAGTTTCGCAACTTATACTCTTGACATATGAGTGGAGTGTGAAGAAAATTCTCAAGAAGAATTGTTTGCTGAAGAGTTGGTGAGCCTGCATACTCATAGAGAGAGTTCATGTGTTAACTGTTAGCAATTGGATGTTTTAGTTATAGTGTTCTTGCAAGCTATCGTGGTTAGAAGAAAAAACATAAAGTTTGTCCTGATAAGGTTGTATAGACTTAAAGGATTTGTAGAAAATACTCATCTTATAATCATCTAAACTAGTGAAAGTTGTCTATCTTGGGTTTGGTTGTCTTAGAGGGTTTTTTTTTTATCTTTTGAAAAGTTCTTCAAAAGGTTTTTTCTTCGTAACCAAATAACTTGTTCATATAAGTTTTCCGCACATATATTTATTTAGTTACTGATCAATGTTTGCAAAGTGTTAATAGATTGTTCCTTAATATATAGAAAACAAAAATAAGACTATTAGATGTCAACGAGCTAGATCAACATGAAATAAATATGGAGCTATTATGAGTGCAAGTTGTCATTGTGGACAGAAATTAAAAGAAAGCATTTATTTTTGGAATTTCAAGTTGATTGCCAAAATATTATTTTCTAAATTTGCTGGATCTCTTAGGGTCTCTAAAATCTGATTATGTCAATAAAAAAACAAAGAGATCATTATCTTTTGTAATATTTGATTCAAAATTGAATTAGTACTTTAGCCATCACTTATTATATATGAAAACCAAAAGCATGCAGTATATGATAATTAAATCGATGGAAACAACACCAATAACAAACATATAAAAAATAATTAAGCAAATTTTAGGTCAATTCCTTAAAAAGAAAAATCACTACAACCATGTAGTAGGAGTAATTGCTATATATATTGAGAACCAGAAAACATTGTATTTATTAAAAATAATACTAAAAAGTCATTTTTAAATTTTCATCCAAGAATTTAAGCATTTAAGCTTAAATAATTAACAATATTGGTTAAATTTTGGATGTATATGTTGAAATTTTTGTTTTAAAACATTATTAATATGCACATTTAATAATGATTAAAATGATTGTGGGTGAATAAAAAATTAATTTTAAACAATTATTAGTTGACATGTTTTTGTAAAACCAAAAAACTCCATCCCATATAGAAAAGAAATATGATTTTATTGTTGCTTATATAATGGAAAGGTAAAAAATTAAAATTGACTCCAAATAATTCATAAGTTTTTAGAGAAGAAATGATCTAAGTAAAATGGGTTTTGCTCTTAAGCGGACTACAAAAAAACAAAATTAATTTCTTGCCCATATATTTTTAGCTTTGATTTGGGTTTATAATTCTTTGATCCATAAAGAATTATTTTTTTATCAGTCCATTAATTAGTTTGTCTAGTCATTAGATAAAGAGTCTGAACAATTAGTCTTATTCTCCATCTAGATGGTTTTTTCAACATAAAAAAGTCAAATTTAAAGCCAAAATTATCAAGCATAATATTGTTTTATAACAATTAATTAAGGCTGATAATTTCTCATAATTTATTCTGGCAATAACTTGAACAAATATATATCTGTTTTGGTTTCAAAATCCTTTATAAAAGAGAGTTGAATGAAAAGTGTTTATGTTTGTTTTTTTAGACTCTTTTGCTTGACAAATTTTAAGAATTTTAACACTCTTCTTCACTTTAATTTTTTGGATAATTTTCTCAATTTTTAAACTATGCATGATAGTATTGTATTTCAATATCTTATATAATGTTATATATTTGTTTTGATTACAAGTTCGCTTTGAAATATATATTATGTCTATGCTTACCCCTCTAATAGTTTTGTACAATAGCATAATTAGCAAGGTAATTGAATGCTATATATACTTGAGATCTTAAGACTCGCTGGCTGAATGATTAGCATAATTAATTACTCACAGAGATCGGATCATAAACAAGTTTACAAATACGTTAAAGCAAGCTTTGCTCTAACTAATAAAGTGATGGGTCACCAAACAATATCTCCCACTAACAATAGCAGCATGTGCTCTAATCCACTTCTGCTTGTTCCAGGAAATTAAGTTGATTTCCATCTTTAAAATGCTCAATTGACTGACAATATTTTCACTGCCAAACCCCTTGAACTATTTAATTGATATGACATGACTAATGAGGTTAAACGTGCGGCAAATAGTTAACATATTAGAAGCAGCAATGGCACGAAGATTCTCGTGGCTACAGTCCATTTATTTTAAAATCCTCACTCACACTAATTAATTTCATGTTATTCTATTCTTCTCTAATCATTTATGGGTTAAGGCTAGCTCCAACTGTGTAAGACGTTTGTCAGTACTAAAAAGAATGATTAGCATATCACCAAATATTAATTAGCAATAACTTCTTTTCCATTTTATTTTCTAGCTAGCGATCTTCCTTGCTCATGAAAAAAAAAACCCTTAATTAAGCATGCATGCCGGCCCTTTGGAAATTACTTTTCAAGTAGCATGAACAGGGATACATTTCGAAATAGTATTTTTCACGAACGATGGCATATCCGTATTGGTTCACAGGTAACCAACAGCAAACGTCAGCCAATAAGGCTGAATGAGTTGCCGATCCCCTGTTGCTCAAGGATTAAATTTAAGCCCACTTGTGTGTCTCCATGATTTTCATATGAAGACACAAGTCGATTGGAAAGACTACATGCATGCATCTAAGGGAAGACTAACGTTGACTATGTTTTAAAGAATATGTGCTACACGAGAAGGGCTGCCTACTGCTGATCATGGAGTCACTAATTCCCTAAATTATTTTCGATCAAGCACTTAGCTTCAGTCAGTGTCAAGGCATTCGTCGTTCTCCAGCCTTTTAATCAAGCCTGTCGAGTGTAGCAGTAACAACCAAATGTGTGTTTTTGGTTGGCACTTGGCCCCTTGGCCAAATGGCATCAGCTCCCAGGACCGCAAACGTTCTCAATTTCTTTGTTGAACCTGGACAAAATCTATAAACGAAAGTAACAATGGGTTCAATGTACGGGTCTTTCTGAGTATATATAACACTATAATTGTTTAAAATCTTAGCATTGACCATCTAGCAGAATTGGAAACTTTCATTTCTTTCCCCCACCGTCCATCAACTGTGCTTTCAATTTGACACAGATTACACATGGAATTTGAGGATTACATTTTTATTTAAAAAGTATATATTATTACCACATATACTGAAAAATATGGGGCAAGGGTAACGTTTATAGTTTATATTAAGTGTTTTTTTTTCATTTTTGACCATTCTTCTAAGTTACAATAGCATGATTTTATATGTTGTTAATTGTTTTTTTTTTACTTTACATTGTCTTGTATGTGCAAAGTGTCGTAAAATAAAACTTTATCTGTAATTTAAAAAGGAATTAAATGACAAATAACAAAATTTAACAAAAAAAAATTGACACATAAAACCTAAATTTGTTCTCCAAGGTTTTAGGTTAGCTATTGTTTGGTGTATATTATATTATCAGTTCATTTTTCGATCTCAAACTTTAATTTTTAACATTTCATTCATTTGATGCCGAAGAGAGAGAAAATTGCTGAAAAATATTAAGAAGAGAAAAAATAGTCGGATGTCAATGTAGTGGTGGTTTATTGCTGTCATGAGACGACAATATCGGGTGAATTGAATAGTGATGTAATGTGCAAATCACACAAGGAAATTAGTCTAGTGCCTAGAAAGTGTTGTATTGCATTTCACATTTGATTCATGTTTTGTAGCTGAAACCTGTAAAATCAATAGAGACAACATCCCTAGAATCTCTTGGTGTGTCTGGGTCAATTATTTACACCGATGTTATTGTTAAAACTAAAAAAGGTAGGGGTGATTTCTGGTGCAGATTGAGAGGTTGGTTAGACGAGAAAAAGAACATTGGATGTTGTTAGTATATGTTTCATATAATCAATTGATTGGTTATATATGATATTGTCTTTGTTTATGCAAAACTTATTTAATATTAATAAATACATTATTTATCTTTAATATTCATTTATGTTTGATTAATGGGTCTAGAGTAAAAACAAAGTCATTGGGTAAAAAATACTTTGCAAAGAAAATGATAAAGTTATGGTTATGAGATGCCTATTGTATCAAAGTATTATTCTTAAATATTTCAAAACAATGGTCTTTTAAGACTAAACAATAATTAGAGTTGTTGAACTCACACATATTATATTCTTTTTCTTTCTGAAATGAAGCAATTGTTCTCATATGCTAAGGTATAAAGGATACATATAACTAATATATATGTACTTATCAAATGACATGTATGCTAAAATGATCTGCATGAGAATTTCAAATGGAAAGATCACTTGTATCTTTGAAAAGCCTCATATGACAATTGTTTGGATGATTCTTAGACTTAAAATTACTAAGTTATCTTGTATTGAAAATGCAATGCTTTGGTCCTGACTACACATTTTTCTAATTAAAGGTGACAAAAAAGTAGAGACTGGGTATAACATGAACTATATGAAGGTATTTGAGTGATCAAGAAAGAATTCATCTAAGTGAGTTAAGAAAAATGTCCAACGTGTTCTCGAATATTGTTCATTGTGAAATCTTTGTGCAACGTAAAATGAGATTTGAAAAGAATTTTTAATTTTATTCAAAAAATCAATTAATATAGTGTTAATATAGCAAACACACTTTACTCTAATATCTAAATTGAAACATTCTTGATAAAGAAATAATAATTATATTGAGAAACTAGTTACTAAAACGTTAAGTCAAACCACTTATGATGTTTCTAATATTTAGGAGATCATGACACATTGCAGATATTTTACTTGATTATGATTTATATTTGGGTCAATCATTAGAAATATAATGGGTCACACACATTAATAACCATTTTCAGAAACTAAAATAGAATGATTAATCAAGTGTGACTTGATTGTAAATAAGTTTTAGAAATTAAAGATTGAAATATAATTAATACATGATATTGATTACAATTCTAGACTTAGAAAAATCAAGTAGAGACTTGATTGAATATTTTTTACAAAAAATATGCTAAAATAATATATGTGATATTTTTCAGGAGTCAAAGTAATATTTTGCTATTAATTATGTTATTAGATTTTTCTTATAAATACACTATTATGCCCCATATTCTTTAAAGTAAGATCTGATGTGATTGGTAGATAAGTATGTTATAGAACATACGATATAGAGAAACACATGGAAAAAAAAAAGCTAGTACTCAAAGACATAGTGATCCCTCTCTTTTAAAAAGGTTTAGGAGATTTATTACTTATGGTTTGCATGCATTATTGTTAGATGCTAGATACTTGGATGACTTGTGGTTTGCAAAATTCCAGTATTGAAGAAGTCAATCAAACCTTAAAAAGAAGATCTAATCTTCATGTATGTTTTGTATAAACTCTAAACAATCATAAATTATCTAACAAGATCCTTAGGACTCCCGAGAAAATATAAAAATTTCGTCTTGGTTATGTATAAAAGTTTTGAAAAACCCAACAATGGTATTAGAGTCATCATTTGATAATTATGGTTGTTGACTGCATGTTTTAATTATTATTGGCATAAATTGTGAATTAATTTCAAATTTAAATTTTTTTTCCCAAAGTTATATTTGTCTCACATGTTTTAATTGATATTGATGTTAATTTTAAATTTATTTTATGTGCAAAATAATTTTGTCAAAGTTATTTTTTCTCTCCTGATTTAAAAAAAACTATTTTTTTCAACTATTGTTCTGCCCAGATCTGGCTAGAAATTTTAAAAAAATCATTTGGGATAGCAACTCCACCATTGATGGCATAAGATCTGCTTGGCACGACTAGTCTATGCTATGCATACAAGCTAACTTGTTGTTGCCCCACTATGCACAATGCTTGGTACGTTGCCATCCTAGCTTGAGGATGCCTCTTGCAATCTATATACCTTATTACAATAGGGTATTTTAGGAAATAATTACAATTATATCCCTCTATAAATAAAATTTTAATTCTATATTAAAATTAAAACCATAAATTAAATTAATTATTGAAATAATTTTTCTAATTAAATTTAGTTGAATTAAAGTGTTTATTTTTTAAAAAATATATTATTTATGTAATATCCTAATTTAGGATTTAATAATTTTTTTAATTAAACTATTTTAGTAAAATAGTTTTTTTCTAAAATAAAGAGAGTTTTTATGCTAGGAAACCCTAATCCCCACATCCCTCCAATCTGTTTGTATCCTCTCAAAAAAATAATAGTCCTTTCCAATGTGAGCAGTCTACATTTAACTAAGTTGAACTTGTCTCTTCACAAAATCTGTCTGCTGATAAAGTTTATAGATTGTATTAACAAAATCGTATCTCTCTCATATGAGATCATTTTTTGCTGAAATTTGTTATGATGATAGATCTTTGCGTCAGAAATCCAATAAAAGTTTGTTTGCATCAAATGGATTTCTCTAACTCAAGATATTCAAGTTGGAATAGATGAAGGTCAAAATTGGTAGAATGTGAAACTTGTCTTTGAAAGCTGTGATTTCCTATCTTTATTTTTTTATTTTTCTTGACATATATGTATAGAAAGGTAAGAATGTTAGCTTCACAATGCCACTGCAATTACTTCATTTCGACCCTCTACAACTTAAGTTCTGCATAAAATATAAATCAGATGTTAAATTTGTCAATATTCGACACAAGTTGCAACATGGTCTGAATTTTATCTTCAATTTACTCCTTTTCAAATGTCACATCCAAAGTGTCTTTAAATCATAAAACAAAGATTATCAAGGCATTTTATATATTAGACATAAATAAAATACTACATAAATATAGGTAAAACTATTAAATAATATGATTGCATCAATATATATACTGAATTGACCAGCATAAGGATTTCATATGGAAAAATAATTTATATCCATGGAAAGACTTATGTGAAAGTTGTGTAAATGATCCTTAGACTTGATATCACTATCTTATTTTGAGAATGCTATGTTTTGATCTTGACTACATATTGTCCTAATCAATGGTAACAAACAAGTAAATATAAGGTATACCATGAACTGTATGAAAGCATTTGAGTGATCAAGAAAGGATTTATCACCCTAGATGAATTAGAAAAAATATCACACTTGTTCTCAAATAGTATTGATTGTAAAATTCTTGTGTAAGGTATTGAGAACAAATATGATTTGATAGAGCAGATACACTTCATACTATAATGTCTAAACAAGTACATTCTTGATGAAGGGATAATAATTACATTAAGAAACTTGTCACTGAAAGGTTTAGTCAAATCACGTATGACTTTTCTAATATTTAAGGGATCATGACACATTTTTATACATTATACGTGATCTTCAAATATAAATAAATTAACTTGTCGAATTGATAATAAATTAAATTATTTAATTTATTTAATCTTATTTTATTTACTATTGTTATTTATATATGCGTTAACTTATTATAAACCAAATGTGTCACACACATTAAAAATCATTGGTTAAATATTAAACAAAGATGAATAATCAAGTGTGACTTAATTACAAATAATTTTTAGAAATTGAAGACTAAAATATAATTAATACAAGGGATTACAATTCTCGACGTATAAATTCAAGTAGGGATTTGATTGAGCAAATTTCTAAAATTATTCTAAAATAATATATGTGATATTTTTCAGGAAGAAAAATAAAATTTTATTATTAATAAGGTTCTTGGGTTTTTCTATAAATAGATTTATATGCCTCATATTCTTTACTATAAGATCTTATGTGACTAGATAAAGTGTGTTACAAAACATAAAAATAAAGAACTAACACTCAAAGACATAGTTATTACTCTATCTGAAAAGGGTCTTAAAAGGGTCTTAAAAGGGGTTTAGAAGATTTCTGACTGATGGTTTGTATGAATTACTGTTAGAAGTTGGACACTTAGACGACTTATGATTTATAATAAACCAACTTTGAAGAAGTTGATCAAGCCTAAAAAAAATTATAATCCCTAGTTAATCTTTACATAAACCCTAAAACAACTTAAATTGTCTACAAGATCCTTGAAATTCTTAAAAATATTGAAAATCACCATTTCTGTTATGTTTATGAGTTTGAGGAACCAAAATAAATGTGTATTGCATAGAGGAGGGAAAGGGACTATCGCATGGTGGCTTTATAATTGTTTCGATATGGATGAGAAAAAACGAGTTGTTATGAAGGTTTGGCTCTCAGTATGATGGTTGGGGGTAAAGGAAAAGACTTAATGGTCTGTGTATGGTTGAATTTTGGTAAAAAAGGGAAGAAAGGTTCCGTTAAGTTTTAAGTGGCTAGGATTTTTTGTTTTGCTTTTGATTTGGGATGGCTAGATTGCTTTTTTATTATTATTTATAGGGAATATCTTTTTGTTTGTTTAGTTTTCCCCCTATATTTAAATTGTTCAGATTCCCTCAAAAACAAGGAAAAATCAAAACTAGAAAAATAATATTAAAAGATTTTTATATTATTTCCTTCTTGAATGAGGATTTTTAATTGAAAAAAATATATGGTTAAAGATTAAATTTTCCTTTTTTAAGAATCGTAGAATCTTTCCCTTCAATTTTTTCTTGAATTTTTATTTTTTCTCTCATTTGGATAATTTATTAGTACTTAAAAATGCATTCTCATTAAGGTTTTATATCATCATATTGCACTAAAGTATCATTAAATTCCCTATCTAAAGCATGTTTTATAATAACAAGTTTGATAATATAATATATCTTTAATTTATGGTAAATGCTTATTTTGAATGCAGGTATATCTCACAATTCAAAGGATTGATTGATGTGATTAACTATTGAAAATGAAGAGACAAAAAGAGGACTAGGCTAAGAGAAGAGATGTTGGTTCAATTCTAAACTGGAACACCATTTGGTTATTGGATCATAACTGGAGTTGTAGAACTCGAATTTAGGTCTACTTTATATGGATGGAAAGCTAAGACATAGACCTAAAACTTTCATGAGAGTCTAAGACTCAATTCTACCATTTTCAAGTTCAAATCTTAGCAACAACGGAGAAGTCGGAACCTGTCCTGCAGCTCAGACACTGTTCGGTTTTCAGCTCATATCTTGAGTTCTAGAAGTCCAAATGAGCTCTGGTTTTTTTTGTTGGAAAGCTAAGACAATTGCTCACAGCTTTCATGGAACAAAGGGCTCAAATTCAGATTTTAGCAATGACGTTTTGGACAGCCAACAATATCAATAACCAGCAGCCAACAATGTCAAAAACCAGCCACCAAATTAATGGTTGGCCACCAACTATTTTCTTAGTCAACCAATCAATAGTTCTGAATCCTAGCCTATAAAAGGAGACATTTTCCATGTACTTAGTCATCTTATTTTTCAGATCAAGATCATCTTCTTGCTTTCTCTCTTTGTAATGTTCAAGTTTTCTTTCATGCTATATTAATCTCTTGTTTATGTTTTTTTTCATTTCTTTTCCTATACTTAGTTAACTTATATCATGTTTATGTTCTTATGTTGTTTATTTATGTTTTTCTTCTTCATTATGTTTAGATAAGTTAATTATGTCAAGGTGAAAAGGTTTTACTAATGGTGTTAGAATAGGTATAATATAAACTCAACATGGACTTTAATGTTTATATCCAAGAAAGTTTGTTATTAGCATGTGTTATCTTTTTATCTTACTAATTCTTAATACCTTGCTTGTTAAATGGTTAATCTAGATTTGTGTTATATAACACTTGGTACATCAAATGCTTGATCCTTCATAGTTTTCGCCCGACATCGTTGTTATGATACGAACTTGATTTGTTGTTAACATAAGCTAGCAACATGAATGCCTGATGATATTTATAAGTATGGTGTTATTTAGATAAGATGATTAATATGATCATGTTAATAATTTTATAATGAGCTAATAACGATAAATCATCTGATTGGAACCTTCTTTGTGTGTGGTTTCCAATTGAGTAATAAAAAGAGTTTATATTATATTTATTTGAAATACCATTAGTGGATCCTCTAACTTTGACATCTATTTTATTATTGTTTAATCCTTACATCAATATCACTTCCCAAAACTCTCTTCAACTCCTTTTTTGTTATTATTATCTTCAAATCTTTCTCTTTATTTGTAATTTATACAATTCACCTCTCTGTGGTTCAAACCCGATCTCGTCAGGTTATTTATTACTTCGACCCTCCTACACTTGGGATAAGACATCAACTTTTTTATCGTGTCAATAATCTTCTCTTAAAATACTTGATCCTTTGTTATCTTGAAACCTTTTTCCTTTATTGTCTATTTTTTGCTCTCCAATATTTTTATTTAAAAAAAAAGAGGAAAAACAAAGGTTCAAAATGGGTTATGACACATATAAAATTTAAGAGAAAATTATTTTAGATAAATCAAATAGATCTCTTTGAAGTATCATATAACTAAAACAATTATGGAAAGATCAATCACTTTTTAAAAAACAAAGCTATTTCAATTTGTTTAATAAATAAGTGAGAGGGAATAAATTAATATTTTATGAAAAAGGATAAAAAAATAAAAACAAAAAATTAAAGTGTTAAGTGCTAATGGGTCACGCCTATGTACCTGGTCTTAGTAAAAAACACATCAAGTGTTAATTGGCCAAGCCCATGTACCTTGCCTTACTAAAAAAAAAAAAATCACATGCTTACACCTATTTTTTCTTTATCTTTTAAAAGTGACCAACACATCATCTATTAAAAAAAAAAATTCGAGCGACAAGTCACATGTAGTGGCAGATGACCGGTTATTGACTAGTCTGTTTTAGGTTACCTCGAGAAAATCAAGGTCCAAGTTTTATGCCTCTAAAAACAAATTTTTTGCTTATTTTTACCTAAATACACCTTCGAAACATAATATAAACCTCGAAAAACTAATTATGTACCCTGAAACACCTAAAAATCATTCTTAGAAAATAAAAATCAACTAAATCATAAACAAAGCACCTTGATATACTTTCATCAACATGTTTAGAGGAAAACACCACCTCCATTAAATTCCTATCGAGAAGAGGAATATATTGACACAAAGATCATCATTTTTAGTGATCATATTGTGAAAATGAACACAAAATTGTATCATTGTTTAGTTTCTATCCATCTAATTTCATTTTGCCTCCATTTCAATCCCTTTATTTTTGTTTTTGGAATTTCACTTTTAGTTTAAAATTTTGTTTTGTTCATTTCTTAGTTTCTAGGTTTTAAAGAGAAGAGAGAAACTCGCAAGAAAAAGGTAAAGGAGAGAAAAAGTTGTTGGTTGGCCACATTCTAACACATAATAAATTTCAAAATAAAAGATAAATTTTTTTTCGTGAAATGAAGATTGACTATGTAGTTTCCCAGTGTTTAATAGTTTGATCCTCTTAGTTTTAATTTTCATTTCTTTAACAATTTCAAACTTTACCTCATGAAATGAAATTATATGATAAAATAATTTAATTAAAAAAAGAGAGTTGATGTATGACAATTAACTGAAAGAACCGTGAAGCATCCTAATTGTTCATATGAATAGTGACAACCACCCTAGTTGTTTTAATATATTTGTTAATTTGTTTCTTGTAATTGATATTCTTCTCGAAATACACATTATTAATCATTTTTTTTGTTCATTAATGTAGGTGGATGTATTTTCATTATAAGGTTATATTTGGTACAAGTGTTATTAGGATAAAATTTACCCTTCAACCCATATTACTTTTTTATCTATCTATTTTTTTTAATTAATATATACAAATTTTATTTTCATTGATTAGTGTTAGAAAATATTCAGAGAAATTTAATATTTAGTTTAACTAGATGTGATTTACATGAACATAAAACTAAAATCATCTACTTTATAATCTTACAGACTTAGTATTTAATTATAATTATCAAATGATTCATTCAAGAATAGTATAGCCTTAAACACGAAAAATGCATATAATAAATTACTAAGACAACACGTAATGAAAATGAATACAGAACCTAACAAGAATATTTATTATACTTATTGATGAACTTAGAAAGAATAAGAAAGCTTTGAAAATAGTTTCTATCAAGGATTTTATCATTTATTTTTAAGGCTTGATTACTTGTTACTTTGTACAAAAAAAAAATGTTTGCAATTAGTCTTACAATATTCCAACAACAATACCTTAATTAGTTACACAACTAATTAAAATCCATGAACTTAGAAAACATAATTAAAATCTCTCTACAAAATACCAGAACCTAAACTCTAGAATACTGTAAGAAATAAAATAAAGAATAGAGTAAAAGAAGGCTGAAAAAAAATAGAGGAGAAGAAATGAGAATAACTACTATTTATTATATAGAACACCTCCCTTTAACCTTTTTTGTACAAAATTTTGAACCAAAATTAGTTCTTCTAATTAATTAATTCTTGTCGTTTATTGCTTTAATTACCGATTATAAAAAAAAACCGCAGTTATTTGCTTTAAAAAACCTAATATTTTTTCTTCAAGAATAAATTGTTTCAAATAAAGAAAGACTATTAGTCAATTAATTTATTCATGTGCTAGTAAAAACTAATTCTTTTGGATGAAGAAGTTATTTTACAATAAGTCCAAACATGAGCCAACGCTCGATACCGAGCAATGCCATGTTGAGTAATCACACATGTAAGGCTTGAGCCCAAAGCCCACTTAGTCTGGAGCCTTTCCCTTTTAAATGTTTTGGTGCTCTACGAGCCTAATTTTATTTCAACTTTCTACTATATAAGTTAGCCCACTTAGTCTGGAGCCTTTCCCTTTTAAATGTTTTGGTGCTCTACGAGCCTAATTTTATTTCAACTTTCTACTATATAAGTTACAAGAAAATCTCCTAATTTTAACTCTTCAACTTTCTACTATATAAGTTACAAGAAAATCTTGTGATGTTTAAATATAGGATTGGGGGTTTTGGATTTGGATTTGGATTTGTAAAAGCATGCAAACCAAAGTTTTTTTAAATCAATTTCTCATTCATCCATAATTTATTTTAAATATTTTAATGCTCCATGTTAAAGTACTTTTATTAAATAATAAATTTCAATAAAGTCTTAACTCAAAAAGTGAGTGGATCCTATATTTAATTTGGCCTAAATAATGCCTATTAACCGTATTTTAAAAATAAATTCTAACAATCTCCCATATAAATTAAAATTATTTGACCAATATAAATAGATTCATAGAAAGATAATGAATTGATAAATCATTACATCAAGATAGGTAACATTTTGCCTTTGAACATTTCATAATGAACAATTATCAAATTTACTCGACTAATTAGTATGTGTGATATCATGAATTATTTAGCCTTTCATGTAAACCAAGATAATAATGCTCACATAAAGTTTTTATTTGGTTCTCATAGTTGTGTTTATTTTGGCCATGCACAACTCTCATTTTCATAAGTTCTTTTAGAGAATTCAACATTTCAAAGTTCTCAAATAAATAACCATATCTATCTCTCATATAGATTATATTTCATTAAAATTATTCAACATAATTTATCCTTATTATTCAACATATTCAACTTGGTAAACTAAGATACGAAAATCATTAAGAACATAATTTATCCTTATTAGGCTACAATTAACACCCTTTTTAGGTTGCAGATAACATGTTTTCATTATAGAAATAAGCAAGGAAAATGTATTTTTGAATGCTACTAGAATGCCACATGATTTATCTGTTGAACCTATATCTTATGATCATTTGTTAACTAGGTAGGGTTATTATCATGACACTTTTTCATCTTTAAAGGTATACATCAAGTGTGAAGACATATCTACTAATGAACTTCAAATCCTAAGTTTTGTATATCCAATTCATATTATTATACCTTCTAGTATAGTCGAGTACCAAGTATAGTGCAACCTAATAATCCAAGAAGTGCATAAAATATTTGATTATCCTATTTATTTCTTTTCAATTATCCATACTTGAATTATTGTTAAATCTACTTAGCTTACCAACTGAGTATGTAATATTTAGTCTTGCACAGTTCATAAAATACATCAATCTTCTAATTATTCAAGAATATTATAATAGATTTATTCTCAAACCTTTATTTTTAGACAAATTTACACTTATTTCTATAGTTAATACTTTCTTAGTAGACTTGATTGTATATTCATTGTTGCCGAAAGTTGACACATCATTCATATATAGATATATAATGAGATATACAATGATATAACATTTATTCGTGTTTTTCATATAAAGACTTATATCAACCTTGTTCATTTTAACCTCATTTGACACTATAAATTTGTCAAGCTTTTCATGATAATTTTTAGGTGCTTATTTTAAACCATATAATGATTTGATAAGTTTACAAACTTTTATTCATGTAATTTAACTATAAACCCCTCAAATTGTTTCATATAGACCTTTGTGTTAAGTTCATCATTCAAGAAAGATGTTTCCACATCCATTTAACATATTTCAAGCTTATTAATGTCTAAGATGACTATTAATATTTGTATAGAATTTATCCTTAGCATAGATGAATATGAGTTAAAATAGTTCACACCTTCTTGTTATTTAAGTCCTTTAACAATAAGTATTACTTTACATTTATCAATAGTTTCATAAGCTCTCATCTTTCTTTTTCAGATTTATTTATGGACTAATGGTTTACTTCTTAATGGAAGATCCACTAGTTCTCATGTGTAATTTTTTAAAATGAATTGAAATTTCATAGTTGACTGTCTTTTTCTTTCAATTGGAGGCTTCAAAATAGAATATTGCCTCATAGTTGTTTTGAGGTTCATTTTGAAACAAATATGTTTGAAAATTTGGATAATTTTTTTTTTCTCTTACTCTTTTTGGGATCAATTTCATCATCTTCTATTTGATAATAACTACATGAGCTTGTTTCATTTATCTTTTGAAGTAAATGAATTTCTTATGCTTTCTTAAAAGGAAATGTATCTTCAAAGAACACAATAACTCTTTATTTTATTATGGTATTAGGATAAATATCTTCAATACTTGACTTGTGTTTAAGAAATCGATATAAATTACAATCGTAATCATATCCACTGAATACAAAATCCATAGTTATAAGTCTTGTCTTGACATTTTTAGAATTAGGTATTGCCACTTTTTTTCCTAAACAACCCTGCCTGTACTTTAAGGTATTTGTAGAAAGAACTTCTACCTTTCCATAACTTATATGATATCTTTTCTAACTTCTTATGAGATACTTTATTATATAGTTGTCAATCAAAATTGGCTCCTCCCACAAGTTTTAAGGTGCTCTCGAACTTATCAACATGACATTCATTATTGTTTTTAGATTTTGGTTGATACATTCTATAATGTTATTTTGGTGAATTGAATAAGGAGTAGTAGTTCAATAGATAATCCCATTTTAAAAACAAAAATTACCAAAAAAAGCTTTATATTCTACACCTAAATCACTTCTTATTACTTTTATTTTATTATCACATTAATTTTCAACTTCATTCTTATAATATTTAAACATTTCAAAATCCTCATCTTTGCTTCATAGAAATTAAGTTTAACAATATCTTGTGAACCATTTACAAAAGTAATATAATAATTTCCCCACCTCTATTTTGCATAAATTTTAAATTATCAATATCTGAGTAAATTAAATATAGATGTTCACTATATTTTTAATTATTTAAAAATAAGTCTTTCTAAATTTTCATTATTTGCAAACTCCATACTTATGGATTTTTCTTAAAAATTGTAGTTCATAATAACTCAAGATTAATTAATCTTTGTATAAAATTATAATTCACATGTCCTAACCACTCATATCACATATCATAAGACTCAAACAAATAAAAAAAAAAGAAGGAATTATTCTTATTATTAATGTGATTCTTGGTTACAATATTCATTACATGCATACCCCTTACCTACAAACATCTTACTTTTTATGAGTACAAGTTTATCACTTTTAAAGATCATCTTGTAATCATTTTTGCTTAACAATGAGTCAGGTACTAAGTTCTTTATAATATCAATAATATAAAACACATTGTTGAGGGTGAGAAGATTTCTGAAAGTCATCTTCAGTATGACCTTTCCAATACACATTACCTTTAAGGTTGATGAATTCCTAATATACGATTGTTTACCATCCATTTATTTGTAAGTACAAAATATCTTTTTTTTTTATGAAAACATATCTTCTAACACTAGTATCAACCCACTACTATTTAAGATTATTGACAAACTAACTCATCTCTCACACTTCATTTGAGAGGTTATCAACCTTAGTGAAATTGGTTTAAGCAGTCATTTATTTATTAAAGTTTCCTTGTTGAGTTATATTTTTAAAATCTTTAGCTAAATGTTTAATTTTATTGCCGATGAAGCATTTTCCATTGAACTTCTTGGAAATGCCCTTTCTTTCATAACAAGCTTATTCTTTTGGTTTTTATTGTTGTTTGTCATAATATTTGCTTCAAGGGTCATCAAAGAAGTGATGGATCTCCTTTTAGACAACTTATTTTTCTCTTTTATCCTTAATCTTGGAATGAAGCTTTCAACTTTCATCTTCTTACATTTAAAGTAGTTCTTAAAATCTTTTTAAAATGATGATAATTTTTCAATAATTGCTCACTTGAAATGATTTACTCAAAACCAATTGTTTAGTATGAATGTCATGCAAAATAAGTTAGAAATCTTGAATTTGGCTAATTATAATTCTTGGATCGACCATCTTAAAATAAAAAAGACTATTTATTGTGAATTTTTTCATTATAGCATTTTTAACCTTGTATTTATGATCCAAATATTTATATGATATATTTTTCACTATTGATTGAACTATATATATCATATAATTAGTTCAAATATTTCAAGATGTAGTTCTTGCATATGATTCCATACTTCTACAGATGACACTATAATGGAATCAAATTTATAATATGATAGTTTTGGTGTTTTTTCAAACAAGAACTTTTTTAAATTCAAGATAGAACAATAATGGATTGAACTTTCGAAGTTCTCACATTATATTATATTAGAATCCTCTTTATAGACTTGTCAAAGCATTGGTTACAATAAACATCTCTTTGGTGAAAAACTTTTTGATGATTTTCTATAACAATAGCCAAATTTTTATAATTAAAAATTTTTGACTTATCACATACAAGTAACAATTAACAAACTAGCAATAATTATCTTCTGATAATTATTCTTGTAATAATTCTCCTTCATTTAGTAACCTCTGTTGAGTAATGGGTCCATCTTATAATGACCACAAAAGATTTTGGATTGTTGTAGCTATTATAGGAAGAAAAGATCTCGACTTTTAAATCGAGCAATTCAAAGCCATCAACAGGAACCATGATCAGACTGATGGCTTTGAATTACTCGATTCAAAAGTCGAGAATAGAGGATTTACTTATTACCTGTTGAACTGAGTAAATCTAACCCATCAAGCAAGACTAATGATGCTTGGAAAAAAGAGCAGAAGAAAGTTTTTGGATCCATCAGACAGTGGGTTGATGATAATGCGTTTCATCGTGTATCTAAGATGCCCAAGAACTATGGATAAAATTAAAAAGTTCATACGAAAAGTGAGACTGTATGGAATAAAGCTTTTATGATGAAGTAGCTTGTGAATTTGAAATATAGAGATGGAAGGTCTTCTTCATCTGGAGACTTGTTCTTCATCTGGAAACTTGAATGACTTTTACGATTCGTTCAATCAAGTCAAAATCATGAAAATAGTGTTAGATCGATGATGAGTTACAAGCACTATTACCACTAGAACTTACAAGAAAGTTGAAAGACTATGGTTATGACACTCTGTAATTATGCTTCAAATTGTGTTTTATCGCTATCCATGGTTAAGATAACTTGTTCATTGAAGAAAGAAAACGAAGTGAAATGATAGCAGACGATGCATATGTTCTTGTAGCAGAGAATAGGGGAGACAATAGAAATAAAGAAGCTTAATGGACATAGTAAATCCAAAGGTAGATCTTGGTTCGGTAATAATTTCAACTAGATGTGGGTACAATCTATGCCGTAGTTTTGCATTATTATTAATTTAAAATATTTAGATATTGTAAGTATGTTTTGTTTTTTAAAAAAAATTTTTTGATCATGTCTCAATTTATCATCTCAATTAGTTAAATAAATTGATTTTCTATTAATCAAATGAAAAAAATTAATAACAATAGTAACCGACAAAAATTAAAAAGAAAATGATTATGATAACCTGGGAAATAAATCTTTTTTCTAGAACGGAAAATGATGTAGTTTAATTTTTAGTCAATTGAAAAATACAAAGACAAAATTGAGAAAAATAGATAAAAAACCAGCTCGAGTTAACTTGAGTTAGTATGATAGACATATAATCTAGACAATAAAGGACGAGCCAGCTCAAGTTAACCTATCAAACTTGCGTTCTAGATCATAAGATTGAGAAAATCTAATAGAAAAGAAATCAAAGAAAATTATAAAGCCAATTTTTTTTAAAAAAATAAAATTAATGTCGAACGATGAAATCAAAAAAAAATAAGTCAAAAAAATAATATCAACTTTCATTAACTTTTCAAACTCGTGAAATGAATTATTAGACCATAAAACACCGTACATGAAAAAATCATGAAATTCAATCTCCAACAAATAAAACACTAAAAAATAAATCGGGAAAACAATTACACTAAAGGACCAAAACAAAAACAAATATTAATTAAAAGAATAAGAATCAAAATCAAATAAAAAATAAATTAAAAGGCAACTATAAATTTTTTATTAGAATGTGAAATTGAAAAGAAAAATAACTCTAATAAAAGGATAAAAAATCAAAAAAATAAAGATCAAATTGAAAAAAATAATATACCATAAATTTGGTTTGAAGGATAAAATTGAAAACCAATAAAACCTTTATAAAAGGGTCAAGAAAAAAATAGAAATCAAACGAATAAGGATAAAATTGAAAAAATAATATATAACAAATTGAAATTGAATGATGAAATTAAAAATAAATAAAACCTTTACAAAAAGACGACAAATAAAAATAAAAACTTAGTATATGACAAATTGAGATTAAATGAAAAAATTGAAAAAAATAAAACTTTTTCTAAAAAATAAAAAAAATTAGAAATAAAAAAATAATACAATTACCCTCCATGAAACTAATAATATCTAAAAACAAAAACTTAATGAAAAAACCAAGAGGCTCCAGGATGCATATTTTATATTTTGTATTTAAAAAGTAAAGTAGTTATTTTATTGTGTTTTAAAAAGTAAAAAAATATGATCAAATCATTTTATTATACTTAAAATATTATAAAAGATACATATATTCCCGATGAATTTTATAATAACGAATAATTTATGTAAAAAAAGATTGAATTACCTCCCATTTCAAAATGGTAACTCCAAAATCAAGTGAATAGTAAAATGTGTCTGCATATACAGTGAATCTATTTTCCTTTAAAGTCTTTTTTATTAATTATTATTATCATCTTATCTTGTCATTGTGAAAGAGAACGTCACATTGAGAGAAATCATAGGGCATGGAAGAAATAAAAAGAAGAATCGAAGACTTAGAAAGAAGATAACGCGAATAACATTACAGCAGTAACTCTTTTTTTTTTTTTTTTAGTTTAACGTGGGTGTCCGGGCTAGCTTGCGCGTACCTCGACTAATCCCACGGGTCCTGAAGTTAACAACCATGTAAGCCTCCAGTAGCCATCATATGAGCAACCACATGGCTCGAACCTGAGACCACAGAGAGAGCAAACCTTTTGGTCCCAAGTTTTTACCACTGGCACCACCTAGATAGTTATTACAGCAGTAACTCTTGATTTTGCCGTGTAGTGGTGCTCTCGTATGGAGGGGATAGGTGGAATGTTGGTAGTCCTTGATATTCAATGGGTTGCTGACTAACAACAGCGTATTATTCTAATTCTAGAAAAAAAAAAACCAATAGTTTCTTAATGTTTTTCCTATCAAAGGATCAAATTACAACAAATATTCTCTTTCTATAGTTTCTTGATGATTTTTCTTTTTTTTTTTGTGTTGATGAACATTTTTTTAATATGATTTCTTTGTTGTTGTTGTTATGATTGGCATGATTATGTTCAGATCAATAAATATTATTGGAAAATGAACTCCTTCATTGTATCATATTTTTATTAATTTGAGAGGGTGCCCTAGCTAACCATTATTGGAGCGCAAGTATGATATTTTGCCGGAGATCTTTGGTAAAAAGCCACAAATGGAGACGACAAAGGGTCTCACATCAGCTTCGCCGCTGCCCAACACTAATAGGGACGGTGGGGACATGGTGTCTCTGTTTTCTGGTATAATCCATTGAGCATAGACACAAAATTCCAGCCACCATCGCGGTCTCTAGCTTGTCATGCCCTCTCATGCTTTCCTGTATTAACATTCAAAGCCTTCGACAAAACTTGAGTGCATGCATTACCATTTTCGTTTGGTGACCTGAGGCAGCCACATGCTCCCCCTCTCCCTCTATTTCGCGATGATTAGATTCCATTACTGACTTGTTTTCTGATGGAAGCAAGTAGCAGCCAGGTAACAGCCTTTAAATTACCACTGTTGTGTATATAGTATATTATTATAATTGTAGCATATACTAAAAAAATCTTTCCCAGATTAATTTTGTGTTCCTGGGGGCGGGTTTTGGTTTTTTTTTAACTGGGTAAATTACTGTTTTAATCTATATTATTTAGGTGTTTTTAAACAAAAACAAAGTTGAAAATAGGTTTTTGATTAAAAAAACCAACTTATAATTTTTCAGCAACAAATCTTAGTAAAAACAAACAACATGATATTTGTTTTAATTTTTTTTTTAAAAAAAATTTCAAACAATAAGTGATTCACCCCTTACATAAAAAAATAATAATAATAAAGGGCCCAGAAGTGTGGACCCTAAGCTTGAGACCCACATGTACAGGTTCTTTTTTAGGTTTAGATGCATTGGGCCACCCAAAGTTAAGCATACAAATCTATTTTATTTTTTTTAATTTATTTTCCTTTCAATTACATCCTTTAGCTTTAAAAAAAAAAAACAACTCCTTTCCTATCATATATTTAGCTAAAAAATATTATCAAACTAAATGAAGTTGATGATTCAAATTATTGGACAAATTAAACTATAAAATCTAAATCAATCTAATATATTATTATATATTATCAATTTATATATATATATATAATTTGTTCATGACTCAGCACCGAGTCTTGGCAAAATCAAACTGGCCCGTCCCTTGAGAGCAGGTCTGGCAAAGGGGCCAAATTTTGGCCGATATGATATTATATCAAACAAGTTGATCCTGACAGTTTCGTCCTACGACTCCTTGTCCAATTGAGTTACATCCTCTTGGAAAAAGCTCTTAAAACGCCAATAAATCCGACAAGTCCACGTGGGCTTACAGGAAAACTCAACATCCACGTCACCTTTTGTCTTGTCGACATGTGTCCACTGTGGCACATTATATGGATAAAGATCTTATGCCCCTCCATTTTCCACGTTTTTTTATATAATTTGTTATTTTTTTATTCAATCATTTATTACCATCTTCTTTTAGTCAAGTTTTACCATGTTTTTCTTGATAGAAAATTGTGGTCTACCTAGGTGAGCTAGTGGCATCAAGTGGCCCGTTAACCAATAAAAGCTTGGCGGCTGGTGATGGTTCGTGTTCGGCAGGGTATGATTTAGGGAGCCTACCTTGACTAAGTGCTCGAAATTTGGCCACGGTTCTACTGGCCATCAATCTTGATGCCTAATTGCTCGAAATATATATATTCTCCAAAACGAAGATTTTTTTATTTTTTATTTTCTTGTCAACACCATCAATGTTTCTGGTGTCCTTGAGATTTAAAAATCCAAAAATAATTATTATAGTGCCGCTTATCAGGTCCTTGGTGATTTTGATGAATGATCATAGGAAATCAAAAATGAATATTGGTGTATCTAAATTTAACTGGAACAAAAAAAATCTAAAAAAAATCTAAAAAAGCTTAAAAATGTCTAAAAATATTTTTATGGATTTGAGCTATCATGCCTTGGTATAATTTCTATTAAAGTGCATGAGCTTGGATATAGTAACCCAAGCTCATGTTGAGCACACACCCGAGCTCAGGCATGGAAGCCTGAACCCACCATATAGTTTGGTGCCTAATCCAGGAATCCACCCAGCATGTTAGGCCTGACACACTTAGTCGTGTTTGGCGTGCTGCCTAGATGGTGCTAGGAGTGACATGCCCAATCTTGCTAGGCATGCTTCCTAGGTGGTGATAAGCATTCACCCCAACACCGGGTAGATGGTTACATTACCCAAAAGAGATTAAACAGAATGATAATCTTGAGATTTCCTCAAGGGGTCACTCATACCATGGCAATACCTATATATAAAGCCGGTAATCTGAACATCCTCCTCTAGCTACTATGAGATGGAAATCAATTACTGTAACCGTCATTACATACCAAACTCTCGGGGCTCCCAATAGCCTAACGGATAAAGGACTAAGAAAAGGTTTGTACATGAGCATACTCAGAAGAAACACTACAGCCTCTATCAGTGTAGAGGTTCTTTCTTGTTCAACCACTCTCTATGGGGGGGCTCACATATCCCATGCCATCCTAGGGAGGACATATACCTCCCACACTCTAATGCAACCATTATTAAAGAGATGAACTTGGTCTCTCTAATGCAATAACACTACTCTTCATAGATCTGTCCCCTTCCACCTCTTAAGAGTTTTTCTAAATAAAGGCGTCGACATGAACCCTTCCTCTTAACCATTTTGAAATTTTTCTAAGTATACACGTCAATATAGGTCCTCCCTCTACCACTTAAAAATTCTAGTAAGTATAAGTGTTGCAATGTTGTGGTCGCACAAATTAATTACCCTAGCTTCAAACACAACACACAAGATAGTATAAAGCAAGCAAGGGGTCGATCCCACGAGGAAGATTCAAGTCAGATTTTTATGCTAGATGATATGCAATTTGGGGGGGTTTGAACGTTATCTAGGTTAAAGCAAAAGAAAACAGAAAACTATCAAACGAAATTTAATAAAATCAGAAAATTATCAAGAGAACAAACCTTGGTCACAAGCACACATCCACCTACAGAAATCAGAACTGATCATGGAAACGAAACATCAATTTATATTCTGAAAATTTATCTCTTCTTAACATTGGTTAGTTAACTGATCCGTCGTATAACTAACCCTAACCATCAAACAACCACAGTGTCCGCACAAGTAATTTAATTTAATGGCAGCCTTAAGAACTAGATAAGTTGATTAATCAAGAAAACATAACTGTCCGCAGTCTATGTTTTATTTGATTAAAGGTTGTCCCTAAGATTAATAACGTAGATCTGCCACAATTATTAAACTCAGTTGCTTCACAAGTTCATATACCACAACTCCGGTTTTGATATCAAACTTAGCAATAGATTGTCTATAATAATAACTTAGAGTCCGCTCTAGCAATTAAAATAAACAATCATAGGAAAAATAAGCATAGGAGAACAAACATATTCATCATATAAACTAAAAAGAAAAGGTAAAATAAATCTCACAGTTCTTGAAATCTGAAGGTTTTCGTGTCCTTGCAACCAAGAAAAAGTGTTTAGCCTTGCATATTTGTTGAACAACTAATCAAAAAGAAGGAAGAATGCATAATTTAGGGTTTCTTAGAGAAAGGGGGCATTTTTCTCTTCTTTGCTGGCTGCCCCCCTTCTCTTCTCTCATTCTTTTTATATCCTAGGAAACCCTAGGTCTCTATTTTACAAAATAGTCCTCCATTAAGTAGACTGTTTACATTTAAGTACTTCAATAACTATTTTCCTAAAAAAGGAGAAATAGCCTTGCATGAAATCTTCAAGCTTTGACTTAGAGGAGCTAAATTGCTGAAATAAAAACTTGGATATCGGTTTAGATGCTTCAGAACGTAATTTGGACTCGTTTCTTCACGAAACCTGTTTGCTGGTAGAATTCAGATGTCATCTTTGAAAAATCATATCTCCCTCATATGACATCTTTTTTTGGCTGAAATTTGGAGCGTTTATAGAAATTTGAGTCATGAATCCAACAAAATTGAGTTTGAATCAATTGGACTTCTGTAGCTCCAGATATTCAAGTTGGAATGGCCGAAGGTCAACACTGGCAGATTGCGAGATTTGACTTTGAAGGCTTCGATTTCCATGCTCTTCCTTATTTTATTTTCTTGCCTTAGATGTCCAGAAAGGTATGGATGTTACCTTTTTAATGCCACTGGAATCACTTCATTTCAACCTCTAGAGCTCACGCTCTGCACAAAACATCGACTGAAGGTCAAATCTGCCAATTATCTTCAATTTACTCCTTTTTGCATCTTTCATCCAAAAGTGCCTTCAAAACATAAAACAAAGAATATCAAGGCATTTTATATATAAAACATAGGCAAAAATTAAATGTGGGTGAAACTATTGAATAATATGGTTGCAGTAATGAGCTTACCTTTCATGGGTTCCACTCTATATACTTACAAATTCTTTTTTCAACCATGATGCATACTCCTACATACGGGCTCTTAGGTATATTACCTAGGGTTTCCACCTCTTTTTTCATATGAAGAAAGTACGATGAACTCGTCATGGTAATCGGGTATTCTTACAAGTCTTCGCGGATTTATAGTATTAATATTATTGGGGACTACTGATGGATCTAGATCTAACAGACGTAAAAAAAGCCCAAAAAACCTAAAAGGTTAAAAAATAACCCTATAGGCTCAGGCTATCATGCTCGAGCCCCACTTCTACCAAGGTGTATGAGCTTGGCCATGGTAGCCCAAGCCTATGCTAGGCATTCACCCGAGCTCGGGCATAGAAGCCTAAGCCCACCATCAAAGGGCGTCAGCCTGACATATTGAGCATGACACGCCAAGTAGGCTAGGTGTGCTGCCTAGTTGGTGCTGGGAGTGACACACGCTTTGATTTTTTTTTCTTTTTTGGTCATTTGTTTTTTTCCCTTTGAATTTTTTTCTTCTTACCTATAAAGTTGATTGGGTCACATCTAAGCAACTCTCACACGATTTTGAAACCAAACTAGGTAAGAAATCAAGTTGGGATCTTTTTTAAGTTTAACCAACTAAATTGTATTTAATGACAATGCTAAAAAATTCTCCACTACTTTAACTCTTTTTTTTCTACTTTCAAGAAAATTTTGCTTTTACTTGCAGCATAGCAATAATCTAATATAATGTTTGAAATGCTAGACAATACTGATTCGATTGGATTGGATAGGATCGAATTGGACAAATAATTATTTTATCTTGTGTATAGTGTGCTTTGGATTAGATTGAACAATTTGCTTTATTTTGTGTTTGCTAGAAACTAGACAGAACCTGGTAGACCCAAGGTTTAGACCATTCTGAGTTTAAGAAAAAATAAATAAATAATTGATCTAACCTGACCCATTAAAAACTCGGGTCAATCTATAACCCAGTCGACCCAAGATAAAAAATGGATAAAAATCAATTGATTTTTTTATTTTATTTTGGTCAAAACAAGATTGCTTTGATTTTTTAATTTGGGTCACCTCCCGAACTGTGACTCGGGCCGACCCTTCCAAGCCATGCGGACCTTACCTTAGGTTAACCTCCAAGTTGAGTTTTTAAAACTATGATAATAACCATTTTTATTTTTACATTGCTTTGGGTCAACCTAAGTTAACCATCCTAGCTCATGGTCTAGGCTTTGCCCTAGGTCGACCTCTTAGTTGGCTCTTAAAACTATGTTAATAGCTATTTTTATCTTTAAATTAACCGAGGTCAATGATCAACCCAACTCATGACCCGAGTCTAGCCCCAAGTCGACCCCCGAATAGGATTTTAAAACTATGATAATAATCATTTTTATCTTTATATTAACTCAGGTCAATGGTCAACTTAAGCCTGACCTCGGGTCAAGTTTTAAAATTATGATAATAATTATTTTTCTTCTTATGTTGACTGAAGTCAATCATCAGCTCAACCTATGACCTAGACGTAACCCTAGGTCAACTCTCGAGTTGAGTTATAAAACTATAATAATAATAATTTGTATATTTATATTGACTCAGGTTAATGGTCAACCTGACCTGTGACTCAAGCCTAAATTTAGGTTGGCCTCCTAATCAGGTTTTAAAACTATGATAATAACCATTTTTATCCTTACATTAACCCAGGTAAATGGTTAACTCGACTTATGATCCATGCATAGCCTCGAAGTTAGTTCTTAAAACTATGATAATAACCATTTTTATTCTTACATTAACCTGGGTCAATGGTCCTAACACGTGACCTAAGCCTGACTATAGGTCGACTCCTGAATCAAGTTTTAAAAGTATAATAATAATCATTTTTATTGTTACGTTGATTCGAGTCAATAGTCAACCTGACCTGTGACTTGAGCATGACCCTGATTCGACCCTAAAGTCAGGTTTTAAAACTATGATAATAATTTTTTTTATCTTTATATTGACTCAGATCAATGGTCAACCCAGCCTATGACCCGATTTTGCCCTGAGTCAACCCTTAGTCGAGTTTTAAAACTATGATAACAACTATTTTTATTTTTATGTTGACCCAAATCAACTAGATTAACCCATATGCAGAGAACGACATAAGCTTATCCTGCCCTTTTTAGTGGTACAAATATTTCTCCATTAGAATAGCCTTGGATAGGACAAAAATTAAGTTTGTCTTGTCTAGTCCATCATTGTCCATCATACCAAACACTACATAAGTGAACAATTATACCAGAGAGTGCTATCTAACTATTAATTTTGGGTGATTAGTTCTTTGTCTTTGAAATTATTGAAATTTAAGAAAATGACATTAATGGATTCAACATTGAACTAGATGTTATCAAATACGATTTGGACCAACTGATTTTATCAAAAAGTTCTTTGTCTTTGAAATTATTGAAATTTAAGAAAATGACATTAGTGGATTCAACATTGAACCAAATGTTGTCAAACATGATTTGGACCAACTGGTTTTATCAAAAAGTTGTGAATTAGATCATAGGTTAAGCTCGATTCATGAACTAATTGGGTTATCAAATGGACTATGCAAACCTAACTACATGGCTGATGGTGTAATGACTTGTTTGCTACTCGTATTAAGTTTACTCATAGTTTTAAAACCCAAAAACGACTCGACTAGTCAAATTGGAATCCAACCAAACCATGTTGAAAACTTGGCTAACTTAGTCAAAAACCCGGGTTGATTTGGTGACCAAGACATAACCCGATCAAAACTCGACCATTAATTAATTTGCTATTCTTTTTTTAAAAAAAAAACAATTATCAAAATGATGTAGTTTTGATTTTTTTTTATTTTTTTAAAAAAAATTCTGGGTCGATCCTTCTAATCCGTGACTTGAGCCTTGCTTTGAATCAATCTCGGATTAAGTTTTAAAACCATAATTTTAATGGATATGATGTAATAAAAGTCATATTTGATAACTAATAATGTACTTTCAAAACTTGTTATCAAACACATAATAGTAAAAATTGGACTAGCTAGGTAAACTCATGACCTGGATCGGTCCAGGTTGAAAAAAATAGAAGTATAAAACTTGGTTGACTTGATCAAAAGCTTGGGTTAACCCAATGACCTAGTCGACCCGGTCAAAACCCAACCCTTAATCTGTGGACTTTTTTTTTTTTGAAATAATATTTTTTTTATCATTTGTTTTTTAAATAGAAGGTCCTGACCCATGACCTAGGTCTTGCCATGTATTGACATCCAAATTAGGTTTTACAACCACGATCAAATGGATGTTATGCTTCTTTGTAAAAATAACTTTTTAAAAAGTATTTTTTTAATTTGGTTTTAAAATAAAATAAACCTTAATTAAATATTTTTTAAAATAAAAAAAATAAAGTTAATATGTTATAAAAACACAACAATACCAAACAAATACTTTGTTAAAACTTGTTAGAAATTGGATTGCTTAAAAACTATATTCAATAATCATTATCTTTTTATTTTTAAAAGGAAATATTTCTGGAAAAAACCATAAGAAAAGGCAAACTTTTAGGGAAAGATTGATTCTTAATTGGAAAAACCTTAATTTTAAAAAGAGTAGAATCTGTCTAATTAAAAATAAATTGTCAAGTGTTTTTAATGAAAACTAGACAAATTAATTAGAAGAGAAAATATAAATTTTAAAAAAGATTCAAAAAAATGTTATCTTAGATAACCACATCAAGATATATATATTTTGGCTTTAAACTTTTCTGGTGAAATACTATTGGATTTACTTATTAAACAGTAAACGTGATATTTTGAACTATTTAGTTGTTTTTTTTCTTCACAAACCAAGATAATAATGCTCACATGACTCTCCACTCAGAGTTTCCTTTGGTTTCCAAGGTTGTGTTTATTTTAGTCCTCAACAACTTCTAGTTCCATGAGTGCTTTAGAGAATTCAATTTTTAAAAAAAATCCACAAAAAAGATGTCACATTTCATACTCATATAAGTAATTCATTTATTTTTTTTTATTTTTTTCTCTTCCCCATCTATCTTCCTTCATTACAGTTTGGATCACCTAGGCTTGATATCTTAACTCATTATGATTACAATCCAGATCAACTTAATTATTGGTTGCTTATACTTTTTGTTTCTTTTTTCATACAATATTGTTGTATGGATCCCTTTACTCATCATGTCTATAATATTATATGTCATTATATGTTCCATGATTCTTCCTTTTCTTATACTAAGTCGATTTTATTAGTTTCCTCTCTATCATCATAGTCCTTGTTTTTCTATCCTCTTACTGTCGATTCTTCATGGATTTGCCCTCACATTTCTACTCTATAACCATGTCTTTTTGAGTTATCCTTTGCCTCACCTCCTTCCACTTTATATCCCTTTTGTAAAACTTCTCATACTGCTCCATCTCTGATCCCCTTTTCAGTCTCTATATATGGTTTTCATTCTTCAACTTCAACACGATCTTGTATTGTCTCCCATCATCCATTTAACTTTAGGACTCTACTCACTACTTATAGTCTCAATTTTATCACGATGATATCCCCTGGATCATATTCTCCTCCGAATCTCCCATCATGTACTCCTATACATACACAATCCTATGACTATTCATTCATGTTAGTCCAAACACTATCCTATCATCGTGTCTTTCCCTAGCCAAAGTTCACCTTATTTATTTGAACCTACTTATTACAATAATACCAAATCCCATCTTGAGTGGAATTCAACAAATATTGAATGAATTATGGATATATATTATATACTAGTTGTGCACTCGTACCGCACTTGTAAGAGTGTAATTTCTTTGTAAAACAATTGGTTCAAGTTAGTAATAGCAAAATCAAATATCTTTATTTGATGCTCAAATAATCTCTTGGGTTTTTTTTAATAAAATTTTGAATATATTTATAATCAAATCAACTAATAGTTTTTTAAAGGATTTTTTATATATGATATAGAGTGCTTTGTATCTTGAGCTTTTTTTAATATATAGGATTATTTTTCTCTTAGTTTTTTTACAGGTTTTCATAATATATCAACACTAATGGTAATGATGAATATTTTCTATTCTTCTTGTGTATTATATAGGTTAATTTTCTTTATTTGATGCCAAATATTTCAAGTAATATATTTGAATAAAGTCTCTTAGGTTTATATATGTCTTTATAATTAGACATTAATTATGGATAATTATAGTATTAATAACAAGCCAAATAAGAATCGCCCTCCAACCATCTAGGTGGTGGCCCAGTGGTAAGAGCTTGGGACCAAGAGGTTTGCTCCCTCTGTAGTCTCAGGTTCGAGCCCTGTGGTTACTCATATGATAGCCACTGGAGGCTTACATGATCGTTAACTTCAGGGCCCGTTGGATTAGTCGAGGTGCGCGCAAGCTGGCCTGGACACCCACATTAAACAAAAAAAAAAAAATCGCCCTCCACAGATTCCTTAGAAATAAATAAAATATATATATATTAAATAAGAAATAAATAAGCGCTCTTTGCAGCCCATATATATCCTTTGTCAAACAGCTCATAAATGGCAAGTTTTAAAAGATCAAGACACGCCTGCCAATACATAATTATCCTCAATATAAATAGTTGAACATGTCATATTCTTAGATGTCATTATTACACATTTTTTTGCTTTTGTTTTACTATATAGTATTATGATAAGAAACTCATTTTTTCATAAATATGTACCATTTATAATAAGTGAACCTATCAAATATGATGAATATACTCTACACTTTTTTTTTTCTTTTCTTCTTTGTGTTTTCTTTTTTCAAATAAAATTCTTTTTTCTAGCATATCTATGGATTGAGAAAGATTTGCAAAGTTAAAACATTATCATCTTATGGTAACGTGGATGGTTTCACTTCAATGATTGACTGCTCTTACGTTTATAATTGAATCTTATGGTAACATGTTAGATGTCAATAAATGGATTACTTCACTTCATGATTCTTTGGTTTTATCTTTATATTTGAGTGCAATCTTAATTAATTTTTAATTTAATATTATATTAATTTTTTGATGAATATAATGTTTTTATTTGTAGCAATTTTTTATTTTCAATTTTAAGTGAATTTCTTTTTAATATTTGATATAATATATGTTTGATGAATATAATATATCTCTATAATTGAGTAAATTATAACTAATCTTTAGTTTAATATTATATCCATTGGTTGATTAATATAATATATTTATCTATATATTTTTTAAAAAAAAGTTTAAGCTTCTTCAGTATTTTATTTTTTTTATTGATTGAATTAAAAATAGAAGAGGTTAAGTGAATTTGCCTTTATATCTTTTTTTATTTACAATTTTTTAAAAAAAAAATAGTTCTGCATGTAAATTTTTTCTCGTAAAATATTTATATACAAAATAATTTTTAATGAAGGTGGTGGTTGTGGTGAGATAACAATGGTGATAGAGTAGGAGATGGTGGTGGTCATGATGATAGTGAAGAAGGAGGTCGTGGTGCTGGTGGTGGTGAAAGAGAAGGAGGAGAAGGTGGAGATATGGCGGTGGTTGTGAAGGAGAAGGTGGTGATGGTCGTTCGTGGTATTAAAAGAGAAGGTGGTCGTTTGTGGTGGTGGTGAGATGGAGGTGGTGGTTGAAACTTGAAATGGTTGGATGATATAGTAAGTAGATTATTATTCTTAAAATATTTTACAGAACATTATGATTTGAAAATATTTTCTAGTAATAAAACTAAGTTTGAAGATTAATTGTTAAATATTTTACGGGAAATAAACAAAAGAAAATATTTTATGAAAAATAATTTACGGAAACAAACATGACAAAATCAGGAAAGCATGTTCCTGTAAAGTATTTTATGCAAAACAAACGAACTCTAATTATATTATTCTTATCAATTAATTTTTTTTTATCAAAATAACTACCCTTGTAATTCTTGAGGGAGGAGAAAGAAAGAAAAAGATCAATTAACAACAAACCATACAATTCCCGCCTACACGCGCCACTCCACCAAAAAGAAAACATGACGGTGCTTCCAACAACACGGTAAAAGGATATTTTTGGATGTTAGGAGACGCCACATGTGTCGCTGGAAGTGTGCAAGTGCCTCCCATGCACCTCCAAATATCGTACACACGACTGTCTTTTTTGTTTTTGTTGTTATATTTAGCTAAATATCAAATTACCCTTGAGATAATATGGTAATAAAGAAAAAAAACTTTTGTGAAAAGTTGAAAAATCCCCATGAGGCTAGTTTTAATTTTTTAACTAAAAGAGTATTTTGGTCATTTCACTGTGATTTTGATTTTTATATTATTTTTTATATTTGATCTTACAAAATTATCCCTCATTTTATATGATAGATAGTAATGAAAAACCATTTTGCAAGAACTAAATTGCCTTTTGATGTCAATATTAATATTTTTGTTTTTAAAGGTATTTTAATCATTTCAATGTGTTTTTAAAATGTAAAAAATCTTACTTACCTAATTATTTTGAAAATAATTAATGTATCATATAAAAAGACCTTAAAGTTTAATGTTTTTTAATCTGCATCTACAGTGTTTTCCAGTGCTATTTAGCATCTTTTAATCGCTACCAACAATACTTTTGGAAGGAAAATGAAATTTACATAATAACGAAGGCATTTTCTGAAACATCAATAGTTTTAAATGTTTTCTTTTAGAATTAAGAAGGAAAGAATTTAAGAACATAATAGTGGCAAACAATTTTAGTAATAGAAGGTGGAGATGAGAAAAAAAAGAAAGTAGATTCGACTGTCTAGAAGTCTGGAACTGGACTTCCATTAAAGGAAAAGGGAAGCATCAAGAATTTAAGAACATACAGGGAGTTTACAAGCACCTAGAGATTTCATTGACTTCATCATGCTCTATAGTCAGCAGCTACTGCTTCCTCCTACCCTGCCTGGCACTTCACTGTTAATTAGTTTTGCCTCCCATGGAAAATAAGCCCGAAATTCTGCGAGGAAAGATTGATTGATTGTTTCAATTTGCTCCCAAATTTTTTCATGGGCCCGAAAAGGGCTATCTTGCTTTTCCGAAGGCTCTCATCTTGATTACCCGATGGTATATGGGCTAGGAAAATAAAAGTGATTTTTTTTTCTTGGGTTCAATCCATAATCTATTGGGTTCATACTCTATAGTCAGCAGCTACTGCTTTCTTTATTTTTGCATTTCACTGACAAAAATAAAAAATTAAAAAAAAACTAATTAACCCTAGCTCTACCTAGCATTTTTTCCCCGTTCTCAACCTTCACCTTCTTTTCTAACCATGATTGAACTTCCTCTTACACCACAGAAGAAAGCTAGCATATTACTAGCTTCATCATATTCACTAAATAGTTGCTTAAGAGCTTTTTATGCAAAATAAAAATTAATATATTATATATCATCCTTAGCCCCTTAATTCTTAAGAATAAATAAAATAAATAAAAACACTTATAAATCCAATAAATCACATAACCTACTAATGATCATGATCATAGTTCTCTAACACTTTTAAATCACACTCTCGTAAGGGGTTGGGCACTTGTACAAATTATCTATGACCTTCATTCATGGTGATTCAATGGTATACATAAGAAAGGAATTATTGGGCTCTGATACCAACTAACGCATATGGGAGCGAAGGATAACGATGTTTGTTAGGAGTCAAAACCCTCAAAGATCAAAAAAACTATAATTATAAGGTGACATCCAAAATATTTAATTTTAATTCATCTAAATCTCACATGACAAAAGGATATTACAACCTCATATATAGAAAGAACTAAAAACTCTAATAATCCTAAATAAGAAAAATAAAATAGAAAAACTATTCCCTTCAAATAGAAAAAAAATAGAAAAGCATAATAGCGCAAAATGAAAAAAAAATCTTTTAAACTAAAAAAAAATAACTAAGAAAAATATTTATTTTTTAAAAAGAAAAGCTTATGCATCAACAAATCACAAAACAGATCCATGTAGCACTTAGAATGTATAAATGTGTTTAAGTGTAATGAATGTGAGAATTTATACTCTTATGCAAAAATATGAAGATTTTAATACGCAAATATGAGTATGATTTAGGATTAATGATTTGAAGTTGTTTTTGCTCTTAAAATAACTTGTATGTGCATGTATTAAATTTTTGTATTTAATTCCACAATAATACAAGCTGTATATATGTTTCTAGCAAAAATTATTTATTTTGTAGCTATTACTATTCCTCTAATAAATGAAATGATTGACCGGTTCAGATTGTTCAAGCTAATTGATCAATCGGTTTCTGCAGATTCTCAGATGTTCATCCCAGATGAACAAATGATTGACCGGTTCACTTGGTATGGACAAGTGGTCGACCAATTCAACTTATCTAATGTATCTAGGGTGATGAATAATCTCTTCATTACTTAAATACCTTCATATAGTTTATATTATACGCAATATTTGTCTATTCGTTACCCTTAATTAGAACAACATGTGATTAATATCAAAGCATATCACTCTATATATAAGATAACTTAGTGATTTCAAGTCTAATGATCACTTATATAATTATCACGTGAATGTTTTCATAGATATAAGTAATCTTTCCATATGGAATTCTCTTGTGAATCATTTAAGTATACATAACATCTGACAAGCACCTACATATTAGTTTCAGGTACCCTTTATATTTCAGTTTATAAAAGCAACTTCTTCCTTTCATAAAAGATTTAACATAATATGCATCAGTCTCAACAATTCTAATTAATGTCTAATTTTAATAAAAAATTAACTAAGAACGTTTAGGAATAATGTTTTGATACAATAGGAATCTTATAATTATAACAACTTCATAATTTTCTATTCAAAATTTTTTAGTTTCATGTAATTTATCTTTACTCTAGATTTATTAATCAAATATAATTAAAAGTTAAAAATAAAAAAAAAACCTTTATTAACAATAAATACTCTAGATTTATTAATCAAATATTATATTTATTAATCAAATATTATTAAATATTTAAGATAAAAAAATATTAATAATAAATATATTTGACATGAATAAGATCCATCTCGAACTAAAAAAAACCCTTTAATTAAGGGAATTTCTAATGTTCAAATTAAATAATGGAAACAAATAATCCAAAGTTAATAGGGTTTTGAACCATTTTATAATTAATAAACAGGAAAATCCTGTGCACATAGATGAATGAAAAAGCTTTCTTGAGCATGTGACCACAAGATCGTCACAGTCCATTTACGCAGCAAGAATAACAGTCAGCTCAAATATTGGCAAAGGTAATCAATCTTCTTAATCTCGATTTGTGTGTTTTAGCTATTCATTGGACAGTTCAATTACATGTGTTTATTATTTGATTTTAAAAAATTGAATGTAAACAAAATTATAAATAATATCAATTTAAAATAAATATATTTTAAAAATATATCTAAAAGTAAAAATTACTGTATTTTGAAACAAATTAGGCCTAAACACTATCAAATCCACGTACTAGCAACACCATCTCTTAAGAACACCATTTCTCATACTAGAATATCTAATTAATTCATTTTAATTAACTTAATATGAAGGAACACAAATCTCTAAATTATTCCCATTAATAAGTTTTTATCTACCTCCTCTTAAATCACAAATTAACTTTGCATGATGAAGGAGGATAAGGTTAATATCCTAAACTATTTTTCAACAATTAAAAAAAAAAGAATACATATCAATATTTATTGTCTAGAATATTTTATAAGATTTTTTAATTTTTATGTGTTTCTTTTGCGTAAATTATTTTATAGAAAAATTGATCAATATAAACATTTTATGATCAACTTATGAACTTAATATGTCTATTAAAAAATATTTTCAGCCTATAAAATTTCGTAAAATATTTTAGAATCAATATTAATATTTAATTTATAATATCATTCAACTATTTTAACAACCGTCACTATCATTATTTTTATATTTTTGCCGCCACTATTATTATCAATTTATCATAGCTAGCATAACGCTATAACCACTATAACCTTTACTACTATCACTCCTTTACAACTATTAATTTCTTCTTTTTCATAACCACCACCTCCACTAGTATTAGTATTAGCATCACTATGATAGCCGTAATCATCTCATCACCATAAAACATTATTATCATTATAAAATTAATATATTTTTACTTCACCACTTACAAAAAAAAATTATAAAATATTTTTATATGGGTGGAATAAATATTATGCCAAACAAGCCCTTTTTGTTAACCTCTTTTAATTTTGATTTTTTTTCACATTGAAACTTTTAATTCGTATGTTTTTAACATTTTTCTATCAACATTCTTTTTTTCCTACACTGTTCTTGACATCGGATGAACTTCTATCAGCTTCTCTATCTCTTTCGTATCAGAATTCAAGAAACATTTCTTAACATTCATCTGTATAATGTCATGTCATTAAGGCAGTATATGAATTCATTGTAACAGTGACTGTACTGAGAGCATTACGAGACAAACCACTAGAAGCTATGAAAATGCCAACTTTCGTCGTTAGCATGTCTTTTCCCACTCTAACTTTTTATTTTATGTTTTTTTCAAATCAAAGGGATATTTGACCCTCAAGTAGCCTTGCCTGTACAGATATGTCAAGATATCGAGAGCTAGTATAATGATTTGTAAAATTATGTAACGGTTTATCAACCAAGAATAATGTATACAAGTAGAAAGAGGTGTGGGAACCATCTAGGTGGTGGTCCACTGGTAAGAATTTGGGATTAAGAGATTTGCTTTCTTTGTGGTCTCAGGTTCGAGCCTTGTGGTTGCTCATATGATGGCCACTGGAGGCTTACATGGTCGTTAATTTCAGGGCTCGTAAGATTAGTCGAGGTATGCATAAGCTGATCCAGATACCTATATTAAACTAAAAAAAAAAACAGGCATGGGGAGAAGAGCAAACAATATTAACAAATATTGCCGTGAGCCAACCAAGCCAATTTCTCTAATGTATCACGTCGATAAGGCATGTACACTGGTTCTATCATTATACACATGTTAATCCGTACGCGACTTGAACCTTTTGCCAAGCAAAGCCCATCCTTAGTCCATTATATATATATATATGGTAATTATTACATAAAAAAATAAATTACTTAACTCGCAATCAAGTAAGATATGGGCTCTATCAAAATCTAGAACCAAATAAGTTCAAACAAGTGTGGATTAGGGATTAATCCAATTACAAGCAATGATTGTTTATATCAAGAGCAGCTCTATAGTGTTTGAATTAAACTATAAAGTCCAAATACAACAATAAACATAAGGTTCAATTGAGCAATGGACTATAAAGCCTGTACGTGAAACTATAAGGAAGCAATAAATAAATTAAAAAATTTTGTTGGTTTGGTTTGGTTTGGTTTGATTTGGTTTCCATGAAAGTGTTTTCTTTTTATTTTGGGTGGAAAACACTTTCTAGAAGTTGTGAAAAATTTAGAAATATCATATTATTTGTTGATTATAACAAATTTGGTCCTTAAACTTTTGATTGCTATATATTTTGTTTTGAATTTTTTTTCAATTTCATCCCTTAGAATTTGATTTAATTTGATTTTTATATTAACTTTGGTCCTCATTTTTATGATTGTTATTTACTTTTCTCTTATTGTTTTTTTAATTGAAATTTTTTATCTATCAAATTTGGTCCTTATTCTTTTGATTGTTACTTATTTTATTTGAAATAATTTATGAAATTGTAATTATTATTATTTTAATTTCATCATCTTTCAATTTTTTATCTATTAGATTTGATCTCTATTAGTTTGATTGTTATTTATTTTATTTGAGATAATTTATGAAATTAGATTTTTTTTCAATTTCATTCTCATTCAACTTTTTAATTTGTAAGATTTATTCCTCATTATTTTAATAAACTTGAAAAAAAATATTAATAAATTATTTTCCAGCTCATTTTCCATGACATAACCAAACACTGTAAAGTATCTTTCAATTTATTTTTCATGATACTACTAAACATTAAAAAATAATTTGCTTTTTAAGAATCTATTTTTCAAGAAAATCATTTTTTTAAAAAGAAACTAGCTTCCAGCAAATAAATGAGACATAAGAATATTGGCCATGTCTAACATTGGCAAAGGTAATAATCTTCTCTATCTAGATATCATGTCATGTGTTTAGCTATTAATTGGACAATTCAATAACACGCGTTTATTGTTTGAATTTTTTTATTTGAGTATCAGCGAAATCATAACACACCACCATCACCACTAAACATTATTAAAAATATGTTTAGGAGTGTAGTCGAACTGTGTTCTTGAAAAAAATTAAAATTTATTTTATTTTCAAATTAATTTTTTGTATATTTAGATTGTTTTGATATATTGATATCAAAAATAATTTTTTAAAAAATAATTAATTTAATACATTTCTTAATAAAAAAACACTTTAAAATACAACGGATATAATATTTTTAAACATGCTTTAAATCCACGTGTTAGCAACACCATATCTTTTATAGAAATAGAACACCATTTCTTTCTAGTAAAATCCACCATTAAAGGGAATTTGCGACGAGAGATTAGATAAAGGTAATTTTTTTTTTTTTTTGAAATTTGGAGGGATTCGGTATTTTGAAAAGGAAAGAGAGTGTGTGGCACTTTGGGTCTTTTACAAAGTTTAGTAGGTAAATACTTATTTAACATTGATTAGAGGACTACTTAAAGAATTTCTCATACTAGAATAATTAATTAATTCATTTTAATTAACTTAAGATAAAGTAACACAAATCTTCAAAATTTTCCTATTTATAAGTTTTTCTCCACCTCCTCTTAAATTAAAAATTAACTTTGTTTGATTAAGGTGCATAAGATTAACATCCTAAACTATTTTCTAATTATTTAAAAAATCTCAAATAAGACTAAATATCAGACATTTAAGAGTGTTTGTTTTGTGTAAAATATTTTATAAGAAATTATTTTTATTTTTTTGTGTTTGTTTTTTTTGTAAAGTATTTTATAGAAAAATCGGTCAATATAAAATATTTTATAGTCAACTTATAAACTTAATTTATTTATTAAAAAATATTTTCAACTCATAAAGTTTCATAAAATATTTTATAATTAGTATTTAACTCGTAATATAATTAAACTATTTTAACAACCATCACACAACCACTACTATCACCGTCATCTTATTGTTTTTGCCACCGTCACTTTCATCATCATCTTTACTATCACCATCTTAGTACAACCACTACCACCTTTATTACTATCTCTTCTCTCAATAATCTCTCTTTTTCTTTTTTTTCATAAGAACCATAACCATATATCGCAATCGAAATCATCTTATCATGAGAAAAAAATCATGATCGTCATTTCAAAGTTATTATATTTTTACATTTATTATTTACCAAGCACTTAAATATTTTTATATGTGTGAAAGATATTTTGTGCAAAACAAAACCCCTCTTTTAACCTCTTTAATTTCGATTATTTATATCATAACCTTTAATTTTTATCCAACCACAATTTTAATAAAAATCTAAATTTTAATAACTAAGGCGTGTCTTTTTCTTTGAAGTGGATGACACCATATTTACTAACAAGATTGACATGTGATGAGAAAGGTCTTTCTATGAAAAAGAAGACGAGTCCAATCTTTTATTTTCTTTCTAATTCCTTCCTTTGTGTTTAATATTTTTCTATCAACTTCTTTTTATCCTATTGTTCTTGAATGAATTCTATCACTTTCTTTTTTTATGATATATTTGACAATATAATAGCTTCAGTTTTTTAAATTGTTTATCTTTTTTTAAAAAAATATATTAAATTGATGTTTTTATATATTTTTGAATGGATTTAATGTAATTGTATAAAAAATTAAAAAAATTATTTTAATATATTTTAAGTGGAAAAAAAACTTTTAAGAATATCATTTACCAAATTAGCCAATACAGAAGAAGTATAAGAATTCATGTCATCAAGGCATTATAGAGTGTCATGTCATCAGGGAATTCATTGTAACTGTGACTGTACTGAGGGCATTACAAGACAAGCCAATAGATGCCATGAAAATGTCATCTTTCGTGGTTAGAATGTCTTCTCCCACTCTTCTTTTCATATAATTATTGATGGCTGGAAAGGGAATGACAAATAGTAGCTTTCATTCATAGCTTTTTTATGTGATGAAGTGAAAGTCTGATTGGATGCTGGACTAGAAAACAATTCATCAGTGCGTACTTTGTTGTTCTTCTGGTGGGTTTGCTTTTTTTTAAGCTATCACGGGTTGTAATGATGGGAATTCTGACTTGTATTGTACCTCAGCCTCTTTAAAAAAACTACTACTTGACCGCAATTTTGCTACATGCTTTCCACTATTTCTATTAGTCAAGCCTTCTAAAAGAATTATCAATAGAAAGTTGACATTCTCTCTCTCTCTCTCTCTCTCTCTCTCTCTCTCTATATATATATATATATATATATATATATATATATATAGGCATAAGGACACCTCTAGCTTAATGATTCAATCACATTTAACCCTATAGTTTAAATCTTGGGAGAAAATAGTTAATCCCTCGTTGAGTTATCTTGGTCCTTATAATTTAATTTTACAAAATAAGAAAATCAGAAATTTTGAGAGAAAGATGATCCCTCGTTCAGTTAATTTGATCCTTCAAGTTTCAACTTTGCAAGAAAGGAAATTGGACGTGGGAAAACCATTAATGAAGACCTACAATGGTTGAAGAATGCATTGAAGGCTCTAAGCCTCCATGATTGGTTGCATAATGGACCAAAAAGTCTAGCAAATGTTTATTAGTATAAAAATTTGTTCCCAAAGGGAAGGGACACGAGGAATCTCATGCTCTTATTGCATACTCTAATCAAACATATCATAATTCAAATTATTGTCTTTGGTATGTATTCGCATTAATTTATTTCTCAACCACCACCTTTTCATTAAAGTTTATAATTGATGACGCAATGGCCCATGGTTTTGTGTTTTATAATGTTTTTTTTCCTGTACATTAATATGTAATGCATGTATACATAAAATTTGTTTTTTTTCTATGTATGCAATTTATTATATGCATCAAAAGACTTCATGGGTGGAATCATCCTCGATATTTTATTCAATTGGATATCATAAAATTGTGTTTGATTAATGTGTTAGGACATGGATAATATATAACTATAAAAGGGATAAAAATTATTTAATAGAAAAGACAAAGATGTCGTAGAGATAAAATTAACAGTCCCTGTTATAATTTTAAAGTAAATTTATATCATTTTAAAATAGAAATAACAAGGAACATGTCCCTTTTTTTCAAACTATTTCTATTTTTTTCTAAGATAATAACCAAACATTACCAAAAAAAAAATAATATTTGAACAAGCTTAAAGGAGTATATATATTATATACTAGCATTTGGGAGAAGAATAGAATGTTGTTGTGAAATCACGAAGACCTATACATGTTGTCCTTGAATATAGCTTTTGGCTACTGTCTCATGATAAAAAAAGATAGATACAATGTAAATAGAGGAGACAAGTTAAAATATAATATGAAAATAGAATTATATTTGATAGTGATGTACAAGATAGAATGACTGTTTTTATATCGTCTCTGGTTGATAGTGAACAAAACAAAACAAAATATAAAAAAATCTATTTTACCTTTAATATGTTTTTTTTTGTCAAACTTGCATATTTTAAAAAATAATTGTTTTTTTTTTTACTTTAGTTTTTGTTAAGTGTTAAAATCAATAATAGTATAATAATTCTAATTATAAAACCCTGACCGGCTTGCCAGGTCAACTTGGAACATGATTGACACAAGTTCTAGATCAATCCGCATTTAATAAAAATAGATGAAGGATTGATCTGGCCTGACCTAGTCAAAAACCTGGATGTTTTATGACCTAGTCAACCTGAGGAAAACCCATGTAAAAAATATTTTGATTTATTTTTTAATTTTTCATTTATCAAAACAATGTCATTTTGATTCTGTTTTTTTTTTTTTTAACATGAGATTAACTTGGGTTGACCCTCCTAACTCATGACCTAAGATTTATCCTAAATCGACTTTTATGTTGAGTTTTAAAATTATAATAATAATTATTTTTACCCTTGCATACCTTAGTTAAACAATTTTAGAATTAAGAGTTTTTTTATAAGGATATTTTAGGAATAGAAAAATAATAACTATTGTCAATAGAAATATATTTTTATATATTCTTTATGTACCTTATATTTTAAAAATATAGAAATTTATTTTAAAATTATTTGAAAGAAAAATTTATTTTTATATATTTGTCTTTATTTTTATTTATTGAACTAAATATATTTATATCTATTTATTTTTTTCTATTTTTTCTTTCTTGGAACATCAACCAAACAATAAGCAAGAGATAGAGAGACAAGGTGTACGTGTTGTCTGAACTTGGACCATGGGATTGGTTATAACATGATGGGAATGAAACAATCCAAAGTGCTCCTCTACGCAACTTGCAGAAAAAGCTTTTGCTTTTGGAAAGAAAGTAGGGCAGTTTTGTCATTAACCCAGGAAAAAGTCTCACAGGGTTTTATATTGCTTATGCTGCCATGATTTTTTTTTTTTTTTGTGTGTGGTCCCGTGGGGGGACCTTGAGTAATAGTTGCGAAGCGATATCTGATGGGAGCAGTAGGCTAGCTTTTCATGAAGGTTCGCATAAACAACATCAATGTCAGTGCCAACGATTAGCCGGAGCAGCAGCAGCAACAAAAGAAAGAAGACGAACAGAACAGGAAAGGTAGCAAGTTCAACTGCATCTGAAAAGTTGATTTTCCATGCTGTCACTTGTGCTGGTTAATGTAGACTGACATTTTAAAGAAATTTCTTGTCCTATAAAAGCAATAAGAACAGCTGAAGATGTAAGGTTGCTTGGAACGATGTTATCAGTTATATTTTAGAATATTGTTTTGTTTGAAAATATATTAAAATAATTTTTTATTTTTTAAAAATTATTTTTAATATTAACATGTTAAAATAATATAAAAATATAAAAAATAATCTTAAAAAAGACAAGGACAAACAATGGCTATGTCAAATTCAGTGAAAGCAGATGGTGGAAAGCCATCTGAATGGTTAGCAAAACTGTCCAAGTTGCTTGAAAATGCGTTTGGCAAATACTCATTTGTCTTTGCTTGTACAGCAACATGAGAGGATTGGTTATGTCAGATTTTATGCAAGGGTCTGATAATCTAGGTTTCAACATGGCTAATCCGTCTTCATCAAATGGGAAATGAAAATTTTATCCCTGATGGAAAATATTTTTAAAAAATATTTTTTAATTAAAAATATATTTTTTATATTTATTTTTGAATTTTTAATACCAATACATCAAGATTATTAAAGAACATAAAAAAACATTAATTTAATATTTTTTTAGACAAAACTAATACGAGAAGTAGCTTGAAAAGATTATTTGTTTTGAAAGAAGTTTTTTTATTATAAATATGCTTGGTAAAAAATGACCTAAAATAAATTTTTTGAAAAAAAATAATATAAGTTAGAATTCTTTAGACAAAAGTTATGATTTTCACTGTTTATTAAAGCTAAATTTTGACTCAAATTTATAAAAAAATTGTTATTAAGTAAAAAAAATCATTTCTAATTAAGCATACATAGATATGGCTTTTATTTAAATAAAAAACTAAGAAACAAATTAAATTAATTTATAAAAATCATACGAAATGAAACCCATTATAGCATCCCTCTTCGGATGAGTATTTCTTCAAGAGCATTTTTTTTTTTTAGCATGGAAGGGATTTATATAATCTTACCATGATTAAATTAAGGGTTAAATTTCTAAACCCACCTAAGTGCTTACTTAGATTCTCTTTTAATGAGCAGTCAATTCAAAATTTTCACATTCAAGAAACAGAGAACCACCCTGTGATTGATTACTTGCTTGAAGGAGATGCAAAAATAATGCACTAGTCTTCGGCACGATTGACATTAGCTTTTGAAAGATATCTCTGCAAAAAAACAAAAGAAAGAAAATGGAATTCAATGGCACAGTCAGTCACTAAAACATCTTGTAGGATCTTCTGCCACTTGACTTTGCTATCTCATTATTGAACCAAAGTGAAAAGAAGAACACTGTCATCCTCATGAACAGAACAAAGTGAAAAGGAAAAACAGAATGAAAGCATTGGATTCTTGAACCGGTGGCCCTCACTCTCAAGCTTCAGTCAAGATTCCATTGTCAAATTCATTCATCTAATCGAATCGAATGCATAAACCATACGCATAAAGGCATCAAGAAAAAGGAAATCAAGGAATGATGTTTGAAAGGGATAAAAAATCTGATATGTGATCAAAGCAAATTTGGACAGAGGATTTGTACAAGAAACTTCCTGCTTACCTTGATCAAAGGAATATTACAAGTGCACAAAACAATATCACAGGTGACATAGTCTGAATACCTCGAACACACCAGAAACCATTCTCTCTTGAGTTTTGTTTTATTTTTCTTGAGCAGACAGACTTTTTCAATCCAATTCTTCATACTTCAGATTGTACTTCATCCACCATGTGAACTAGGATGCTGCATCATGCATGTCAAGCCAGCAACTCATTAATTGAAGAATACCCCATCTAGTCATAACCCTTCCATGCTCAAGGACAATTCAGAATGATTCTTATGCAAATTTCATTATTCAAAACACAAAGAAGTTTAAATAGAAAGTCCCTTGCGACCATCATCAAGTTCCAAACCTTGCGACTATAATTGAATTCCAAACACAACCAGGATATTCACAGGTAATAAAAAGGCAAGCTTCACATAAACGAGCTTCCTTTTGGTTCGATGATTAGATTTGAATGCAAAATCACAGCGTAAGCTAAGTGATTGTTCTGTAAGAGTCTATTAAATACGGACTAACTTGAGCCCTCATTGACATATTCACAATAAACCATGATTGAGAAAAGACAAAGCTACCCAACATACTGTATAACATATAGCATATCAATGCCTTCAGAGCCCTAAATGCTCCACTTCATCTATGCCCTTAGTGATGTTGCATTGATTGCATCTGAAAAATCAAATTGCAAGGACCGAACTGATATCCTGGAAGTGTTCCTCCAAGCAGATTTTGCTCCTGCAGCTTGGATCCATATGAGGATATCCCACAGAAAGGTGCCATCAACAAATTGCCATTTGCTGGATTGAAAACTGTGGCTGTTCCTTCATTTTGGGGTTTCCAGTCAAATAGCCCTTTAACCATGCCAGTCGTTATTGGTGGTGCCTGAGATTGCTTGGTTGTGGTTGAATGATCTGGAGATGATGGCTTTCTGTTTTCTGGTGATGGAGATCTGGCATCTGGAAGATTGACAGTAGTGATATCATGGATACTAGATCTCCTCTTGTCCTTCCCTCCAGTACTTTGCCTAATAAAATACTTTTGTGCATGGCTAGCCACCTGAGTTGGCGTCCTAGTAGTCACATAATTGCGGGAGATATTTCTCCAATCCCCCTTACCATACTTTTGAAGACCTAAAAGAAACTGCCTGCAGTTTATGTCAAGTATCTTCAACATAAGACACCAAAACACATGAAAAGTACATAGGTGGATGAAAGAAACATCTTTAGGAAAGCAAGGCTTAAAGTACAGCAGATTGACATTTTCAAATTGTTGAATTCCGCTATAAAGATTTATAGAGAACAATACGCTTAGGTCTATCATAAGCTAAAATGCAAAGTTAGTCATTAATCTCCTCTCAATTACCTCAGCAAGATGGCAAAGGACAACTCAATTCCAGAAAAAAAACAACACAGAAAAAGAACAAGTTTTATTAACTATCACTGTCGCAAAATTAAAAGGAAGAGACAATAGCATTACAATCTAGGAAATGTAATTTACCTGTGCTCCTCCTCAGTCCACGGCACACCTTTCTTCCTTTCCTGCTCAGAAGGCCGAGTCGCAGTGCCCCTCTTACCTCCAGGACTATAAAATTGCTTCAACCCTTCATACCCATGATTACTCACCCACTCTAATGTGAAACAATCACTACTATATCCAGGAATTGGGATGAGTCCTGCCTCTATATCACTAACATCTTCCTCCAATTCCCTGTACTGTTTGATGACATCACCTACAGTCTTGCCTGGAATCATGGCTGCCACCTTCAGCCACCGATCAGGCGTATCCTTGTCATACAAAGCCAAAGCATTCTCAAACTGCTTGTTCTCTTCAGGGGTCCATTTTGTTCCCCTGCTTTCGTGAAAAAACCAGTTTGAATTCTGTAAATACGAGGCCGGAGACAGGATTCCAATGCCCCGATTCATAGTTGTAAGCAGTCACAGTGTACAATCAAAGCAAATAACTAGCAAGCCAAAGAAGAGATGATTTATAAAAACATAAAAGAGGCACACTCTATTACTCGGTTTTCCTCTCTCTCTTTGAATTCAAAGAGAGAGAGAATGACCAAATGGGAAATGCAGAGAAGTGGAGAATTTTATGATCAAATAGCCATTAGATTAGAATCTTGAGAAACCTTCTTTTTTACAAATTGAGGAATCTTGAAAAGTTTGCAACTTTCCAAAACCCAAGGAAAATTCTTGAAGCAATAACAATATCCAGATCCTAATATTTATTCCATTAATAAACCCAAGTACTAAACCACAACAATTTCAAGAAAGAAAAAGAAAAAACCTTTTCAAATTTCAAAAACGAAAACAATACTCTTAACCATAAATCTTGAAACTTCGAAGTTCAAACTTCAAACCCAAAAAAAATGGGATTAAGACTTTGGTTTAAAAGATACTAAAAGTGAGCAATAGCAAAAACCAAAAAGACCCAATTGAGGAAAAAACAGAGAAAAGAAAGATGCCCTCTAGAATTAGTGGAGAAAATGGAAAAAAAGGATAAAAAACTGGTGCTTTGCTAGCTTTATTCTCTTTTTTCACTATAAGCTAAAAGGTTTGAAAAAAGAAAATGGTGGTGCCTGAGAGAACACAAGTATGCCAACTCTTTCTTGCTACTGCTACTTGCAAAAAGAGGATCCGTCGAAACAGAAATGAGCAAAGAGAAGAGAGTGTGAAGTGGTCAAAGGTGTTGCGTTGTGATTGGTGGGTTTGGTGTTTGTAGGCGTTGCAGCTGAGCAAAGTTTCCTCCCTTGATAAAATTTGTTAGAAGAGGAAGAGGGGCCCGACCAAGTTGAGAATTGACAAGGACAAGCTGTGATTGGCTAGGTGGTGGAATAAGGGGAGTATTGGTTTTCTAGTAATTTCGGTACACTAAAGTGTATCCGCTTTCTCGATGTTGACGTCTAGCTGGAATTAAAAAAAAAAATCTTTGAAATTTTTTTTATATATTTTTTTAAATTAAATTTTTATATAAATAAAAAACACTAATAATCACTTAAATCTAAAGACTACCTAAATTAAATGTTTATGAATAAAAGGGCAGTGCTTGTATAATTCATTACCATAACTAGTTTAGTTCATTCATTAATAATTCGATTCCTTATATGTATATAAGGGGCCAATTGAGCCCTTAACAACCAAGGCTCCAACATGTTATGGATTCCAATTTTATCAGAATATAATTTAAAACTCTGTATCATTTTACCAAAATTGGATTTTATGTGTAGAATTGAATTTTAGACTGTATTTATAGCTTTTATGGTTTCTTTATGGATTTGTTTTTATAATTCACGGGTTGATTCATAAGTCAACACCATAGGATATAATGATAAATATATTATTATATAAAAGTGGTAAATGTAAACTAGATTCAACCCTGTTTGTAAAAATAAGATTATGAATATAGTAGTTTTAACTTAGGGCCGTTTGGGATAATGGTTTCAGCAGCTTTTCAAATTGCTTTTAACATGGAAAGACATCAAAATAATATATATTTTTTAATTTTTTAAAATTTTATTTTTGACATCACCACATTAAAATAATTCAAAAACACCAAAAAATTAATTTAATAAAACTCTAGTTGTACCACTACTCCAAATGAGCTCTTAATCGAAAACAATTCACGCGAACAAACGGGGTAAAACATCTTTTTTAACAGCCACCGACGTTTCTTGGCAACAGATCACAAGTACAGAAAGAACAGAAAAGACTTTTTTTGTTGGCAGAGTTGAAAAGGATGTTGCACCCCCACATCTTTCTGGTAAAGAATTGCATGATATGGTGTCAGAGTACGGTGATATTTTGTTTGGTTTCAAGTCCGGTAAGCAGATGTTTCCTGATTTTGGTTTGACCCACAACTAGGTAAAGTAAAGTATTTTCTAGGAGCATTCTTATTGGAAAACCAATCTTCTCTGCCATAACCTTGATTTCATGCACATAGAAAAGAACATGTTTGAGAACATTTTCAACATGGTCATGGATGTGAAGGAGAAGACAAATGACAATATCAAAGCTTGAATGGATATATTGTTGTTTTGTAACCGTAAAAATATAGAGTTGTCTTTTGATGGGTCACGGGTCGTAAAGTCCAGAGCATTTTCTGTCTGTAAAACCATCGATTTTATTTTTTGTACTGATAGAATTAATGATAAATGATGGAATCACCGACAAACATTATACCGACGGACGCATTCCGTTAGTGAATTAGTCGGTAAAATGTTTACCGACAGAATGGTAATCTCAAGCCGACGAAAAAATTTCAACGATAAAATTGTTAAATGTTGTAATGTTAGATTATACGACTAGTGATGGTGTCTTTTAAGGTGTTGTGGATTTAAGGTTTGATGGTTGATTAGAGATGAAGATGATGTTAGGTTTGATGTGGTGTGTCTTGTGTTATGGTGACTAGTTTATGTAAGTGTGTTGTTGGGGTTGTGTTGTTAATGTGAGTGGTGGTTTCTTAAGACATTATGATTCGGTTTGGCCAATTATTGCTGATGTTGTGCTCATTTAGGTCACAGGTCTTTGAGAGGTAGAGAATTAATAGTGGAAGGAATATTTTGGAATGGTTGAAACAATCAAGTAGTTTCTTCATCTTACAACTTTGATTAACCCTAATTTTATTTATAAATATCATTTATGCATAGAAGAGAGAGAAAGAACATGATTTTGCATTCATATAGAAAGGGAGAGGAAACATATGAGAAGAATAATGGCAAACTTGAGATATTTCACTTATAAGAGCATCTTGGACATTAAATAAATTACAATGGCAAACCTGTAATATTTCAAGATCTTTATATTGACCGAGTTCACATGTTTCTGACTTAGTATATAAAGTATTATCAATTATATAAACCAAGTTTATCAATTCCATTATTGTCGGCAATTTGTTTTTTTTATTTAGAACGATACATTTTGGTTTCGAAGCATTTTGGTGTACTGTTTTAGAGTTGTATTGTTCACACACATACATATATTAATTCAACATATATAATTCCAATTTAAATCCAAAGATAAATTAACTTGAAATTGTACAATTCAAATTTCAAACATAATGTAAAGTATCTAAACATAATTTTAAAATTTAAACATTCATATTTAGTAACTATTAGATCATTGGTCTACGCTATATTGTGGGTCGAATCAATTTTTTTAACATGAAAAGAAATATCCAAGCATAGCTAACGTTTTTCTAGTAGAAAAAATTTAAACCGTTTAGAAGTTGATCAAATGAACTCGATGGGCCTAAAGACAATTTGAACGCCTAATAAAAATATAGTTTGACTATATGAAATTGAAGATGGCATCATTTTTTAAAAAAAATATTGAGACAGCATATTGGATTGTTCCAGGTCAACTTCAGTTCACCTTTCAAATCCACAACCCAAGTCATAAGACCATGAAAACCGCAAATAAAACAAATCAAAATAAATTATGAATTTTTATTCCTAATAAACCCATTGTTAAATGATAAATTAGAAAAATAAACCAATCTGAAAAAAAGACACAATAGAATGATCTAAGTTTACCCGGGTTAACTCGCAAAACTTGCGATTTGAGTCATGAGACTAGGATAATGTCATAGAAAACAAACTAAAATAAATGATAAAACCTAATTCATAATAAATCAAATGTTGAATGATGAAACTGAAAAAAATAGAAAAAAAAAAATACTCGAGTCAACTAGGTTAACTCTCCAAACCAATAACATGGATCATGAGACTGATATAACCATAAAACAAAAAAGCAATCCATAACAAAATAAAAGTTCCATCTTTAATAAACTAAGTGTTAAATAATGAAATTAGGGGAAAAAATATAGATTTTTTTTTAAAAAATATAATTTATTGAACGAAACAAACATAATGAACTAAAACATCTTGGCCTGAATTTGGCCAAGAAATCTAAAATGAAAAGAGATTCAAAACGAGATGAAATTTGTTTTGGATTGTTTTGTTTTTTGAAATTGTACAAGATAAATTGGTCATTACTAGAGGAACAAAATGAAATTGACAACCTTGATATAAACAGTAATATATAAATTATAAATTTTCAAATATGAAAAAGTGTTACTACAATTAAACCTTAGGAGTTTTAAGGTGATTTTCCCCTTTAATAATTTTTTTTAAAAATTAATAACATTTTGATTATATAAAAAAAAACCCTCTATAGCTATATTACAAATAAAGAGTAATGTAGTCTATCAATATATTTTGCAATTATACATAAATGTCCACATAGGTATTTTGTTAAGACATCGAACTTAAGTTGAGTGGATTAAGTTTGGAGAGTCAACTTAATCTAGGACTTTTATATGTTCAAATAAGTTGGGTTTAAACTTTATTTTGATCCTTCTTTCCTACACTTTTCATTTTATTCCCTATTCTTTCTTTTTTTTTTCTCTCTTAATTTTAATTTTTCTTATTTTGACTTCCCTCCCAAAAAAGACATTAATAAAAAAAAGATGAGAATCATGAAATGTGTGCATGAATGGTTGGAATATATCAAAAACTCATTTTCTTTGATTTTTTTCTTTTTATGAGAAAATAATGGTAAACAATCAGGTTATGACACAACCAATATAGTCATTCAATATTTACTTTGTTTAATTCCAAGCTTATCTTTTTTTAACAGCAACTTAATCAACAATATTTGGTTATAATTTACATGCAATTATCTTATAGTTGAACTAAACAAAAAATTGATATGAAATGATATTGATTCTATTTTTAAGATCAGTAGTTTTTCTCCAATATTTTTTCCTTCCACTCTTTAAATAACAAGGAATAATCTCTATTATTTGTCTCAAAAGAGAGGGAATATAGGGAGGTAATTAGCTTGAAGAAGAAACAACAAACTTTAGAGGTAGATTGTTGGGGATGAATAGTCCATCGATGATGATGATTTAGTGAATCAATGAGCCATGACGACCTAAATAGTGATTGAAAACAATTTTTGTTCTTCCTTCTAGACTTCTAGAAGTTGGGCTTGTATGATGTTTTTTTTTGTCCTCATGACTTGTTAGGGATACATGCGTTATTTATTTACTTACATTGTGCTCTTTGTACCTAGGCTTTGATTTATTATTATATATACTCATAAAGCCTTTGATTTTGGAATGTGTTATTAAAAAAAAAGGACCTTTTTGAAAGGATTGATTGAATGAATAAGAGAAAGAACTATTCTTATTATATAGTTCAAAGTCTAAACTAAAACTCAAAGTCTAAGCTAAAACTCAAAGTCTAAGCTAAAATGTTAGCACTAATTTACAATAAAAGAGAACAATTGTTCACAAACTTACATAACATTTAAAATTAAAATAATATTCTATCATAAAGTTATCTTTGTGACAATATTTATAAATTTATTTCTTATAAAATCTAGCATTTACAAATGATGATTTCCAATCTTGTAACTTTTCTTATAAGATTGATTTTTTTTTCTTCCTTGACTATCTATAATTTTTTCTATCGTTGTGGATTTTTTGAAGGCTATTTGTATTTTTCATTTACTAATGCCTTGTGCTCTTCATACTTCAACTTTCGCTATTTTAATGTACTTATTAGGGTTTGACCTTTTAATGAAAACTATAAAAAAATCTCTAGAAATGGTGACATGGATTTATAAATCAAATAGAGTTATCTTTATCGTATAATTATGGCATAAACTCTATAACTAAAAAATGTTTGTCAACATAAGTTTGGAAGAAAAAAAGAAATTATTTGTAAGGTTACAAGATTGCAACATCCTAAAGCTAATTTCCTCTTATGAATATGGGAAAATGGTTAATGACACAAATTCTATTTCTATAATAATGTGGTTGGACACATATCAATAAGTCTAAGAAGAAATATGGATGCGTCAAACAATCTTTCTAGCTAAAACATTTTTAACTTTTGATTTGATTATTAGATCAAGGTAGAATTTTTCCAAGATGTTCTACAAACTCAGTTCTAAAGGTGGTAATCTGGATTTAGCTAGTTAACATTATTTTCATGTTCAAATTCGACGTAGAAGATGCTTTGTATTTTTTTCCTAGTTATCTTAAGATGTCTTTCCTAGTTAGGTTTTAAAATTTTATTTTGTTTATGTTTCCTTACCTAGATTGTTTAGATTCCTATTTAAATAACCTTGTGTGTTATTTTTCAGTAAAGTGATTTCATATTATTTAAAATCTATAAAACATAGATTTTCTCTATAGTTCATAATTGTACCTAGGACTTTAGAAATCTTCATTTCCTATCTTTTACTATATAATGTATCAATTGTTAATAAAGCAAGGTAACTTGTTTGGTGGTAGGAGACATTTACAACATCTTCTTATTTTGTGGTGCAAGAATGAAAGCCATCTATGAAACTATGAGGTCTCAAGAGGCAGTAATGAGAACCATATCATGATCGGTTAGATCAGTTGCCATGGAGAGGTACAAATAAGGATCATAATGAGGAGAGGGATGAGCCCAAAAACTTACCTCAAGGTGAACCAAACCTTATATCTATTCCTATAAACCAAACAATGAACTGACAACTTAGTTTGCAATTAACTTTTTCATAGATGAATTCCTAATTTCAATGAAAATTTTTTTTATAGAAACTTTTTAAAGAAAAGATTTATTAGATGGTTGTTAGAGTTGGAAGCATACTTTCAATTAAAAAAGATTATTAGTTATCAGAAGGCAAGCTTTTCAAGATACAAACTTGCTATAATGCTGAGATTGGTGATACAATATTCTAGAAATAGAGTTTGTGCTAGTACACATATACTTTCATCATGAAGAACTATGAGAAAATTAATAACTTTAGAGTTTATACAAGATAATTAGGAAGAGATTTTATACTAAGCATATAAATAATTAAATTATTTTAGCTTGTTTTTGGTTCAAAATTTTTAAATAGTACAAAGGAAAAACATATAAATAATTATAAAGTAAGAACTTATTGCATCTTAGTTTTGAATAAAAATATTATTGAGGGATATATTTGTTTCGCTAGATTATGAGTGGAAACCAAAGACTATTGTTAACCTTAATTTGCAAGGTAATGAATTTTACATAGAACAAAGGGTAGAATTAGATACATAAATCTCTAATTTTGAAATTTCAAAGTTATCCCATCATGTTAAAAATAATTTAGTTGAAAAGAGAGCTAAAAAAACAACTTTAGTCTTTATAAATTAAGTTAGAGAAGAAAATAGTAAGCTATAATCCTTCGATCATGGGTGTTGTAAACAAAGACATAGAGAGCACAATGATTTTTGAAAAGTCACTCAAAAATGTGGTAGAAGATCACTTGGGGTTCCTTTCCATAAAAAGGTCGAGGGATAAAAGCAGCTTGAATACAAGCTGACTAAAGATGACGATGCTTCTTTACCAATATCTAATGAGGTGGTCACATTTGAGGTAAAGGAAAGGGAGCAGGAATTACAAATGGGTTTCATAGAAAGAAAAAAAAAAGTGTAACATTAGATATGAATTCTCATTTAGCTTGCACATATCATAAATTAGATTTTAAAATCAGTACCTTAAAGACATTTTAATTTGTGAACAAACTAGCCACAATACTATATTTGAAGTGTATATTTCTTTAGAACCAAAGAGTTCAATTTTTTATAGTAAAATTGTGAATGAGTTTTACTCAAATAAATGAGCTTACGTGATATATATATTGACAAGTTTGAAAAGAAGTTTAGACACGTTAACAAACATTTCAGATAAAAAAAAGTATACTTTTTATTAAATCATTGGATTAGACTGAAATTTTATCATGACGTTCAACATGTCCAATTCTATAAGGAGGTAATTGATTAAAACCAAAAGAGATTGTTATCATATCTGAATTCGGCTCAGAAGATATTTTTCTGGATATTTCTTTATTTTTCTAGTTATTTTAGGATTTTTTTCCTAGTTACATTTTAAAATTTTATTTGGTTCAAGTTTCCTTACCTAAATCTATTTAAGCTTTTATTTAAATAACCTCGAGTATTATTTTTTTAGTAGAGAGATTTCATATCAGTGAGAGTTTACAAAACATAGATTTTCTATAGAATTTAGAGCTTGAGAAGCTCTCATTTTATATCTTTCGTTGTACACTGTATCAAGCAAACATTTTCCAAGATGGATCAAATTGGTATTTTAGAAGTTCTCCTTATGAAATTGGAAACGAGTTGATGAATTTAGAGTAAATTCTTGGCAAAGCTCCCTCAGTGGTTTGACAAGTAGAGCACTTCCACAGTAGAAGACGCCTGCAAACCAAGACATCAAGAAGTAAACAAAGGACCTAAGCATAAAACTAATGATATAGCTGAAAAAGATATGGTGCGCCATGGTACCAAAAAAAGGTTCTTTACAGTTCCATACTCACCTATCCGAGAAAATTTATGTGTTTCTGCCATTTGAGTAAATACCTTTCTCCAGTTGGGTCTTGAAAAATGCGTTCTTATCTGTCACATTCTATTACATATTAGCAAGGAATTTAAAAGAAAAAAACATAGTATATCGTTAATGATGCAGTGGTCAGTCAAGCTGATCAATACCCGACTTTGGGAGACAACATCAAGTCCATTCTTTGCATGCTGCAGTTTTTGTACCATGGCAATAAGTGCAGACCTTGCATCTCCTTCTTCATACACACTAGTCAAGTAGTTGTGCATTTCAATTATATTCTGAGACATTGAAAAGTTCCAAAGGAATAATTACTGGTTAGATTAGAAACCATTGACGGGCTGAGAATTTGTAAAATGAGGACATTTTTCAGCTATCAAAACCCACATTATCATCATAGTCTGCAATATCGTCCATGACACCCTTGAACCAATCAAAAGAACTTTGTTCTCTTGTGACCCAGTAAAAGTATGCTCTTTCTGGACCCTTTTTATCAGTTGAACCCATTCGTTGGTCCTGCGTGCAATCATATGTTAGCTGAATTGATTTTCAACTTATTTGTCTAAGCAATCTTATGGCAGTGATGTGTGCCTTGCACTATACGTAACGTACCCTCCTCGACTCCGCTGCGTTTGATTTGATCTGATTGAGCAGATCCTTCAAAATGCTGATAAATGGAGTTGCTCCAATTCCTAGACCTATGAGCAGTAATATGTCAAACTTTTTGTAATTCTGAGCGGGGGCTCCAAATGGTCCTTTGATCAGGATCTTTGGAAATCTGCCACAGGTGAAAAAGGGGCTATTTTAGTTTTAGTTTTCACAAAATCTCAAGTATAGATTATTTAAGAATTAATTTACTGACGTTGCTTGTATCTGATCGAAGTTTGAGTTTGACAATGCTTTAGTTTCCATTCTCTTTAGCCTTCCTTGGTTTTGTTTAGTATCCCGGGGGGGCTCACAGACCTGCGAAAATATAACATTTGCAAATAACATCTCACTAAATCTGCCTCAGTTGCATGGATATAGAGAGACACCAATCAAGCCATAACCTTCGCAAATAAGTTTTTGAGTTCTGTAGTCCAATCACCCACAGTTCTTATGTGGACACTCAAATTGTTATCTCCTGGTGCAGAAGTGATGGAGAAGGGATGCCTATATGAAATAAGAACTGAATTTTTTTACTAAAGAGATGTATTATGGAACAGAAAACACTATCGGAGATCAATTGATTACCATTCAAACTTGGACAAATCCGGGCATTTGATAAAGAGGTACATTCCACTTTCGTACTTAAATCCTGGAGGCTTGCCCATGTATAGAGCAAGAACATTCCCTGTATATATAATTGCCTGTAATGTCCAAAGTACACGATGAGTTTTATGAATTAATATCATGGATGAGGAGAATAAACATCAATAACACAGACCTTAATGACATCAACACGGTGAAAGCGTTCCTGATTTTTTGTGAAGACTCTCTCAGTGGCATAGAACAATACTGGGCCAATGAGATACATCCATGTCTGTGGAAAGTTAGATAACACAATTAGTTTCAGAAACCGCTTTAACCTATATATGTTCAGAAGAGAAATTTTGTTGTCATGAAAATATTGCATTCAGAATTGTAGGAGCACAAATGGAAGAAAAAGGTTATGCTTAATGAAGAAGTAGCTAGCTAAGGGCTGTGCATACCGTTTTGGCATACCAAGGCTTTTCAAATATTAAGAAGTAGCCATGCAAAATGCACAGTAGATATGCTAGGGCGAGCAGATGATGCGCATACCAAAAGGCATTAAACCCTGCCAATCTGTGAAATACCCCTGGTAACTTAATGACGTTCTTTCGGAAATGGTGTGTCGCCAAAGTAAATGAGAACCCCATTATAAGGATCATCAGAATTCCGGTTACGCCTACAATGCTTCGCATGAAGAACCAATAAGTTGGCTGTTGGTAATGGAACAATGGTCCAGCAAATAGCATGAATTTGCCTTCTGGGCATGAACTCAACAACGGAATATTACAAAGCACATGTGCTAGAGTATGAGCTAGAGTCCCAATTACTATGGCCAAAGCAATCGTCTTGTGAAAGCTTATGTTGTCATCGAAAGGGATAAAGGTGCCGAGAAATGATGATCTAAGCTTAGTAAGTGTTCTTCTGCAGACAGGAAGAAGAATGAGGGCCATATTAAACTTGAGACTCTCGGCAGAAGCCTTGGCAAGACAGACACAATAACTTGAGATTTTGAATAGCGGTGATTTCTCGAATTCCTTAAACTTCCAAAAAATGAGTACGAAGTTTACAGCTAACCACAACGCGATAACCCATATTCTCCTCCAGTTCTCATGAATATATTCTACTGACACAGTCAAGAATTTGGTAACAGGAGTCCTATATCTTCTTGGGATCATGGCATTTGTGAGATTATGCGTTTTTTCATCGAGCTTCGTCGTTTGATCTTCATTATTCACCATCCCTCTTAGCAGAGTTTCAAGCTCCCATAGCTGCAAAACTAGAAAAAGTAGAGTTTCTAATTGCCACACAGTCACAAAATTTGAAACCAGAGTTTTTGCATAAATACCAACCCCTATATATCCAAGATGATCAGGATCAAGTTCTTCCATGATTAGAGCTGCATAGACTGCCGCATGCTGTTTAAGATTTGCGAGCTTGTTTGCAGAGGCACTCAACTCTATAACCTTTGGCAAAACATAAAATCAGAAAATTGAAATATCGTGATGTGAAGAGGAAGAAAAAGAAAACAAAAGAAAAGGAAAATAACAATTATGCAGAAGGGCAATATAGCCGCACCTCCCTCACTTCCAACTCCGAAAGCCTCCCATCCCCATTCTTGTCGCACCTATTAAATCATTATGTCAGCTTAAAGTTAACCCTTTAACAGTTTAGACTTCACAAGGGGGATTTCTTACATATCAAAAAATATTCCAAGACGAGAATCAAGATCTTGTTTAGTCATGTCTTCCCAAAACAATTTCAACTCATCTTTTGTTATCCCATTTGCGGGGCATAAATTCTTACGCCTGGCAATTGCATGAAATATTTCTCCTGCAAACTCTTTTGAATCTCCTAGTCCTGCAAAAAAGGGAATGAAGTTCAATTTGTGTTTTTTATATTAAAAGATAGGAGAAAAAGCATGCCGTCAACAACGAAAGATTTCGAAAGCATACCAATGCAGATTCCAAATTTGTCCTTAGGGAGCCTTTCATGAACTGCAAATTGATCAAAACGCCTTTCGATGGATCTCCATGCATCCATTTCCTTTCCTGTCATTGTTCTATCAAGAAACCTTAGGCTTTTAAGTCCTCTAGAAGCTGATGATGCTGTTCTTTCTATCTTGGGGAGAGGAGGTTTCGAAGAGAGAACCCCACTCTTCCTCAAGGCACTACTTGTAGTCCTTCTGAGGGATGCCCCAAGATTACTTGCACTCCTCTTGATGAATGCATCAGCAGGTTCCTTGGGCGGTAAGGTGGCTTTAGGTTCATCATTAACAGGAACAGCCCGCATCCTATCAATTTCAATGCTCTCAAGCATCCACCTTTTTGATTCCGTTTTGCTTCCCATTAACTCTATGAGATTTTTCTCTTCAATTGATCAACTACACACACACATTAAAAAAAAAAACTTGAGAAAATGGAGGGTGAGAAAACATAAAGGATCTGCTAAAAAAATGGAAGGGACAGGAGGAGAGAGGTTTATTTATATGAAATGGTGGAACTGGTGTAGAAGGAGGGGAAGATTACGAAGGCAAAAATCTGGTACAAAGTTGGCCTCAAAATAGGAAGCAACAAGACACCTCAAACTTACAGCCTACAGGATTTTTCTGGTTATTATGATAATCAGATACTAATTTCACCAAATTCTTGTAGTAAGAAGTCTTTTACTTTTGACCATTTCACAAATGCTTTTTATAGCAAATAGACATGCTACCTCAACAGTGTTATGCAATGCAATGTCTGTGCTGCCAAAAGGATACGTAAAAACATGCTGTTATTATTAGACGAGGGGCAAACTAACTTTCAAGTTTTCTCCATTGAATGATGTATAATTAATTCCACTCTCTTTTTGTGTACCAAATTTAGTGTAGGATAATTACTTGTATCAAGATTATTGTTAGACTAAATTCTGCTATTATACTTTATTTTAAAAGACTTGGGAAAAATACTGTGTATTTATTGTACTATAAATTATACTGTAAACATAAAATATTTGCATTATAAACAATATTGTAATGTCTATGAGCGATGTTGTCTTTTCTATGTTTAGTAACAAATTTCTGCTGAGTTTGACTGCAATAACGTTGGGTTCTACTGAGCACCCTCTCTATAAAAAAGCTTTTGGGAAGCGCAAAGAGCTAAGCCACTAATGTCATGGCAAAAGTTATACCTCAGAAAGTCAGCGAAGAAATTAAGGTTTCATATGTGTTATATCTTTTCGATCAAGAGAGAAATTCGAACGACTTTAATTCCCTTTTGATTTTAAAGAAGTAAAAAAAAAAGAAGACAAAATGGATCTCGCTACCTGCAGGATCCAATGATATTGGGTCTTGCTATCCAGCAAGACCTAATAGCGTTGGATCCTACATATATTGGGTCCGGATGCTTCAACATGATTCAATAGGGTTGGATCCTGCCGCTACCAGGACTCTAAAATGTTGGGTCTTCCTGCAACTAGACCTAATAGTTGTGGGTCCTACAACCAGTAAGACCCAATAATTTAAATTTTGCTTCTTTTCTCTTATTTAATTTTTTTATAAGAGAAAATAAACTAATGAGACCTTTTTTTTTATATTGTACAAAAGTTGGGTAATGATATTTTCTTTTATTTGAGGATGGGTTGAATTTTCTTATTAAAACATGTTTGTTTTTGTGTTTCAAAAATACTTTAAAAAAATTTGAATTTTTATTTATTTTTTATTTTAATTCAAATTAAATTAAATTTTATGTTTTTGTATTATTTTGATGTAATGATATAAAAAAATCAATTTTAAACATTTTAAAAAATATTATCTCAATATATTTTTTAAAAAATATATTTTAAAAAATAACCGTTACGTAATAATATAATAACTAGCATAATGGCCTGTATTTGCACCATCACCATCTTTAAAAAAAATATTTTCTACATTAGCACCATGAATAGCATATAGTAGAGCAGCGCACATTGACAACTAATTTCTTTTCCTTTAATTTTTTCCTTCTATGATATTTTCAATTTTATGTTTTTTTCTTTTTCAATTTTTTTGTTTTCTCTTTTTTTTTCATACTATAAAAAAAATTAAATTGATGGAATTTTTTTTATATTGTACAAAAGTTGGGTGTTGATATTTTTTTTTTAATTTGAGGTTGGGTTGAATTTCCTTATTAAATCATGTTTGTTTTTGCGTTTCAAAAGTGTTTTAAAAAAGTTAAAATTTTTATTTTTTTTCCTTAATTCAAATTAATATGATTTGATTTTTTTGTATTATTTTGATGTGATGATATAAAAAATCAATTTAAAAAAAATGTTATCTCAATATTTTTTTTATAATATTTTAAAAAATAACCACAATGTAATAATATAATAGCTAACATATTGGCATGCGTTTCGCAGCGAATCAATAACAAATTATTTTTTTTCAAATGTTAAAATGCTTGAGTTGGGTTAAAAGCATGAAATGTATTTGCATCATCACCATCTTCAAATAAAGTATTTTCTATAGTAGCACCATCAATAGCGCATAGAAAAGCAGCGCTCAATACATCAACAACTAATTTTGTTCCTTTTATTTTTTTTTCCATTTAAGATATTTCAATGATATTTTTTCTCATTGTAGGTTGGCTTGAATTTTCTTATTAAAGCATGTTTGTTTTTGTATTTAAAAATGCTTTTAAAAAAATGGAATTTCTTTTTTCTTTACTTCAAATTATTTTTTTTCCAGATTTTTTAGAGACCTAGATGAGTTTTTAATCCACGAGGAGATACAATTGAGTGTGCTATTGAATGTTTGTTTTTATTTGAGTGGAAAATTAGTGATTTAGTGATATTTTGAACTGGATTTTTAAGGATTTAGGGTTTTGTTAGATTCTATTATTTTATAATGGAGTTTATAAAGGTTAAAAAAAGGGGTGAAGGTAAACCAAAAAAGCAAAAGCTAAACGAGGAGGAGAGTGAAGATAAGAAATTAATTGGGTCCTGCTACTAAAAGAGTTGGGCTATACATACACTTTGGTCCTCCAAGTTTTCAAATTTTAAAGTTTCAATTCCTAACAATTTATGAAATCCAAATTTGGTCCCAAACATCATTTTTTAATATTTTTTTGGTCTCTAGTTTAAGAGAAGAGAGAGAAAGTGGCTGGATTATAATGGTAAAGAAAAAGTCTCGGTTGAGACCAATTCCGATCATGAAAACGAATGATGTTGGTGTCAATGAGTGTTTTTTTTATGAAGATAGTTCATCCAGGATGTTGTTTTCCCTTACACTTACTTTGAATGATAGATCTAAACCTGAAAAGAATTTTAGTTTTAGGTTGATTATGGGTTTTGGAGCTAATTTTTAGGTTGTTAGAAGATATGAATATGTTTTACAAGTTATTTAGAATGTTTTTTTCCGAGTTGAAATATGGTTGAAGATGAGTTTTTCTTAGTCTGAAATAGACTAACCCGATTTTCCAGTGATAAGAAGTCGCTGAAAATCTAGGCAAGGAAGACGACACTTCGCCTACTATTTTTCTTCAAAGAATTAAGTTGTCCACCCCTTAAAAAAATTAAAAAAGAAAAGAAAAATAAAGCCCACGTGCCTTGACCTTTTTCTAGAGGCCTGGGAGCTCTAGGTTTTCTTAACCTGAGAGACTGGGCTTTTTGTTTTCATTTTTATCCATTACAATTGGATTTTTTAAAACTTTTCTTGTTTATTCTTTTTACAATTTCATCACTTATATTTGGTTGATTATTCATTAGTCAATGTAATTTGTTTCAATTTGATTTTGTTTTTGAATCACCTTAATAATTGGTTGGTTCTTAATTTTATAGGTGTCTATTTTATATAAGAAAAAAAATATTATAAAAAGAATTATTGAATCTAATTGAGTCCATGATACGAGTCACAAGTTTGACCGGTTAACTTTTGTTGGGTAGGGATCAGGCTTCGTAATTTGTTTTGTAATATAAATTGTTCTTGATTTATTTAATTAGATACATGTATAAACTTTTTAAATTCCATTTGAGATTTTTTTATGTACAAAAACACATTGTAAAAGTTTGCATATACATTTGTTTTTAAGAAGAAAAAAATTCAACCTGCGGCAAAGCACAAGCCAAATAACTAGTATTTTATATGCCTCATTAGGTTAGAACTATTGTGTCTAGCTATTTTGGCATCCAATATTAAGCATATCTTTTTTTTTCCCTCTAGAATTTTGGTATTGCAAATAAAACAATTCCTTTTAGTTATCCTAGATAGAATAATGGAAACAAAGGAGATAAGATAGAAAATAAAACAAAAAAATATTTTTTTTTTTGGTATTAGTGTATAAGAAAGAGTGATTGTTTGTATATCTTATTTGATTATGGTAAAAAAGTTTATTTTACCCTTAATATATATTACTTTCAAATTTATATATTGAAAAAATAAATATTATTTTATTCATTTTAATTTATATTGAGTTTGGAAATTAAAAATATTATAATAGCCCTAGTGATAAAACCTGGATTGACTCCGCAGGTTGACCTGGAGCTTGAATTAATCTGTTTTTATGAAAAAAATAGAGGAATGATTGACCCGATCTGATCCAATTAAAAACCCAAATCAACCAAGGACAAAACATGAGTAAAAAATTCATTGACTTTTCCTTAATTTTTTTGTTCAAAACTAGGTTGCATTGATTTTATTTGTTTAAAAATATTTTTTTGGTCAACCTGGTTGTGGTTGACTATTTAGTCGGGTTTTAAAACTATGATAATAATATTATAATATTAAAATTAACAATATTATAATAACCTTAGTTATAAAATCTAGATTGACTCGGCAAGTTGACCCGAGGCTTGAACTAGTCTGTTTTTAAGAAAAAATAGATGAATAATTGATCTGACATAACCCATTCAAAAACTCGAATCAACTCGAGATAAAACACGGGTAAAAAATACGTTGACTTTTCCTTAATTTTTTGTCCAAAACTAGGTTGTGTTGATTTTTTTTAATTTTTTTTGGTCAACCTGCTTGACTCTTCCAACCAATGACCCGGACCTTGTTCTAGGTTGACTCCCTAATCGGGTTTTAATATTATGATAATAACTACTGTAATTCTTACGTTGACTCGGGTCAACCCAAGCTGACCCTCATAACTCATGACCCAAGACTTGCCCTAGGTTGACTTTCACGTCTGGTTTTAAAACTGTGATAATAACCACTTTTATCTATATATTAACCCAACTTGAACCTTCTAACCCGTGACTCAAGTTTTAACTCGAGTCGAGTTTTAAAACTATGATAATAACCTTTTTTATCTTTACATTGACTTGGGAAAACCTAGGTTGACCCTCCTAGATCATGACCTGAGCCTTATCCTATGTCGATCTCTAAATCGGATTTTAAAACTACAATAATAATCACTGTTATTTTGACATTAACTCTGGTCAATCAGAGTTTACTTTCCTGACTAGTGATCCGGTTCTTGTCCTGTATCGATTTTTAAATTTGATTGTAAAATTATGATAATAACTATTGTTAGATAATTTTGAAATTAATTTTTTTTTATAAAGATAATTTAGGAATGAAAAATAATTTTTGTTTGAAATTACTTGTAAGCAATCGAAATGATAATTTTCAAGAAACAAACAATTGAACAGGCATAATCAGCCATCAAATTTTTGCAATATAACATCTTCACTATATTCGAGAAAAATTAACATTTGTATTTGAACAATTATACCGCTAAGACTTTTTTTTATTTAAACTCGCTTGAGCAAATGTTTCAATTTACTCTAGAAAAAAAATCGAAATTTTAACTCTATCTAATTGTATCTGTTTGAATATATATTCCTCTCTTTCCGAGTTGCTTTCAACATTTTGGAAGATCGCTTGGAGGCGGCAGAAGTGAGTCATTAGGGCCTTTGCCATTGTCCACCAAGAACGCCATCTTAAGTCCCCATGTAGTGTGCACCTCAAGATGGCAATGCATGAACCAAACTCCTACAGAAAACGAAAAGATGATAGTTAAAGAACACAAATTGAAACAAATTTAAAAAAGCCAAAGTCTGTGAATTTCAACTGAAAACATTTACCAGGATTATCAGCACGAAATCTGATCGCAACCCATCCACCAGAAGGTACTCCAATTGTGTTCCGCTCAACAGGGTCAACAAGGTTAAATTTCTTAGGATCAGTCTTCGGATTGTAATTCCCTACTCCCCTACCAACACCGAAGAAATTGAATCCATGTAGATGGATTGGATGGTTCTCAGGGGATATGATCCCAGTATCTTGCATAACAAGTTGGACTGTCGAGTTGTAGGCCAACCTATATACTTTTGTTCCACTTGTGGTCTGTAAATTTGTGGGTGGAGTGCCTGTGTAATTAAAAGCATGTGGTGGCTTCGCAGGAAAATCAGTGGTGAACACACCACTGATGTTGAAGAAATGTGCTTGAAGCAGGGCAGTGGTTGGCATGACAAATGTGACATTGTTGATACTAGCAACAACTCTGCTACCATTACCAGCTTTGCAAGTTGGACACGGGTTAATTCCTAGACCAACAGTGAAGAAAAGGCTGTGATCAACTGTTAATGGGACTTTGGCAGGGAACGTTTTCGAGTTTAGACTGCGTAGAGAATTAGTAAATTGGGTGGCAATTGCAGTGGCATTCTTGGGAGGTGGGATGGTGAGAGTTGTGGGGGAGTTAGAAAGTGCTCCTGAATAGTGTAAAGTGGCTGTTGCAGTCATGTTGTCTACTGCAATTGGAGCATCCATGAATGGGGATGCTGCAACCAAGTACTTGCCCGTATTTTTGTTAGTTGTGACGAGGACATTGGTGGTCTGGCCTGGGGCAATTAGGACTGTATCAGTTTTGAAAGGTTTAACGTAGGTGGCATCAACTTCTACGACAGTAAGCTTGTGCCCTGCAATTTTGAAGAAGAGCTCCTCATTGAGTGCAGCATTGATCAGCCGTAGCATGTACGTCTTGCCACTTTGGACTGGCAAAGTGAAACCGCCTGCAAGAATCGAAGAACATTCTTGTTTAAGCTTTTTAATATAGTAAAACCTTGATAATGGGAACCTTAGTATTAAATTTAAGGCCATGCCATTTAAATACCCTGTGAAGGACAAGCTGAGACAGCTCCTGGATGCCCATTAATTGTGTGAGCATCAGAGACATTTGGTGCTAATCCTGATTTAAGAGCTTCATTGATCACAGCTTCAGTGTCTGATTTCCACCATTCGGCTGCAATATAACTTAACCAAATTAATGCAGAATTGCATATTTAACAACGAGGAATCTTATACTTGGAGTTATGGTTTGAACCATATTCTTATCAACTCGAGAATTGCTCAAGTTATGGTGAAGCAATAAATTTGTACGTCTTTCGCACCTAAGACAACAACAAATTCCTTGTGGGGAGCTGGGAATGGGTAGGGTGTCCCTCGCTTAGGCAAGACAACTATTGCACCATGGACTGTGGCCCTTAACCAGAGAATATGTGCATGCCAAAGAAGTGTGCCTCTCTGGCCTGTGATTGTGAAATTGTAGACATAGCTTTGCCCTGTCTGAATGGGGCATTGCGTAATGTACGCTGGTCCATCAGCCCAGCCCGTTTTTAATTGCCTAATGCCATGCCTGCCAAATACCAAGAAAAAACTACATCAGAATCATTCATGGTTAATTAGGATAAATGTTATTTAGTATCTTACCAGTGGATGGACACATTATATTTGACATGGTTAACAACTTTCACAAGAACTGTATCGTCTTCTCTGGTATACAGAGTTGGTCCTGGAAATCGGCCATTGACGGTGACAACCGGCTTGCTTGAGCATAGTCTGGTAGTATTTTTCATCACCACCTGTTGAAATGATAGGAGAAATCAAGCTCATTTCTACATCAAATGTATATAATTCAAAGGTCATGACGAAATTGTCCAAGTTGTTAAAGTCTTTGTAGCTAATTCTGTCACTATAGCTCTGCATGGAGTCTGTTGACGATTTAAGATCTTACCATTACTGTCCAAATAATTAATTTTCATTACTAAGTTTGCCCAAATATTAAATAATTGTCTGACTAGTTGTGCAAATATATAAATGGATAGCGAGAGCTTTTTGCTGCAAATAATTTCCAATAAAGTAAGAATGAGAACAAATTTTCCATTAGAAAACTCTAAGCTTGCAATTTGAATCGTAGTTTTCTAACAATGAAGTGCATTTTGAAGAAAATTTTCTATGTGAACGAGACTAGTCAAGACCTCAAGCTCGAGCATTTCGAGCTTTGGTCACTCATGACGGCGTGCTATAGCCTTTTAGCTGCAAAAAGGCTAGACCATATCCAAGTTTGTTCTATAAAAATAATATTAACAACGAAAACTTACATTAAATTTGTAATGCCGAACCCTGCATTCGACCAAAGCAGGGAAGAGGCTGACAGCAAGAAGCATAAAACGGAACCACGAGTACTCCATTTTTGCTGACTTTCTGATCATTCCCTTTCAATCCTCTCTCTCGCTATTGATATACTTCTTTCTTATTTCAAGCTTGCTGCATTCATCTGTAGCTGACTACCTCAACCTTATAAAGGGATTAGGGGAATTGTTGCCATGTCGTTTTTCTCAGTTAGGTTAGTTGGGTGAGCACATTCTTGGAGAACAAGATTTTGAATCCTAATCTCGATGGATTTCTTACGTGCTACATAAAGTACTCCTGTTCATGGTTCTACGTAGATTCGGAAGCAAACTATGAGCTTTCATTTGTTAGGAAACTTACATAGAAGTTTGATTTTTTTGCTGTGAAATGATTAAATTTGGTACCCACTTCCTACATTTTGATCTTGAAAACATCCTCTTGTCCTACTATCTACTCCACTAGTTGAAAAAAGTATAACAAATACGGGATAAAAAGAACATTTGGTCAACTCAGCATCAGGCAAGTCACCTTAACTAATCACCATTCCCATAAAGTTGCCCTTAAAGTTTCTTTTGTTTTGTTACTTTCTAGGACATGACATCCCGATTGAGCTAACTCACATTAGCTACGAACAATGTCTAGTTATGTGATTTTCGTTCTTTGAGGCAATACAAGAGCTTAATGTAATTTGGGGTAACTTTTTTACCAGAAGAGTGTTGAATTCATCATATAAAAAAAAACGAATTCAAGGGTTAGATTAAAATGTTCAGGGATCAAAGTAAAAAAAAATTAAAAATTTAGGAGTCAAAGTGTAAAGAATTGAAATTTGAAAAGGTATCTATTTAAACTTTCTCTTGAGTATTCGGTTAAAGTTTGGAGTGGATGTTCATAATATCCCTTTTCTATTTTGAATGTGATGTTGAACAATTAGAATAGGATTTTATGAATACAAGAACATCCAAGAAGTTATTCAAATGCACATTTTAACTTAAAATAATTATAATTTTTTATTTCATTATTGGATTAGACTTAAATTTTATAAGTAAATTCCTAATAAAAAAATAATCTAAAACGACATTGTCTCGCTAATCATAAACTTGTTCCTTACTTAGATTCTTCAAATATCACTCCAAAAACCCTTAAAAATATCTACGAAGTATCAGATCATATTTTAATTTTTTTTTCTTGATAATTTTGGATTTTAGCTTTATTATTTTTTCAGATTAATTATTTTCTAGTTATTTACAAATATTTAGGGTATTTAAATCTATCTTTTCATATTTTAGAAGAATTTTGCTAATTAAAACAACAAACTTGCAACTTTTTTTTTAGATGGTGGCTCAGTGGTAAGAGCTTGGGACCAAGAAGTTTGCTTCCTCTGTGATCTCAGGTTCGAGCCCTGTGGTTGCTCATATGATGGTCATTGGATGCTTACATGGTCGTTAACTTCAAGGCCCGTAGAATTAATCGAGGTGCACGCAAGCTAGCCCGAACACCTACGTTAAACTTAAAAAAACAAACTTGCAACTTTAATTGTGTTTTACATGGTCTTAAGGTTTAGATACATGTATTAACTCAAATCTATAGCTTGCTTAGCTCAGAAATGCAGTTGAAGCTTCAATCGGTGTTTGATTTTAGAATTGATTTATTGATTTTATTTCATCCATAATTCATTATTTTTATGGGATATACTAAACTTTCTAGACAAATAACTAAAAATATTGGTTATGTTTTGAAATAACTTTTTAATTCACTTTATTCTAAGAAACATTGACCAAATTCAATGAGATTTTATTCAGGCAGGTCTCCTTTACTGCTATCAAATTGACTCTTGGTAACTATATATTAGTTTTAAAAGAGTATTTATTTTAAATTCAATAGTAATTAGTGGAAAAATAATATTTTAAAATAATGATCTTAATTAACGTTTCAAATACATAATTCAACATGATTTTCCACCATACTTTTCAGCTCCAGCTTTAGGGCAAATTACTAATTATCCGGCGCTTGAGGTCTTGAAAGATTTCGTGATGACCCAAATATTGCTTTTCTTATTCAACAACAGATGTCGAGAGCTTAAGAACAAAAAAAATGGGTAAAGTTCGGTAGGCCTAACACTCCTCCTCGAGGCATTGCTTGCAATCCTCCTCCTTGGGGATGGCCCAATATTACTTGCAGGTCTCGTGATGGATGCCGGACACGCACCAGGTCCTCCTTTCGACGGTAATGTGTTTTTTCCTGGCTCATTATCCAAGCATCATTAGATCAATTTCAATAGAATGCTAGCAGGTTAGATCACTAGAGGAGATCATTTGCTGCTTATTCACTGTTTAAACAAGCTCTTACAATGTGTTGGAATGTGTGGTTGTAGTTATTTTATAAAACCTCGAAAATATATTAAATTAATATTTTTTTTATTTTAAAAAAATTATTTTTAATATTAGCGCATTAAAATAATATAAAAATACTAAAAAATATTAATTTAAAGCAAATAAAAAAAAATTAAATTTTTTTAAAAACATTTTTAAAATGTAAAAATAAACAGAACCAACTAGAAAACGAGTTTGGTTTAGCTAAACCCTCCATCCATCATATGATTAAATGCCATTACAAATTAAATTCATAATTATATATAAAGAATGCTTTCTATGTCAAACTATATTTGATTCAACCCTTAAACAATTTATAAACCTAAAAGACTAAAATAAGAATATTAACACCTGTTTTATTACCTTTTACATATAAAATTAATTACTAAATGTATTATTTAAAATAGGAATTTTAATGCATAGTTTAATATACCATTTCCATGTTGAAATTATTAAATTATTACCCTTTTAACTTAATTAAAATAGGAATACTTTTTAACATGAATGATAACCGAGTTAAATGGATATGTTTTGTTTTAATAATTATCTTTTATATATATATATATATATATATATATATATATATATATATATATATATATATATATATATTGTCAAACTTAACAAGATATTTAATCCAAACTTGATCCTATATATGTATGTATGTTTGTGTGATATGTACTTGAGTAGCCAATCAATGACTTTAACTAGAGATGATTATTTTTTATTCGGTTCGGTTTTTTTTTTTAAAAAAAGCAAAGCGAAAAATAAAACCAAAACCGGTTCAAACCGACCGGTTTTGGTTTAGTTTTTTGATAAAATCCAGTTCAAACCGATTTGACTTGGTTTTTTTGATTTGACTCAGTTTTTGCTCGGTTTTGGCTCGGTTTTTTCCGGTTTGGCTCGGTTTTTTCCGGTTTGGCTAGGTTTTTCTGGTTTATCTCGGTTTTTTTTGGTTTTTTTCGGTTTGGGTTCGGTTCGGTTCGATTTTTTTGGTTTCAGGCTTATAAAACCGAACCGAACCGGTCAGTTTTTTTAAAAATTTAATCGGTTTAATTAGTTTTTTTTTCACAGTTTGATTTTTTTAGTTATTTTTTTCTTGTTTTATCGGTTTAATTGTTTTTTAGGTTTTGTTGCCCACCCCTAACTACAACTATTTCTTTCTTTGTTTTTTTTTTTTTTTGGGTAATTGAATTAACATAAGTTCTTAACCTAGGCTTAATAGAATACTTTTAACAACAACAAAAAAAAAAAATTAAGAAGCTTTTAAAATTCTAAATTATATTTAAAAAAAAACATTCATACGTGTGATGAGATCCATTTTAATATATTAAACCTCAAACTTTTAAAAGAAGCAAATATAATAAAAATGGTGTGTTTTTCTTTGTCTTTTTCCTTTACCAAACACTTTATTATTTGATGATTAATATACTAAAAAAAAAAAACATTATATGAATTAGTTACATAACACGCTATAATAAGAAATTTCCATTTTATGTTACTGTTGTGTTGAAATAAGTACTTTAACTCCACATATAAGCTAATTCATTTTATTTATTTTTTTTAAAAGGAAAGTTAGAAATTTATCAAATCATGACTTGTTTGAAAACTAAGAAGATATTTTGTCATGGCGAAAACTTTCACATGTCAAAAAATCATCTCAATCCAATAACTTAAACTGTTAGGTGAGGTTTCAGGATTATCCATTAAAAATAATTATTTTTTAAAAATATATTATTGAATATATGAAAGCAATTACATTAAAAAAAAAAACTAAAAGAGAAGATGTTTTTATTATGCATCACCTCATAAAATATTATTCATTGCAATGATATTTTTTTAATCTATGTTTTTTTATATAATTTAATCTTTTAACATTGATTTACTAGAGATTGAGCTCCATAATTTCCTGTGTTTGTTTTCTATGTAGTTATCCTAATCTCCTAATCCATGTTGCAGGCTTGACAAATTAACTCGGTTGATTCAAGTTTTTTATTTTTTAATTATTATTTTTTTTTAATTTCATCCTTTAACATTGAGTTTATTATGAATTAACCTTTATAATTTGTTTTAATTTGCTTTATATAAGGCTATTTCGGTCTCATGACCTAGGTCACGAGTTTTGCAGGTTAAACTAGATAAACTTGGGTTGTTTTATTGTGCCTTTTTTTTAGAATGGATTTTTTTTCAATTTCATCTATCAACAATGAATTGATTGATAATTGGGCTTCATAATTTGTTTTAATTTTTTATAGGTTATCCTAGTCTCATAACTCAGGTCTCAGGTTTGACAAGTTATCATAGATTGGATTAGGTCATTTTTTGATTTACTTTTTATGAGGTTATCCTAGTCCCATGACCCGGGTTATGGGTTTGGGATTTTAATCTGGTTTGACTCGGTATTTTCGTGTACTTTTTTTAATTGATTTTTTTTTTAATTTCATCATTCAACGTTGGGTTGATTAAGAATTATACTTCATAATTTATGTAAATTTACTTTCTATGGGGTTATCCTGGTCTCATGACCTGAGTTATTGGTTTGACATGCTAACTTTAGTTGTCTTTTTAATCCTCCTTTTTAATTATTTTTTTTATATTCCATTCTTGAACATTCGGTTGATTAAGAATTGAGTTTTATTATTGTTTCGATTTGCTTTATATGAAACTATCATGGTCTCATGAGCCAAATTGTTAATTTTGCAAATTAACTCGAGTTGACCCTGGTCGATCCAATATTTTTCCGTATCAACATTAAAAAAAGATTATCATCTTAAATATTTTTTCTTGAGTCAAATTATATTTATACCAATAATATAAGTTATTTTTTGACTTGTTAAGTTAATCGGGTCATATCAAATTAACTCTTACATAGTTCAAATTTTTTTTCTACTTGAAAATTTTTAGCAATGATTGGATATTTTTTTAAATTAAAAAAACTAATCTAACCCATAATATAGAGCGGCCAACTACTTAGTTTGATACTCAAGTTGTGTTGTGTTGTTTGTTTTGAATGATGATTAGTTTTGATTTAAAATTAGTATTTAACTAGAATAGTGATTGACTAATATCTGGATTTTTTCCGTGAAAAAAAAAATTATGAATAAAAATTGCTTTTCTTTTCAATCAAAGTTAGGCACTTACTAATTTTAATTATAAGAAAACATGATTATTAAAAGGTACAATTTTCTTAAAGAAAAATTCACTTCCTTTAAAAACATTGCATTAATTATTTTATTGGTTTCCTTTAAAAGGTGTGCATTTTAAAAAATTTGCTATGTGCTTTTTTTTAATTTAATTTTTATGTTGTTGATCTATTTCCAAGCCTACTTTTTTTATGGTATTTATTTTTAAAAGATATTCTAGAAAGTTAGCTTGAAGTTTGACATTAATCCCCGAAAGAAGATTTTATTGAGTGAGAATTTCAATGAAATTTTTATGTTAATCTATAAAAATAAGAGATTTTATTGAAATGATGGTTTTTCAAAAAACAAAATTATGTTAATTCCTAAAATAAAAGATTTTGTCAAAATAAGAATTTTTTCAAAAAAAATTACATTAATCCCTAAAAATAAAAAAATTTATCGATGGAGGAATTTTATAAAATTCTTGATATTAATCTATAAAATTAGAAGATTTCATATAAATGAGGAATGTTGTTATAATATCTAAAATAGGAGATTTGATCTTTTTGAGATTTTGAGCAAGAAATTTAGGCATTAATTCATAAAATAGAAGACTTCATTGATTAAAAAAAAGGAGCTTTGATTTCTTTCTAAAAAGTAGATTTTGACAACAAATTAGACTATCCTAAGACACTATATTAGAATAAGTTTAGGTTTTTAAAAGAGTTTTGGAATGTCGCCCATGAACAAATTATAGAAATGAAATATAAAACATGTAATATGATAAATAATTTTTGTTTTTTCTTCTTTTTTTTTGGAAATAAGGACATGAAAACGTAAAAATATTGAAATGACACACTAATTAACGAACTTGCTTGAAATTTTAATAGATGTAGTTTTTGTTTTTTATGTGCATGAAAGAGGCTTGGCCAAAACACTTGGAATTTGGAACATATTTTTTAGCATAATTATGAAGACTGAGATAACTATAACAAGTATAAGAATAAAAACTCATGATAACAATTTAATCTTAAGAATAAAAGATGTTAAGTCATATTATTCATTTATGTATCATTCAAGAAGCAAAAATAAATTTAATGATTTGTTTTTTAATTCACAATCAAGGTAGCATGTAATATTTGAATTCAAGTATTTTTCATGCCCTATCATCTAAAAAACAAAACACATTTCAAAACCCTAACTTTATCATTCCAAGTCTAGGTTACAAGCAAACTTAAAAACACAAGTTTTGATTTTTCTTTCATGCATTTGTTTTTAATCAAAATCATCACATTTAATCTTCTAATCATTTTTTTATTATTAATAAGAGGCATGCAAAACCAACATTAAATACAAATTAACTTTTAAAACCCTAACTTTAAATTTTTATCCATGTATTTTTCACATATTTGGCTACTATATTTTTTATAAGAACGCACAATATCTATGCAAAAAAAAAAACTATTTTTAACTTGTATTCATGCATTTAAAAATCAAAATGCATTATTTCGCACTATTTTTTTTATAAATTCTAAAGAGAAAAAAAGAAGAAAGAAAAGAGTTGTGACTTGTTTCAAGGGTAGTTTCAACAAAGTGCGAAGGTGCTGTGGAGGCTCTTAGTGGCTATCATAGTGGCCGACCGGAGATGGAGTGGTATTATGAGTGGTTTTCTCTCTCTAGGCTAAGGTTTTTTCTTTTTTTTTGATTTGTGCTTTTTTTCTATCTTTTTCTTCCTCTCTTTCTTCTTTGTCCCCTGTGGAACTCTCTGGTTCAAAATGAATCATTTGAGTCACCCAAAAATCCAACTCCTTTCTTCCTCACAATTAAGGTTTTTTTTATTTTTATTTTTTATGTTTGGGTATAGTTCTTTCTCTTTTTCTTCCCTTCTTCTTTCTCTCCTCAATCTCTTCTTCCACTTAGATAAAGTTGGTTTGAGCTCAAACCTCCCTTCCTATAATCTCTCTCTCTCTTATTCGAACTTTCTATCTTTAAGTTTCTTTTTAGAGGAAGGTCCTAAAACCTTTATAGGTTGGATAATCTTGTTCATTAATCTCTTTGGACAAATCTTGGTATTGTTGTACACTTTATATAAAATGTTTGGGTTGACTCCTTTGGCACGTTTTCTGCCACCACTTGGAGACAATGCAATAGGTCTTTGGCTTAAAGTGAAGTATAATTACAGGGGAAGAAAATGACATGTTTCTGGGCATTTAATGTTCGCGTGAGAAAGAGAAACGGTGGTCCAACATCCTGTCAAATGCAAGTGCAAAAAAAAAAAAAGGGACAAAAACTTGCATGCATGGTATGAAGGAGAAAAAGGTTTATCTACCCCCTCTTAAAACAATGTTGTTCGGTGCCTTTGATTATTTCTTGTAAATGATGTTATGCAACATTTATTTTAAATGCCATTATATCATTTTTTTTTTGTTATTTTCATCCTTTGTTTTGGTTACAACTTAATCCCCATACTTCTAATTTCTTTATTTTTGATCAATATGTATTAATTATCAAAGGTTTCTTTTACATATTAGTCCATCAATGTTGGCACCTTTTACATATCAGTCTTTGGATTTTAAATTTGTGTAGTTTTGGTCAAATTGACCTCAAATATCAAAAAACAATTTCAATTAAGTCCCTAATTGAATTAATACAATCCCTAAAATTCAATGCCTAATTCATTTTGGTCTTTGCTCTTTTAATTCTTTCATTTTTTTTTAATCAAATTGACTCCAAAATTTTTAATTATTCTCTTCAATCACACTCTTAATTGAGTTAATAGGATCCTCAAATTTATACACATATTCCATTTTGGTCTCTGGTCTCTAACTCTTCTATTTTATTTTATTTTATCAAATTCACTCCAAAATTTATTTTTTCTCCTCAATTAAGCCCTTGATTGAATAATTGGAATTCCAAAATTTCTCATCTCTTTTATTTTGGTCCTTGACTTGCAAATCTAGCCAATTTTCCCTCAATTCTATTTTTTCTCCTCAATTAGTTTCTCAATTGGACTTCCAAACTTTGTCATTTTTTTCCATTTTGATCTTTGGTCTTTCAATTCTTCCAATTATGACCGATTTCATCCATTTTTTTTCAATTCTCTTAATTTAAACCCTAAATTGCATTCTTACATGACATCAAAGGATCCATTAGGAGTATCATTTGGATTTATTCTAGGGCATAAACGAAATGGATCCAAGAGGAGTTCGATAGGTTAAGTCAAGAGGCTTGGATTTAAAAAGCTCAAATATGTCAGTCTAAACCTTTGTCTACTTTTCGGGTCATATCTGAAGTTATAGGAGGATTTTGAGTTCGATTCCAATTGGTTTGGAAACTAGATATTTATAACTCTTCAAATATATATGGTAGACTCATTAATTCATCCCGACAAGAGAAAATAACATATTTGAAATTGGACCTAGAATCTATCAGAAAAGTGTGAAAACAAAAAAAGACATTGTTTTATTAAGAGTTATGGATTTCATTCACTACAAGAAATTCTTAATGCTATTGAGAACTTATGTAGGAACCTTTAGCTTACTTATTTAACAAGGATTTTATATCAAATAAGAAGAATTAAATGGTCAAAAATTAATTCTTATATTACAAAGCATCAAGCTTGTGTTCAGCAAGGATTCTTCAACAATTATTTTTCTTGGGTATTTTTCAATATTATATCTGGCAAAGAGTGAAAAATAATCTTAGACTATTTTTTATTTATTTTTATTATTTTAAATCTAATTTTAATTAGTTTGAACTTTATTTAAATTGGGTGCATGCCTGACCTATTAATTTTAAAGTTTACATATAAATATTCTTATATAATGATTTTTTTATTAAGTTGATGAATTTTTTCTACAAGATGCTGCATATTGTGTGTTTATTTCTTTTTATATGTTTAAGTGATTCTCATACTAAGTTCTTGATTGAATTTGCAAACTTTTCGAATGATTTATTGACTTTGTTTTAATTTATATTTCTCATTTTTTATAACCTTTAATTAGCAATCTAAGAAATAATTTCACGTATAACTCGAACTCTAACAAAAACCTTCCATTTGTTTTGTTAGCAGTTTTAAATGAAGTGTGGTTAGATGATGCACGTTCTTTTGTGATTTACAATTGTATCTCATGGAGCAACATGTTAATACAACTAGATTTCTCACAATAAGAAAAAATAAATGATAAACCATATTAAAGAAACAAATTAATTGGCTAAGCCATAAAAATTCTCAATATATATATTTGAGGGGAAAAGAAACATTTGAATTTCCACAACAGTACGGCTCATAAAATTTTATTCAAACTCGCTTGAGCAAATATTTCAGATTACTCAAGAAACAAATTGGATCTTTTAACTCTCGACTTTTCTTTTTTATATGTGTGTGTGTTTATATATATATATATATATATTACTCCTCTCTTTTCGAGCATAGGATCTTTCGGCTCGGACCCCTGTTCTGATCCGCTACTGCTTCTATCCCTCAAGTAAATTAATTTCTTCAGCTGGTTTAACATTTTGGAAGATCGCTTGGAGGCGGCAGAAGTGACTCATTAGGGCCTTTGCCATTGTCCACCAAGAATGCCATCTTAAGTCCCCATGTAGTGTGCACCTCAAGATGGCAATGCATGAACCAAACTCCTTCAAAAATTGAAAAAAATAAATTAAAGAATATGAATTATGAAAAATTTCTCAAGCTCAAATTTAGTGGACATAAACCAAAAACATCAATTACCAGGATTATCGGCACGAAATCTTATGGCAACCCATCCACCAGAAGGCACTCCAATTGTGTTCCGTTCAACAGGGTCAACAAGGTTGAATTTCTTAGGATCAGTCTTCGGATTGTAATTCCCTACTCCCCTACCAACAGCAAAGAAATTGAATCCATGTAGATGGATTGGATGGTTCTCAGGGGATATGATCCCAGTATCTTGCATAACAAGTTGGACTGTCGAGTTGTAGGGCAACCTATATGCTTTTGTTCCACTTGTGGTCTGTAAATTTGTGGGTGGAGTGCCTGTGTAATTAAAAGCATGTGGTGGCTTTGCAGGAAAATCAGTGGTGAACACACCACTGATGTTGAAGAAATGTGCTTGAAGCAGGGCAGTGGTTGGCATGACAAATGTGACATTGTTGATACTAGCAACAACTCTGCTACCATTACCAGCTTTGCAAGTTGGACACGGGTTAATTCCTAGACCAACAGTGAAGAAAAGGCTGTGATCAACGGTTAATGGGACTTTGGCAGGGAACGTTTTCGAGTTTAGACTGCGTAGAGAATTAGTAAATTGGTTGGCAATTGCAGTGGCATTCTTGGGAGGTGGGATGGTGAGGGTTGTGGGGGAGTTAGAAAGTGCTCCTGAATAGTGTAAAGTGGCTGTTGCAGTCATGTTGTCTACTGCAATTGGAGCATCCATGAATGGGGATGCTGCAACCAAGTACTTGCCCGTATTTTTGTTAGTTGTGACGAGGACATTGGTGGTCTGGCCTGGGGCAATTAGGACTGCATCAGTTTTGAATGGTTTAACGTAGGTGGCATCAACTTCTACGACAGTAAGCTTGTGCCCTGCAATTTTGAAGAAGAGCTCCTCATTGAGTGCAGCATTGATCAGCCGTAGCATGTACGTCTTGCCACTTTGGACTGGCAAAGTGAAACCGCCTGCATGAGTCCGGAAACAATTTTATATCAGACCTTTACGGGAAACAATCCTCGATAACCAAGAATTCCTAAGTATATCTTATGGCCATTAATCTTTTTTGAATACCTTGTGAAGAACAAGTTGAGACAGCTCCTGGATGCCCATTAATTGTGTGAGCATCAGAGACATTTGGTGCTAATCCGGATTTAAGAGCTTCATTGATCACAGCTTCGGTATCTGATTTCCACCATTCCGCTGCAATATCACATCACCACATTAATCTCAAATCGCATATTTAACAACAACGAATCTTATAAATTGGTTTATGGTTTGAACCATATTCTTATCTTCATGAGATTTTGACGAGTTATGGTGAAACAAATAATTTGTGTGTTTCTCACCTAAAACAACAACCACTTCCTTGTGGGGAGCTGGGAATGGGTAGGGGACACCAAGCTTGGGCAAGACAACTATGGCACCGTGGACAGTGGCTCTTAGCCAGAGAATATGTGCATGCCACAGAAGTGTGCCTCTCTGGCCTGTGATAGTAAAATTGTAGACATAGCTTTGGCCTGGCTGAATAGGGCATTGTGTAATGTATGCTGGTCCATCAGCCCAACCCGTTCTTAATTGCCTAATGCCATGCCTGCCAAATACCAGCAAAAAACTGCATCAGAATCATTCATGATGAATTAGAGGATAAATGTTATTTAGTATCTTACCAGTGGATAGACAAATTATATTTGACACGGTTAACAACTTTCACAAGAACTGTATCGTCTTCCCTGGCATACAGAGTTGGTCCTGGGAACAGGCCATTGACGGTAACAATCGGCTTGCTTGAGCATAGTCTGGTAGTATTTTTCATCACCACCTGTTCATATGATACACCAAATTAAGATCATTTCTGAATAAATTGTATATGATTAAAATTCCATGACTGAATTGTCCATTTTGTTGAAGTTGTTGTAACTAATTACGTCACTGCTAGGTAGTGATTTGATATCTTACCATTCTTGTGCAATTAATTAATTTCTTTTATTCCACTTAATTTATGGATACTTGCTTTGGGTTGAACTTTAACCTTCATTTGTAAGTGGCCAATTTTGACAATGTACTCGACTAATTTCTGCAAACACAGTGCAATTATATATATATATATTGACTGGTTGCATGAATATATCGATGGATTGTGAGAGCTTTGTGCTGCAACTCCATGATTGCCATTTGAATGATGGACAAGAGTCAGGAAAAAGCTTTTTTAAGACAGAGGCTGTGTCAAGATACATAATGCATCGTGCAAACACATAGTTATCTGCTAATAATGAAATGCATGTCGAAGAGAATGAGAATAATGACATCGAGGGAAGAAAAATATGTGCATAAAAAGGCCAGCTTTTGTCATATGAAGGCATGCGACAGCATATATATTTAACTTACATTGAACTTGTAATGCCGAATCCTGCACTCGACCACAGCAGGGAAGAGGCAGACAGCAAGGAGCATAAAACGGAACCAAGAGTACTCCATGTTTGCTCACTTAATTCCTAATGTTTCTCTCGCAGTATGTCTCTTGCTATTGGTTTGCTTATTGCTTTCTGGCTTCGATGCTTTCATGTGTGACTCGCTACCACAACCTTATAAAGGGAATAGGGGAATTGCTTCCATGTCGTTGTTTCTCAGTTAGGTGCGTGTGTAGATTCTTGGAAAACAAGTATTGATGCCTAATCTCACTAGGTTTCTTACATGTTACATAAAGTTTTCTTTCGTATGGACCAACGTAAATTTGGAAGCAAACTGCCTATACCATTTTTCGTTGGTGGAAATTAATCAGTGTTAAAAAAGTTATTTAATATGGTACCCACCTTCTAAATATTGATCTTCAAAACATCCTCTTTGTATGGCTAAAGATCTCAAATACCTATAGGATACCGGTTAGAGTTCTACAAATTTCAGGGTCACTGGAGGCTTACATAGTTGTTAACTTCAGGGTTCGTGGGATTAGTCGAAGCGCGTGTAAACTGACCCGAACACCCACGATAATTAAAAAAAATCCCAAATTCCTAATAGATTATTAGTTGAAAAAATATATATACTTAAAAAAAAAGAATAACGAAAAAACATTTTGGTGTAGCCAAAAATAAATTACATGGTATAAGTCGAGCTAGTTAATCACCACCTCCATAATTAATTTGTCCTTAAAGTTTCTTTTATTTATTATTCTTTCTTTATTTAGTTACTTTCTAGGACAACCCGATCGATCAATGATTAATTCTCTTAGTTTTTCATTTTTCTTGTCTTTTTTTTTTGGGTAAAATTGAGGTATTATTTAGTCATGTTTGCTGGTACATTGAGATTATTTTTTCTTAAATTCAAACCTTAAATGCAATGTGTTAAAGAAAAAAAAAACCCACTTATCAACTAACTTTATACTCTAATTAATTAGTGGTTCTTTTAAGACAATATTAGAGAAGCTTAATAAACTTTGGGGTTACCATATATACCCTAAAGAGCAGACCAGTAGTGATTACTGAAACAACTAAAAGTTGTAAACAGCTGAAAGGTGTGGTGTTAGTTTAATTAATTATATAAGCAGGTTAATGTATTTTTTTTATTTATTTGGTTAACAATAATATATCATCATTAACCTGTGCGAGTCACGAAGAGGCCTGTGTTCGATTCCTTGCGGGAGAAAAATTGTTTGCGATCCATAGACGACAAATGACCTGTCGTCTATAGACGACAAATTGGCCGTATGAGTTTTTTGGGTTTTTATTTTATTTTTTTATTTTGATTTTTATTTTAATATTTAATATATGGTTTTTATTTCCTTTGCTCCCCTCCTTTTTTTATTTTTTTAATTACATCCTTTATTATAAAGGTTTTTTTAGTTTTATGTTCTACACGTATTAGTTGATGATAAATCAATTTTGGCTTTTTTTATCTTCTATTTTGCAATTTCATCCTTTAATATTGTTTATTTTTTAATATTTTGGGTTTTCCAATCTTTTTTGTAATTTTTTATTTTGTTTTTCTTTTCTAATTCTGTCTTTTATTATGAATTTTTTTTACTTAATCGGTTAATTTTTTTTCCACTCATTAAATAAGATTATGTCAAAACAACTCTCAAGTGATTTAATTTAAAATTCGAATTAAACATATAGATAGATCAAGATTTTTTAAATTTAAACTATTATACCGAGTTTTACGACAAAGTCAGTAAATTGACAATCTAGATATTATTTTCCTAGAATCAATTTTTTTTTTAATTGAAGTTAAATCGAAAACACAGTCAATAAACTAGCATATAGCTATATGAAAGTTTAAAAAATTAAAAAAACAAAGCTTCAATGATTTCTCTTAGTCTAACTAGGCACTCTACAAGCTTCAATGGATGTCTAAGCATCAGGGGTAGATCTGGAAAGCCACTTTCACAAGTCGGAAAGCCAGAAGGTAATTATAGAGTGTTTGGGAGTGTGGTTGCTATTACTTTTCAAAATGTTTTTTATTCATAAAAGCATGCCAATAAAAAAATTTTATTTTTTAAAAATTATCTTTGAGATCAGAACATCAAAATAATTTCAAAACATCAAAAACATAATAATTCAAAAAAAAAATTAAAATTTTTGAAAAGTATTTTTCTACCGCACTACCAAACAGCTTCGAACCTTTTTACATAGATGTAAATCAGCTTCGTTTTCATGGATGAAGTAGATGTAAATCCATATATAAAAAGCAGATAGAAATGGATAATAACTCAATATATTCGAGTATAAATTATATATTTTATTTAATATATATTGGCCATGAAAAATAGCATGTAGATCTCCAATGGAACCTAGAGATGAACATAAAAATTTGAGAATTAGAAGAAACTATAACTTGTGTCCTTTTCACTGTATTGTTTTTTTCATTTTATCCTCTCACAATTCATTATATGAGAACAGTGCTATTTTTTTATTTTGATTATTATTATCAGAAAATAGAAAAACATTTACAGGATATTTTGTTAGTGTTTAAAGCATGAATTCATCGGTGATAATATTATTGACAAAATAATACAAGGACAAATATCATCAAAAAACATATTGTCAATAAATTCTATTTTGTCAGTTATTCCATCAGTAATATAATCACCGATAGAATTATTGTGCCAAACAAAAAGATCTACCGGCAATAATTATGTCGGTAAATCTATCGGTATTTATAGCATATTACCGATGGAATTAATCGATCAAAGAATTACAATTAATAGTGGCATAGTCCTGTATTTTTTTTCCAACTCTCTGTAACTCTCTAAAGGACTACGTCAATTGGTAATTTCGTTGGTATTTCAATTTCATCAGTATTATATGTACATATTTTTTAAAAAATAAAACAAACAATAGAATTAAAAAATTAGAACACAATTAAAATAAAATAAAATAAAATAATCAAATTTAAACAAAATTAAATTAAAATAAAAAAGAAAATTTGTATTATTAATTTAAAAATAAATATTATTAAATACAATTTATCTATCTAGTGGACAAAAGTTAGAGGAGAAGACAGAGATAGATCTTCACCGGAACCAGAAGGGCGACGAGGCGGAGCACAATGACTAGTGAGATTTGCCAACAGCAACTCCATGAAATTCAATTTATCTCTCAGTTCGGTCGTCTTATACCTAAGTGGGGTTATCTTAGCTTGAACTTGTTCTAGTATGATCACTTGAATGGCCAGTGATTGTAGGCTCAATCCAAATTACGAGATCCCAACGTTAAAGACTCGACAACCTACTTGCTTATCCTTGACAATAGTGTTGGAGATACCATGAACCTAATTTCTATTAGGTCCACTAGTAAATTCAACATCTAACCACTAATCCGGATTGAGTTCTAGATGGGTTAAAGGATCGTTTTTGTATCTCTCATGCAATCAGGTGTTATATATTTCCTAAAAAAAGAGTTATCAAATATATAACAAAAAAAATCTTCAGTGCCAAATTGAAGGTTCGTTGACCGCACATGCTGTCAAGGGTTGGAGGGGTTGTTGGGATGATTCAAAAACCACCCGGAAGTCGGTGTTTGGCCGACAGTTGATGTCGCACACGTCGCCCGAGGAGTGAGAGTTGAGACCATTACCCACGAGTTGACACCTGCAAAGCACGCGTCAACAACTTTATTTTTTAATAATATTTATGTTTATTAAATTATCAAATCGCCCCTACATGAATCTTATTATAAAAAATACGTACTAAAAAGACAAAAACATCATTGGATGTAAGTTAAAGAAAATTTTCTTTTAAATATAATTTAATCATTTTATTGTGTTCTGAAAAATAAGAAGATGATAATGTATATGGATGACAACAATAATACAAATGTTGATTATATAAAAAATTTATGTAATTTTTAATAGTTAGTTATTTAATTTTTTTTAATTGGATAAAATAGTTATTTTACTATTTCAATAACATCAACATTTGTATTCGTGTACCGACTTATGCTTCTTAGGTTTTTTTATTTTGAAGGATGCATTGTTTTGTACTGTGTTATGAAAATTATTTATCTTTAATGTATTATGAAACAACTTTATGCGCGTGCACTAGAAATGCGTTCCTAGTAATTTTTTTAAAAATTCGATAAATAATATTCATTGAATAAGATGAAAAAAACATTTAAAAAAAAAAAACAGAATTTACCTCTCTACTTTGACCACAGCTATAATTTAAAATCATGAGATGGATCTAGAACTGTATTAAGAAGTCGCTTCAGTGAATGAATTTGTCTTGCTAGTTGTCCTGCTGAGCAACTTCTTCTTCCTTTTTTTTAAAATAAAATAAAAATGATAGCTAAAGTTCGAGAAGAATTATCAAACTTGAAGACTTATACTACCACAGCTATAATTTAATAACTATTATTTTTTAAAATATTTTTTAATTTAAAAATATATTAAAAAAATATTTTTAAAAAAATTTATTTATGATATCAGCATATAAAAAAATATAAAAAACATAACATAAAATAATTAAATTTTATAAAATAAAAAACACTTTCCAACCAGATAAACGAATGGTACAGAAATATGCACTCTCAAATCGTCAACAATACATCCTTTTTGTCAACAAGCATGAAGTGTTTAATCAATGCCAAATTGGGACCATGTTTGAAGTTAAAGGATATATATATATGTAAAAAAAAGAAACCTATTGTATATTAAGACTAAGGTCTAAGGCTATTTTATCAACTTAATATAAAACAAGCGATCGAGACACTTAATGCTTGAATACATATACATTTATTGAAGCTATTTCTGTTTTAAAAAAAGAAAAAAAAATACATAATGAGAGGAGATTTGTTTCCTTTAACGACGTTCCTATCACAAGAACAAGAATTTCTAAGAATGCTTGCAGTTCAAGAGAATTCATGGTTGAGAAATTCCTTTCATGCAATGGAGGAAACCTCAGATTAGCCACCCCAATGGGATATAATGGCTTGTTTGAAAGCTAAATGTAAACCGACGGTGGGTAAGCAACGACTCATCACCCCCAAATCTATATGCTGCTAGTGACAATTCATCGACTACTTTTTATCCGTTTCATACTCCTTATCTCTAATTCCTGATCGACCATCAAATACAAAAACGAGTTCATCCGTTAAAAGAAGTGGTTTCCTTTTCAAAACAAAGCTAATTAGTTACCTAACTATTTATCCTCAACTTTGTTTAGTAATTAGTCTCAGTCACAATGATCTAAAGGTTAAGGATGCATGATGAATCTTCTACACCCCAAAAACAGAAAAAAAAACACTAAACAAATCATGTTTCTAACGTGGGGGTATTTGGGTAAGAGTTCGTGTAGAATTGTGATAGTGGTTACTTTTTAAAATATATTTTTTTTACTTGGAATTATATCAAAAAATATATATATATATATATATATATATATTTAATTTTTAAAATTTATTTTGATATTAGTACGATAAAATAATCTAAAAACACATAAAAATCCACCTTTCCATACATGAAAAAACAAACGGTGTCTAAGAAAGTGTTTGGGAACGATGTTGGCTGCACATTTCCACAATATTTTAATTTTTTTTAGAATTAATTTTTTATATTTTTGGATTGTGTTTGGTATGGTGATGTTAAAATTAATTAAAAAAACATTATATAGATGTATTTTTAAGTTAAAAAAAAATATTTTAAAAACCAATTGTTTCTACAATATCAAATAGACACTAAGCCTTCGTTTAGGAAAATGGCTTAAAGAAAGGTTGGTTAAAAATTAAATTTTTTTATTTAAAATTAATTTTTTTATGTTTTTGGATCGTTTTGATATAATGATGTTAAAAATAAATTTTAAAAAATAAAAAATTTTATTTGGATGCATTTCTGAACGAAAAACATTTTAAAAAACAAGTGCTATCACATCTGAAACACCCTTAATGTTTGAGGGTGTTGTTGATGTTATTTTTTAAAGTGGTTTTTGCTTAACAATGCATAAAAATAATATTTGTTTTTATTTTTTAAAATTATTTTTTAAATTAACACATCAAAACAATTCAAAAACACTAAAAAAAAATAATTTAAAAAAAAATTAACAAAAAAAATAATAATTCACCCTCAATATAAAACTGCCATGCTTCACTTTGGTTTTAAGTGAATCGATGAAAAGTATCCATGCAATGTGCTTTCAGAAAGTCAAAAGTTTTTCCGTACATGTTCTGACTTGGGACACTTTAAACTGTTTAAAAGGAAATGATATGATTTTTTTATGCAATAAAGGTGTTTGTAGAGTAACTCAAGATTAAATTTCATTTTCTGATTATTATCAAAAAAATTTAGTATTGTCTTTAAAATTTGAATCCAAGAAGTTAATAAAGAAACATAACTTCTTAACTTCAAAAGGAAAAGGGTTTGCTTTTTAGAGGGGTATAGCTCAACTCGTCAGATTCTAGATTTGTTTTCTAAAGATCATCAATTCAAATTCCACAAACCTTAAGGTCACTAGAAGTTTACATGGTCGTTAACTTCAGGATTCGTGAGATTAGTCGAGGTACGCGCAAACTAACCTGAACATCTATATTAAAAAAAAAACCCCTTCACTTAAATTTTAGTTTTGTTTTAGATAAATAGAAATCATGTCTCTAAAATGGATTGCTTTAAAGATTTTGCACCAATCCCAAAATTTATTGATGGTTATTTTATACAAGATTACTTATAACCAAATTAATATTTAATACAAGATTTAATCGAATTTTTCATGAGAATTTAGACAATATATATAGGATGATATTGCAATAAACTGGAAAATCTAAAGTTTATTTATTTTTCGATTGCATTACGGACGAAAAATGTTGGCGGAAAGGAGAAGAGAAAACTATAATTTTTGCCTCAGTAATTTTTCCATTTTTTTTTTGTCTTTTAATTTATGATAAGGCAAATTGTTAATTTGCTAAATTAGTTGTTATTGTGTCATTATGGACTTGGTTGAATCGATATGGTTAGTTGTGTTTTAATTTTTTACCCAAAGAAAAGTTAAAAGTATATTTATTTTGAAATAATTTTTAAATTCAATTAAAAAATTCTTATAAAATTTAGTTAAAATTTTACTTTAATCAAAATCATATTTTTTTAACTTTTTTTATATGTATTTTAACTTATACTACCTTCTTCTTTCAAAATTTGTTCTGAGTTATTTTGTTTTACTAAATATTTCTAATCTAACTTATTTTTATCATAATTTATTTATAAGAATAACTTTGAGTTGTAAAAATAAAAATAAATATAATTTTTAATATAAAAAATAATTGAAGAATTTATCGGAAAATCAAATCTTTTGGTCCTTGAAAATCACAAATACCTTTTGCCGTAGCCCATTCGGTCATATTCAGAGCACATTAATTTATGGGCTGCCCAGAGGCAGTCAGGCGACAGCCATTCAATACCAGCCACTAGAGCTGAAACGAGCCGGTTCGTGAGTTCCCATTTCCAATATTATTAGCTGAAATTAGAGATGGTAACGAATATTCATGAATTTAGTTTTTTTTTATATTTTATTTATTATTTATTGGATAAAAAATTAAAATATTCACAATTCATTTATTAAATTTTGAGTATCTATATTAATATTTATTTTATAATTATTATTTATCATTAAAATATAAAATAATAACATATTTGTAGTGTTTCTATATTAAATGATAATATTATAATGGATATTTATGAATTGTTTTTTTATTTTATTTTTATACTCTATTTATTATCCATCAAATAAAAAATTTAAATATCCATAACCATTCATTCAGTTTTGAGTATCCTATTATTTATTATTAAAAAAATAGTAACATATATAGTCTTCAATCTTCAGCCCTGCATGGATCTGGTTGGATTTCTCAAAATTTATAGCGTACAAGCATCAACGGTGCAGTGTTTATTACCAGACAGAAAGATGAACAGCCAATTTGTAAAATAGGAGTGGCAATGGATCGGGTCATGCAGGCTATTTATCATTCCCACCTGATCCAACATTTATATAGTCTAACTACGCCTTCCATACCATCAGCTTGGGTCCAGTCCTTCACCTGGTAGGTATCCAACTCGAAGATTCGGGTTTTTTTCTATTAATTTTCTAAAAAATAAAATAAAAAATATGAAGTTTAAAAAAGCACCATCCATAAATTTAAAAACAATACATAGGATCAAAATTCTAAATTTAAGAGTAGATTCATGAAAATCTCCATAAATTGTAATATAAATTTTTGTGCATCAATTGAAAAATAAATTACAACTCCACAAAATAAAATAATTAAAAAAACAAGTTTAGTGGTGGAGTATATGAATCCTTATGTGATATTAAAGATCTATATTGGACTGCGGTAAATATTGTTTTTCAAAGTTCTTTTTATTTTTTATTTTTTAAAATTTATTTTTGACAAAGTACATTAAAACAATCTAAAAACATAAAAAATAATTAATTTAAAACTAAAACAAATTATAAAAATATAGTTCAATACAATACTTGAACCTAATCAAATTTAATTGGATTTTACTTATCTAAGGTTGGATAAATTTATCATCCTAATTTCTAAATCTGTTTTTATATATGCTAGCATATTGTTCTGTAGTTTTTTCAAACACAAAAAAAATATTAAGAGTATAAAAAATATTTTAAGTGTTTTAAGTCTAATGATCATATTAGACTTAATAATCTTGTGTCATATGATCATATTTTGACTTAATACAGCTTTTGTAAAAAAAAAAAAAAAAAAAAAAAAGGAGACAACGCTCCTATGATTATTTGAATATTTATAGTGTGATTTACAATAGAAATACTCTATAAGTAATTTTCCCACCCGTTTTAAAGCATCTATATATATATATAACAGAAAAGAAAAGTAATATCTCCTTCTCCTAAGAAAGTGTGCCTGCAGAAACATAACACCAGACATCGAAAGCCACTTGACATGATTCATCAAGTTTCAGGCATTTAACTCTCTTTAAGTCTAATATCTAGATAACAAAGCTTCATCATTGCCCAGAGGAGAAAATGACAATGCTTCACCAATGTAATCATGGTTTGGATCGAATTGTGTGCCAAAATTGAAAGATGGGAAAGATGTTTGTCAGCTTGAAACTCAAAAATTTCAGTAATTCAAGGCAGTTTGGGCTTGGATTTCTTAACATGCTAACATAGTTACAAATTCAAGTGTTTCGAAGCAAAATACTTGTTCTTGCAAAACACAGTAAAAGAACCGTGCAAAATTATTTGAAATGAGAGGAGCTTGCGAGAGTGATAAATAATAATCTCCAGTTTTGCATTTGATAGCCATTACCTAGCCCAAAGTAGTTCTGTGCTTGAGTATGATATAATTTGGCCATTCCAAGCATAAAAAATGAAATAGAGGCAAAGTGACAATAGCTGTGAACCGAACATATTGACCACTCCATGGTTCATCAACAACCATGGCAGAAGATGGCTTTACAAAAGATGGAGCAGCAGATTTCCGTGGAAACCCTGCTATCAAGAAGGAAACAGGAACTTGGAAAGCCTGCCCATATATTTTAGGCAACTCTTTTGTACCTCTAGTGCTTGCTTGCTTGTATTTCTACGTGCGTTATTTATTTGTTTTGTTTTGTGATTGGCTAACGTGCCTATCTGGACTTGCCTGCAGGAAATGAATGCTGCGAAAGGTTGGCCTACTATGGAATCAACACAAATCTAGTTAATTACCTCAAATTTCAACTAAACCAGAGCAATGTTGTGGCGGTCAATAACGTCACCAATTGGTCAGGAACATGCTATGTCATGCCATTGCTTGGAGCTTTTCTTGCTGATGCCTACTTGGGAAGATATTGGACAATTGCTAGTTTCTCTATAATCTATGTCTTTGTTAGTTCTTTCATCAGCTATTTTTTAAGACCATGCTGGCGTACTTAACCAATCATTTTCTTGTTTTTAATCCTTTTTTTTTTAACTAGTCCAAAACTTTTCATTTTGTTTCAGGGAATGACATTGTTGACATTGTCAGCATCGATCCATGGACTAAAACCATCTTGTGACAGAACGAATGTTTGCCATACAACAGGGTTGCAGACATCAGTTTTCTTTCTAGGCCTATACCTTATAGCCCTGGGGACTGGAGGGATCAAGCCTTGTGTCTCTTCCTTTGGTGCGGATCAATTCGATGACTCTGACGAGGATGAGAAGAAAAGGAAGAGTTCTTTCTTCAATTGGTTCTATTTTTCAATCAATATCGGCGCTCTTATTGCTGCTTCGGTGCTTGTTTGGATACAAACCAATGAAGGTTGGGGCTGGGGCTTTGGCATCCCAGCAGTGGCAATGGCAATTGCTGTTGTGAGTTTCTTTTCAGGTACACGGTTATACAGGAACCAGAGACTTGGAGGGAGTCCCTTAACACGAATGTGCCAAGTGCTAGTTGCATCCTTCAGGAAATTCCGTGTCGAAGTGCCTAATGACAAGTCTCTTCTGTTTGAGACAGCAGACCATGAATCTGCTGTCATGGGAAGCCGCAAACTTGACCACACGGATCAGTTAAGGTATTGAATGGACTATAACTAGTTCACCAAACAGCTGTATTGTAATTTGGACTCTGCTAATGTATTTTCCTTCTCGATTTAGTTTCCTCGACAAGGCAGCAGTGGAGACTCCATCAGACCGTCTAAAAGGGTCCGCGAATCAGTGGAAACTGTGCACCGTGACTCAGGTTGAAGAGCTCAAGTCCATCATTCGGTTGCTTCCTGTATGGGCAACTGGCATAATATTTTCTGCTGTATACAGTCAAATGGGAACCTTATTTGTCCTGCAGGGGAACACAATGGACCTTCGCATGGGCAAATCCTTCGAAATCCCTTCTGCTTCACTCTCCCTCTTTGACACAATTAGTGTAATCTTCTGGGTACCGATTTACGACCGTGCCATCGTGCCCTTTGCAAGAAGATTTACTGGACACAAGAATGGATTCACACAGCTTCAAAGAATTGCAATTGGCCTTGTAATTTCCATCTTTGCCATGTTGGTTGCTGGGACTCTAGAGCTTGTGAGACTCCGCGAGGTCAGAAAACATAACTACTATGAACTAAAGCACATACCAATGTCCATATTTTGGCAGGTCCCTCAGTATTTCATTATAGGATGTGCAGAGGTTTTCACATTTATCGGGCAATTAGAGTTCTTTTATGAGCAGGCACCCGATGCCATGAGGAGCCTTTGCTCAGCTCTCTCACTCACAACCGCTGCACTTGGGAACTACTTGAGCACATTCCTAGTTAATATTGTCACGGATATGAGCACCAGGCATGGTAAGCCTGGTTGGATACCGGACAATTTGAATCATGGCCATCTTCATTATTTTTTCTGGCTCTTGGCAGTGTTGAGTGTGCTCAACTTGGGGGTCTATCTTTTGGTTGCCAAATGGTACACCTACAAGAAAGCTGTGGTGTCCAGTGATTGATAGTTATTGCAGGATCTTAAGAGATACTGAGAACTATTTCTTAACTAAAATTGTTAGGACCAAAGTCCCATAGTTAAGTTACTTCCTGCCTCTATGTTGTACTTGTTTGAGTTGTCCCAACAATGTATTCCTCAAATTTATTATATTTATTTTGTTAATTCTGAGAATTTATGGTATTTAGTTTTGAACTTTTGGCTATTATGTTAAAAAACTAATTAAATTCTTTCCCATTGAGGTAAAGTCATTTCTAATACATCTAAAATGAATTGTAATCATGAAAGGTATAATTTAATTAGTCAGGTTTTGAGTTTATTTCCTAGAAATCATCAGTTTGAGTGTTACAAATCTCAGGGCCACTAGAAGTTTACATGATTATTAATTTTAGAACTTCAAAAGATTAATTAATGTACACGTAAGCTGGCTCGAATATCTGCCATTAACAACAACAACAAAAAAATAAGTTAGGGAGTTTAATTACAACAGAGCTGAGCTGCTCAATTTCAACCAAATAAAAGTTTTATTAGGAAGATTGGATTCAATTAAACACTTTCTTTCTTATTTCCTTTTCGCTGCTGTCTGCTAATTATGATTAGTAAGAACCCAAGATCCCACTAACTGCAAAATGCATAATATGTAAGCATCCCATGTTATTGGGCTGACGTCTATAAAAACAAGAACTCCATATTCTTTTTCCCCTTCTCTTCCCACCTACTTCTTTTCTAAGGAACTTCTATGATGAGCTTTCTGCGTATACAAATTCTCCACTCCACTCACGTCGTTACTTCAATTGATGTGATTTTTTTTGGTTTGGCATGGTAGGTTTTGTAGATATTGAAAAAAATAGATTTAATAAAAAATATTTTTAGTTGATGTTGAATAAAAAATAGTTTAAATTTATTTGGTTAAAACTGTTTTTAAAGCTTTTAAGGATGTTGTTGATACTAAAATGATGGAAAAAAACATGAAGTAAATTCATAGCTTCAAATTAAATAAAAAGCATTTGATTATTAATACCTAAGAAATGTAGCAAAACAATATTAGGGGTCTAATTTTATTATTTCATTAAACTAGTTGCAATCCCACCATGAACAAGGTCCATTGGTGATGGCCTATGATATCAATGATTATTTGGACGAGGCATGACATCAGATAAAATATAATTAGAAACAAAGTCTGAATGGCTATAGAATTCTACAAATAAGTGATATTCCTGAGACTTTTTTCTAAAGTAATTATGTAGTTACATTAAGAGTGTGTTTGGTATTGTGGTTGCTGCTGTGGTTGTGGTTTTAAAAAAGTTGTTTTATAAAAAGTACTTTTAGTTGAGGTTGATTTGAAAAAATATATGTTTAGTTAAAACTATGGTTGAAATTGAGGTTGAACAAAAAGTAGTTTAACGTGTTTGGTTAAAAAAATGTTTTTCAAATTGAGGTTATATATATATATATATTAATGATTTTTAATTTAAATATTGTAGATTTAACTACTGTTATTACATCATGAAATAAATAATATTTATATCAAATATTTTTTATTATTCCATTAAACTATGTGCAATGTCATTACATACGAAATCTATCCAACAATTAAATACTAGTTTTTCGAGTAAAACATAATTTTTTGAAAAACGTTTACAATTTCATTACTTACAAAAATCATTCGACAAGAACTACAATTTCCATGATTTTTTGAGCGTGCAATAAAATTAGGTAAAATAGTATCAGGAATAAAATTGAGATTACAGTACGAGTAAATTTAATTCACCTTAAACTAATTTTTTTAAAAAAAACAAAAAAATATATTGTTCATGATTAACTCACTGGTTTTTCGGGGCCGGGGGGGGTGGGGGGGGCTAAACTTTTCTCACTGTTTTTTTTTAAAAAAAACTGAATAGTGCGACAGTGGAGCATGGCTCGACTGTTCACTGATCAGTGGAGTCATGCTCCACTATTCCTTAAAAATACCCACGAGAAGCAGATGCTGCTTCTCCAATCCTACGGCTGGGTAGCAAAAATTAGTGGGTCCTACCAAGCAAAATTAGTTTTGCTTGCTTTACCAAACATTGATGTGTGGCTACGGGTGAACCTCACCCGCAGCCACATTACCACACGGCGTCTAATGCCATTGCAATTTGAACTTTTATTTTGTAAGCATAACTGGGTATGTTTTGCAAAATTTTCTATCTTTTCTTCCACACTCTAAAATTACATTATATCACACTATTTATTGAAGAGTGTGCATAATTGAACACCTTTTTTCAACTTCTAGGTTGTTTACTTTGCTAAGAATCTAGCAAGTGATATTTTTTACTTTTATATAGATTAAAAAAAAAACATTCATACTCATTTGAATATCCAGCAACTACCAAATAATATTTTTTTTTTATAATAATAAGTGATGAATTTATAAGTTATTTAACAAAAGTAAGATTATATAGAAAAATAAGTTAAAATAACATTATTATTTTTTTGGTGTAATTACCCTGACGTGGTTTTGAGAATTTTATATTAGAATTCTCCATTGCCTCCAAAACATCATGTGCATTACTTTCTTATCTTGCTTAAACAAAAAAGAATTGTATATTAAAGCCACATACAATTGGTATGTTTTGAGTTGATATATTTTTTCTATTAATAAATAAGATTTTATTTCTGAAGATATTATTACACGCACATATGTAAAATAATTAATATGGGCCTTGGAAAATAAAAATTATTAAATGTTAGTCAGAGTTTAGATTTGGGTTAAATGTAAAATAATTTTTTTGATTCAAAATTTTTTTTTATCTCAAATGCTTATTTACATATCTATTACCTTAATATCTTATTTAATTAGTTTATCATGTTTAATACCTGAATAGTTTTTCTTATGTTAGTTCGTTAAGTATTTATGAGTTTAAAATGTGAGGATTAATATTAAATAAAAATATAATTATTTTTAAAAAATATCTGATCTAATTCCATAAAAGTTTTTATTCCTAAATATCTCCTATCTAAATTGGGGAAGGGGAAATTGGACCGATACAAAAGAAATAGAGAAGAAAAATACTTCTGGTGTCTATTGGCTTCTTCTTCCTCTCTTTGCATATTATCCTCTCCTTCTAGCTTTTAGGTTCATTATCGTAAAGGGAAATCGAATTAGTTTTCTAAGTTCATATCCTTTGATTGGCCATTTAGATTTAACGACGACAAAGAATATATTTTTTTAGAATAATGTTTTTATTTTCTTCCTAAACTTTGTGTTTATTAATCTGATACATTTTTATATTTTTTATATTCATACGAAACTCAATTAATTTTATTTATGTACTTATTATTATTCTAAAAATATTTGCATTATATTTTTTTCCAACAGAAACAACAACGAAGCTGCTCATTACCTTATTAGCTAAGCTTGCACGTTTTTATAATAAGGAAGTTATTCTTGCTGAAGACAATTTCCTCCTGCTATGGGATCTATTATTCAGAATAATGTAACCAAACTTTGATATATTTACTTAAAATGCGCTATGGCTAGCGAAGACAATCATTTGCTTGGGTCCTTGGAGGTCCAACCTCAATTTTCGACGAAATTAAGTTGGTAACTTCTGGACTTCACAAAATACTCGAAGAAAGCACTTTAGGGTCTAGCTGCTGTGGTCAATCGTGTGACTTGTTCCGTCCCCGTCCCGGGTTCGACCCTCTATGTGCACGCCTGTCACCCCCGCGGTGCCTTACCTGCTCCTGGGCTTGCAGGATGTCCAGTGGGCCATGGAGAATAGTCGTGGTGCGCACAAGCTGGCCCGGACACCCCACGTAAATCAAAAAAAAAAATACTCGAAGAAAAATACAATTGGAAATTCAAATTAATATCATATTTTTTTCAATTTAATTAAAAAAAACATTATGACGTGTTAAATTGACAAAGGAGTACCTCTCTTGATAGGTAGGGTGGAATAAGATTATATTGGTGGGATTCACAAATATAATTATTAGAGCTTCAAATAGATGATTCAATTTTATTTTTTTAAAATAATCACCTGTTTGTTTTGGAATGGAATATTGACTTGTTTTAGTCTTTCAATTTAATTTTGTTTTTTTAAGAAATATAAGGTTATTTTATTTTATTATTTATTAAGAGTAGAATATTTTTTACATCTTTTTAATTTTTAGTTTTCTTTATTTAGATATAGTATCTTTGTATTTAGATTAAACCAATTTCTTTATATTTTTTTAAGTTGTAGTTATGATGGTAGCATGATGTTAGTTATTGTAATAATCATGATAACATTAATGATAAAATAATCGATGGTTGTAACTTGTCGTGATAATTAAGAAGATAAGAAGATAGTGGAGACAGCAACACTAATGTTTTCCATACTTGTTTCGGTAATAACAGTAGTTGTAAGAGAGTCCAAGCACAAAAATATATTTTATTTTTTATGGAATGTAAGATCACCAAGTACAAAACTCACCGTATAAAGGAATTTGATTAGCTCCTGAATTTCAAGTTTAATATTTAGCTCTCATTAAACAAAGAGGTGCTAGACAAGGAAGAACTTTGAATCATAAATTTAGCCGTCATTAGAGAGAGAGACGAATATAGTGTCAAAAACATGCCTTTATAATACACATGCACATATATATTTGTGAAAGCTTAAGTATTTCTAGGAAAGGTGGGATCCTACTGCCCAAATATAACAAAATTGTTGAGTTTTGGGGGGTTGTTGAGAAAGATTAGGCTAAAGAATTGGTCTTTTCAATCTCTAATCTTTATAACATATAAAATAAATTCTCAATGGTTTGTTTTGCATGAAGTATTTTCTTAGAAAAAATATTTTTCTATTGAAAATAGTTTTTTTTATATATAAATTATGTTTCATTGTTTGAATGTATTAAGAAAGACTTTTCATGTATAATAAAATAGTTTTCATTGATGGTTTTTGAATAATAATAACAAGATGAAAAAATTTACATCGTTTCTAGTGGAGGCAATAATGACGATAATGAAATCTATAACGATAATATTACCGGTGGTTATGATGATAATATTCTTTGTAATAGGATGATAGTTATTGTGACAATGATCATAATGGTGATTGTTTTTAATAACAAGATATATAGTTAGTGGTAATTTTAAGGCTATTTTATTTTTTTCTCTACTTTAGGCCCATCTACACGGTATATGTTTTTTTAATACCCTTTAATTCATATATTCTCCTTTTGTTTTGTTTTTTTTTCTAATTTATATAGTCTCATTTTGTTCTTCTTTTCTTTCAACTTTATTTTTACCACTCAATTCTTATTCCTCTAGAATTTTTTTTGTTCTTTCACTCGGTCAAACTAAGATCCCATCTAGCTATCCCTTTTAATTAGAATCATAATGTTGTCTTCAATTGAATTAACCTGAAATCTCAATTTAGAAACTCTCTTTAACTAGAACCTTGGTCTTTATTTTCAGCTCAGTCAACCTGAAATCTCATTTTACAATCCCTTTAACTAGAACCAAAATGTTACCTTAACGATCGTGGGGTTTTGAAAACTCGTTGCTTCCTGAAGATTTTTCCTGAAAACAAGATTGATCTTTCTTTTTTTAGAATTTTCTAATAGCAAGGTTCTTCTCACTTTTCTTTTTTATTGTAAGGTTGAATTTCTTTGTGTTTCCTAATTGCAAGGTTGACTCGAAATTTCTTGATCGTAGGGTTTGAAAACTTGGTGCTTTCTAATTGAAGGATTGACCTAAAGATTCTTCCTGATGACATGGTTGATCTTTTTTCTTTTCTTGAGAATTTTATAATATTAGGGTTCTTCTCACTTTTCTTCCTGATTACAGGGTTGAATTTTTTGGTGTTTTCTAATTGTAGAGTTAACCTGAAGATTCTTCCTGATTACAGGGTTGAATTTTTTGATGTTTTCTAATTGTAGGGTTAACCTGAAGATTCTTCCTGATCTTTTTCTTTTCTTGAGAATTTTTTAATAGTAGGGTTCTTTTTCTTTTTCTTTTTCTTAATTGCAAGGTTTAACTAATATTTCTTGATCGTGGGGTCTGAATTTGGTGTTCCCTGATTGTAGGGTGGACCTAATACTTCCTGATCACAGGGTTTGAAAACTTGCTGCTTTCTGATTGCAGGGTTGACCTAAAAAATTCTTCTTGATGACAGGGTTGATCTTCTCATTTCTTGAGAATTTCTTAATAGTAGAGTTCTTCTCTCTTTCTTCCCTGATTGCAGGGTTTAACCAATATTTTTCGATTACGGGGTCTGAACTTGGATTCCTTGTTGTTATAGATCAAGGATTTTGTCAACTCTGATTCATCAAAATCTTGCTGGATTTCAATGAGGATCTTTATGAAAAATTCAAAAACATATACGCAATGATTTGGGGTTAGATGATTTGTTATTTTTTGTTTCTTTCAAAAATAGGGTAAAAACTTAGGTAGCAACAATTCTCATAGATTTTCTTCACCATTTCTATACCTTTTGCGCTAACAACGTTGCCAAGAAAAACAATTTATCCATGCAAAAGATACAGTTCTTTAAGTTGGCATACAATTTCTCATTTCTTAAAACATCAAGCACATAACATAAATAGTTAATATGCTCACCTAAACTTTTATTGTACACCAAGATATCATTAAAATAGACTACAATAAATCTACCTATAAATGCATGCGATACATAATTCATCAATCTCATAAATATGTACGGTACATTAGTGAGACCAAATGGAATAACTAATCACTAATATAACTCATATTTAGTCTTAAAAGCAATTTTTCATTCATCTTTTTCTTTCATCCTAATTTGATAATCACTTTTTAAATCAAATTTTACAAAGATACATTATTCATGTAACACATCTAACATGTCATCTAGCCTAGAAATTAGATGAATTTAGACCTGAAATTATGGTACAAATACCATATTAAAAAATAAAGGAATAAAATATAAAACAATAAGAAATTATATGGCTTTCAATTTGGTTTAAAAGTTTTGTTTTCTATTTTTTCAGGCTCTAAGTTAGAAAGAGGAGAGAGAGACTCGCCTAAAAATACAAAGAGAGAGTAAGTGATCGGTTTGGCCATTTTTTTATGACGAAACTCATCGTCTTTCGTGTCAAGAAGATCCATTTGACGAGAAGAGTTTGATAGTTGTTTGTTTTGCCAATAAACATGCCTAAAAAAAGGAGATTGTATTCTATTTTAATTATTTTTATTGGGTTAGTCTTTGCTTTTTTAGGTGATTTTAGGGTGTGTTGGGGTTTTTAGGTGTTTTATGAAGGTTTGTATGGTGTGTATTATGTGTTTTTGGGTAAAAATATATTGAAAAAATATATTTTCAACCCATAATACACACCTTTGAATTTTCAGTCATTATTGTGATGACTAGATTCTAAGAAGTAGTAGGCAAAGCGCCACCTGACCCTTAAAAAAAAGAACAAAAAATAACCAAGGCCTAGGGTTGTGGGCCTACCCCAGGTTTGCATGTCTAGGCTGATATTTTTTAGGCTTTTTTTTCTTAATTGTTTTTTCAATTTCATCATTCAATGTTGGGTTTCTATTGAATTTTTTTCTATTTTTTTTTAATTTTACCCTTTAATATTTAGTTTGTTTTTAATTGGTCTTCATGATTTGTTTTGGTTTATTTTTATAAGGTTATCACTTATCACGATCTTAAATAATGTTGTGATCTTTGGTTGGTGCTTAATTGTTTTTTTTTCAATTTCATCTTTCTTTTCGCCTTTTCTTTTCAATTTTATCTATCAGAATTTTGTTGTTTTTTAATTGGTTCTCATAATTCGTTTCGGTTTACTTTTTATAAAATTATTGTGGTCTCAAATAAATATTGCGGCATTTAGCTGCTACCCGTTTTGCGAATGTCTATTTTTGTTATTATTTAATGAAGTACTCAAAATATTTTTTTAAAAAAATTATTAAACTTAGTAAAATCCACGAGCAAGCCACAAATTTGATAGTGTAAGCCGCAAGGCATTAGTCAATCCAATATATCAACATCTAAATATTTTAAAAATAAAAAACATGTGATCTTAAAAAAAAGAAAAAAGAATTCAAACCATGTTTTCCCTATTTCTTTATCCATCTCCCATGCCTCTCTTCCGAATCTTATCCATTAAGAGGAAGTGGAGGTTAATGATTAAGCATGACAGAATATCAAAGTTCATCAAGGCTGTTGGAATTGTTACTTTATGAAAACTTTTATATCTTTGATAAATATTGCTATTGAACTAATACTCAAAGTGGAGACATTCTAGCCTTTTTATATATAAATATATTATTAAAGTGTTAATGTTCTAGTGATTTAATAGACACAACAAACATAAGCATTTCAAAATATAATGACATTAATATATAACACTAGGTTGTAGGGGTTAGCAAAAAAACCAAAAAACAGATTAAACTAGAAAACGAGAAAAAAATAACCAAAAAACCAAACCGTGAAAAAAAACTGATTAAACTGATTATAATTTTCAAAAAATTGTCTGATTCGATTTTATAAACCTGAAACCAAAAAACCAAACCGAATCCAAACAAAAAAACCAAGCCAAACCAGAAAAAAACTGAGCTAAACCGGAGAAAAACTGAGCCAAACCGAGAAAAACAAAGCCAAACCAAAAAAACTGGTTTGAACCGGTTTTTGTTCTAAAATAACTTAACCAAAACCAGTCAGTTTGAACCGATTTGATTATTATTTTTTTATAAAAATCAAACCGAACAGAAAATAATCACCCATGCTATTAATTAGCATGTAACATTACATTCATAAAATAATTATCATAATTAAGGGGCATGCGAAGAAAATACAATGACAAATAATTAATTTAATCCTTGTGATTTTAGAAATTATCAACTAATTTTTTAATCAATTGTTACCAGCAACTTGCTAATGGATTCTTTGCCTTATTAGTTAATACTATTACCTAAATACCAAAAGTAACATCTAAACATTGCAAGAAAACATAAGGGTTCAGTGTGTGGTTTTCAGAACTAGGGGTACTAACTTAATAATTTCTTAAGAATTAGGGGAGTAAGATGTAATTTGTTAAACAAAAATAAGATTCATCCTCGCAGTATCTAACAGATGGTAAAAGAGATTCGCCGAATTCCTCCCTCTCTACTGCACAGATGTGCTTGAGTTGGATTCTGACTTTGTTTTCTATATTGGCTCAAATCACTTTTTATTTGTTTTTTTGTCTTGCTTTCTTTTTACTGTTTTTTGAGTGTGTTTATATACCAATACCAATAGCATTAGCATTACCACCTCATCACCTTGCCTGCAACAACCAGAACCAAAAGAGAAGAGAAGGATTCCTCTTGAGAAATCTCTGTCTTGGTGAACTGTTTCTGCATGCATTCAATGCATGATTATTTTTTTCCTGTTTTAACATAGCCCTGATAGGATCTTATTAGTGATGACTGAACTTTTCCTGTTTTATTGAGAGTTTGTGTAGTAAAATTGAGGATTTTTTTTACTTTTCTCTCTTTTTTTTACTCTCAAGAATATTATGATTTATTTCTTTTGTGTTTGATATCTCCAAGTATTGTTATTGTATCTGTGTTAATGTTGTGAATTTGGTTTTAAGAGTAATCTTCTCTTTTAATCTTTCCATTTCCCAGATGGGTTTTGACCTTTACACTGAAATAAATAGTCTCTAATGCTTATGGCTTGGCTTATAGCAGCTTTTTGTATGTGTGTATCTCTCTTGATTTTTATTTTTATTGTGCTTGGAGTCTCTGGCGATTTGTGGTTATCTCTTTGTTGTATTCAAGTGCTTCCTACCAGATAAAAATGACCCTTTTTATTCTTTTTTGATCTGTTGGCACAAAAAAAAAAGTTAATTGGGTTTAGTTGTTTCCTCTGTTTCTTTTTTCCCTTTTTATATAAGCATGATTGCCGAGTTGTGTGTTGAATCTACAAGTACAATTTTTTTTTTTCCAACTTGAATTCAGGTGAATCAGATTCTCAAATTGCTCTGGATTAGCTTGCATGGCAAGAAGGAAAACAAAAATATGACTTGTTATGTGTGATGCATGAATTTATATAATTCTGCCTAGATTTAAGTAGGAAGTGAAAGGGGAAAATTATATCAGGTTCGATTTATGAATGTATGAGTGCTTTTATTAAAATGATCGTGCTAGGATTCCCTATTAAAATTGTCTTGTAAACAGTAGAATTTTGTCTTATTGCTCTGAGTCTAACGTTGATTTTAGGAATGCTCTGCTTGTATTATAGATAAACTATAAAAATCAAATATGAAGTCTCAACAGAGAAAGCGTGTTGCAGGTCAGGAAAGAAACTATGGCAGAAACTGATTACACAAACAATGGGACGGTGGATATCAAAGGAAATCCAGCTAATAAGAAGAAAACTGGAAACTGGAAGTCTTGCCGCTTTATTCTTGGTATGATATTTTGTCTATCTTTTCTTGGTCAAGCTCATTGTATGATATCTGAGTTACGATTCCCTTGTAATATCCATACACTAAAATTGTTTATCGTCAAAATCTTAATAATCTCCTTGCAGGGAATGAATGCTGTGAAAGGTTGGCATACTACGGGATGAGTACGAATCTAGTGAACTATCTTGGGGACCGTCTCAACCAGGGAAATGTTGCTGCAGCAAACAATGTCACCAATTGGTCTGGAACTTGCTATGTCACACCACTGATTGGAGCCTTTCTAGCAGATTCATATTTGGGAAGATATTGGACAATTGCGAGTTTTGTTATCATATATATCGTTGTAAGTTTGCTTTAAAAGTGAACCAAATTTCTAGTACACTTGATCCGTGTCTCTGGTTATCAGTTTGCACCGAGAGTAGTTTGGTTTCAGTTTATGCTTGCCTGTTTATTTCTAGCCATTCTAGAATTTCCTCTCAGCAAAAAGTTTGTCCTGGTTTTCACCTTTTCAAGACATTTTATAGTCGATCAAATACATAGTTCTTGCGATATATGTATTTGTGGAACTGATGACATCTTATTTTTCTGGTAGGGAATGACACTCCTAACATTGTCTGCTTCGGTCATTGGTCTGAAGCCATCATGTGGTAAGGATTCTTGCCACCCGACCACAGGACAAACTGCAGCATGCTTTGTAGCACTTTACATGATCGCTCTTGGAACTGGAGGAATCAAGCCATGTGTTTCATCCTTTGGCGCAGATCAATTTGATGAAACTGATGAGATCGAGAGGAAAAAGAAAAGCTCCTTTTTTAATTGGTTTTACCTTTCAATCAATATCGGTGCGCTTGTTGCGTCTTCTGTTTTGGTCTGGATACAAATGAATGTTGGCTGGGGATGGGGGTTTGGAATCCCAGCAGTTGCCATGGCTGTAGCGGTTGTGTTTTTCTTCTTAGGAAGCAAGCTATACCGAATTCAAAAACCTGGTGGGAGTCCCATTACAAGGATTGTCCAGGTTATAGTTGCATCCTTCAGAAAGAGTAATGTTCAAGTTCCTGCTGATAAATCTCTTCTTTACGAGACTGTAGAGGAGGAAAGTCAAATCCAAGGAAGCCGCAAGCTTGAACATACCAACAAATTCAAGTAAGTGCCCCAGGCCAATAAGTTTGAGATTCACGATGCAAGTTTCTCGAATCCATTAGGTCAAGTTTAGTCTCTTATCCCTGTTGTTTTCTGATATTTTATTTTTTCAAATCCACAAAATTCTACATGTTGATTTTATTTCCTCTCCTATTTATTTTCAATTATCTAGTAGCTCCGTAGATTCCTTGATCAACAGGGTCATGCAAGCTCATTTTGCGAATAAACACGTCAGCGAATCTCATGTTGCAATTCCTATATCCAAGCAATGGTTCTTCTGGGTACTTAAGAAGTGTGTTTCTGAAAACGACCAAGAAACCAAGCAAGGTCGTTTCATATTTTTCACCTTGAATGGAGAGGGAAGTATTTTGCACAAAAAGTAACTAATGCGAATGTTCACCCAGATTCATGGTACACCTGTGCTACTTAGCTTACATGCAAACAGAGCATCTCTTCTATCTATCACACTTCCATTTCTCAAATGCAAACCTTGCTCTGAAGATTTGTAAACAAATTTGTTGAATTATCATTTTCTAGCCTTGATCCAATCAACCCTTGTTGAATTTCAGGTTCTTCGATAAGGCTGCTGTGAAAACCCAAGATGACAATATAAAGGGCTCAACAAGTCCATGGAGACTCTGCACAGTAACTCAAGTTGAAGAGCTTAAGTCCATAATCAGGTTGCTCCCAGTATGGGCATCTGGAATAGTCTTCTCAACTGTGTACAGTCAAATGAGCACCATGTTCGTTTTGCAAGGAAATACCATGGACCAACACATGGGTCCCCATTTCCAGATTCCATCAGCATCGCTCTCCCTCTTTGATACCCTTAGTGTCATCTTCTGGGCTCCTGTATACGATCGAATCATTGTCCCATATGCAAGGAAATTTACGGGTCATGAACGAGGCTTTACTCAGCTCCAACGCATGGGCATTGGCCTCGTCATATCAATTGTGTCCATGATCACTGCTGGAATATTGGAGGTTGTTCGGCTCAACTTTGTCCAAAAGAACAATTACTATGATCTTAAGTACATCCCAATGTCCATTTTCTGGCAAGTACCGCAGTACTTTCTCATTGGATGTGCAGAAGTTTTTACCTTCATTGGACAGTTGGAGTTTTTCTACGACCAGGCACCAGATGCTATGAGAAGTTTGTGCTCAGCTCTTTCGCTTACCACTGTCGCATTAGGAAATTACTTGAGCACTCTGCTTGTCACCATTGTTACTAAAATCACAACGAGAGGTGGGAAGCTCGGGTGGATTCCTGATAATATGAACAGGGGCCATCTTGATTACTTCTACTGGCTCTTGGCAATTCTCAGCTTCCTGAACTTCATTTTGTATCTCTGGATTTCAAAATGGTTTACCTACAAGAAAGCTACAGGGCATCCTCAACGAGACTGAATGGTTAGTGGACAATGCAGAAATCACATCTCAAATTTTAGCTCTGTTTCAAGTTCCTTTTGCCTGCAAAAAGTGTTTGATAAATACTGGTGGACACGTTGAGGATTGCCAATGGAGCCCAGCTGATATGTTTGTTTTGTTATATTTTATGGTTGTATCTAAGAATATTGTTGTTTCTGGCCAAGCCAACAAGGTTTTTTTAAAAAAAGAGTTCTGCAACAACCGATAAGCTTCATTTGTTCTTAGGAAAGTCGTGTTTTGGTGCATGCATTTTCTCACATTACCTTTTATTTTTTGAATTTTGAGAAATTATTAGATGTAATTTTTTCATGTCAAAAGATCAAAATGAAGAAAGTTTCTTTCCGGACTTTAAGAGGTTTTTTTTTTAAAAAAAAATATTTTTGAAAATTCTTGAATTTATTTTTTGCTTAAATTATTATTTTTTATTTTTAAAATCATTTTGATGTATTAATGATAACAATAAATTTTAAAAAATAAAAAAAATATTTTAATATATTTTTAAATAGAAAAATATTTTAAAAACAATCAACATTACATAAAATTTGTATATTAATCATCGAGAATTAATATAGAAAATATGAATATGTAAATATTGTTTGTATAATCATACATTATTAAGTATTATTAGGTGATACACACCGACAATGAAAAATTTTGTTTTGGCTCATTTTTTACGACAAAATCAAATAATGAAATATTCATCAATTTATTTTAAATGAAAAGAGAGGAATCGAACAAGTACATAAAGCATTAGTTTTTACTTTTAAGTCATTTTATATTCAAATTTGAATTAATAACCTTTTTTTCATGTTTTAAACCTCTTAGTTTAACTTTTTTTTTAATAGTAACTAATTTGTTAATAGGTTTTTAATTTATTATTATAATTTATCTTTAATTCTCTTTCTCTTATATATTAAATAAATAAATTGTATATAAATTTATAAAAACAAAAATCATTTATTTTTACGGGGAAAAATTAGCTTCTAATAAAAAAAAAAAACATATAAAAAAATTACAGAAAATATTTATATTAACATGTATCTTTTCCTTTTATTAGAAAGATCAATGAAAAGATTTTAATAATTAATTAGTATTAACAATTCTTTTAAAAATTTTAAATTTATTTTATTGTGTAAATATTATCCTTTTTATTTCTTGATTAAAAGAAATCGCATCTTTTATATTAGAAATTAACTTGAAATTATAGCTAAGGTTAGTAAGAATAGTATTCCACTAAAAGATATAGGTCCACCCAACGAAAGGCCCAAAATGAACAAATGCCATATAACGTCCCTCTCCTCTCCTCCCCTCCCCTCCCTCTCTACCTCTGCCTGGACACTAGAAAGCCATCCATTACAAAGAACTCCATCCTGTGCATTTGCAATTCCAATGATTCCAACTCTGAGGCTTTCCCACCTGAAGGGGACACTAAACATGAGTTGCTTGCCAGGATTTCCATGCTTCAAGCTCAAAAGGTCCGTCTCACTGACTACTTGGACGAGAGATCAGCTTATCTGACTCAATTTGCTGAAGAAGCCAAAGCTGATGAAAATCATGATAGGCTAAAGGAAATAACAAAATGGTTTTGCTCAGCAATTCTGTTGATAACCTGCTTCTTATTCATTATTTTAGCTTAGCAGATATTGGCAAACATAGAGAGATAGATGCAAGATTTTGAGGAATCTGCAGAATTGAACAGAGTGGAAATTGAGAAAAATGATAATAAGGTAGCAGATATTGAAGGTCAAATGGAGAAGGACCGGTATGAGGGGATGTTCTTCAAGAACCTGGGCCAGAAAGCACCAGTTGATAAAGCAAAAGCCAAGGAAGGAAGCACAGAAGATTAAAGATCTGATTAAAGCAAAAGCAGGGTTAAGAACAAGGAAAATCATTTACCTAGCTTTAATGGGCGTCTAGGCATTGCGATTGCCAATTCCTTCATCTCTTCTTCACCTAAATGGAGAAAAGTTGTATTTCTTGGAGCAATTTTATCAGGTTTGATCAATCAGTTGAGCTATGAGCAGAGATTAACATTAGACATAGAAAGAGTAGATAAGGAACAAACAGACAGAGAAAAGTGAAGCTCTCCTTTTCCCTCAGTATAATGAATTTATAGTATAAAATCATAGACATACCATTTTGAATGAATATAGCATGATTCAATAACCCCAAGTGAAAACTTACAACTTGGATTTGATACATCAAGCTACTTTCTTTTGCATCATCTTGCATCTGATCTTGCTGATATTACTGCATCACCAAGATCGAGGTAACTGGGTTACCATGCCTGATGCTTTGCCAACTATCCTATAACTGTTATCAAACCATAGTTCTCACGTTGTTATGACTATTTTCTGAGAAATGTTTATCATCATTTTTGTTGTAAAGATTTTTTTCTGGCCAAGCACTTTCGTGAGATTGCTTGAACTGTTCACATATATACAATAGGATGCGGGATGGTTTGCCACTGTACAGCTGAGCAAACCAGAGAAAAAAAGCCCAAGAATTCAAAGGTCGAGGAAAAAGATCACATACTTGGGACTCCTATTGTCAAGAAGCTTGATGCCGATCATCACTCCTCCATAAGGGTTTTCTAGTGGAAGATTCCGAAAAGGTGTACCAAATAATGGAAGAGAAGATTTATGGGCCCTGAAATAAAATGATGAAGCAAAAACTGGTTGTTGAAGGGCTAAATTGGCGATATGGGCTGTGGATACTCACTGTTTGCCTTGCAGGTAGTGTCCAGGTTTTGTCATAAGCAAATATACCACCACATCTGCAAGTTTTTCCATAGTATTAAGAAAACAATGTTTGAAAGGAAGTTCCATTATCAATAAAAGTAAGTCAAGTGTAGTTGCTTGTGACCTTCTGGAAAACCACATGCCAGTACGGACACAATTGCTTGCTTTTATCCATAAAAATTCCCAGAGCACAGATAGCAATTCCTTTGAAATAGATGCATAATAACTTTTACCTCCTGAATCAGGGAAATGTACGAATCTTAGCATCACTCGAAACTAGCCACGAGACTGGTAGCTGAAAGACAGTGCAGGAAAATCTTGTCAGTTCAAAATGGCAAATCGTTAAATCTCTAGTAGAAGTAGAAAAGTGTACGATAAGATAACTTCTTTTCCTGTCTTATTGATCAAATCTATGAGCATAAGAACTACTCCTACGTAAATAAAAATCCAGAAAAGAATTCTTACTTTCAGGACAATGAATCAAGAGGTCCCAGCTTTAAAACGGCTCTGACAAGTATATACCATGTAATGGAGGTTGGGAGTATTCCGTGTTTCAAGGCATCATCGAAGAGCGCTATGCCATCTGATATTCTACCACAAGAACAAAGCCCTTTGAGTGTAATATTGTAGGAGATTATATCCGGTTGAAACCCATTCTTGATCATGCAAGCCCAAATCACTGATGCCATCTCGCACTCTCTGGCTTTATAAAGCCCATCCATGAGTGTGTTATGCGTAACAAGATTGGGAAGACAGTTTGACTGCTTCATATTTGAATAGAGCAGCAAAGCATCTTCAATTTTTCCTGCAGAGCAAAGTCCATGCATCAAAATGTTGTGCATGGTTACATCAGGCTCCAAACCCTTAACAAGAACTTGACGCCACAGGTTGAGGGCCATATCAATCTTTTTGCCTTGACAGAGGCCATCCATCAATAAGCTATAAGTGATCATGTCTGGCTTCCAATCTTTTTCTAGCATTTCCTTTACAAAAGAATATGCATCGCTAAATCTCTCTGCCTTGCACAGACCATTTATAAGAGTGTTATAAGAGACAACAGTAGGAGAACAACCTTTGGATTCCATTTCTCTGAAAAAACAAATTGCCTCCTCAAGTTTGGAAGCTCGGACAAAACCATTAATCAATGGATTGCAAACATGAGGACTCAACTCACAGCCATACTTATCCATCTGATGCACTATGCCCAATGCTTCATCTAATCTCCCTTGTTTGCTTAAGCCATCGACTATCGAAGAATATGCAAAAGCGTCCATCTTATCTCCTCCATCTTTTGCCTCTTTCAATATTTTCAAAGCCTTATTCAAATGCCCATTCTTACACAACCCGTGAATCAAAACTCCATAAGTTGTAGAATCAGCTCCACCCCCCCTCCTACGCAAGAGTTCCCAAACAGAAATAGCTTCTTCAACCTTCCTATTTTCAAACAATCCTCTGATAAATATGTTATAACTAACAACATTATGACAATTCTCCTTCCCCATCATAACCCACAATTCAAAACTCTCATTAATCTTCCCTGCACTGCAAAACCCATTAAGCAATGCATTATAAGTAACAACATCAACCACCACACTTCTCTTGACCATTTCTTTATAAACCTCCACAGCTCCATCAACATTTCCCACGTCGCATAACCCACATATCAAACTGCTATACGTAAACAAATCCATTTCACACTCATTCTTCTTCATTCTCTCCCACATTTCTAAACTCTCATCAAACCTCCCCATTTTACACAACCCATTAATCATAACATTATAAGTAACCACATTTGGATAAACACAAGACCCTTTAACTAACCTTTCCCAAATCTCTTTCCCCTGACCATAATCCCCTCTCTTAAAAAACCCATCGATCATTATATTATAACACATCACATCAGGAACTAAACCTCTTTCAAACATTTCATCAAACACCTCAAGTGCACTAGCCAAATCCCCACCTTTCACCATCCCATTAATCACAGTACCATAGCTATACACATCAGGCTTTAAGTCCTTACCCCACATCCAATCCAACAACCCTTTTGCCTCGACAAATTGTCTCTTCTTAACAGAAATCTTGATCAAAATATTATATGTTTGCAAATTAGGCAAGATGCCCACTGTTTCAAAATAAGCAAGAAAAGACTCTGCTTTGTCTAACAGATTTGCTTCAATAAAAGCATTTAACAAAGCATTGTAAGATCTTATTCCAGGCTTGCACCCAAAAATCTCTTCCATTTTTTGGAAGCAATCCAAGGCTTCGTTTGGCATCTTGCTTTTTGCATAAGCTTTCAAAACCGTTAAAACAACATCTTCTGTGCATTTACATTTCTGGGTTTTGATGAGTTCAACTATTCGAGTCACGTGGACCACGAGTTTTGGATCAGAGAGTCGACGGAGAATGAGGAGAAAAATGTGTGGCGAGTGAGTGTAACCTGGTTGGCGACCCGCTGAGTCGAACAAGGCGAGTGCTGATTTTGGGCTTTTTTCGGCTTTGAGGAGCTTGAAGAGTTGTCTTGCTGAGAGAGGTTTGGGGAGCTCGACCATGGCAGTTGTAGTGAAGGTAATTTTTGGGGTTCCTGTGTCATTTTCTTATGACATGTTGCTGTGGTTGGAGGATTCTAGGTTGTGGCTTTAAGAACGGTTTCAAAAAATATTATACAGCAAAAACAACATTTCAAGGTCTGTATGGCTTCGGCTTCGGCCTCGAGGTTGGACGGCTTAATCACGACTATACCTAATGTAGTCATCTTTGGGTTACTATCCCTCCACGTAAGCCCATATGTATTAATTCACTAATAGCCGGTAATTACTGTAATAATAGTTGTTTTTTTAGATTTTTTTTATTTAAAAATATCTTGAAATAATATTTTTTTTATTTTTTAAAATTTATTATTATATAAGTATATTAAAATGATATCAAAATATCAAAAAAAAAATAATTTGAAGTAAATATAAAAATAAAAAAAATTCAAAAAATGCAAAAATAAATGTACTTTAAAATAAGCAAACCCTTGGCATAGATATCCATGTATGCTTGGGCAAAGAATGAGGCCTACAACTATCTAAGTGGTGGTCCAGTGATAAGAGTTTGGGATCAAGAGGTTTGCTCTCTCTATAGTCTCAGGTTTGAGCCTTATGGTTGCTCATATGATGGCCACCGGAGGTTTACATAGTCGTTAACTTCAGGGCCCGTGGGATTAGTCGAGGTGCGCGCAATCTAACCCGGACATCCATGTTAACTAAAAAAATAGAATGAGGCCTACCCTCACCAATCACCTGAGTAAGCCTTCTAGATTAACTCAAGTCTCTGACTTCCTTATTTGGTTATATGCATTAAATACATGTGTAACTAAAAAATTTGTTTAGTTTTTGAATATAATTTTTAAACCCAACTTTGAATCAATAAAGAACAAGTCATAAGTTATGGATTAGATAAGTTGACTTGGATTATTCTTATAAGATGTGTTTCATTCAACTCCAAGATTTTTTTAAAAAATTTATGCAAAACAATTTAGATTTTTTTCTTGTCTAAAGCATTATCATTTTCAAATAGATATGGGTCAACTTAGTTAATTTGTGACCTAGGCTTTAGACCACGTCTAATAACTATGAATAAATGTATGCTCCATCACATGTAGAATTTTTTAAAAAAAAACTTTCAATCACACATAAAATATAAACATACTATTTTTATATATTTTTTTATTAATTTGCTTTAACAATCATAAAATATTTTTTAAACAAAAAAAAAAGATTCAAGTTGAAAATATCATATTTGTTAAAATAAAAACGAGATACATTAATAGAAAATTTTATCTTGATGATTTTTTTTTCTCAAAACGATTGTATTTTTAAGTTTAATAACAATGTTAAAGAATTCTCTAAGACCTGAATATATTTTTTATATTATTTTAAAAGCATTGGTTTGCGTGGATATACAAATTAGTTATAAGCTCAAACAAAAATTAGAAATGTTTTGAGGTGTAGAGTAGATTAACTATGATGGTAAATATGATAATGGTTAAAGAACATGTGTTCCTTAAATGAGTTATTGAAATTAGAGTTGAAAAAAATATTAGGAAAATATTTCACAACTAGCTTTTCTAGGTTTTGAGATTTTAGATATATGACAAATTCCATAACTAAATTTTGGTTATTAAATAGATTAAGGCTATCTTTTGGACAAAAGATCAAAAACTCAACCTCACCATTTATAGTGAACATGTACTATTTTTTTTTAATGATTAAAAAAACTAATTTTTTTAGAAAAGTTACTTTTCATTAAGACTTGGATTACTATTCATTATAATAGTATAATTACAAAATGCCCTGAATAGAAAAACTCTTTGAACTAGATTTTAGAGGTGAAGTGGTCTTTTCATTAAAATACAATTATCTCTTACAAATTATATGGGTTAGATTTGTAATTTTTTTACAATAAAATTACTAATTTAACCCTAGAATAATATAAGCTGATGCCAACTACTCTGGAATATTTTTAGAAACACCCCATTTACAACCTCATGGCCATGAAACTGGATGTTTACACTCTAATTCTTCCATAGAAGTCTCTAACATCTTGCCCTTGAGCAGTTTCCCTGTATTTTTAGATTCTGGGTTGATTGAATTTGCACCTTTAAACAAATGAATGTGAAGCTATGGGCCTCTAAATTGAGCAAAGTTGGATCCGAACGAAATGTGTGCACCTTCTTTACCAACATCAGGTGGTTTTTGATGATGTTTACATTAGAGTTGCTCCGACGAATCCTCAAAAGTGTTCAACCTAGTTAACCTTGATTGTAACACCTATTTTTTTTAAAAAAAAACTCCCATTATTTTTCGTGTATTCACACTTAAAGCTTCTCAAAATGTTCTTATCAATGGCTTTAAAACCTCCCTCCCAAGATCAAAAGGCTTGAAATAACTCATTTCCCTCCAAGTCTAGCAAAACCATCAAGTACACCTAAAACCAAAACTACCATTGCAAAACCAGTCTAGTACAAGAGCTTCCAGCTTTTAGTTTTTGTCCAAAACCCTCTTACTTTGATCAAAAGGTTTAGATTTGATCAATCTCTAAGGGAAGCCACCAAAAAACCTAGAAAAACCCTATAAATACCCTTGGAAATCAGAAAAGAAAAAAAAAGAAAAAACATGGGGAAATATTCTATTAATGGACCATATTCTAAAGGTTCAAAAGCCTAACATAGAAGGTCTAACAAACTTTGCAAAGAAAGAGAGTGAAAGGGAAAAGAGAAAGGAAAAGAGGAGAAAAAACAACAGCTCATAGTCAGCATGTTTGGAAAAGGTATGACCAATTAAAAACTCAATGTGGAGTCCATATAGCCTGCTCATTCATGTTTAAACGTCTTTTGATGTTTTTTTAAACTTGTTTTAGTGTTATGATGTTTTCTTGTTTTATTTTGATTAATATAAAAAAATATTACCTTCATTGTTTAAATTTTGTTTGGAGTTGTTGTTGATGTTACCGAGTGTCAAGATAATATGTTTGTGACTAAGTTTGATAAAATAGAGGAGTTTTAGATTCTGCCAAAAGGTGGTAGTGGGTGTTTGATACCTTTTTTGTTTTTGTTAGTTTATGTTCTTGGTTCCTGTAGAACCCTGAAAAACACACTTATATATAAAAAAAACATTATGGTGAGTATAATAATAATAGTGCAATTAAATAAAGAAGAAAGAAAGAGTCAGCAAGCCACACAAAAAGAAAAGAGAGATTTGAAGACCTAAAGTGGAAGAAACAAAAAAGGGAGGACCAAACTTAAAAGGTATGAATAAATGAGGGATGAGAACAAAAAAAAGGGGGTGGGGGAGAGAGAAGAAAATTATCATCCCTTGAAGAAGCAAAGCTAACAGCAGAAAAGAAAGAAAAAGGAAGAAGAAGAGTCACTCACTTCCTCTTCATTTTCTCTCAAGAACAAACAAGGAGAACCACATGCAATCCACCATATGAGAGGAAACTAGGAGTGTGATGGAAGATTTAGACATCAAAAAACAAGGCAAGAGAAGAAGAAAGCCAAAAAAGAGCCGGCGACAGCAAGGGAAAAAAAGAAGAACAACCGAAACATTTAAGGGAGAAAGGGGTTCCAAGGAGCAGAAAACACAACTAGGACAAACCTAAGACTTTCCTAGAGCAATTTCAAACATTCTGGGTAAGTTGCATGCATGAAAACAGCAGCTCTAGGTTAAGTTCCTAAGAAAATTCCTGGGTAAGTTAAAGTGAGGATGAGTGTAGGGGAGAGGTAGAGAAAGGCTAAGTGATATTCTTGACCCAACTAGAGGAAAAAGAAACTAGGGGAAGATTTGCATACCTTCAGCCAAATATTAACAAAGAGGGAGGAGAAATGTGTTGATACTAATTAAGCATGCATGTTAAGAGACAATGTTGAATTTCATAAAATTATGATATGCTAATATTTGAAAACATATGAACAACCTTGTTAAGCATATTCTTATGAAGCCTAATCCCTAAATGAACTATATCCTCATGTGTGATTGTTAACATGAGAAAATGATGAAATTCTATAGGTAATAGTGGATGAATAAATGAAAAGAAATGCATAAAAAATGATGGTTTGTGTGCTGAACACCCAAACCAGGAGAAAATCTGGGCTATTATGTTAATTAACTTGCGCCCAGGAATTGATATAAATAGAGGTATAATATGAAGTATCAGCCTTCATAGAAGTTGTAGTCTAAGATGTTAGCTTTCCGACGAGTCAGACCCTACTTAATTTAAAGCTTTAGAGCTCCAGATATAGGTAAAGATCTTAGAGGAGGTTGAGTTGTCACCCCTGCTGGTAAATTTGGCCAAATTGACAAAATGGTGGAATTTTGCCACGTTAAGAATAGAATTTGTTTTTTCCCCTTTGTAAAATGTGTAGCATCATGTCTTTACTTCCAAAAAAGAAAGAAACGATATTTGAAATTGAATTAATGATATTTGTTCTGACTGCTAATGAACCGAAATCCTAAAAGATAATAATAGGAGGGTAAATGAAAAAATAATGGTAAAAGAGAAACGAATGTTGTCACCATTTCTATTACTATGTTACGAAACGTGATTAAGAATGGAATAATGATGGATACTTGTGGATTCAAGAGGAATCACAAGAGGAGTACAACAACAACAAGGGAACGCAAGATGAATTTCTATAGCATGTAGGTATTCTACAACTATATCTTCATTACTTAATTCGATTCTAATTATTTGTTTGGATTATAAATCTTTTACCTATGAATGAGACCGAAAGGAGAAAAGATGAAATGACATGAATGTGAATCGAAAAACCAGATTTGATTTATGAGTTCCTCCAAAGAGAATGGACGAAAATAATGAGTTTTCATGGATAATCAGCCCTTGGATTTGATTAGTCGGTCCCAAATAGGAGAGGCTAATGATGTTATCCAGGTTGGCTAACATCAATATGACCAATACGGAGAAGGAGAAACATTGGACTTGATTAACTATTCAGGTTAAAAATAGTTAATGATATCGTCGGTTGACGTTGGTATCGGCAAACTTATGGAACGTGATTAGCTTTCTTCAGGTGAAAGCTAATGATGTCAAGAATTATTGTCATTGACATACCTGAGGATATTCCAAGGTAATATGGAACAATGATTAACTATTTCAATTCAAAAATAGTTAATGACATGAATGGGTTATGTTGGTGTCGGCATTCCCACAAACTTAATTAGTCGATTCTAGAATGAGCGACTAAAGATACTAATGTGAGTCATTAATATCGACAATGCTCTTTCTGAATTGGAAAAAAGTGGCACGATGATGTGCTCCTGATGAAATTTGGGATGTTTATGAAATAAAAAATAATGGGTGATCCTTAAAAGAATAAATAGGAACATAATCATAGAAGGCAAATTAATAATTCAAGAGCCATTGTTGTGCATCGATTAGTATATGATTAAATATACATGCATCTATTAGTAAAATTTCCTTTTCTATTTTATTGTATGCGTATTTTATTTATTCTGAAAATTATAAATTGCAAGTCCTTCCCACTCACATCAGGAGTAGTATTTAGGTCCCCTGGTTTTCTTTTGCATGAATTAGGAATGTAAGAATTATCTATATATTTTGTTCTTAAGTGACCATGTAACTCGGAAGGTAATAGTGTCATCCTTGTAACTTTGTGTTTGGAATGGTAGATAGTATTATTTTGTGTTTGGAATTCAAATATTTGTATGCTTCTTTTATTTGTTAAGTTATGTATGATAAATGTGAAAGAAATTGAGTAGATAAAATGCCATATCTACATTCTTAAATATATTGTTGAGTTGGACTTGTTGTGGTTGCGATATGATTGAGATGTGAGTATAAGATGTGTACAGGACTATAGTCGATAACTTGGGACCTCCTGGTATAATAGAGACTCTACCGAAATTTTAGTGAAAATTTCGATAAACCTTAAATAATGAGGGAAAAATTACCCACAAATTCGGTAGTATAATTGTGTTGTTTGATCCCATAAATGGAAATGTTATACCTGAGCATGGTTTAGGTTCCAAGTGTTCAAAAAGTCAGTTTTGAATATAAAAAAATTGATGTTTTTATTGGCTATCACTGGTAGCAATTATAAAGATGGAATTTAATGTATGTTTATGATGATTTGATGTTTTTTGTTTGTTCTTTATATTCAACTATGTTTGGTATTGGTGATGTTGTTTGTGAGAACCAAAATAGTGTGCTTAGAGGCATATAAGGCTAAATCTGGGTTTTGGCATTAGTTCTTCAATTTCTTGAAATTTTCTAAATTTTGAGTTCATGTTCTTCGCATGAACCTTGCCTTTGCTTCTTGTTTTTAAGCTGTTTTGATTTAATTCTTGGCACAGACATGTTAGCTTGTTATCTTTAGCAAATATTCTAGGGTTGAAACACATCAATAACACGTATTCATGCATATAGATTCTAGGGTCATTTCAACTTTTCAAACACAATTTCATCAAATCATGGCTTTTAAGTGTTAATCAAAGAAAATTTATGCTTGATTTTTGATTTATGCATGATTACAAACAAAATATTGCCCTTGATTGCATGAAAAGTTGTCAAGTTTGGTATTTGTGTTTTCTAGGTTTCGATTTCAATATTCATCGTGTTCTTCATGTTTGATATATTTTTGTTAGAAAATTTTATGTTTTTGTGTCTTTTTTAGTTTTGATATGTTTTGTTTAATTGTTTATTTTGCTTTAGTTTCGGGTCAAACCATAATTTTCGGTTTAGTTCAGGGTTGAACCAGTAGTTTTGAGTCAACCCAATTGGTTTTGTTTTGGGTCAAGTACTAAGCTTTTTTTGGTTGGTTACTTTTGTTGTTGAGGAACTTTTGGCCTAAGGTGTGGTTTGGAAAACACACCCTTAGACCTATTTTGACAATCTTGCTTTGAATAGAACATAGTTTTTTTTTTTTTTGCCATACAAGCCCCAAATAAATTTCAAAAAAAATTCTAAAAAATTTCAAGGACTAATTTAAAATTATTTATGAGTCCTTCACATGTTTTCTTAGCAGTTTTATTTAATATTGAGGTTGTAGACTTATACTATAAGATAATGACCTGATATTAAAATATTCGCTTTTGATCGGAATCTCAAAATTTTCTAAAATTTCTAAAAAATCTTTTTTAAAAAAAAAACAAAAAATATGTTTTATTTGGTGTGCATACGGCCAAGTCTCTTAAAAATAAAAATAAAACATATTTTGGCTTTAAAAAATATAAAAAATACATGGTATGATTTAACATTTTTATTTTATATACATAAAAATTCAAAAAATATCTTTGTATGTAATTTTTTTTGGATTTAATAACTAATTTATTAAATCCACGAGAACTTGGTCAATATTTCAAAAACTCTAAAAAACTTTTCCAGAGAATTAATGGTCAATATTCTATTATTAATATTAGACATACAAGTAGGCTGATATTTAAATATCAGGAGTTGATTATAAAATTCTTAGAATTTTTTTTTATATTCACCAATTTTAATTGAGAGTATTTTTCACCGTAATATATAAATTGTGAAAAATCTTTTCACTTTCTAGGATAGATGAACCCTGTCAGGGCACCTACATGAAATTTTTTTCATAAGAATTTATTTAGGTATATGAACCCATAATAAATTCAAAATATTAGATTTATTCATAAGCATAAATCTTTGTTTTAAGTCATAGACGAACCATCGGTTAGGAATCCATCAATACCTTTAAACTATATTTAGACCATACAATGCAGCTTACCTCAAGTGAGGTGCTTTAGGGGTGTTAATATCTTCCCTAGCTACAACCAATTCTTACCCAATAATTTCATATAAGATCAGCCAATATGTGTCTCTGGTGACCTTGAACAAAACAACTAGGTGGTGATTCCTTGATCTTGACGTCCCGTTATGCCATGCACGCACATGCGACAAGCATTACTATCAAAAAGAGCTCAACTAAGCTCTTCACCATTACTCAAGCGAAAAGAGAAAGTGTCAAAACATATATAAAGAGATTTAATGAAGAAATGATCAAAGTAGAAGTCTTGTTTGAACATATGGCTACAAAAGACTTAATTATATAACTACTACTTGTGGAAAAGATTGTTTACACTCCCAGATGCAATTTTTCTCAAAGTGGTTATAGAGAACCATATACGGGTAAAGAAAGTATATGTATGTGTGTCTTTATATTGCAATATGCAACATGCAACTGAAAATGATATATTTATAATCTAATTGGACGATGTTTCATCTCAAAGATTGAAAGTTATCTCATGAATAATTTTATTTTTTAAATCAAGAAAAATATTACAAGCACATGAAGGTTAAGATTTTATTAGATGGGTTACTCATGTCTACTTATGCACGTGATATTAATTTTATCTTTTGAATATACTTTTCTTTTTTAATATATAAATTTTTATTTAACGATAAAAGATATGTTTAGATTAGTTGACATGTTAATCAAGACTAAATCCTCCCTTTAGATTAGATTTTAAAGTATATCCAAGAAGAATTTAATAAAATAATTCTACCACAAGATATGTTTAAATTTTAAAAAACTAGTTAATATTAGTATTATTAAACTTAGTTTGTCCTCACAAGTTGAATTGGTTACCTATCTACTGACAAGTTAAATCTTATCTAGAAGATGTAACATAGAAGGATCTTGAAGAACTTAATATGCAGTTTCCAGAATTCAATACGTAGGCTTGAGAAAGAGGCAATCTTATGACCTTGGATACTGTGAATTCTTGTGGACAAGAATACATTCAAGGAAGGAGTATTGTTACGAGCTCCATTGGTAGTTCAAGAAAGCTGATTGGTGCCTTTAAGGAGGCAACTTAAGAAGCACCATTAATTAAATGAAGTATCATGCCTATTCTAATCTGTTGTCTGCTTCATTCGACTAATGGATGTTTCCAGGTTGGTTTAGAGTGTTGGAAATAATAGTGGAAACAAAGAAGAAAGAAGATTGGAAGGATAAATGGTAGAGCTGCAGCTCAATACTAGAGACGATCTTATTATTTCTTTGTTCTGGTTTTTCTTACTAATAACACAGAAGAGAAAAGGATTATATAACAAGGGTTTAATTAATAAAGTCTAGGAACACTTAGACTTCCACGATCTAGGGAAAACTAAAGAACAAGAGGCATAAAAGTTAACAATAAAAGACATTAAGAATTATAAATTATATTTAACATTGAGAAGGCGAAGTAGCTCATCCTTGGACATAAAGCTTTGATCTACTTCTTCTACCTGTGAAAGTCCACCATGATAAATTGGAATTGTTGGTGGCAAATGACCATACAACGTCTGAAAGGGAGTCATCCCGGTGGACACATGATAGGTAGTATTGTATTGTAGTTCAGCCCAAGGAAGATAGACACTCCACTTGTGAGGCCATAGATGCACTAGATAATGAAGTTATTGTTCCACACAGCGGTTGGCCACTTTGGATCTAAAAAGGAGTCATCCTGGTGGACACATAATAGGTAGTATTGTATTATAGTTCAGCCCAAGAAAGATAGACACTCCACTTTGGATTATCTATCAGTTTGTGGATGGTATGCAGAACTGAGTTGCAATTTGGTGCCAAATATCTTGGAAAGCTTTTGCCAAAATTTGTTTATGAATATGGGGTCCTTGTCACTTATGATAGACCTTAGCAATCCATATAATTTGATGATTCCTTCAACGAATTTCTCAGCCACAATTTTAGTTGTATATGGTTGAGATAAAGCTTTGAAATGGGTAGACTTACTCATCCTGTCGACAGCCATCAAAATTGTGCCCTTGTTGTGGGAAACTGGTAGGCCTTCAATGAAGTCTAAGTTGATATCATCCCACACTTGACTTGGAATGGGTAAAGGGTTTAAGAGGCCAGCTAGAGATAACGTTTCAGATTTCATTCTTTGACATACCTCACATCTTCTAACATATTCTTGGATTGCTTGATATATTCTTGGCCAAGAACTGTTTTAATGGCCGCTTGAATATCCTTAAGACTCCAAAATGTCCTCTAATTGTTGTGTCGTGAACTTCATGTAGTAGTTTTTTCCTGTAAGGCTGCTAGAGAAGGAACGACCACCCTTCTTTTAAAGAATAGCAGTCCATTACGCCATGTATATGACCTTTCTAGATGAGTCTTGGCCATGTCGCTCGTTGACCGGATATATGAATCTGTTTCTAAGGCTTTCCTAATTTCATCCCATAAGGATACCTTTGGTACGTATGTGTAGATGATGGAGAATGGGATTGTCAGGCTTGCGAGAGAAGGCATATGTAGCTAGGGGTGATCATTTTCGATTCGGTTCGGTTTTTACCTAAAAAAATAACCAAAACAAAACTGGTTCAAACCGACCGGTTTCGATTCGATTATTTTAGAGTAAAAATCAAAACCTAACCAATTGGTTCGGTTTGGCTCGGTTTTTTTCCGGTTTGGCTCGGTTATTAATTTCGGTTCGGTTCGGTTTTTTGATTTTAGGCTTATGAAACCGGCTTATGAAACCGAACCAAACTGGTTGGTTTTTTTAAATATTCTAATCGATTTAATTGGTTTTTTTCACGATTCGATTGATTCGATTATTTTTTTTCTAGTTTTCTCGGTTTAATTAATTTTTTGTTTTTTTTTCTCACCCCTATCTACAACTAAATTCTCTTTCCCTAACTGATAGATGATCTCATAATCATATCCCAAAAGCTTTGTCACCCATTTCTATTGTTTCAGAGTAACTACACGTTGCTCCATGAAATATTTAAAGCTGCGTTGATCTACTTGGATGAAGAATTTCCTTCCCAGCAAGTATGGTCTCCATACGCGAATGGCCTCCACAATGGCTAGCATTTCTTTGGCATAAATTGACCAAGATTGTTTTTTAACTCACAATGCTCTACTCATGAATGCAATAGGCTTGCCTTGTTAAGATAAAACTGCCCCAATTCCATCTCCTGACGCATCCGTTTCAATAGTGAAAGAGTATTGAAATTAGGCATTGGTAACGTAGGAGTTGTTGTTATCGCTTGTTTGAGAGCCAAGAAAGCAGATTTAGCCTCATCATGCCAACCAAACTTTTCCTTTTTAAGAAGGTTGGTGAGTGGTTGTGTTATGATGCCATAGTTTTGAACAAACTTACTCTAATATCTTATTAGGCCTAAAGCATCACGCAATTCAAAAATATTAATGAGAGTTGGGCATGCTACAATGACTGTAATTTTGCTATCAACAACCTTCACTCATTAATGAGTGTGACAATGTGCCCCCAAATACTTTAATTCTTGTTGACCAAACACATATTTGCTTGCTTTGGTAAAGAATTTGTGATGCCTCAATGTTTTCAGGTTCTGTTTAACATGCATTATATACTCATTCTCGGTGGGATTATATATTAAGATATCATTAAAATAAAAAATAACCAAGATAAACTTTTAAAGATAAAATTCAAATATGAAGTTCATGAGGGCTTAGAATGTTGAGAGTGCATTACTTAGGCTAAAAGACATTACTAAATACTCGTAATGGCCATTATAAGTATGAAAAGCAGTTTTAGTTTTAGAAATATCAGGAGGGTGTACTCTTAACCAGCTCTCAGGTCAAGCTTGGTAAAGTAAGAGGCTCCATACAATTCCTCGAACATGTCATCCACCTTGGGAATAGGAAACGATCCTTGACAATAGCTGCATTGAGTGCTCGGTAGTCCGTAAAAAATCGCCAACTTCCATCCTTTTTCTTTACTAGAAGTACTGGTGAAGAGAATGGACTGGTGCTAGGAGAATGCGCCCGGAATTCATCATCTCTTGAACCTGCTTCTCAATCTCTGCTTTCTAAAAATGAGCATATCTGTATGGACGTACATTGATTGGCTCAGTCCCTTCTTTCATTGTAATGCAATGATGTATCTCTCACGTAGGTGGCAAGCCTGAAGGTTCTTGGAACACATCTTCATATTCTTTTAACATTGCTTGCATGCTTGGCTGGAACTCCTATGACGCCTCCTCCAATGATGTAATTGTCACGGTCGGTTGTGGACATACAGCAAACAATACATGCCCCTAGATCTGATTGTCCCAAATAAATTCCATGGTTAGCTGCTTCTAATTACAGACCACAGATCCTAACATCTCCAGCCTTTGAATGCCCAGCACAAGATCTAGTCCTGATAAGGGTAAAGAGAAAAGCTTGAGATAAAATTTGGTGCCTTGTAAGTCTACCAATACTTTGTCAAAACACCCTTGACATGTTAACTTCTCTCTATTAGCCACTCGTACAATGAATCTTTCTGCAGACACCACTAGCAGCCTGAGCATACTTGCCAAACACTCACTGATAAAGTTATGAGTTAAACCACTGTCAATTAACACTACTGCTTCAAGATGTCCCATTTTGCTGTCATTCTCATAGCTCTTGGGGCGGACCGACCTGTTAGTGCGTGCAACGTGATTTCAGGTTCAATTCCAGGTTCTTGGGCCACCACTGCATCTGTATCTTGGTTAACTTCTGAAGCTTGTTGAACACTGGTTTCTTTACATTCTACAGCATCCCTCTGATCCTCTAAAAGTAACAATTGAGGTTTCTTGCATCTATGCCCTGCTGTGAAACGATCATTGCAATGGAAACAAAGGCCTTGCGCTCTCCTCTTTTGCATTTCCTCCCATGATATTCGCTTGATTGGAGTAGCAGGTGTCAAGGTGTCATCACGAGCTGCCGGAGGAAGAGCCAAAGGAGCTCGTGCAGGTATGGGTGGTCGTGTCAATTTCCGTTGTCTTGTGAGCTGATCATCCCTCACCCTTGCTAACCCAATAGCATCCTTCAATGTCTTTGGTTTAAACATCCGAATCCCGTCAGTTATTTCAGCCTTTAAACCTCCCATGAATGTTCCTATTAAAGCTTTCTGAGTCCATCCTCGAATTCTGCTACCAAGCTTCTCAAATTCTTTCTGGTAGTCCCTCAAAGTCCCTACGCACCTGCTTGACAAGTGAAAGAGCTTCATCGAAGTCTTCACAATCTGATGGTCCAAATCCAGCCCACAACTCTTCTTCAAACTTCTCCCATGTAATGATTTACCTTTCTTCTTGAAATGTTCTGCCGATCCATTGCCACCATTGGTTTGCCTCCCCTTCTAGATGGTAAGCTGCTATGGCCACTTTTTGAAACTCTGCTATGTCTTGGTATTCGAAGTACTGGTTCGCACGATTGAACCATTATGTCGGGTCATTTCCTGAGAATTGTGGAAACTCTAATTTTGCTGTTTTAGAGGATACAATCTGTCTTCTGCCCTAATTACCATCACGATAGTAGTTGTCATGGTTTGAGGATTCTTGGTAGTGAAGTAAGATGCTGGAAATGCGATTAAAGGGTCTCCTCCAAATGCAGAAGCTTGTCTGTCATGCCAGTCTCCATTGTAACCTGGCTCTGATACCAATGATGGAGGCAATTTGTTGAGAACTAGGATTCTATAAAGTGTTAATCTCTTGGGGTGAGAATGAACCACAATTTGAACACTGCTTCTACCTAAGTTCTAGGATCTAACTGACTACTCGTAATGATCATAAACACACGTTCTAGAGAAGTGGGGAAAATGCAACAGAGTGGAATTCAGAGCTAGAATGTCTTCCATGCCACGATACTTCAGTCTGCAACCGTTATACGTGCTTCATGTCTGCAATCCTTTCCCACGTTCTTCTTATCCATGATACTTGGGCTTAGTTACCGAACTTTTAATATGAAAGCTTAAGACACCTCAATCCCAAACACACACACCGAAAGCTCAATGGCAAAGCTAACTTGAATTCATTGGTCAGCTGATAAATTAAATACGAGGTGCCACTTTTCCCTCCCCCGCATTCTCTTGAAAAACAAAACAATAACATATTTTTTTCAATTTATTTTAATTTTATTCATATATGTTAATCTATCCATGTGTCTCAATTTCAATAGTGGTACCAAATGGTTGATACTCTTGACATACTAATGTTTTTACACTAATGTGTTATCAACTTGCTCTCTAATTACGTTTTTCTCCTCAATCAACTCTATAAGATTTCAATTTTAGAATCATCTAACCATATTTAGGAATTTTAATGGAGGAGAGGTGAGACTTAATTTATGCACTAATCAAAGTAGAGGTGAGACTTAATTTATGCTCCATTACTCCGTCATGATTAGAGCGAATTCTTGCAATCTCAGTACTTGCATGGTGCAAGTAGTCAGTTTGGGAGTAATCTTGCCTCCACTAAACACAGAAGAAAATGTTGTTAAACGTTTTCACTTACTCTTTTATGCAGAGAAAGCGAAGATCTCAGTTGTTTCTAAGAAGTGATAAATTGGCAACTGCTTTTGGCTTGGCTTCGAAGAGATTAAGGAACAAACTTGTTAAACAATTGGATATTGGCCGCTCATATTCTCCCATTTCAATTGATTCTTGCAGCTCACTTAACCCAACAGAGTGTCCTAGTGTGCAAACTGTCCTAAACTCATGTAGTCCCCGATCGATAGTATCGAGAAAAACATTGAAACAGTGCATTTATGCTCCATTTTCAACAATATGAATGAAGCAAAAGCAAAAAACTTAGATGTATACAACAAGCAAGCAAATTCCTTCCCTGGTTACTGCGAATGAATCGATCAACGGTTCATTTTTGGATTCAAGATGGTTGGTGATTGAGGAAGCACTCGAGGAATTCTAATAATGAATTGATTCTAGGTTTAAAGTCATTGAGCTCTGAATTGCAATAATCGATCAAGACCAGTTATACCCATTGGTCCTGGCTTTCAAGCTGAAATTCCATGAACTTTATCTTGTGTGAACTAATTAAATAGCACCTTTACATTTCTATTTCTTTTTTTTTCTTTTTTATATTTGTTTAATGAATATTTTTTATGCAAAAATAGTGAATATAAATTGTAGAGCGAGAAATATTGTATTACTTAAATTAGTAACACAAATAAATTCTTTTTATTTATTTAGATTGTCCACGAAATATGTGAGTGTTTTGTCACGAGTTGGATAATGTTTATTAATAAAAAAAAAATATACAAACTTTTTCAACATGTTTTTTGATATAAAAAAAAATTCCAATCACAAACTAAAATATACATGTATTTCATTAAATAAATTGATATTTTATCAAGAGATAACTAAAATTATGTTTGATCTTGTAATATAGGTCATGTATTGGGTTCCCAAATATCATACACGCAATAAAAACAAAAAAAAAATAAAAAATAAAATTAAAAAAAAAATCAATTTTATTAAAGGACCTAAAAAAATTAAAGTCAACTTATATTATCCTTCAAAACACGTAACCTTAGCCACGAGGCCGAGACTAACCTCATAGAAGAAAAAAACAATGCATAAAAATTCTCAACAAAAAAAATATCAAGTGATTAAATTGAAAAAAAAACATAAAAAAAATTATCATTCAAAACAAAATAAACAACAATAAAAATAATGGGAACCAAATTCGACATAAAAATAAATTAAAATCAAATGTTTAGGGATAAAAATAAAATAAAAATGATGAAAGGGAAAAAATATCAAAAAAATGAAAACCATGTTTGATATAAGAATCAAATTAAACTAAATGATTAGGATAAAATTGAAGAAAAAAATCAATCAAAATAAGGTTACAAAAATAAAACATATAGTAATAAAACAAATGAAGATAAAATTGGATATAAAAAAATGATAAGACGCGCTCATACTTTAGCAATGAAAAAAAAAAAAATTATTGGAGCTCCACCGCACCACCGCGACCACCGTGTAAGGAATGTTTGCATGCTTTTAATTCCACCTTAGAATAAAGCATTTGACCATAAGATGCCATTGCATGGGCCCTGGAAGGGAGCAGGTAGCATCTGCTAACACTTGCTGGCAATTTGTTTTTATTAATATTTTATATTTACTAAAAGATCAAAGTTATTTTTAGCCTTCCAAAGAATAACAAAGCAGCCAGGATGAAATGATAAAAATACTCTTCAAAGCTATTTAATGGGAATGTTTTGAGATGAGCAAAATGAGAAAACACTATGAATCATCCTTAGTGTTTTTCTCACTCTTTTTAGACTTACTTATAACGGTTTTATACAAGGAACTTTGCAAGGTCATTTGTTTAGGTTTTAGATTTAATTTTATCTGGGATTTATATTAAATGAATTACGTTTTAGGTTTGAGAATGTGTAGTAGATTTTTGGGATAAATTGAGCAACTAGCATAGTAAACATAAAAAAATAGCACAGTTTGTGAAATAACATCATTTGAAAAAGATTTTGCAAAATAGCATACTTTCACCTTGGCATGCTTTAGAAACACGACATTTACTAAATATTGTTATTTCTAAGCGCAACAAAATAATTGTCGCCCTTCATAATAGTAACATTTAGTAAGTGTCATGCTTCTAAAGCATGATAAGATGAAAGTGTTCTATCATTTGTCTCAACGGGTCAACCGATTCGTAATGATCAGTGGAACCGGTCGACCATTTATAAAAATAACAAGGAAATTTAAAATTGCCAAAATCAAAAGGGAAGCACACCTCTTTATATTTTTTTTCTTTCTTTTTATTTGTACCAGTGTTAACCCTCTACCTAATGACACATGTCCAAACTCATTATATTTAATTTCTCTTTTTTATTTTTTTCCACGACTATCCATCCAAACTCTCCACACTGAAACCACTTTAGCCACCAAAAACCTTCATAACCATCGTCAATAACCCATTTCTTCATCGTCAATCACTGCACCATGAGTAGTAGCAGCAGCAACAATCTCGACCATCCGTAACCACTTCTCGGTATTGCCTCATGGACTAATTACAGCAAAATATTTTTTATTTTAAAATATATTAAAATAATTTTTTATATTTTAAAATTTATTTTTTATATCAAGACCAGTTATAACCACTACCAGATATTGCTTTGAGCACTAGCAGCAGTTACAACAAAGTGTTTTTTACTTGAAAATAAATTAAAATAATTTTTTATTTTTGATATCAGCACATTAAAACGATATAAAAACACCATGAAAAATTAATTTTAAAAAAATTAGTTTTTAAAAAAATTACTTTATAAACACAAAAACAAACATGCTCGTAAATGTTTAATTTACTATCCTAACTATGCCCTCTCTTTTTTTCACCTCTCTTTTTTTCACCAATACTTCTCATTTAATGTAATTATAGCCTTCATAGAAATTGTTGTTATACAAAAGATTTATCAAATCATTGTATTGAAAACTATTTATATTAGTAAAATTATCTCATGGTACATATTTTTGTATATGCCTAGTCTTACTCTTTAAAATTAGGATAAAGGACCCAAAAAAATATTACATTTTATACAATTTCTAATGA